>JAVRXN010000009.1:13659252-14359252 GCA_033556935.1 Timema podura
CACTGCGTCTTCCTACCTGTTCAGGTAATACGCATATGTACTAATTACGCTGTTGAGTCTTAATTGAGGATGGTTGAATTTAGAGGAAGTGTAACTGCATTTAAGTGAAGGGAGAGGGTAAAAACCATTTTGAAAAAATCACCCTCAGTACACCGACTAGGATTTGAACCCCGATCCCCAAGTCATCGTTAATCAGTCTAACACCAGAGTGACGTATTTAGACCACGCAGCTACCGAAGCAGGTATTTTTTAAAAGTGTGTTGTACACTAACTTATGTCATCAAAATAACATGTTATTATGCAGGTTAGATTAAAACTAGCTCCACTTTCATTAGGGAAATAGATGATATTGTAGCCACTAATGATGTGATATAATCATGGGTGTACAAACTTATAGAGCGGAGGACCACATTAGGATGTTGTAAGTAATTACTAGGTGGGCCGGATCAAAATATAATCCACCATTCTACGGTAAGTATATTATATATATCATTACCATTGTAGCGCACCTCCTTAATTTACCCCAGAAACTAAGGTTGGTGTGCAACAATGTACAAGTAAAAAAAAGGAACATAAATTTGCAGAGGAGACGAAGGACTATACAAAACAAATGGGCCATAATGGTTCATTGTGTTCTGTCATCCCGAAGCCACTCAACAGATTTTCTCATAAAAAAGGAGTTAGATGAAATTCCCAGAGGTCAACTATACGACACAAAAAAAAGGCTTCAATATCTTTGATTATTTTATTTATATATGAATAAGATATTAGGATATGGTCCCAAAAGGGAAAAAGAATATACATGAAAAATTATTAGAATTAGTTAACAATCCAAAAATTTGCTATCCATTATAACGCCGATGCCTCAAATTTGACAACAATAGGTAAGCCTGCAAAAGTCATTAAAATTTGACATCACAATGTGTTGCCAAAAGTGAATAAAAATATATATTGTAAACATTCAACAATGATTTAAGTTTTCAAAAAATATAAATTAGGCTTCTCAACTTGTATAGCCACAAAGATATAATATTAGAAAGTTAAAGTTTGGTAATTACATAAATTACTCAAAAGAGGATAAATATATATTAGACTCCTCAACTTATATAGCCACAAAAATACAATATTAAAAAGGTCAAATTTTGAAAATTACATAAATTATCCAAAGGGGATAAATATATTTAAAACTTTCAACTTGTATAGTAACAAAGATTTAATATTTAGAAAGTTAAAGTTTGATAATTACATAAATTATCCAAAAGGGGATAAATATATTTTAAACTTTTGATAATCCTTTAAGTTTTCAATCTGTCTCAAAAGAATAGACGTCTCGTACAACAACAAAGAAAAGACTTTAAAGTATTAGTGTTTCGCAATAAATGTTCCCAAGTCTAAGTTTTCTATCTATCTCAACAACAAAGAAAAACATTAAAGTATTAGAGTTTGACAATAAATGTTCTCAAGTCTAAGTTTTCTACCTATCTCAACAACAAAGAAAAACATTAAAGTATTAGAGTTTGACAATAAATGTTCACAAATCTAAGTTTTTTACCTATCTCAACAACAAAGAAAAACATTAAAGTATTAGAGTTTGACAATAAATGTTCACAAGTCTAAGTTTTCTATCTATCTCAACAACAAAGAAAAACATTTAAAGTATTAGAGTTTGACAATAAATGTTCACAAGTCTAACAGACCATAAATTTTACATTTAAAAAAGGTTATCATTTCGTTTCATTTCATAACAGCAATTTACTGAACGCGACCCAAAAGACGGTCTTTACGCTTGCCAAACAACCATAAAAAATTCTAAGTTCCATTTTAACTGATTTGTATATTTTTAAATATAAAGTTTAGGCCGAAATAGAATTTTGGTATACATAGTCCAAAAGGGAATTTTTACCTTTTCTAATACTGAACACCTAGATGTGTTCTCGGAGTAAATCAAGACAAGAGTGACGTTCTTGAGCTCTCACGTCAATATATACGCTCGTTTACTCGCTCAGAGAGGGGATGAAAGGGGAAGCAAAAACAAAGGAAAAGACATCACATGACAGAGAGAGAGAACGACTCGAAGGCAAGGGAATGATGGAGAAGCACCTCGACCAAAAACTTTCCACAGAACATGAGTTTCTTTCTAGCACATACGTCACACATTTTCCCGGCATTCCCAGAGACGCCTGGTGTCACAGGCTCGACTCAGCTAGTCTTAGAACACAGTTTATAGTGCGCGGAGGTGTGATTGGAGACGTGATGCCACAACACAGTATAATCGGGCGGTGGTAAGCCTACACTTGTTTTGTTTCGTTCTTGTTTAGTTGTGGACTTAGTTTCTTCTTGTAGCTTAATAGCATTAAACGCTACACCATCATAAATATTGTATGTATGTATGTATGTATGTATGTATGTATGTATGTAATGTATGTATGTATGTATGTATGATGTATGTATGTATGTATGTATGTATGTATGTATGTATGTATGTATGTATGTATGTATGTATGTATGTATGTATGTTGTATGTATGTATGTATGTATGTATGTATGTATGTATGTATGTATGTATGTATGTATGTATGTATGTATGTATGTATGTATGTATGTATGTATGTATGTATGTATGTATGTATGTATGTATGTATGTTATGTATGTATGTATGTATGTATGTAATGTATGTATGTATGTATGTATGTATGTATGTATGTATGTATGTATGTATGTTGTATGTATGTATGTATGTATGTATGTATGTATGTATGTATGTATGTATATGTATGTATGTATGTATGTATGTATGTATGTATGTATGTATGTATGTATGTATGTATGTATGTATGTTATGTATGTATGTATGTATGTATGTATGTATGTATGTATGTATGTATGTAGTATGTATGTATGTATGTATGTGTTTTGTATGTATGTTATGTAATGTATGTATGTATGTATGTATGTATGTATTTGTATGTATGTATGTATTGTATGTATGTATGTATGTATGTATGATGTATGTATGTTATGTATGTATGTATGTATGTGTATGTAGTATGTATGTATGTATGTATGTATGTATGTATGTATGTATGTATGTAAGTATGTATATGTATGGTATGTATGTATGTTATGTATTATGTATGTATGTATGTATGTATGTATGTATGTATGTATGTATGTATGTATGTATTGTATGTATGTTTAGTATGTATGTATGTATGTATGTTGTATGTATGTATGTATGTATGTATGTATGTATGTATGTATGTATGTATGTATGTATGTATGTATGTATGTATGTATGTATGTATGTATGTATGTATGTATGTATGTATGTATGTATGTATGTATGTATGTATGTATGTATGTATGTATGTATGTATGTATGTATGTATGTATGTATGTATGTATGTATGTTATGTATGTATGTATGTATGTATGTATGATGTATGTATGTATGTATGTATGTATGTATGTATGTATGTATGTATGTATGTATGTTGTATGTATGTATGTATGTATGTATGTATGTATGTATGTATGTATGTATGTATGTATGTATGTATGTATGTATGTATGTATGTATGTATGTTGTATGTTATGTATGTATGTATGTATGTATGTATGTATGTATGTATGTATGTATGTATGTAGTATGTATGTATGTATGTATGTATGTATGTATGTATGTATGTATGTATGTATGTATGTATGTATGTATGTATGTATGTATGTATGTATGTATGTATGTATGTATGTATGTATGTATGTATGTATGTATGTATGTATGTATGTATGTATGTTGTATGTATGTATGTATGTATGTATGTTTTGTATGTTGTATGTATGTATGTATGTATGTATGTATGTATGTATGTATGTTTGTATTATGTATGTATGTATGTTGTATGTATGTATGTATGTAATGTATGTATGTAATGTATGTATGTTTATGTATGTATGTATGTATGTATGTATGTATGTGATGTATGTTTGTATGTATGTTATGTATGTATGTATGTATGTATGTATGTAGTGTATGTATGTATGTATGTATGTAGTGTGTATGTTATGTTATGTATGTATGTATGTATGTATGTATGTATGTATGTGTATGTATGTATGTTGTATGTATGTATGTATGTATGTATGTTGTATGTATTGTATGTATGTATGTATGTATGTATGTATGTATGTATGTATGTATGTATGTATGTATGTATGTATGTATTGTATGTATGTATGTATGTATGTATGTGTATGTATGTATGTATGTAGTTGTATGTTATGTATGTATGTATGTATGTATGTATGTATGTATGTAGTTATGTATGTATGTATGTATGTATGTATGTATGTTGTATGTATGTATGTTGTATGTTATGTATGTATGTATGTATGTATGTATGTATTGTATGTATGTATGTATGTATGTATGTATGTATGTATGTATGTATGTATGTATGTATGTATGTATGTATGTATGTATGTATGTATGTATGTATGTATGTATGTAGGTGTGTAGGTGTGTAGGTGTGTAGGTGTGTAGGTGTGTATGTGTACATGTATACATGTGTAATACATTGAGGAACGCCATCATTTCAATATTAGTCATTACAATATTTATTAATTTTATAATTTTATACTAATTTTTTTCAAATATTCACGGTCCAGACAAAGCCATGCAGGATCTGACCTACGGGCTGTGGTTTGGAGACCCTGATTCAAATGATAAGGAATAAATGTCAGAGATGTAAAATTTGAAATATATTTCTGTTTTAAGCATTTAATTTGTCCAAACAGCAGTGGTGTTTTGCTTACGACACATGTGGTCTTGCCATCTTAAACTAAATAAAACCAGTAACTACTGTGAAAGTACTACTCACTTTAGGGTAATCCAGAGAAATAATTCATGAATAATTACTTAAGGTCAGATTATATTTCTTTAAATGGAATATTACTTCACTACCAAATTTTAGTTCAAGAGAAACGCATATCTAGACATTTTGTTTTTTTAATATTTTATGTGAATTTTTATGCTACTAATGTGTATGTTATTATTATTTCCATTATTTTCAAATTTTTTTAAATTTCCAAGCAGTTCATGTTGCTTAGCAGCCAGAAATGTTCAACTTCCTTCTATTTTAATATTACTTGAAAATTGCAATTGAAAAAGGAACACTTTAAAACTGGATGTCATCTGTTTGAACGTACACGACAATATAAAAATATTGTTGGTATTTAATTATTTGTATGTAAGTTATTATACTTTTCATGATTTGGTGTTATCAATTATTAATTTTTATTTGTAAATTATTTCATGTGGAATATTAAATTAAAACCCAACCGTAATTTTATTTGATATATATTTGTTAGTAAGTGCTTAGCTTTTTGTGTGTTGTACTGGTTTAGTTATTAAAATTGTCTTTGAAATATGAATAACTCGGGGCTGGTGATGCCTTTTTTGATATCATGTATTTCGTATTTGTAAAACATTTCAAACAAATTTGATATTAACGACATAATGTACATTGTAAATATATTTTTATAAATGTATGTTTTTTTTGTTTTTTTGCAGAATTTCCTATGAAGTAGGAATTTTTTATGATATAAATATAATAAAATAATTAGAATAGCGGAATAGCTGAAAATATAAATTTTACATTTCAAATGTTTTTAAGGAGATATCATATCATTTTAATAGAAGCCTTTAGGCTGTAATTTACAACGTTACAGATTATTTGATCAATGGCTCTTTAACACCCTGTTTCCCAAAGTTCTATTTAAAAAAATATTGTATAGCTATTACTTGGAAAATGTTATTTTGATGGATTAAATAGCAAAGTTATTATTTTTATCAGTTACCTATATAACTGCATGTAGATATCATGTTTTTTAAATTGATAAATTAGACCTGGGCACGGGAATCGAACCCCGGGACCTTTGGCTCAGTATGTCAATACTCCAACCACTGAGCTATCTAGGAATCGTCCCGTGAAAAGGGTCAGTCCTAAATAATATTTTAAGGCACAGTCTGTGATGGACGTGCCTAAATCATCAACTACAAATGTGTGCTCAATTAAGAATTGCGAGCTATCAGATAACGCAGCCAACTTCAACTCGGTAGTTGGCTTTATATTGCCAATTTTACAGTAATTATTATAACTGTACGGGTCCACATATCATGATAGATTGAATTGCCAAACTATTATTTTTGTCAATTCTAGATATCATGTTCTTTAAATTGAAAAATATTATTTTTATAAAATACTCTTTCAAATATATGGTTCTATTTTCAGCATTCCTGCAACATCGCAATTATAAGCTATTAATTAGTATCTCATAGAGATGAATATATATGATAACTAATGGAAATTTCAACATGAATAAAATACTGTGTGACCTAACTTTAAAGTCATTTTCATGGGAAAATGTGACGCAACAATTTTTTTGTAATGTTAAACAGAACCGAGATATGAATTTTAATAAAAATATTTAGAGTGAATTTTGAGAGTATTGATCTTAACTTTCTCTTGACTCTTCGGAGAACGAAGATCTGTGTTCGTAAAAAACTTGGGATTTTTATAAAAATTTACGTTGTTTGACCTCCGGAAACCAAAAAAGAAGTTTTCGTTATTTTGTCTTTCTTTCTATGTGTGTGTATCTTAACCTAGAACTAACACAATTTTACCTATCGTGCTAAAACTCGCTATCTAGAGTATTTATAGGAGATTTGATAATTATATATTACCCCTAAAATTAAGGGTAGTTTGTATAAGGGTAAAATGAGATACAATTAATTTCCTCAAAATCTGCTCAGAATATTTTGATTAAATTTGTGTCCAGGCATTTTTTTTAAACTACAAACATAATAGCAGTTTTCATATTCCTATATAAATGGCTTTAAGAGTAGCTTACATAAGCAGAAATTACCAGTATTTATCACATCTTCGTAACTATTAGTAACAAAAATAGCGTATCAATCAATAGTTTTAGTTCTATTAAAAATAAAAATTTTACATTTGGGATATATTTTAGTAAAACCAATCATTTATGAACTATAAAGAAACGTTTATATCTTTGAAGCTCTTTGACAATTGGAATTGATGGCTATGATATTTGGTGGTCAGAATGGCTCCTCTTTTATCAGTGTTTCTGTAATAGTGTATATTAATTAATTGGTCGAGTGTGTCTTCAACTATATACTGTACAAGAACTCATTTCACATAACTTACGAGTTTCTAGTAAATGTCTCCACACTGTAAGACAAATTTGTGGTAAATTTCTAGTGAATATATTGTGAATAATTAACTCATACAAGGATTAGAGACTATCCTATTACTCCCTTTGGGGAATAAATCATACGTTTGCTGGTCACAATTTTTATAATATATATTGTGTTGGTATGGGGAGGATTCAATTTCTCTAATGTGGTTATTAATATGCACATGGTAAAAACGAGGTTCTTTGTTGTGGAAATAATACAACGCGCTTACTATGTTTACAATGAGTGTAAATATATATATATAAAATATTAAATAATTTGAATCCCTTACAGTTGCTTAGTATTTTTTTATATAATAGTCTACGATCCTGATTATTATAAGCGTCATAATGGGATGGAAACGCGTAAATTATTATTAAAATAAATATATCAAACAACAGTAAAGGCTCCAAATTGTTAAATATTATTTATTTTATTAAAATTATTGATAATATGGATAGCATACTATTTTTTTACTTTGTTTACTTTTTCCAGATAAAAGAAAGGCAATTAATGATATTTAAATGAAAAAAAACATTGAAATTAATCTACAATTACATAATTTTTTACCGTAAAATATTTTATTTTTAAGAGCTAAAAGCACAAGTATGTGTATAGAATAATTTTAAAATAAAAAATATGTAATTACAATAATTTGTAATAATGTTAAAATCTTAAGCAAGAGCTAATGTGTCGGTATTTTCCTCCCCTATTTGTTCCGTCAATTTGTTCACTTGTAGAGTTTTAGTGTGCAGATTTCTTTTCACCTTCTCTCTTCTCTTGTTTCCCTTGGAAGGACTGGTTTTTTGAAAATACTGTAAAAAATTTAAAAGGAAATATTACTTTAAGTTTCAAATTCAACTAATTATTTACTGAAACAAAATTATTTGGAAAATTATTTCAACTGGATTAATTAATGTAGTTATTTAAAATATATATATTATTATTATTAGCACTGCGTCTTACTACCCATTTGGGTTATACGCACTTACGCTAATGTAGGGTGACTGTGAGATGAAATGGTCGACCTACAGTTCAACTTGGGATCCGAACCACGGTGGAGGCCTGGCATTCCTCACATTCACAAGTTGTGATTGATACACGTCTTGTCAGAGGTGAAGGAAGGGTTTGGCAATCAGATAAATCTGTGCCGGGACCGAGGATTGAACCCTGGACCCCAGCACAGAAGTCTGACACCTTACCCCTAGACCACAAGGTCAACCTAATATATATTAAAATTTGTATAAAATATAATTTATTTATATATATGTATGTAAATTTATATATATATATATATATATATATATATATATATATATATATATATATATATAACAATTACTACTTTGTCTTTCTAACTCAACTAGTTATTGAAACAAAATTTGGAAAATTATTTTAATTTGATGAATTATTGTAGTTGTTTAAAATATATTAATTATAATGTATTGCAAGTTATTAAAGCCCAAACGGGTAAAAGGACGTGGTGCTAATATATATTGGTGATTAATCAAGAGTGATTCCTCTGTGTGGAATCAAATACATACATTTGCTAATTAATCATGAGAAGGAAGATATGGCTGTTAATTACATCTTGGATAAACATCTTTATATTCATATTTTTAGGGTGCTAATTTCTTTACAAGACATAGGAGTCTACGACATGCGTCAAGGAGTGAGTTGTTCATGAAATTGATAGTAATTGAACTCTAAATCTCTGACTCAGGCCGATCGATGCTCTGTTTAGGATTCGAACACAGAACCTTGGGATCTGTAGCCAAATAGTCATGCTATAGTCTGTGCTGGAAAGTGTGGATGACGAGGAAGTGCAGATAGAGAAGAGGTGGTGAGGAGGGAAGTTAGATGAATAACTGACTGATTAACTTAAAACCTGAGCGATTAAGTTTTTTAAATTAATTTTTCCAAGCTTTCTCATTTGTATTTATTTTGTGTTTTTGTTTTATTCAGAAGGAATGGGGTAGGGGGTATGAATGCTATTATTATGAGTGAAAGTGATCCTCCACTATAGTAATGAGGGAGGATCCATACTAAAAACTTAAAATCATTGCTAAACCCCAAAATAATGTTTCCTGGTCCGCTACTGGATCTCTCTTTTAGAGACTGCCACGCACCTGCATTGGATGGCAATAACATGTATAACGCATTCAGCCAGCGGCGCATTGTTTGTGACATGTTTACACACAGTGTATATATAAAAAAAAGCACGCATCCACAGTCAAGCCACAATCCGGTTGATCCACTCACCGGAAAATAGAGAGTCGAATATCCTTTATATCGCTTTCCTAACAGTGTACAGTATCTATAAAATATTAGAAGTCAAACGTAGTGTTTGAAGCTACAGAATTGGTTCTAAATTACTCCTACCAGAGAATCCTTCAATCCTGTAAAAGGATAAAAAAAATTAGCACTAAAGATACACTATATACTGATTTGTTGTTTGAAAAAAGAGGCTACAATTTTCAAAATTCAGACGATTTGTAGGTTATTTAATTGACAAAAAAACAAACTGCCAGATAGTTTCATTCTCATAGCAAAAAATTAAAACAAGCATAATTTTTTCCTTTTCACGCAGAATGAATTATGTTTATAAGTAGATGGCTTGTACTGTATGTGAGAAAACACACCACAGTGATAAATATTTACACGTTAAACACAAAAAAAAACTTTAAAATCTTTTCTGACTACACTTGTACACGTAAACAGGTACACAAATATGGCAAACCTCTTCTTCCACTGTTTCATCTACATTAAAGCAAATGCGAGCAACATTTGGATGCGCAGTGCATAGGCGTTTCCTCTACAGCATGAATATTGCCCATACCTATGTATGGATTTTCACGGGTGTATTGGAAATGTCCAAGAGACTGGCGGGAAAATTTCTATTCCAATATGGTATATTCAAAAGTATGGGAGAGTTACAATATTGCCGTATGGAATATCTATGATTACTTTCAACAATGTATTTTAAGATAAAAGTGAGTGAAATTATGCACGGTGCATCTTAACATTTATGAACTATTTACCCTTATGTTTAATTCTCTTAGGACGAAATACAAACATACAGACACATAGGGATATGACATGGAAGAAACAACTTTTTCCTGTTAAACGTTTCATGAAACGTCGACAGCCATTAAAATCTCAAATACGATATTTTTTCTATCACAATACTTCCTCTCTACGAGTAGTCGCTAGAAAGTAAAAAGGATCAATACACTATAATATAAAGTGTATATGATGGATTGAAAATATAATCCATTGTTTGGATGTACTAACAGTTAAGTGAGTGCTTGTAAATTTATAATGGCTTCATAAATTATTGTTTGTTTAATATATTGGGGTTTATTTTATCAACGGATGAACTAAATTTTAGATTGATCCTGCTGTTAATGATAGAGCTCACCCGGAATGGACAACTAGTCTAAAACAAATTAATGACCTCATTTGTAAACATTACATTTTATCGCTCTTCATTTTAAAACTATTTATGTTGTTTTAATCTTTTAGCTTTATTCATTTAAAGTTTCTCAATATATTGATTTTTAATTACGAATTGGGGATTTATTGTGGAGAGTTTATTTCTATATTTGTGATAGGTTGATTATAAATTAGGCCGAAATAAATTATTTATCAAAATCGTATTAATTATATACAACTGTATAGGTTAATCAATAATTTTAAGAATTAACTTAAATGTGTAGGTGTTATTTGTTAATGGTTTACTTAATATCACTCTTTGATTTTTATTGAACTTTACTGTAAAATTTACTCTTATTATTATTATTATCACCGCGTATTACTACCCGTTCGGGTTATACGCACTTACGCTAATGTGTAATGGTAGGGTGATTGTGAGATGAAATGGAGGACCTACAGTTTAAAATGGGATCCGAACCACGGTGGAGGCCTGGCATTCCACACATTCACAAGTTGTGATTCTCTAAATTAAACTTAAAGTCATTTTCATGAGAAAACGATCATCTATATTTATATTGTGATGTTAAACATTGCCTAGATTTAAATTTTAAACAAAATCATTAGAAGGAACTTTGAGAAAATCGTTTTTATCTCTTTTTGTCTAAAAATATACAAAGTAAACCACTCTTAATTTTAATTATCAGACATCTTATTCTCAAAACTCCTAGAGAAAGCTTTATGAAAGCCTTAGATACAAAGTTTTAGCTTTATCAGTACATTTTTATTTGGGTCTTGTTCGAGAAATTGACAGAAACATAGACAAAGAGACGGCATCGTGAAAACCACTTTTCGGTTTCAGGGGGTTATAAAACGTTAACATTTATCAGGATATCAAGTTAGATTTTTTTTTGTCCAATCACATTTATTCTATCTCCAAGGAGTTGAGAACAGGTAGAAATAACATTAAATTGCACCAAAGAGCATAGATAAAATAGCATACACAGTTACAAAAATAAATGGTACGGCGCACCGCACAGACTTTCTCTCTCTTTCTATAAACTCGTAAGATTTCTGAACGGAATAATGTACATTGTATCATCACCACTCCACATAAGAACACGCATAAAATAATATACAATGATATAGAATCAATGAGAAAAGAGGCGCATCTTTGTCCACCTAAGAGCATTTCAAACAGTTTAATGTCTTCCACAAGGGTCAACACTTCGTATTAAAATTTCGATTTCTGGTTAAAATTTTAACATTTTATAAGGTGTTGCAGATCTTCAAGTCATCGCATTGATATTTAATTATTCATTTATACATTTTGACCAATAAAAAATGTAAATATTGACTATTGAGTCTAAAATGGAGATAGATCATTGCTATGCAAACATTTCTCCTAAGAGCTTTAAGGAAAAATAACATACTTTTTTAGATACTTATATTTAATTACTCTATGGCATTGGAGAATTATTGCGTTAGGACTTAAGTAGTATATGTTTACAACTAAAGCTCACAAAATTGTATTAATATATTTGCAATTATCTCATAAACTGCTGCTTTTATAAAAATATATGTCAAATAAAAGTTTGTTATTTCTAATAGTCCTACAATTTTGCAATGATAAGTTGTTTAGTTTCTCCAATAGTTGTGGAGATACGGAAATGAACGCTTCTGTAATGTACCCTAAAAATCATTTTCATAGGAAAATGAAAATAGCCAGTTTATTTATAATCTTAATCAACGCCTAGATACGAATTTTAATCAAAATCGTTTGAGCAGATTTTGAGAAAACCAAGTTTTTCTCTTTTCGCCCTTCAGTAAACTACCCTTAATTTTAAGTTTTTATAGACACACAGACAGACGGCATTGCAAAGACTATTTTTTAGGGTTCGGGGGGTCATTAGACGTCGACATCCAACAACAATTCAGGTTAGTTTTTTTTTTACGGTCGCAATACTTAAACTTTAATGTCCAAAAAGTTAAAAAATTCATATAATTGCGTATATATTGAAAGTTATTGATTTTATAAAAATATGTTTCGGATAAAATATCTGTATTATATATATATATACATATTTGTAATGCTAAGTAATTTCATATCTCAAATAGTTTCGGAGCGATTTAAAAAAATGTTAATTGACGCATCAGACCGGAGCCCTTAAAGCCAATTTGCCGAAATATTGAGGGTAGCCATTTTGTTTGGAATATTTATTAATGTTTATAAATGAAATTTAATCAAAATCGTTTGAGCCGATTTTGAGAAAATCGAATTTTTCTCTTTTTGCCCTTCAGTAAACTACACTTAATTTTAAGTTTTAATAGACACACAGACAGACAGCATTGCAAAGACTATTTTTTAGGGTTCGGGGGGTCATGAGACGTCGAAATACATCAACATTTCAGGTTAGTTTTTTTTACGATCGCAATACTTAAGCTTTAATGTCCAAAAAGCTAAAAAAATATATATAATTGCGTATAGTTTGAAAATTATTGATTTTATAAAAATATGTTTCAAATAAAATATTTGTATTGTAAATATATATACATATTTGTAATGCTAAGTAATTTCATATCTCAAATAGTTTCGGAGCTATTATAAAAAATGTTAATTTACGCATCAGACCGGAGCCCTTAAAGCCATTTTGCCGAAATATTGAGATTAGCCATTTTGTTTGGAATATTTATTAATGTTCATAAATGAAATTTAATCAAAATCGTTGTAGCCGATTTTGATAAAATCGACTTTTTCTCTTTTTTCCCTTCAGTAAACTACCCTTAATTTTAGGGGTAGATATCCAATTCCAAAAATCCCTCGGGGCAACCCTATGAAAACCCTAGATATCAAGTTTCAGCACAATCGGTAAAATAGTTTAGGCTCTAGTTGGAGGTACAGACAGACAGACAGACAGACAGACAGACAGAGGGAAATTCAAAAACCACTTTTTCGGATTCAGGAAGTCATGAAACGTCAAAATTCATCAAAATCTAGAGTTCGGTTTTTTTGACGATCACAATACTTTCTCTACCTTTAAGATAGAGATAAAGTAAAAAGGAGGAACATATCTGCTCAACAAGGAACATAACAAACAATTTCATTTGAATAACAAATATATAATTGCTTATAACTAAGAACATTTAGGGATTATAAAAATATATTTCAAATAATGGGGTTTTATAATTAATAGTACTATATCTTTACATTTAAGGTTATTTCGTATTTCAAATAGTCTCGGAGATATGACCAAAATTGAAAATTGTTTGTATTTTTGTAAAGTACCCTCAAAATAATTTTCTTGGGAAAATTAAAATTGCCATTTTGCTCATCGTGGTAAAAAATGCAGAGATACAAATTAAATAAAATTTGTTACGATGATTTCGAGAAAATCGATTTTTATCTCTGTTTGTCCTTCAGTATATTAACCATAGTTCTGGAGTTGGATATTTAATTCGATAAATTCCGTGGGGGAAAAATAATATGAAAACACTGAATACTAAGTTTTAGCCCGATAGGTAAAATAGTTTCGGTTCTAATCCAAGATACAGACAGTCACATATAAAAATGACACAGGGCATTGCAAAAATTACATTTTTTTTTCGGAAATTCATGCAAAAATCAACATTAATCAAAATATAGAGTTAGCTTTTTTAGACGATTACAATAATTCTCTTTCCAAGGGGTCTAGAAAAAGTAAAGGTTGGATTAATTTAGTTTATAAATTATTACTTTCTCTCTATCTTACAGGTAGAGAAAGTATGGTGATCGTCAAAAAAATCGAAATCGAGATTTTGATGAATTTTGACGTTTCATGACTTCCTGAAACCAAACAAGTGGTTTTTGAATTTCCGTCTGTCTGTCTGTCTGTACCTCCAACTAGAGCCTAAACTATTTTACCGATTGAGCTGAAACTTGATATCTAGGTTTTTCATAAGGTTGCCCCGAGGTGTTTTTGGAATTGGATATCTACCCCTAAAATTAAGGGTAGTTTAATGAAGGGAAAAAAGAGAAAAATTCGATTTTCTCAAAATCGGCTCTAACGATTTTGATTAAATTTCATTTATGAACATTAATAAATATTACAAACAAAATGTCTACTCTCAATATTTCAGCAAAATGGCTTTAAGGGCTCCGGTCTGATACGTAAATTAACATATTTTATAATAGCTCAGAAACTATTTGAGATATGAAATTACTTAGCCTTACAAATATGTATATATATTTATAATACAGATATTTTATTTGAAACATATTTTTATAAAATCAATAATTTTCAATCTATACGCAATTATATATATATTTTAAACTTTTTGGACATTAAAGCTTAAGTATTGCGATCGTAAAAAAAACTAACCTGAAATGTTGATGGATTTCGACGTCTCATGACCCCCCGAACCCTAAAATATAGTCTTTGCAATGCCGTCTGTCTGTGTGTCTATAAAAACTTAAAATTAAGGGTAGTTTACTGAAGGGCAAAAAGAGAAAAAGTCGATTTTCTTAAAATCGGCTCAAACGATTTTGATTAAATTTCATTTATAAACATTAATAAATATTCCAAACAAAATGGCTACCCTCAATATTTCGGCAAAATGGCTTTAAGGGCTCCGGTCTGATGCGTTAATTAACATTTTTTATAATAGCTCCGAAACTATTTGAGATATGAAATTACTTAGCATTACATATATGTATATATATTTATAATACAAATATTTTATCCGAAACATATTTTTATAAAATCAATAACTTTCAATCTACACGCAATTATATGAATTTTTTTTAACTTTTTGGACATTAAAGCTTAAGTATTGCGACCGTAAAAAAAACAAACCTTAAATTTTGATGGATGTCGACGTCTCATGACCCCCATAACCCTAAAGAATAGTCTTTGCAATGCCGTCTGTCTGTGTGTCTATAAAAACTTAAAATTAAGGGTAGTTTACTGAAGGGCGAAAAGAGAAAAAATTTGTTTTCTCAAAATCTGCTCAAACGATTTTGATCAAAATTCGTATTTAGGCGTTGATTAAGATTATAAATAAACTGGCTATTTTCATTTTCCAATGAAAATGATTTTTAGGGTACTTTACAGAATCGTTAATTTCCGTATCTCCACAACTATTTGAGAAACTAAACAACTTATCATTGCAAAATTGTAGGAATATTAGAAATAAAAAACTTTTATTTGACATATATTTTTATAAAAGCAGCAGTTTCTGAGATATTTGCAAATATATTAATACAATTTTGTGAGCTTTAGTTGTAAACATATACTACTTAAGTCTTAACGCAATAATTCTCCAATGTCATAGAGTAATTATATATAAGTATCTAAAAAAGTATGTTATTTTTCCTTAAAGCTCTTAGGAGAAATGTTTGCACAGCAATAATCTATCTCCATTTTAGACTCAATAGTCAATATTTACATTTTTTATTGGTCAAAATGTATAAATGAATAATTAAATATCAATGCGATGACTTGAAGATCTGCAACACCTTATAAAATGTTAAAATTTTAACCAGAAATCGAAATTTTAATACGAAGTGTTGACCCTTGGGGAAGACATTAAACTGTTTGAAATGCTCTTAGGTGGACAAAGATGCGCCTCTTTTCTCATTGATTCTATATCATTGTATATTATTTTATGCGTGTTCTTATGTGGAGTGGTGATGATACAATGTACAATATTCCGTTCAGAAATCTTACGAGTTTATAGAAAGAGAGAGAAATTCTGTGCGGTGCGCCGTACCATTTATTTTTTTATTGTTGATCCATTGATAATATCTAATTTGTATATTTGGTGAAATTTTTGTTACAATTTTCCGAGATCATAAAAAATAAATTAATGGGAAAAGCAGTAATATAATAATTTATTTATAAATTAAAAGTTATAACATGTCAATATTTTAACTTAAATAATATTCTCAAAATAGCTAATGACTGGCGTGCTGATATATAAACTAAGAAATTATTAATAATCCAAGTTTCAGTATTTAAATTCATAATTAGATTTTGGGAAAGTCTGTGTGATTGTAATTAAATCAACTTAAAGGCTAGTCGCAGGTTGATTAGTCAGTCTCATTTGATTCTTTCAAAGAGAATTGCGGTTGTTGCTCACCTCTCAATATAAAATCGTATCGGTTTAGTACGTATTTTGTATATTGATACACAGTGTTCGTACTACATCGTATCTGCTTTGTACGTATTTATTTCAGTGTTAACAAACACAATTCTCCGTATTGCATTGAACTGGCTCATTTATATATTATTTTGTATAAAAATGGGGAAAATGAAAAATATGGGATTGTTTTTCCAGGACAGTGCTTTTTTTTTTTAGCGTATAGCATTACTGACCAGAAGGGACAAGACATCGAAGTTCGGTCCCCTGTGTGTAGACAATTAGCCGCTCTGGTGGCACAGAGTGTTGTCCAGGGTACCCCTATGGAGGTTGTCTACACGTCGTACCCGCAATTAGATCATGTTTTGATAGTGAATATGGAGGTTTAGTCCAGTGGGAGTCTTAAACCAAACTTTAGCCCAATTTACTTAACCCTAGTGACCATTGGGATAATTCTCTTCAAGAAAAAAAATACCCAAGGTAACAGACGAGAATTGAACCCGGGATGGGGTCGTATATTTGCTATTTATATTAGCTGTTGCAAAAGATATAGTATGTGCCTACCCTTAAAGTTTAAAGGCCTGTGTTTGGTAACATTTAAAAGAGTATTTCAACAACATAATTAGCTATCATATTCTGAAAATTGAAACATTACACCTGGACATGGGAATCGAACCCGTGACCTTTGGCTTAGGTCCCGGCCTCGATTCTCGTGTCCAGGTGTCATTTTTCAATTTTCAGAATAGATGGAGTTATCCTCAATAAAAGCATAAATAATAACTTTGGATATTTGATTTCTTAACATATTTAGTAATATCACATTTTTACTTTCTCTCTATCTTACAGGTAGAGAAAGTATGGTGATCGTCAAAAAAATCGAACTCGAGATTTTGATGAATTTTGACGTTTCATGACTTCCTTAATCCGAAAAAGTGGTTTTTGAATTTCCGTCTGTCTGTCTGTCTGTCTGTCTGTACCTCCAACTAGAGCCTAAACTATTTTACCGATTGAGCTGAAACTTGATATCTAGGGTTTTCACAGGGTTGCCCCCTGGGGTTTTTAGAATTGGATATCTACCCCTAAAATTAAGGGTAGTTTACAGAAGGGAAAAAAGAGAAAAAGTCGATTTTCTTAAAATCGGCTCTAACGATTTTGATTAAATTTCATTTATGAACATTAATAAATATTCCAAACAAAATGGCTAATCTCAATATTTCGGCAAAATGGCTTTAAGGGCTCCGGTCTGATGCGTAAATTAACATTTTTTATAATAGCTCCGAAACTATTTGAGATATGAAATTACTTAGCATTACAAATATGTATATATATTTACAATACAAATATTTTATTTGAAACATATTTTTATAAAATCAATAATTTTCAAACTATACGCATTATATATATATTTTTAGCTTTTTGGACATTCAAGCTTAAGTATTGCGATCGTAAAAAAACTAACCTGAAATGTTGATGGATTTCGACGTCTCATGACCCCCCGAACCCTAAAAAATAGTCTTTGCAATGCCGTCTGTCTGTGTGTCTATTAAAACTTAAAATTAAGGGTAGTTTACTGAAGGGCCAAAAGAGAAAAAGTCGATTTTCTCAAAATCGGCTATAACGATTTTGATTAAATTTCATTTATAAACATTAATAAATATTCCAAACAAAATGGCTACCCTCAATATTTCTACAAAATGGCTTTAAGGGCTCCGGTCTGATGCGTCAATTAACATTTTTTTAAATAGCTCCGAAACTATTTGAAATATGAAATTACTTAGCATTACAAATATGTATATATATTTATAATACAGATATTTTATCCAAAACATATTTTTATAAAATCAATAACTTTCAATCTATACGCAATTATATGAATTTTTTAACTTTTTGGACATTAAAGTTTAAGTATTGCAACCGTAAAAAAAACTAACCTGAAATGTTGATGGATGTTGACGTCTCATGACCCCCCGAACCCTAAAAAATAGTCTTTGCAATGCCGTCTGTCTGTGTGTCTATAAAAACTTAAAATTAAAGGTATTTTACTGAAGGGAGAAAAGAGAAAAATTTGGTTTTCTCAAAATCTGCTCAAACAATTTTGTTTAAAATTCGTATCTAAGCGTTGATTAAGATTATAATTAAACTGGCTATTTTCATTTTCCTATGAAAATGATTTTTAGGGTACATTACAGAAGCGTTAATTTCCGTATCTCCACAACTATTGAAGAAACTAAACAACTTATCATTGCAAAATTGTAGGACTATTAGAAATAAAAAAACTTTTATTTGACATATATTTTTATAAAAGCAACAGTTTCGGAGATATTTGCAAATATATTAATACAATTTTGTGAGCTTTAGTTGTAAACATATACTTCTTAAGTCTTAACGCAATAATTCTCCAATGCCATAGAGTAATTAAATATAAGTAAGTATCTAAAAAAGTATGTTATTTTTCCTTAAATCTCTTAGGAGAAATGTTTGCATAGCAATGATCTATCTCCATTTTATACTCAATAGTCAATATTTACATTTTTTATTGGTCAAAATGTATAAATGAATAATTAAATATCAATGCGATGACTTGAAGATCTGCAACACCTTATAAAATGTTAAAACTTTAACCAGAATCGAAATTTTAATACGAAGTGTTGACCCTTGTGGAAGACATTAAACTGTTTGAAATGTTCTTAGGTGGACAAAGATGCGCCTCTTTTCTCATTGATTCTATATCATTGTATATTATTTAATGCGTGTTCTTATGTGGAGTGGTGATGATACAATGTACATTATTCCGTTCAGAAATCTTACGAGTTTATAGAAAGAGAGAGAAAGTCTGTGCGGTGCGCCGTACCATTTATTTAAATATTACTAGTTAATATTATTCCATTTATGTTGAATAATTAATAAAAGACCGTCATCTTAGTCTAGCGTTCAGCTCCCTAAACTACTGATCTGGAGGACCCTGTTCGATTCCCGGTGGTACCAATGACAATTTTCACCGTGGGGGGAACTGTTCCTATGATCACCATGATCTGGTTAGTTGGACTTAGGTTAGTTTTAAAATTCCCACTGTCTTCATAGATTTATAATAACTATAATTACGTCATATTAATACGTATGTGACTTATATAAAACCTCCTGGTACATGCCGAGCAAAGTTCTGTTTCCACAGAGAGGCTATTAGTCTACATAGGGCCTATAAGGTGACTGAAATAGATACTGCATCTCTTATGGTCAACTATGCTATAAGTTAAAACTAATTTAATTAAAATTCTATAAATTTAAATATTTATTTAAACTTCTGCACAGCTGTTTGGGCTATACGCCTATGTACTAATTACGCTAGGGGTTTTAGAGACTAGAAGGGCTATATTAAATAAAGTGTTCCCACATTTGTTGGGGAAGTGGAAAATCATTTTAGAACCTCCCCCTCCCCTCAGTACACCCGACAGATATTCGAGTCTTGATCTCCCCGTCATGGGCAGTTTAGCCCACTACAAGAGTAGTGCATTGTACCACGCGGTCAACAAAGTTGGTGATATACATTCTATTTATAGTAACATGACGTAATTTTAAATGAATATGTAAGATTTATTTTACAATAATACTTTATAAAAACTAGTTGAAGAAACCAAATATTTATTCTATGTGTGATAACTGAAATATTAGAAGTTTCTGAACATTACAAATGAGACAATTCAGCTTTGTTCTAAATTTTGTTTCCACTTTTTCATTTCAACAGTCTAGTTAGAATATTTACTTTTCTATTTTAATGGATTTTCTTCTCTTAATGAATCAATAATAATCATAATACATTAATATTTTTCCTCAGATATACTTTCTCATATATAATTTTAATTTCACCGTTAGCAAAACTCTTAATTTAATAAATGAAAATATACATATTCTAGAATGAAATGTCACTCTTGAGAAATACTACATTGATAAATAATTTAATAAGATACATTTCTGATATTAATAATTGTTTTTACTAACCTGATTTGTTTACATATATGAAATGTCTTCATGAACTTTTTTTATTTAAATCATAATGGAAGTGGTAAGCATTATTTTATAAGAGTTTAAAAGGCACACAAATGATGCAGCGCCATTATTTAGTTGATGCAGTTTAAAACACTAGAAAAATAAATGGTACGGCGCACCGCACAGACTTTCTCCCTCTTTCTATAAGCTCGTAAGATTTCTGAACGGAATAATGTACATTGTATCATCACCACTCCACATAAGAACATGCATAAAATAATATACAATGATATATAATCAATGAGAAAAGAGGCGCATCTTTGTCCACCTAAGAGCATTTCAAACAGTTTAATGTCTTCCACAAGGATCAACACTTCGTATTAAAATTTCGATTTCTGGTTAAAATTTTAACATTTTATAAGGTCCTCAAGTCATCGCATTGATATTTAATTATTCATTTATACATTTTGACCAATAAAAAATGTAAATATTGACTATTGAGTCTAAAATGGAGATAGATCATTGCTGTGCAAACATTTCTCCTAAGAGCTTTAAGGAAAAATAACATACTTTTTACTTTCTCTCTATCTTACAGGTAGAGAAAGTATGGTGATCGTCAAAAAAATCGAAATCGAGATTTTGATGAATCTTGACGTTTCATGACTCCATGAATCCGAAAAAGTGGTTTTTGAATTTCCGTTTGTCTGTCTGTCTGTACCTCCAACTAGAGACTAAACTATTTTACCGATTGAGCTAAAACTTGATACCTAGGGTTTTCATAGGGTTGCCCCGAGGGGTTTTTGGAATTGGATATCTACCCCTAAAATTAAGGGTAGTTTACTGAAAAGAAAAAAGACAAAAAGTCGATTTCCTCAAAATCGGCTCTAACGATTTTGATTAAATTTCATTTATGAACATTAATAAATATTCCAAACAAAATGGCTACTCTCAATATTTCGGCAAAATGGCTTTAAGGGCTCCGGTCTGATGAGTAAATTAACATTTTTTATAATAGCTCCGAAACTATTTGAGATATGAAATTACTTAGCATTACAAATATGTATATATATTTATAATACAAATATTTTATTCGAAACATATTTTTATAAAATCAATAATTTTCAATCTATACGCAATTATATATATATATATATTTTTAAATTTTTGGACATTAAAGCTTAAGTATTGCGACCGTAAAAAAAACTAACCTGAAATGTTGATGGATGTCGACGTCTCATGACCCCCCGAACCCTAAAAAATAGTCTTTGCAATGCCGTCTGTCTGTGTGTCTACTAAAACTTAAAATTAAGGGTAGTTTACTGAAGGGCAAAAAGAGAAAAAGTCGATCTTTTCAAAATAGCTCTAACGATTTTTATTAAATTTCATTTATAAACATTAATAAATATTCCAAACAAAATGGCTAACCTCAATATTTCGGAAAATTTTCCCTTTAGTAAACTACGCTTAATTTAGGGGTAGATATCCAATTCCAAAAAACCCTCGGGGCAACCCTATGAAAACTCTAGATATAAAGTTTCAGCTCAATCGGTAAAATAGTTTAGGCTCTGGTTGGAGCTACAGACAGACAGACAGACAGACAGACGTAAATTCAAAAACCACGTTTTCGGATTCAGGGAGTCATTAAACGTCAAGATTCATCAAAATCTCAAGTTCGATTTTTTTTGACGATCACTATACTTTCTCTACCTGTAAGATAGAGAGAAAGTAATAATAATAATACAAATAGCAATTTATTTAAACATATCTTTATATTTTTCAAATAAATTATTTTGGAGTTTTGGATCTACACTGATATAAATTTATAATACTTTTCCAGATCAATTATTTTGTATGATATATATGTTACAATAAATATCTGAGTAATATATTATGAATTTAGTTTATATAACAGTACCTCCGTAAATGTAATCCATTATGTAAAATGTTTGATCAAATACTATGGAGATTTTTAGTGATTTTTTAAAAGAAATGTATAAGTTTAATATTGTGAAATAAAAATATGTGCAAGAATTTTATAAACTCTAGATTATAATGGCAGTAATTATAAAATGTGTTATACCGTATTCATAAGTTTATTAAAGTTAATACAGATCACTGATTTTAAGGAAGTATTTAGGTTATTTATAAAGAATCTCCTAACGAACCTTGACTAAATCTGATATAGTGCAGTAGTTTCAAAATCCCTTCACCATGAACAAAAATATCTTTCCCCAGTAAAGAAAATATCACACTAATGAAAATAGACACTGTTGTGATTAAAGCACATCTAACGTTGTTCTGATGAATGCTTCTGTTTATATATTACTAACAGCATTGTTCAACCGTCACTATATCTTGGCAGTTACACGGAACTGTCAGCTTGGCGGTAAATACTGTCGTCATTACTGGGGTTGAAACAGACTGACACACCAGAATAGAAACTAGTTCTCAACACGTGATAGAGAATGGTATTTTGTGTTTTGGTGAGATGTAGGTACTGGGTGAAGTTAATAAAAGATAGAGTCTACTTAGTAGAATCTAGGGCTTAGATTTAGCGCCAACTAATGTCGAAGTGAATAATTATAAGCTAGTTCTAGGTAAATATATCCTGCCCAGACCGGAAATAAGAGTAGATTCTACAGTGGTAGATACAACCCAAGAGATAGATACATCTTGTTTTGTACTATGAATCAACGTCGGCATGAAGGGAAAGTTGAAAAAATATATTGTTAAAAAACACTTTCAATATAACCTGATTGGCAGGAAATATTTAGACTGAAACATTTTTAGGAAGTGGTTCTTTGTTAACGCCACTATGTAGTTCTTAGTAAATCTTTAGACTAGGAAATTTTAAGGTAGTGGTTCTTTGTTAATGACACCCTTAGGAAGAGGTGTGTGTGTGTTTTGTGTTTTTAGTGTGTGATTTAGTGTGTTTTAGTGTGTGCTTTAGTGTGTTTAATGTGTTTTAGGTGTGTTTTAGTGTGTGCTTAGTGTGTTTAGTGTTTATATTGTTTTGTTGTGTTGTTAGGGTATGTTGTGTTGTGTTGTGTTTTGTGGTATGTTTTGTGTGTGTGTGTGTGTGTGTGTGTGCGTGCGTGCGTGCGTGTGGACAAAATATACGATTAAAAAAACACTGGTGTTGATGCGGTGAAGGCTTTGGTAAATAACTAAGGTGTGAGAGGTATCGCCATCCGTTTTCGGGAAGTGTTTCGTCAGCTACTGGCAAAAACTCCGCAGTTAAAATGACAACATTTTCACTTCCAAATCGTAACAGCTATTAATATCCCTCCGAACGCGATAAATTTTCTCATGTCTGACCTTCAAGAACATCACCATGATCAGACTGATGGATACTGCTGAAAATCTAGCATGCCCCTCCACGTCTTAGAAAAACCTTAGATGTATCTCAGCGAATTAGATAGATTCTACTATTTATTCACCCAATAAATCTAGCCCATCCGGAAAAGTCAAGACACATCTAGGAGAGTCTACAAATTTTATTCACATAAAACCTTGATACATCTTTAAAGCGTCCAAGACCTAGTTACATCTAGTTTTTATTCACATTGCTCATTGTATTTACATTCACTTTTCATAGCACAGTACTTCAATCATTATCACTTAGTATCTTTAATTGAATATTTATGATAGTTGTAGTATTTTAATCATTAAAAATTTGTTTAGCCTCATGTCTTACAACACATTTAAGCTATACTTTTATGTACTAGTTAGGATAATGTTAAGGATGAGGACGGTTGAATTTAGAGTATGTGTACCCGAATTTGCGTGGAGAAAGTGTGAAACCACTTAGTAAAAACACACTCAGTGTACCCGACTGGGATCGAACCACGATATTCCCCTCTTCTGCAGTCTAGTCTATTGATAGAGTAGTGCCTTAGACTATTCGACCACCAAAGTGGGTAATCGTTAAGTTATATTAGTAATAACCCGTATCAATACTCAATCGGATTATACGTCAAGCTTGATCTAGTCTAGTTTGATGGTAATGTGGTGGTCAGTGTTTGACACCTTAATTGGTGACTAATGAATATTCCTAAAATGTTTCTTACTTATTCTTCCCAAAAATTTAGGTAGATTATCTCTAAAATATTACTTTTATTATCTCTAATACATTTGTAAATCGTTTCCACTGCGTCTTATTATCAACCCGGGCTATGCACATTTTAGCTATGCTAATAAGGTTTGGATAAGGACGGTGGGACTGAGGAAGTGTGCCTACATTCGCTTGTTGTGAAAGTGTTAAACCTTTCAAAGAAATAAAATTCAAATAGACTCAACTGGGATCAGAAACGATTAGATCCTTTCCTCAGGTAGCCAGAGAAGATGAGGTTATCACTTAGTTCACGTGCACATTGGTGTGGACTATATTTTAAATAAATATATTAAAATTCAATAATTTTCTACAAAGATACAATATTTATTTTCTATGTATTGTCGAAACTTACTATATCCTATTTATTAGATTCGCGATTTGAGTTCTGAACATAGATTTACATATTAAATTATTATTTATTTCTAATCAATAAAAATCCATCAACTTTAAACTTGTATAGCCATTTAATAATTTGTAATTGAAATCACACTATGGACATAGTAGAAAATTAAACATATGATCTAGAAATATCTGAAATATTTTAAAATTTATAAAATATATCACTTATTTGTTTTTAAAAAAGAAGCGTTTATTTTGTTTACTTGTTCTATTAATCTTTCCTAATAAGATTTTCCAATACATTTAAAACGGATCAATTAATGAAATGTAAATTCTGGAGGGAAATGGTTTATGAAATTTATCACAGTAAAAAAATCTTCAAAATACTCACTTAAATTGTCTAATGAAACAATTGTTGATTTAACTAACCCATTTGATAATTTACATAACTGCTGATTTATGAATTAAGAAATTAGTGAATACATGAATATTATAAACTATTGATTTCTAGGCCTGTTGTCTACAACAGGTTGATTATAATAGTAAGCAACCAACAAATCCTAAGTTTCAATCTATAAGTACATGGAAGTTTGGGTTTGTTTGTAAGTAAAAGAATATCAGTTAATACGTAAGAGTGGAAAAAGTGAGAGTGAAGTATACTAATTCTATGAAAATCTGGATCCACTATGTTTTGTGCCATGGTCTATACCACACATTTTTTAAGTTTCAGCTTTCTAAGTCATACAGTTATATATATGAATATGAATATATATATATATATATATATATATATATATATATATATATATATGACCTAGTAGTGGGGCACTATGCCAAGGAAAGCCCTCTAGAATTGAAGTTAGTAGTGATCTCTAGATTCAAAGGAATAGCTAATAATTGAATAATTTAATGGAAAGAACATTAAATACTAAACGATAATTTTCATGAGCTTCATACATATATATATATATATATATATATATATATATATATATATATATATTCTGAAGATGTATTCATTTTATGGGTGTCATATATAATTTAGAAAGCTAAAACTTTACAAACTTTATATTATTGTTCTTATACCTCTAAAATATTATATTCTTATATCTTTTTTTTTTTAATATATTAAGATACAATGGAATTTTAAAGACACTTTTAGAGATTAAAAAGGATCTATTGTGTTCACACGTCTTATCAATTTTATTAATTATTATATTATTTATATTTGTATATTATATTTATGTAAAATCACATTTTTATTGCCTTCAAGCTTTCTTTGGTATCACATACACAGACAGAAATTTGTTTAAATAGAAATAAATATATTTTTTAATTTGTTGTAGTTTCTAAAAAAATTCAGAAATATTTCAAAGTTTTTGTAGTTTCTAAATCAATTTTCATAGATTTTATATGCTAATCCAAGTGCTATTCAGCTGCCAATTAAAAAAAAAAGATTAATATCAATATCTGTAGATTTTGATATAAAGATGCCAATTTTTAAATAAATCAATAGGTCCTAACAATAGATCTTTATATCCAGCTACCAATTTTGAAATATAATATCACTATACCATAATTATATTTTTTTATATCCAGCCACCATTTTTGAAATATGTTGTAAATAGGCCCTACCTATAATTTTGATATTTAGATGCTAATTTTAAATATAATATTAACACCTATACACTTATACTAACAATAAAGTAAATTTTTATCAATGATTACCTTAAAAAATATGTTTATACATGTTTTAAATTTCATCTTACCAGAAACCTATTAAATATGTAATCCTTCTCAATAAAAGTGTATGTGAAGCATGAAGAACTTCACTAAGATTCGTAGCTGTATCTACAACAAATATAGAGATATATGTTGAAACAGGCCTCTACCTCTCTTTATTAGTCACAAAAAAACCTACCATTTTTTAGAAAGAAACGAAAATTTGCAGCTCTATCATCATTAAATTAAAAGATTTATAAATGGGAGACTAAGAGGAGTGAGGTAGGCGTCTTACACTTATTATAAACAAATATAAATGAAATAAATGCGTCACAATAAGCCTGGCCTGGATCCAACATTCCATTTATTATGGCTCATTGGGAGAGGGGATTAGTTTTGGGAAGAAAAGGAAGAGAAAATACGCTTTCTCTAAATCAATGAAATTAAGTAAAATAATTTATTTTACTATTTTTATATTGATTAATTCATTCTTAGCTATTTAACTATAGTATAAAGCGTCACAAAAGAGAGTAGAGTTATATCAAACCAAAATAAATAGTGCAACATAATTTAAATTAAGCTCTAAATTCTTAGAAAAGATTCTCGATTAAAGTAGCTTTCTCCATTACTGTTTCCAGATTATGACAAGCGTCTGTTTTTTTTATTAAATTCATAAATTTTTTCCCTACCGATTTGCTAGGCCTTTCGTAGCTTACAATGCCTTATAATCTAATTTAAAGACTAGGACAGGCGCAACATTCAGTCCTCGACCGTTAATTTATCACTGTGATAGGGTAAGCTCACATTTCATCCATAAATTATTTTGCCATGTGAGGAATTGAACTTAGGACCCCTTAGCTCAGTAGATCTACACGCTACTGACTGAGATAAGGTGTCGGATTCTAGATCAAAGAAGTAAGGAGTGTTATAATTCTGGATAAGGAATGATTAAAGGTGTGAGTGGTAAAATTTATTGACAAATTAACTGAGTAAGTTATTAGGAAAAATAGTTACATTTGATATTTAGCACAGAATAATACCATAATTAATAATGAAAGGCATTTAAATGAGTAAAATATAAAAGTGAGAAAAAATATTGAAAAAAAATTGAGAAAAATGTTTATACAATATAGAATATATTATAAAGCTAAAATTTATATATATATATATATATATCTATAAGATGGAAAATTAGTGAAAAGCTATAGCTGATCGGTCAAAAAGTTAATCTAATAATATTAGTTAATTTGCAAGAAAAATAGATTGAATAATAAATACATATTAAAATTGTATTGATCTACAAAATAAAAAATACTTTCTAAACATTATGCATATGAATTTAGTCTTAGTAGAAACATAAATGGGCATTATAGTTTGAGATAAGTGAAATTTATTTAGACAAAAGTGGATACTGACACAAAAGAATTTTTTAAATACCAATACCAGAATATTTATAATTCAACATTAAATTATTTAAAAGGAACTGAGATTTGATCAGATAGAGCCAATGTTTATCTTTCATTCATTCACTCTTATATTATTTATTTATTTCTTCTTTTCAAACTTTAAAGAGAATTTCGCTTTGTAGATATAAACGCGCACAAAAAATACTCAAATTTTCTTCTCTTTATATCCTTATATTTTTATGCTCGTATTTTTTTCGTTTTTCAGTATATACTAAATCCCTTAAAACATTTCATAACACTGTAATTTATACTTTCAGAGAAAGTTTCGGAA
The DNA here is from genome assembly GCA_033556935.1 of Timema podura. Taxonomy (NCBI): domain Eukaryota; kingdom Metazoa; phylum Arthropoda; class Insecta; order Phasmatodea; family Timematidae; genus Timema; species Timema podura. Next base: position 13,687,957 of record JAVRXN010000009.1, read on the forward strand.
AGGCGCTTTAAAGAGCTTATAAATGTTTGTCCTATATAGTTTGGGATCTATATAGGAAAAACTAGCGCTTTCAAACCGTTTGATGTATTGTGTTGGGCTCTCACTAATTGAAAGAAACATGGATTTTCTAGACACATACTTTAAAAAATATATTTATGGTATTGATCCTACCCGCTCAAGCTTTGGAATATATTTTTTAAATAACGCAAACAAATGTTAGAGCTTATTTATTATGTATGGGATTGTAACATTGCAACATACTACCTCATACTACCCCCCCCATCTTAAGCGTCAGGAGAAGGTTTTCCTCAAGATTCATACTATCCACTCCATATGAAACCTAGATAGTTATAAACTTCCTGCAATAGTAAGCCTCTCTGTTGTAGTCCTATGTAGACTTCCTTTAATATGAACGATATCAATCAAGAACGAAACTCCCCCACAATCACAAAATGTTCTTGTACTTACCACTTGTATATCTTCTGGCTAGAACAACCTTCAAGACTGGAAAACTACCTCGCGTCCTAAGTCGATTAGGAGGTTAGATACCAGCCGCTGTGCACCAACAGTCAAGGTTCTGAGAGGGCTGGTCAAATCGATCCTTTCGGAACTGATTGAGACCATCAACTAAATGGAACTATCCTGGGGTCCAGGGTGCAAGACGAAATCATCCACCAACTCATCGCGTGATGTCGGTACGTCACCTAGATCAACCATACGGAGCTCTAACACCGATGCAGAGCGTGTTGGAGGCATCTGGCCAATTCTAGCCTGTTCAAGGATGACGTGATCGTCTGCATGATTGAAAAATGACCGTTGAAAACCACCGATCAATGTGAACTTTCTCCCTTTCCATCCCTAAGCAACTAGAAACATTCTTTTAACCTTGCAGTTCTTAAACTCAGTGACTATTATATTTCTACACCTTCAAGAGAAGCCATGTCTTAGACTATTATAATTCTACACCTACAAGAGAAGCCATGTCTTAGACTATTATTATTCTACACCTTCAAGAGAAGCCATGTCTTAGACTATTATTATTCTACACCTTCAAGAGAAGTCATGTCTTTGACTTTATTCTACGACGTCTGGAAAAGTCCTGTCCTGGACTTGGACAATGTATAAGATGATGACGTAATGTTTTGTATCGAAGTTAATTTAATAAAATTGAATTATGACCAATTATATTTTGAATTAATGTAAATGTAATTTTTTGGAATAAGCCAGAATAAGCGTAAAATATTTACTAATTTTTTTTATGTTTAACTGAATTTAAATATGAGACAGTTAATTCGTTTAGCCGCCACTTGGTTGCTAGTATCACTGAAGTCACATAGATTGCCAGATTTATTAACTTGTTTTGTTAGAAGTATTTAATTTAATTTGACAAAATTTTGATCACCAAGTAAATGTAGATTCCTCCTTTTTTTGTATTATGTTTTCATATTTAATTGTTGTTGAATTAACGTAAAGTTAGTTGATTGTTTGATTTAGACTAAATAATTTTCCAAATTATTTAATTGAAATGACTTGTGATTTAACTAGTCATTTTGTATGTCATATTTTTTATTAACAAGAAGAGTTCTTGTTTTGTGTCGAAATTTAATAGTCCCGCGGGAGTTTGACTTAATGCCGGAAAGCCAAACTCTCGTGTTTATATAAACAGCTGTGTGATGTTAAACTTTACTGTAACTCTGTCTGTATTCAATGTGATGAAGCAGACACTTTGGAAACCAATTCAAAGTAGCTCTTTAGGCTCTTTTTTTTATTCAAATAAATATCAGTCTAGATGTTTATAAACATATGATTTGTTTAAATATTCAAACATTTAAGGTTGTGTTGTCAATATTCACGGTTGTGTAGCTGACAGTGTAGTTTGGTCGAGTTTTTTTTTTTGTCTCTTCAAGACAGACCGATATGACTTAAATTTACATTTGATGTGGAAACATTCACATGATGACATTGATATGATTTCCAACATACTTCTGATGGATTTTTGAGGCCATGTAGTTTATTGTTTCGGTTGTTATCTTGAATAAAACATTCATATTGTTATTTAATTGTTACTAATGTCATGCTTTGTCATTTAGCTTACCTTCCACCTTCGTTTTAGTCTAGTGTGGCCGTAGCTAAGAGGTAGTAGAGTGGTTGGTAATAGGATATATCCAGAGAATGAAAATAAATTAAACTAATTGTTGTATTTTCTTGTGTGCATTAGTTATGTGCTTAGCTCATCGTGTGGGCTTAGAAGGAAAGGCTTCCTTAAAAAAATAGTGACAGTAAAGCTGCTAGAGAAATAATATATTATTACAGCTATGATTAGAGTATATATTTGAATTTTACAGATAGAGATGATCATGATAGTATTAATTAATATAACATGTTCTATTTTTCACGCAGTTTAAGGCATCGAACTCTCAATACACTAGACACAAACTGTATATTTAGTAACTTAAAACCTATTGGAAAGAAAATTAAGGTAGAACTAGCCATTACCTCAACATTGACTTACCAATAATTATTATTATTAATAAAATAATCACCCCACGTAATATTTTTCAAATTTAATCGCCCATTGAATAAATGTTTCAATCCCGGCCGAGTGGACTAAAGATTTTCCAAACGCGTTTTACCCCTCGGAGGTTCTTTTCTCCCGCCTCACTTATCTGGGTGCTATTTCTCTAAATAGCATTATTTATTTCTTCCCCAAATATATTAAGCATTTTTATTGTATCCCCATGTCTTACTACCCATCCGGGGTGTCCGCATATTCACACTAGTGGAGTAGGGCTGAAGAAAGTATTTAAAATAAATTTTCTTTGTCGATTAAGATGAACCCGTCCCATACGAGAATAAAACCCAAAGCTCAATGTTATAAATAAATTATATGAAACTGACGTATTGGTGACGTATCGGATGAACCATCAAAAACCTCGGTGTTTAAATAATAATAATAAAATATTAAAAGTGATATAATCTAAGACCTGGAACGAGAGGGTGTCTGGGGCATCATCTTTAGGAACGACTCTATACAAATTTAAGTTCAGAAAACAATTATTCTGATGTACTGTGTCAAGTAATGGAGGATTATTTAGAATGTTAACGTTCTCATTTTATAGTTAACTTGTTATTTTATTTGTTTAGATGTCTAAAGTTCAATTTTTATGTTCACGCGAACGAAAGACAATGACGCACAAATACTAAAGCAAAACATCGGAGCTAAAAAATATTAAATTTTGGCCAACAGATGGTTTGTTTTCACAAAGAGTAAGCTGTAGTATTATTGAACCATCTAGGTCTGGTTCTGTGGTATAGAATAGGGCCTAAGTAAGTTTATAAGTAGTTCGCATTTTATTACGGGTTTTAATAAAGCAAGATTTCAGTACCCCAATTTGAAAATTAGTCCATGACTGAAAATCAGTTCCATCGGCGAGCGCTAACCTGTTTCTAGGACTCACCCATTAGGGAGATGGAAGTTAATCTCGTACAAGGCAGAGCAAGAGTTTACGAGCTTCTAAATCCTGCTCAAAAGGGAGAACAAGAATTAATATTATTTTATAGCACTCTCATAAGGAAGATAAAGTGTTCAACTGCTGATATATATCTGATATGACAAATATTAATTAGCTTATTCATATTTGGCTCACAAGAAATAGAAAATTTAATTTGTTTCTATAGTTTAATTGTAAGCTATATTAAATGTTCACATTCTTTTTTATATACATTTTAAAGATGGAAATTGTTCACCCCTTTCTATAGTTCTATTACAAGAGATAAAAAGTGTTAAGGTTCTTCTAAGGTACACTTACTACGAATAACAGGTGCTCACTGTCTATAGCTAAAACACAAGTGAGAGAACATATTTTTATTCTTTTATATTTCAATAAAAAAGAATAACAAGTGTTCACATTCTTCTGTAGCTCACTCATAAGGGATTGCAAGAGATCACACTCTTTTATAGCTCACTCACAAGGGGTAGAAAGTGTTCACGTTCTTTTATAGCTAACTCGAAAGGGATATTCAGTGTCCACATTCTTCTATAGCTCACTCACAAGGGATAGCAAGTGTTCACGTTCTTCAATAGCTCACTCACAAGGGATAGTCAGTGTTCACGTTTTTCTATAGCTCACTCGCAAGGGGTAGTAAGTGTTCACGTTCTTCTATAGCTCACTCACAAGGGATAGTCAGTGTTCACGTTTTTCTATAGCTCACTCACAAGGGGTAGAAAGTGTTCACGTTCTTCTATAGCTAACTCGTAAGTGATATTCAGTGTCCACATTCTTCTATAGCTCACTCACAAGGGATAGCAAGTGTTCACGTTCTTCTATAGCTCACTCGCAAGGGGTAGCAAGTGTTCACGTTCTTCTATAGCTCACTCACAAGGGGTAGCAAGTGTTCATGTTCTTCAATAGCTCACTCACAAGGGATAGTCAGTGTTCACGTTTTTCTATAGCTCATTCGCAAGGGGTAGTAAGTGTTCACGTTCTTCTATAGCTCACTCACAAGGGGTAGCAAGTTTTCACGTTCTTCAATAGCTCACTCACAAGGGATAGCAAGTTTTCACGTTCTTCAATAGCTCACTCACAAGGGGTAGCAAGTTTTCACGTTCTTCAATAGCTCACTCACAAGGGATAGTCAGTGTCCACATTCTTCTATAGCTCACTCACAAGGGGTAGCAAGTGTTCACGTTCTTCTATAGCTCACTCACAAGGGGTAGCAAGTTTTCACGTTCTTCAATAGCTCACTCACAAGGGATAGTCAGTGTCCACATTCTTCTATAGCTCACTCACAAGGGGTAGCAAGTGTTCACGTTCTTCTATAGCTCACTCACAAGGGGTAGCAAGTGTTCACGTTCTTCAATAGCTCACTCACAAGGGATAGTCAGTGTTCACGTTTTTCTATAGCTCACTCGCAAGGGGTAGTAAGTGTTCACGTTCTTCTATAGCTCACTCACAAGGGATAGTCAGTGTTCACGTTTTTCTATAGCTCACTCACAAGGGGTAGAAAGTGTTCACGTTCTTCTATAGCTAACTCGTAAGTGATATTCAGTGTCCACATTCTTCTATAGCTCACTCACAAGGGATAGCAAGTGTTCACGTTCTTCTATAGCTCACTCGCAAGGGGTAGCAAGTGTTCACGTTCTTCTATAGCTCACTCACAAGGGGTAGCAAGTGTTCATGTTCTTCAATAGCTCACTCACAAGGGATAGTCAGTGTTCACGTTTTTCTATAGCTCATTCGCAAGGGGTAGTAAGTGTTCACGTTCTTCTATAGCTCACTCACAAGGGGTAGCAAGTTTTCACGTTCTTCAATAGCTCACTCACAAGGGATAGTCAGTGTCCACATTCTTCTATAGCTCACTCACAAGGGGTAGCAAGTGTTCACGTTCTTCTATAGCTCACTCACAAGGGGTAGCAAGTGTTCACGTTCTTCTATAGCTCACTCACAAGGGGTAGCAAGTTTTCACGTTCTTCAATAGCTCACTCACAAGGGATAGTCAGTGTCCACATTCTTCTATAGCTAACTTACAAGGGGTAGCAAGTGTTCACGTTCTTCTATAGCTCACTCGCAAGGGGTAGCAAGTGTTCACGTTCTTCTATAGCTCACTCACAAGGGGTAGCAAGTGTTCACGTTCTTCAATAGCTCACTCACAAGGGATAGTCAGTGTCCACATTCTTCTATAGCTCACTCACAAGGGATAGCAAGTGTTCACGTTCTTAAATAGCTTGTTTACAAGATAAAGTAAGTGGATACAACATTTTGAATAAGATACCAATATTTTTTGTATCCCACCAATTCAATCTACAGATGAAGGTTCAAATACAGTCCAATTTTCCTGTGAGGTTACATATCTGATAGCTAGTTACACCTTCACGTATTCATAAGTAAATTCATGTGATCTTAAAATATCACTTTGATAGATGTTTTGGCACAAATAAAGTTCTTATTTAATATTACTCTCTTTATGAAATTGAAAGCTATGAGTGTCTTTTAGAACTTTAGTTTTTAGCGTCACTATAACACGAACGCCAAAATAGCCTCTAAATTACTAAGAGGAAAAAACCTCTCTATTTTTATATCATGATAACTTTGCCCCTGCAAGAGTTCAAGAGCTTTATTAGTAATCTGGGCTGCCCTCCCCCTGTGGCGCCCTTTGTCGTACGACGACATGAATTTCCCATAAGTCTGGAATGATATTAAATCCCTTTTGATTTGCTAAGCAGTCCGGCCATGATTGCGTTTATACCTCGTAGTAGTATCCCAGACTCTGTCTCGTGAGGATTATTTGCTATCGGCCTCTGGCCACTCCTGATTAACAACCCCACCCCACCCCCACACCTACCCTCACATATCGGGAGGGGGGAAGCTAGGACTTGATTTCTTTGGCCTTACCTCGCGGCTCATTGTTCACTGATGCTTCGAAGGATAGTAGTTTTATTCTAGCTCTTGAGTGAAATGTTGTATTATTTTGTTTTTATAAATATTTATTCTTAAAATGGTTTTAGATGATAAAAATTTAGTTAAGCACTAATTTGGGCAGTGCCGCTAGTAATAAACAAAAACATTCGTTAGAACATGTAGATCACAATAAAAACTAAGAGGCACTGAAGGGTTATTATGCTGTGAATCTAAAACTCCGTTTGGTAGCTTTTGGTGACATTATGCTAAACAGAGATGTATGTCAAATTAGTATTTAGTACTTTATACAGGCAATATATATATATATATATATATATATATAAAACCCGTTTGGTAGCTTGCGAGGACGATAAGCTATACAGATATGTATGTTAAGGTAGTATCTAGTAACTTAGAAAGTTGCTTTTAACATAAAAAACAGTTTGGTAGCTTGTTTAGGCAGTATGTTATACATAAATGTATGCTAATTTGTATCACATATCTTATACTAACGCTTTTACAGAGGATTAGAAAACCCCGTTTAATAGCTTGTGAGGACATTTCGCTATACAGACATGTATGTTAAGGTAGTATCTAGTACTTTTGACAGGCGCTCTAAATATAGATTATTAAACTCTGCTAGGTAGCTTTGGTAGGCAATATGTTATACAGTGCTGTATGCTAAATTTGTATCGCTTATTTTCACAGGCAATTTTATTGTCGATTAGTAAACTCAAAATTGATAGCTTGTGTGGACAATATGTACATATGTGATGTCATACATAGATCTATGAACAAATATAATCAACTTTATAAAAAGGCGTTTTTGTAAAACATTAAAAAAACATGAAATAGAACAAAATACAACATAGAATTGCTCGGGTTGGAAAAAATACGTGTCGCTTAAATATATTATATTACTGTATCCATCTGATAATTCCAAGTGTGTTATTACTATCCATATTTTTGGTGTGTGACTGTTTATTTAATAAATAGAAAAAATAATTAATGCTAAATCTATGAAATAATATGTAAAAAGTTGTATAATATCTTAATCAAAAACATTTCAATTGGATAATTGTCCTATTCATGCTTAAATAAACAGTTCCACAAAAAAATACATGTTCAAACAACAGTTTATGGGGTTTTATTATTTTAAGAGTTGACCTAATCGTGTTTCAGAGCTTATGAATAGTGATTTTGTTTGATTTAAAACATTATGGTGAGCCTATGTTAAATCTGCATGGATAAGTTTAAAATCCATTTATTAAGATATAAATTAACATAATGTAGCTTATTTTCTATTTATATTTGTGTCAGCTACTATTTAATTAGGGTAATTTGCAATATTTGTTCATTAGCGTCGAAATGGTATTCGGTACTGACCACTTCTGTTTAACTATTTACTCACATGTAAGAAATGCATGAGAAGTTAAAGTTAGTAAATATATAATTTTCATGCAATGCATATAAATAAGTTTGTAGTAAGTATTTATTCACATAAATTCAACCACTGGTTGTTTTAATGTTACTATCGAAAAATGTTCGTTACACGAGCCACAATCATCCTTTCAACACGCTGACACCAACATAAAATGTTTATTTCACAGTGACCTATTGGATTCTCTGCTCCTCTTCGGCACTGACTCTGTCCATACGAGTTTATCCACAACCATTTCTTAGATATATTATTCCAACCGGATTCACCTCGCTCTTTTGTTTCTCTCAACACCAATAAAACAATTTTGTCATTAACATATTATTATATACCGTCATATATATTTTCCCTTGTCAATACTACTTCATACGTTGGAATAGTCCACGTACATCCAATTACGCTCTGAGCTGCATTCCCATCTGTTGATCTAGCTATATATCCTTCCATTTTTATAAAACATTCTACCCAGATAAACAAAATCATTCACGAATTCTAACAGTTTTTCTTTTATTCTAATTTGATTGTTATTTATAGATACATCCTTATCAAAACTATCATGTTAGCTTTGGAGACATTTATACGAAAATCTATTCTGCCTGTCACCAAGTCCAAATAATTTAATGCATTCTCATACTCTGCCCTTAATACGCCATCATATGCATATAACAGTACTCTCACATTCACATATTCTATGTGCACCCTATTGTGTTCTCCCAAGCATCCCTCATAAAATTATCCATGAATACATTAAACAACCATAGACACATAATACAACCTTGTATAGGACACTGTTAATTGTTAAATCACTCATTCAATGCTCCATCCACCTAAAAACGCACTCTACTTCGATCATACACTAACATAATTGAATTTACTAACCTTGCATCCACACCAATTTCGCTCAGATTAACCCATAACAAACTCTTCTTCACCAAATTATAGAAGATATTTGATGATAAGAGTGTATGGCTTAAGAAGAAGGGGTAGGCCATGTAAGATGTGGTTAAATGTTGATGATGAATGTGTGAAAATAGAAATATTAAGAGTTTTAAGAATAAAAGAACATGTATGACTCTGTGTATGGATGTTGTTGAAGTGAAGCGAGTATACAAGGATAGGAAATTGTGGAGTAAGTTAGTGATAATAGATTAAATATGGAGTTTTTTTTAGCTATTTATGTATGTGTATGTGTGTATGTGTATGTGTATGTGTCTGTGTATGTGTGTCTGTGTATGTGTTGGTGTATGTGTGTCTGTGTATGTGTTGGTGTATGTGTGTCTGTGTATGTGTATATGTATGTGTATATGTATATGTATGTGTATATGTGTGTATGAATATGTTTATGTGTTTATGTGTGTATGAATGTGTGTGTATGTGTATGTGTGTATGTGTTTATGTGTATGTATGTATGTATGTATATGTATGTATGTGTATGTGAGTGTATGTGTATGTGTGTATGTGTGTATGTGTGTATGTGTGTGTGGATGTGTGTATGTAAGTGTATGTATGTATATGTATGTATGTATATGTGTACGTATGTATGTGTGTATATATGTAAGTATGTATGTATATAGAAATAGTTTTGCTAATTTTGCTAAAATATTTCTATTCAATGATACACTGGAATTTAGTTAGTCTTATTTGGCTTGATCCACTAGCTTAATGATATTTCAAAATAAGTTTTAACAGATCAAAACCCACTATAAATCAATATCAAAAGCTATTTCATGAAACCTTTGCCATAGATGTGCAGTGCAGTTTGTATCATGACAATCAATTAGTATGTTAATTTAGATCCCAATCAACACTAACGATACCACACCGGGTAGGTACCTACCTAGCTCTTGTTAGCCCTCAGTAATTACCGTGAAAAATCAATAATGTAGATTACCCTGGGAACAACCCGTTTGCTATCTCAAGGGACAGCCCCTTAAATTTGATAATTTCCCAAGACATGGCATTAAAGAGGGGTCTAAATCCATAACGGTCTTATAACTATTACTTTCATATTTTGTTTGATAACGTCTTAATTTTTAAACAGAACTATAACAAAACTATATTATTTTTATTACTATTAATTATTTAGTTATTATTCACTATCCACAGTCTTATGTTAAATTCAAACTATATAATTTGGTATACGACTTATTCAAAGGATAACTTGAAATACGTATATTATGTCAACTATTTAAATATTAAAAAGTTAGGGGAATACATTTGAACCATTCACTAAATTTAAGCTAAGTGATTATTAAAATTAGCAGTAAGGGATTACTTAAAACTGTTTAATTTTACTAACTCCAGTTCATTGTTTTAAAATGTCTTCATAATAGTTTCTCTTTATTAATGTTATACGAATCGAATATATTTTTCTTTGAAAAAGAAAAAATAATCCTTACAATGCGTAGTTTTTATCAGCTATATATCTCACTTAAAACTCTACCCTTAATTCTCCCACCACTTACAAAAATAATCTGCTAATCTATAGAGGCAAGAGTCAAACTCTGTAATCACCCATAAACAGTCAGTACAAGCGGAGCCATTTCCATGGCCAATCAAATCAAAATAATTAAGCCACCGCATGGTAGGAATCGACGTTTAATTGGCCACTAAATTACGCTTTCCGCGTAACCACGCAACACATTTTATCGGTTGGTACGATAGAAAAATGTCGAAAAACTGTTTAGACACATTTTCCTGGGAAAATATACATCATTCGTTTTTTTTTAAAAATGTATGAATAAATGATTTTTATGGACGCTTTGATTATTTTTTATGAATCAAACTGACCAAGTATATATAATTATATTTTTTTCTGTATTACACGCTTTTATCGTGTGTCCGTAAACACTTCAAAATTCCGTGTAGCAAAAACGACCCTTTCTATAGCTTTGTGTTTACTAATGAATGTAGAAGGAATAGGCAATGAGAAAACCAGAACACATACACATACTGAATTCAGTTCATGAACTTGAAGTAGGAGGGGAAGTTTGAAAATCTCGGTAATTAGGTCAGGCCACAATGCTGTATGGAAGTATTGCGTGCTTCTACCTAGCACCTTTCCCCTGCTTTCCCCTGCTTTCCCCAACCAACATATCTGATAACACATCTTACTAGGAGTTCAGATCGCACGGATCAGATTGGAAGGTAAGAACCCGAGGGCGAAGTTCGACCTCTTGGCAGGCAAGAATAATCATCTTTATAAATTATTGCAAGTGACTTCATCAGTCTGGATACTCTCACTAAGAAAGAGGCTTTGGTATAAGGTGTATAGTAAAGAATCAGTTATTAAAAAGAATACAATAATATAAATGTTGACTGTTATTAAATGGTGTATGAAAAGAGAACGTTAAATAATAAAATTTTAGCATCATAATAAAATAGTATTACTATAAATGTTTTAAGCTCTTAGATTTCATAAAATGGTGCATCATTTATTATTTTATAACAATAAATTTAACAAACATGATAACATAAAACGTATTAATCATTGAAAGACTAAATGATTAAAATTTAGTATTTTTAATGTTTGACATATAATAATAATAATAATATGTTATATATTTATCTTTTTGACCTTGATAAATCATTAAATATATGTAGATGATACCAGAAATAAAAAGAGTGTGGTGAAGAAAATTGATAGTAGGAGAGATTTTGAAATGATACCAGAAAAATTCAATTTAGTTAAATAAATATTTTAGAAACTAAATTTCATATTATCTTAATTCCCTTTCTCCCTTTAATCTTGTGTGGAAGTATGCTACCAAACAGTAGAGCTATAAGTTACAAATAAAGATAATTATAGTTTTAAGAAAATGTTTATATATAATATATGTATATTCATTAAATTAAGAAATGACACCTGTACATGGTAATCTAACCCGGGACCTTTGGCTTAATACGCCAATAATCTAACCATTGAGCTATCAAGGATATATCTCGTGCTCAGGTTCATTTTTAACTCATATTTTAAGGCAAAGTCTGTGGTGGACAAGTAAAAATTTTCAGTTACAAATGAATGATCAATTAAGATCACGAGCTATCAGGTAACGAAGCCATCCTCGACTTGGGAGGGCTTTAGGCAGCCTTTAGTACAATGGCAGCTCTATGAATGCATATATATATGAGATATACATGTATGTACCTATTATATATGTAATATTAAGGTACATAAAGAGAGGGAGAAAGGTAGTGAGTAGGTAAAGAAAGCGTAAATATAGCCTGTTCAGTATAATAAATTTTTTTAGGTCTAATGAAAGGAAACATGAGCTAAGGTCCATAGATCTACAATTTTTTATTTTTTTAAATGTGTGTAAGATACATACAAATTGCTCCAATATATTCAGTAAATTTCATTTGTAAATATATTAATACGCGTGGTAGAGTATGGGCTGGATGTCACCAAAATGCATAATGTACTGGAACAAGGAAATACACTTTCCAAATTTATTTTTAATTCAGCCTTAGAGTGTGCTATTAGGGTAATGCAAGACATTAAGAAAGTGTTGGAGTTTAAATGTAAAATGCAGCTATTAGGTAACGCAGGTGATTTATCTTTCTTGAGTAATAGTAAGGAAGAGGTTGCAAGAAATACAGAAATTTTTTTTTTTTAGACGCTAGTAAGGAAATAGGTTTAGAAGTAAATGCTGAAAGGACTAAGTTAAAGATCACACAGATAACATAGATCGAGAAAAATAATTTAGAGATTACTTTGAACAACATGTATGTTGACCGAGTTAATGAGTTTAAATATTTAGGAACAATTTTAACTAGCGATAACAATATTAGATTAGAGATTAGGAAAATAATAGTCAACAAATGCCTGCTATTACTCAGTCATTAAGTTGTTGAAATTTCTCCCGCTTTCAAGGAATGTAAAACTTAGAATATACAAAACAATAATTTTACCGGTTGTTCTCTCTGTGTGTAAAACGTGGTCTCTTACCTTACGTAAGAAAATAAGGTTTTTTTGAAAACTAGGTGCTTAGGAAGATATTTATCCAAAAAGGTATGAATCTATTACGGAGTGGATGGGGCTACATAATGATGAGAATATACCCTGTATTCATCACAGACATTGTTAGAATAATCAGATCTCGCACGACATTCAGTGCGAATGGAAGAAGAAAGATTTGACTGTCAAACCCAATAAGAAGATACCATTGGAAATACCTAAACATGAATGGGAGCTTAGTATTAGAATGGACCCGAAAGAGATAGGGTGTGTAAGGCGGTAAACTGGTGTAACATTGTGTTACACTAGAACTCGCCCCCATTCTAAACTTCACACACAACTGGCCGCTGATTCATACTACCCGCTCCAAATAATATTCAATAATATTCTAAACCCTACAATAGTACACTTCACAATTGTAGCCTGTAATTTGACACAACGTAATAGACATTTATAATCTTTATCAATTAAATAGAATGGTAGAATACTCTGTTTCTGTACTCACCCAATCTATCTTGTGGTTAGAGCAACGACAAGCAACACCGGCTAAAAGCAGAGTGGCGCAGTGTTACACACCTCCCTCTACCTTTAAGTTATCTATGGTCGTAAGGAAAGCTGGATAGAGCTAGCTCAAAGTAGTACTAGGTGGCGTACTTTTTTAAGTGCAGCAATGAACTTTTAGAGCTCCTAATACCATAGAGTACGTAAGTGAGTAATCTCATAAGTTCTCTAATATTTGTCATGGATATCACGTAATTAGAACAAGATTTTTTTATTCAATTACATATTTTATTCAAAAATGTTGGAATTTTGTTGTTAATATATTCAAGAACTCTTGAAATGATTGTTTTAAAATTAAACTAAGCTAAGCAATATTTTATTCATTTTTAAAATGTGGTTTTGTTATAACAACTACAAAGATTCGTGTTTTGCTCCACCCAAACATTTTAGGAGCGACCAGGGATGAACTTAAGTCTAAAAAGTGACTACTGACCTGTTAATATGGCTCCATGTGATTATCTTTAATTTTATAGATCCGGTTTTACAGTTTTATAAAATTCTTCTAAATATACTAAAAATATCACATTCAGGGAAAAAAAAAATCAATTTGGAACCAGGTGAGTATTTTAAAATGTGACAATATATATTTGTGATTTGTGTACTCTTCTACATTCTTACCTTTTCTTCATTATTGATATTGTGTTTTAAAATAATTAAACAAAGGATTTGTCTTAAAATGTATTCATATTAGGTAATACGTTCTTTGGTCACCTTGTCTTTCTACCATTTTTGTTTTACGCAAATGTACTAACTATTCTAATGTTTTAGGATTTAGTATGGTTGAAATAAGAGGAAGCTCACGCACATGCGTGAAGGGAGAATGGATAGTAATTTAGGATAAAACGACCTCAGAACATCAGACCAGGATTCAAGCCATGATTTACCCTTCATCGGCAATCTAGACATAACGCCTTACACTATGTGACCATCGAAATATTTAATCTACTTAAATATTAATAAAATTTCGTGTACCAAAATTTATTATTCAACATTATTTTTTTATGTTGCTAAGCCTTTAATACCCACTTGATCCATTCGTAGCCTACCCTAACTAAAGCAATCAAACAAATCAATTAATTTGTTTTTTAAGAAAATTCACAAGCTATCAAATAAAGAAGAGATTGAAAGACCCTAGTGAAAAATAAACACATCTGGCTAAGTAAAACATGTATTCAGCTTGGCCACAGTTAAAAGCCAGGATTGACAGGATTAGTTTATCGTTAGTATGATTAATTCTGGCCCAGGATAAAGGAACTAAAAAGCTTGAAAAAGTTACCATCTAATCCATAAGCGAATCCTCGTACACTTCCTTAAATATTAAAATACTTGTCATTCAGTTTATTTGGATTAATTAAAGTAACAAAACACCCATATTGCTAGTTGCATGGGCCAAGGCAGGGATGGTGAAACACTAGCATTGTGCCAATTAAAGACTGGTTGAATACTGAAATAGTCCAGTGTGCCACCTATTATTTAGATTTATTAGGGCTGGTCTTATGACTCCTGTATAAATATTAATCTGGCAGATAAATATTTATATCTGGTCGTTAAGTTAAAAGTGCGTCTTATGACTGCCAGATAGCATTTATCTGCCAGATAAAATGTATTTATCCATCACATTTTTATCGGGAGGTTTAAGTACCTGATTACTTTTATCTGAAAGTTAAAATTGTTGTTGCCATAGTGACGCGTTGTTTTTAATGAGGTTTCACCTATCAGAATCTGATTTTAGGTTAAAATCTTGGTTCACGTGTTTAGTAGGCTCAGGCCCAGGCTCAGGCTCTAACTGTATGAAAGTTAGAAGATTTAATTCACACTTTTATATAAACTGACAATCTATTTTTAGAGTTATATTTATATAAGAACAAATTATCAAAATGTGAGTACAATAAATGAAATTTTGTAAACGTTGTACACAACTATTGACCACATTTTTTCGGACACCGAAATTAGTACTTGGAAGACTTCTTAGCTTCTGCGCCAACGTGACCCCATCTGTTTATTCACACTCGTTTAGCCACCACTATATAACAAATGTTGAGCGTTTTAGTCACTTTCCAGGTAGTAGCGGTAGCAATGGGACCTAGACGCATGCGCACACCAGTAAAAACAGTACCAGCCTTGTGTTTTCTGCATAAAAATACTACATATATGCTTCATATAGCTATCCGGCAGATAAATTCAGTTCATAATATGCGTAAAATATTAAAGTGGCTGATAACCTTTATCTGGTCGCTAACTTTAACATCTCGATAGCAATATTTATCTAGTAGTCATAATACTTGCCCTTAATGAGTATTTAAAAATCAAAAATTGTTAAATATAATAAAATGTAAGAAGTAACTCAGATCAAATTGTAAACATGTTAATAGTGCCTAAATTTAAAAGAAGGAAAATTAAGTTGGCCAAGAAACTGTATTAGAAAATAGCAATTTTAATGACTTGCATAAAGTAAACATACTGAAAGAAAATAAAAGATATTTAATTTATACATAGATTATGTTAAAATAAGAAACTTAGATAATATTTGCCATATTAGTTTGAAAAATGTTGTATTTTACTAAACAAGACATTTATGTTCGGTTCATAATCAATTGTTGTCTTCAATAGAACAAAAGATGCAATTAGGTACGAACCAAGACGATTTCTAATCGGTGTCACTATATGATTCATTGTGACATGACATCGAATTACATGTTTGTCAAAGTATTATTGAAAGAATTACATGACGTTGGTAAAAGTTTTATTCAATGTTGATATTTCCTCATGTCGCTGTCCACCCAAATCTTGGTCACGCACAACTCGGTGTCATAGATATGCCATCACTGGTCTTGGTGGCACCCGGTGTCATAGATGTGCCATCACCGGTCTAAGTGGCACCCGGTGTCATAGATGTGTCATCACCGGTCTAAGTGGCACCCAGTGTCATAATAGTGTCATCACCGGTCTAAGTGGCACCCGGTGTCATAGATATGCCATCACTGGTTTAAGTGGCACCCGGTGTCATAGATGTGCCATCACCGGTCTAAGTGGCACCCGCATTAGACTGGAACCCTGAAGATGGCAAGGTCATGATTCGAATCTTGGCTAGGTGTACTGGGGAGGTTTGTTTCTTAAATGGTTTTCAAACTAATCCATTCGTATCCCGTTATTGTAAATACGGTAAATAAAACCGTTATACCCAATCTAGGTAGTACTAAGTTCCAGGTAGTCCAAACACACTTTTCAAAAAACGGTGGAATAGAATTAAGTCAAATTAAATATATTTTATTGGTTAACAAGCTTAAAGTTAAAAAAGAATGGTAAGAAACAGTGATATCCCATAATAAATGCTTAATATTTGTATGTTGTAATCAACACAATGTGTTTTACTGTAACTAAAATAATTATAGTACATATTACGTGCTATACATCAGTTGAATAAATTAAAATTTGACTAAACTCATTCAACTGTAATTTAAAATTCGTAAACATACTGGATCCATGTATTCTCCTAGTTTACCCGAATTTTCGCTAATTCGAACAAACTTCGGTCCAAATTACTTTGGATTAACAATGTAATAGTTTAGGTAAATAGCTCGGACGTTTGTTAAGATGCAGTGCACATAAATCAGTAAACAAATTGTTGGAATGGGCAGTTAGAGGCATTAAACAAACGCTTTTTAAGGCCCTATATAGGAGTTATATCAACTTAACATATCAATCCTAGCTATATTTCTACGTTAAATATTAAATTTAAATTTGAGGGGCTTAAAGTTTATATAAACTATTACCTACAAGGCAAGCTTCCAATATAATGGTGAAACATTGTAGAACTTATGTAAAACAATTTCGTTCTTGTATGGTAACAGTCCCAAAACACTTAAATTAGTAAATATCTCCCTAGTTGCATTCATTTCCTACCAGAAGTTATTGTTTCACGTCGTTTTATGTGTGCACTTAATATTTTAAACAAAAAAAAATTAATTCCAGGATGAAGTATTTGTTGTTTTAGTATTAAAAATCTCTTAGTTATTGGGAATCAAAACATGGACACAGTAGTTCAATTGATACTTCAGCATATTCAATTAATAATTAAATTTATAGTTGGAAATTATATATAAATAAGAAATTTATTAGAAGATCAAACTAGGTCTGATACCTTAGTTCAGTTGGTCACGTGTCTGCTCACTATATTAAGGATCCAAGGTTTAGTTCCCAGCTTAGCCTAAAATTTTATCCCTTGAAGAAATTTTGAGTTCTCTTATCGTATTGATGAATTCACGGCCCAGGAAATGGAGTTTTTTTTTCTGTTTTAGATTGAAGTTAACTTATAGCTCATGTGCTGATCTAATAGGTCGGTTAAAAATTAATAAGAAAACACCTTGAATAATTATATATCAAATTAAATTATAAATTAAAATTAATTTATGGAGTGTTTATTGAAAGCATGTTTATTGCACTTTGTGTCTCTCTGCATTTCTGAAACATCTGCATTTTAATAAAAGTAATAGGATGGAGATGATAATGATTGTATTTAGAAGAAATGTACCTGCATTTACATTAGCTGTAATTTGGGGAGAACGTTGGGGCTTAGGAGAAACACACTTCAAAATATCAGACAAAGACAAATCTGGTGCCTTTTTCAGTGTGCCCAACGGCTATTGGGTTTTGTCTAGAAATTTTTTTTTCATGCATGGGGAAACACATACATTTTATTTAAAGTCATTTTCATAAGATAAATAGGAAGCGTTTCAAAACATTTGTGTTCTAAAGCTTAATTCGCAAGCTTGCAGAAAATAGAGAGAAAAACCTACTTGAGTTGTGCAACAGTTCACCAGTTGTCAGAATTGTGTTTTTCAATTAAAAAGAGAAAAATAATCAAATTTATTTAATTTTCGAGTGGTATAGACAAATACTCTAGATTAACGTCCTTATGGATGTCATACACTTAAACAAATCCACATAGAAACAGAATGACACGCTTTCTCTTTAAGGGGGGGCCCTCTACCCGAAATTTTAAAAATCCAGATTTATGAATAGATTATTTTATTTTATTTTTTATTCAAACTAAGCTTAACGCCCCTATTCAAAACCCCTCCACAACATGGATGGTTTTTGTAAAAATATATGTGTTTTCTGAAACAATTATATCCGCAGCTCTATGCTGGATACAAGCCTGATAAGATTTTTATTTTGAATATAACATGTATTATATCTATTATCTGTATTAACGAAAATATTTTGTTGTTGTTTTATTTGAAATTTTTTAAATGCTGTCAATAAATCAAATCAACCATCATCTTTAGAATTTTAAGTAATACCATTTTTTTTATATATTTTCAAAAACGCACACAACAAATATTAGAGCTCTTCAAATAAAATATAAAAATTGACCTAGTTATAGCAATTTAAAACATCCTCACAACAACAGAGAATGCAGTTATCTGCTTATGTGCGTGTGTTTCTACACAGCGCATGCGTCTACGACACCCATGTTGTAAGTTCATGCACACTCCGTGAGTATGTTGTGTTTGAGATTTGTTTGCGTTTGTTAAAAAGTGTGGAGAGAGCTTAAATAATTAGTTCTAGTCATTCTGAGTGGACAAAGTAGGAGGCGTTGAAATATTGTGATTGGCCTATAGCTATTCACGTGACCAATTTTTGTTCTTCTTTTGATTGTTTCTATGAACAGTTGAATGCACAGTAGCATTTTGTTATGAAAGCTTAATCAGGTATCATCAATATCATTATAAGTAAGCCTTTTTTATATATAACATTTTTGAGTTTTAATTAACTACCAACCACCTTAGATGGCTGCATAGGCTAAGGCATCACCCTCGCAGTAGACTGGACTGCTGATAACCGGGAGATCTGGGTTCGAATAAAGGTCGTATATATTGAGGGTTCTTTCCTCAGTGGTTTTTAACAATCCCTCCACGCAAATGTGGTTAAACTTTCTCTAAGTTAAACCTTCCTTATCCCTAACACATTATCGTAATTAATATGTAGGCGTATAACCCGGATGGGTTGTAAGACATGATGCTAAAATATATATATAATATATATATATATATATATATTAGTAAACTTATATTTAACATCAATATTATTAGTGGCCTGATCCATGGAGTAGGGAAGAGATGAGCTTTTAGGGGATACGCATCCATCCTAAAGTGTAGTTTAGTGGGAAAATCACATGTGTAAGACAAACAACTTCACCCGACCAAGATTCAAACCTTGGCTCCTCATGTTACCAGCCATTATACGCATGATTCCTTACATTGCATACCCACTAATGCACATTATAATTTTAGAATTTCACATATTTGAAACATATATTTTTAAATATTGTTTAAAAGTAGTAGGCCAACGTTGACGACACGTAACTTATTAAAAATAAGCTAAAAAAAGACATGTTTTGAGTAAAGATTTTGAGAATTATTAATAAGCATTTGCAAAGTTAAGATTATTTGGCGTTTAAATATGTCAATGTTTCTTAATGGGTTGACATTTTTATCCTTTTCAATTTTCTTAAATGCTTTTATAATCAAAAACTAAAAGAAAACTTAAAAACTTAGGGCCAGTTGCACAAATATACTGTTGATAATTCAATCAGAGGATCGTTTATCAGTTTGTTAATAAAATAATCAATTAAATTTTGGGTTGCTACATAGTTCATTTGTGGTCAAAATATCCGATTATTTGACCATAGATTTGGTCAAATAATCAAGTAAAATGATCAATGCAACACTGTAAAATGCACTGTAATTTGAAAATCTGACATAAACTAATCATATCCAACCATGAATATGCATTTAGTCTCTGATAACCTAGGCTTCCCGATATTTATATATTCATTTCAATAAATTGCAATTAACTACACGTCCCTTAGTAAAAATATTTAAAAATATGTTTTAGTGAAAGACTATTATTTCATATTTATAATAAAATAAGATCAGTCTAAACCTCAACTCAAATGGTATTTCCTTGTGAGTAAAGAATAGCTAAATATATTTCTTATAACTGCTTTGTTTTCAAATGTACTTTATAACTTTATTTTATAGTTGAAAAACAATCTTCATATGAATACGCCATAAATGACACTACTAGGCCTCTTTATATAAATAAATCACACTCTAAATAAGTATATAAAATACAAAATTTGTTTTTATTATTTACTAACATAATAATGCAATAATGCAATAACAAATTATGTTTTTTTTAAATTATAGGTTATGTTTCTAATCAACATGATGGTCGGAGAATCAAACAGTTGATGGAGAGAATGTGTCTTGTTAGCTCAACCAGGGATTTGATCAAATATACCATCCTAATTGTTAATATTGCAACTGAAAATAAGGTTTTAATAGATCAGCTCTGTTGATCAAGACATTGATTATTGTTTTTATAACTGGCCCTAATTATTTGTCACTTAAAACTGCCAAGAACATCGTTTTGTCTCTCTTTCCAATTATTAATGTGAGTTCATGGTTCAATTTCCAGCAGAGTGTACTGAGAAAGTCCATCTCGAAATTGTTTCCCACCCTCCCTTTAAAAAAATTTGGGTGCACTTACTCTATATTTTACATTCATCATCTTCATCTCATTAGTGTAAATAGTTTTAAGACTTCTCAAGACAAAACCCAACTCTATAAATTGACTACAGACTATTGAACAAAGGTTGTATAGTTTGCTGCACGATAGCGTGCGGTCTCCCTGTAGCCTTTCGTGAAAAAGTCGGCGGGTGTGAGACCATTTCCATGAAGCCACCTTCAGGTTCCGTTGAGAACTTATCAAGAAAATTAAAATCCCGCCTCACACGATAGTGTAAGACCAACTTCAACCCAGAACAGCTGTAGTACAAATTATTCTCCTAACACAAAATAATATTTTACCTTCACATTTCAAGAGATGACTATTTCCTTAAAAATTTGAGTATTTATTAAAATAGCTCTACTGATTTGGTCCAAAATGGGTGATTATTAAGTTGTTTATTTTACATATAAACTTTTATGTAAAATTAATTTTACAGTATTTTACTGATATAAAACTTGTTTTATTTTTAAATGGCTCTAACCATTTTGATAAAAATAGGTTTTGAGGGATTATTTTACATGACCAACAATATGTATCTCTATTTTTATAGAAAACAATTTAAGAGTAGTTTACATATGATAAAACATAGAAAATTTGAAATTTTTTAAAATTGGCCTTGAAGATTGAGTTCAAAATGGGTGTCTGGGAATTTGTAAAAATAATTTTATATTTACAAATTAAAAATAATTTTATGGCGATTTAAATGTTGGTGTGGTTGTGTCGTACCAGTTATTTTTCTTTTTTCCTTGATCCCGAAATGTTCGTATTTAAATAAATGCGCGCTCCACCCACATCGGTAAGCAGGCGGTCTAAATATCAAGTCTAACCCAGCCATGTTTAATGAATGTGTGTTTTTATGAATGGTTTCAACTATTTCTTAGCGCAAAAGTCAATACAATTCCTCTAATTATTACCTTCCTTATCCTTACAACATTAGCTTAGTAAATAAATAGGCTAGAGCCCAAACAGGTACACGATATGAAAAAAAATAGATGCGCTATTCAAAAAATGCAATAGCCCCTACTTTAGTTTTCTGTTGAATATATAGCAGAAAACTTCTTATTTATATTGACTGACACCATAGATCTGTCAGTAGCGAATTGGTTTATCCTGAGTTAGATTTCAGTTCAATCTAAAAACATATAATAGATGAATTTTAATCGTCTTCCTTCACAGCGATAAACTGAACCGCCTCTGTGGGATAGTTAGATAATGCGCTAGCTTCGTGTTGAGCTAAACTGACGAGGACTGGGAGATTGAGGTCCGAATATCGCTCAGGTGATTTGGGGGTGGTTTTCCCTAAATGGTTTTCCATTCTCCCACCACGAAAATGCGGGTTAACTTAATCTATAATCAACCTTCCTGATTCCTAACCCATTAGCGTAAATAGTACTTAATCGTGTAAACCGAACGGGTAGTAAGACGCGGTGCTAGGTATTATTATTATTATATATTACTAAATAACGTATGAGTAGGTATTATCTAGGGCTGAGATATTTTTTAAGGCTTGTGTTGATATGTGGAATATCCAGAAGAGAAAATTGGTGTCAAATGGGACCGTTTGTAAAACCAAAAGTTTTGTCACACAAATATCTATCTCTATTTTGGAGCATCATGTCCTTCTAAAGGCTGTTTGCATTGTAAAGATATTAATATTTTGGACCAAACTATTTTTTTATTCCACACAATTAATTCTAATAGTCTCGTTGACGCATGCATCAAACGCCAACTCTACAATTGCATCTATCAGCTGTTTCTCTTAGCATATATAAATGTAAACTGGAAATATAATTAATCTTTGTAAACTATATTTATTTAGTATATACTCTCTATTTTGATAGGTTTATTGCCCTGTCAAAAATGGAGCCCTCCAGCATTTCGTATCATCATATTTATTTATTGTACCATGAAAATTAATTTTATTTCCTTGTTTGAGGCCATCAACCAGTTGTATCCGTAACTTAGCTATCCCCTTTCCACTTCCAATTTGAATTTTACATCATCAATCAATAATACATTCTTATCTCAAATTGGATCATAAGTTTTCCCATCATC
Organism: Timema podura; assembly: GCA_033556935.1. Classification (NCBI taxonomy): domain Eukaryota; kingdom Metazoa; phylum Arthropoda; class Insecta; order Phasmatodea; family Timematidae; genus Timema; species Timema podura. Next base: position 13,710,944 of record JAVRXN010000009.1, read on the forward strand.
ATGGAACCACCTAGAAATTCCTTATTAGTCTCTTGATATGTCTTTTGTTATCGTCTTTCTTAATTCCCCTCCCCCCCACATCTAGAATCTTTCCAAATATGTATTCTCCTTTTTCCTTAGGGAGAAAAAGCTATGATCTATACGTAACACTTCAGGATATTATTCATCTACAGATTCAGTTTGATAGTCAGTAGCATCCTTTTCTTGTTGAATCAGAATTTTTCACCACTATATATTTTTTAATATATATAAAATATAAAAAAGATTTATAGATTTAATGAAAATTAGCATATAGGCCTATATATAGTCCTACTTTAAGAATATCTCAGTTTAAATATTTCCTTCGTTAAATATTTAAAAATGTTAATATTTTAGTATCATCCTTCATTAATTTTTTTTACTAAAATCGGTTTGCTATAACACCGGTAGTCACAATAGAAAGGAAACGCTTCCCGTTTAAAATAAGGAGCTATGTATAAAAGGGGATTGGAGGAAGTAGGCTTAGGACTGAAGGTCGATATACACAGAATGCTAAGCTAAGCTAGGCTAAGCTAGGCTATGCCTTGCTACGCCACACTATGTTTTTTTCCGATTGCTGGCCGGGCAATTTTTCCATCTCCCATCTTGAGCCATCTTATGTTGCGCATGCGCATAACGTAGTTTGGGATCCGTGTTGAACAGACGCAGTGCTGGTTTGGTGAAAATAACTAAATAAATGTTAAGGTTTTCTTTTAAGTTTGTTTCACTTGTATTTAAGTAATATTCTATTTATGTTTTATGTTTAATAAATGTTTTTATATTAAAATGGAAGCGTTAATAGAAAAAGTCAAACCTCCACCTCCTAAATTTACTTCATCTTCCAAAACAACTGCTAACAGCAGCCTCTTTTATTCCTCTGTACAATCACCTGAACTCAAACAAGACATTTTGTAGAACGCCATCATAACTAAACTTCAATAGAGCAGACCAGAAAGAAACAACACTGATTTCAAAAGGGAAAAGAGGGACCATTGCTTAGATTAGCTTAACTTAGCGTTGCATTCTGTGTGTATCAGCCTTAAGCAGAGCAAACCTTAGCTTAGCTTAGCGTTCAATGTGTACCGGCCTTTAACATGGTGGAGGCCGCTTGTGCTGTTGGCGCGTGGTCTTTAAGACCTGTTATCACCGTTTGTCAATCAATCATATTAAATATTTGATAAAAACAAATAAAGATTTAAAACCGTTTAGATAATTATTTTGTGAGAAAGGAATCTCACAGAATAATTTGGTTGGCTCTGGTTGATATAATAAGCCGTTTCTAAAAGTACACCTTATAAAAAAAAACACTGATCCTATAGAATTATGAGATTTTTTTTACAATGTGCTTATTATCTGCCTCGTGTTTGTGGTCGGTGTCGAGGGGCAAACCATCCCCTTAGAATCACCCCCTTCTTTCCTTTTTCACAAGACCCCTGATTGCCACGAGCGCGGGGAGGCTCCGGCCTTGTTTCCGGTTCACGCGGAGCATCTTTCCGTGGCGATCTAGAAGCTTTGCGTGAGGCATCATGGCTCTATCTCACGGAATAACTGTTCAACTACTTATGGTACTACACGCCACTGCTGTTTCGGCACAGAGGAAACATTTTCTGTGCTCGGAATTTCAGAGCAGTTGTAATATCAAGTAGATACACCTCTTTGGAAGATTATCTCGTTTTATTGCTAGATTTTGGATAAGGACCACGCTTTTATGGTTGTTATGTTCGGTACTAATGTTATTAATGGATTATGGCTCATTCGTACTAAATATAAACTTCACAATAAGCGATTATGAGAGTTAAGCGTCATCGAGAAATATTGCTTTATATAACTGAGCGTTTGGTTAGCCAGACAGATATCAGGAGACTGTTTAATAAAACTAAAAGTTTATAAATTACAATTATAAAGTGAACAGTTTACAATTGTAAACATAAATGGTTTACTAATCAAAATATTTTGACTTGTGGATCTTAGTTCACTTGTAGGAAATATTTAGAGGTCAACTGTTTTATTTACAAGTGAAATATAAGTACATCCAATTTAGTCTCCATTATTACAGTAACCAACTTATGAAAACGATTTTAAAATTATTGTGTGACAGATGTAGTTAATGTTTAAATATTAATTATTAAAAATTAAGGAAATTAAATACATTATGTTTGGGGCTTCCTTAATTTGAGTCAATAAATAGAATACATCAATAGAATGAATTATGTATAGTATATTATTTTTCCTGGCTTTTGGTGTTAAGCGTTACTGTTAAGGCACTTCAGTACATAGCTCTGATAGCTGCTGATTAGTTATTTTGTACACCAATAATGACCTATATTTTGTTTCTCAATCAAGCGCGTTAATACGTTCTCTGAGCCTCAACAATCACTCATCCACACCGTTTTCATGAGTTCTTAAACCTAGTACACATATTACTTTACATGTTTACATAAGTGATTGATAAATTAAAGAAGTGTATTGAACTAATCATGTACAAATATTCCATTAAAATTGAACTTGTGAACAATTTTACCTATGTGACGAGAACAATAGAAAATGCTTCTTGATTTACAGGTGCTTGTAAGCTACAGTTGGCTTTATTAAATCAATCTACAAACAAACTTTTATATTACCTACGTAAACTGTAATATTTACCTTAAAATAACTATAAGCACTTACTTGTAGCATTATGGAACATTATTTTCTAGTTTCTTGCAAGCTACACGTGAATTTTCTTGTAAATGGTAGACTTTTGCTTTATGAACCAAGCCCCAGGATGACAGCAGGCTCGCTCATATTATACACAGTGGTCAACATTGCTTTATTAAAAGAGTAAAATACTGTCATTTTTGGCGAAGACGGGGCCAACCTCTGAGTGTAAAGAGTGTCATATAAATACACAATGAAACCTCTGGCAATTAATCTCAGTTTTATAAACCGGAGCCGCTAATTTTTCTTTCAATTAGCTCCTCATTTTTGCTCACGTGTCTGAGTGGACTCCAATCCAGATCCTATGCTTAGCAGTAATTCTGGAGGCACAGGGGATTGAATCCTGGACCTCTGGATCTGTAGCCAGGAGCTCTGAGCACTAGACCACATAGGCGATCAGTACCAGAGCAAAACCTCTTTAATTCCTAAATGACGAGACTTTCAAATAAATTTCTACTATTTTAAATTATTTCGAGCTATGCCAAACAAAAAACTGTGCAGCTTACTCTCTAATTCTGAACTCGAGATTCTAATTAATAGATTTACTGAACAGTAGGTCTATGTATAGTACATAAGCTACGGTGAGCTATATTATTTTAAAAAGGTCATCAAAGGCATTGCACTTGCTGCTAAATATGCCATATTTTTCCCTACAGAACTGTTTACTGATGCTGCTTCGTAAATATTTTATGTTTTAACTAATTCGCACACACATACATGACAATTCATTTTATCCATGGTTTTAAATGCTATTTCTAACTAAGACTTATAGAAATTTTGAACCAACCAAATATATCGGAACTGGTAAAAGTATAGATTTTGTAGTGGGAGACGATTTAGTTAAAAAATACCCTCAGAATACCCAATTGGTATTTGAACCTAAAACTCCCTGTCATCATCATGTAAGACTAGATGAGCTTGCAATTTGGTCGACGTGCCGATTATTGGGGGTTGCTCGTGTGTTACTCTAATTTTGGTGTGTGGTTTGGTAAAACTAAATTATTTACTCGTATTTCTGGAACTATACGTGAGATATTCATGTTGGGAAGTTAATATTGATAAATAAATATAGGATTTATACAGTACATTTCAATCACCCTGAAAGGTGATCTTGACTGATTACAATATGGCTCTATCTTATGTAAGTTTTAGAAAACATCATTAAATAACAAATGAAGTAAGGATCGTTATTTACTATGAGAAAAAAATCTTTGAAAGGGAAAAAAGTGATGTTTATTATTTTCAAGTTTACAAAATTTGATGAATATAAATTAGCTAAGAAAACTTTTAATAGATAACTTGAAAGATGATAGTCAAATAATGTTCAATACATATGCGGCGAAAGAGACAGCATTTTTATATGAAATTAGATGGCAGTAATCTTAAAAAATATTAATGAAGCAATATTGTTAAATTATTAGTTTAAATCCTAAACATTATCTTAAATACAGTCCCTTGTTTTTTGATTCAACGGTTTGATGTCTGAGAAGTATTATTTAAATTTGACATGTTTCGGCAATTATATTGTCATCATCAGGAAAGGACTAGAAATTGAGAATAAAGGAAAACATTAAAATAGAATATTAAATAAAATAAAAAGTGATTGAGAGAAATAGAAGTTAATAGATTTTATAATATTTTAGGTTGATGTATGAAATATTAAATACTTAAAATAAGATATTGAACAAGAAAACTTACGTTTAGTAGTTAAAACGTCTAAAAGTTGAAAATATCAAGCTTCAATTTTTCCCTTAAATGTCTTATCTTAAAATAACTGATCTTATAAATTAAGTCCTAGTAGAAACATGAGAGGTAAGCTTCTTACCATTCAGGGTAAAAGGAGTATACAATCACGTTTGTTCATTGTAGTGCAACTTCTTCATTAGTGGCAGAGTAAACCTTTCTAACCTTAAAGTGTCCAACAATACACTTATCTCATAAACAACAATGATTAGGAGTCCATGTTTGACTGTCTTTAAACATTCAAAACCATCGTCATATGAGCGTGTCAGCAATAATTTTCAAACACATTCGTTTATTTAGCGATAGTTGGCACTGAGTGTTAACGAGCTGTTCTCGCCCACGAGCTTGCGATGTGGTAACCCCAATTGATTCAACGTTCTTGTTTCCCTCCGCTTCCAATATAAGAAAATATCGATATCACTTATCACTAAAAATCGCTCACTGTGTCGCATTAACCTTAGTCGAATATGGACTCGTGATTAGGGCAGGGCGATTTAAATATTTTGACATCGCGATATATCGTCTAAGATAAATTGTTTTATACGACATGTCGCTATTTAATTTCTTGAGTTTTCTTGGTTATAATCAGTGGGGGGAAGAGACACACCAAATTTAGGGGTTGGGAAGGAGATTTTAAAAAAACAGGGGAAGAGATTAAAATAATTGAGGAGTGGGAAGATTATTTTGTAACAGTCATGATCTTTGATCAATAAAGAAACTGGTGTCCAGAATTGTCTGCCAGGAATAAGCAGTTTAGTGAGGAAATCTTTGATAAGTTTATATATCTCAAAATAGAAATTACATAAGAACAAATATAAATATAAAATATGAATACTTATTTACTAAAAAACTATTCTTGATGATGGTATGGCACCCGTTATTAATTGTTGAGCTCCAAAATATATTCGTAGTGGTTAAAATGACAGTTTCAGCCCACTTTCTCCCATAAGGTTAACATTGATCCACCTCATTCAATGAGGTGGATCACTTCCTTCCATAAGATTAACATTGAACCACCTCATTGACTGAGGTGGATCACCTTGAATTAGAGTGTAAACACGTGACGTCACCTGGGCTCTGTTGCCTATACACCGTTTTTCGCTAAGAAGGGGTGAGCTATTTCTCATACTCGGATATTGCCATTACTTCCGCCCCTGACCATCGCTCCAAGCCCCCCCCCCCCCGCCTCCAGGGGCTCCTGAACACATTATTTTATGCTAAATCCTAACGATTGTCAAGTAGAGCATTATCTAATTGCAGTCAGAATCCCTTATTCATACGTCAAGTCATGTGATAAAAGTAGCCCGGTTGCCCTATGAAAACAGCTCGCTGATAGGCTTAGAGCGGGTCACGTGACCACGCCCCCTCGCTCTCTGATTGGCTGTTGATTTTCTCCCTCCCCTCCACCCCCACCCCTCCGCTCTGATTACAAAATCTCCACTAGTTGATTACGAAATTTCCTCCCCTACACCCCCTCCCCTACAACCCTTCCCCCCTACAACCCCCCTTCCCCCCTACAACCCCCTCCCCCCATCCCCTACAACCCCACCACACGTTGAACATGTTGGTACTTGTGTGGGTCCTTTTTTTCTTAATTATTAATGATTGTTAATTAAATATTCATATAAGGGTTATGGGGAAGGACATTGGAGTATATTTTATTTGGATGGTGAGCATACGTCTCGGCACGAACCTCTCGCTACGACTGTCCTGCGTAGAATGGAGAGTATCTTTGCTGGTCGGCCGCTTACCGGGTAGTGACCACTGCGCATAACGGTTGCGCATCCTTTCTCTTTTTCCTCCCTCTTCCCTTGTGGCAGAGACCCACAATGTTTAGGGGGGTAGGAGGGGGTCAGTTGCCTCCCAGTGGAAAATTTTATGTTGCAATAAGCAAACGTTTAAAGTTTCTTGAACTCGTCTTTCCCGCCAACCCACCCCCAGTCCCACCCCTTGTCACCGAGGTCGTGGACTCAAAGCTAATTTTGGCTACTCTGTTTCTATAAGCTACAGCCATCTTTTGGTAGAAACTCGAACTAGAAGGCCTCATGGGGGTGACTAGAATTAAAATATATACAAACAACTAATTCTAATCGACTAGAAATAACCAGGAGGATAAAAAGTATAACGGGTGCATTAAAAATATGAGTGTTTTCATGTAGAAAAAAATAGCTCAAAATCTTTGAAAAAAAATGTCTGTCTAAAAAGATTATTCAACCCAAGGGATTCGAACCAGACCCAGTGACTGATAAGCACCGACCTCTCGAAAAAACGGAACTAGTACAAGGTTTCGAACCCCGCTACTAGTTGTTATGTGTCCAGCTCTATCATCTAGTGTTTTCTTATAAATGGTTGAAATGTATACTCCGGCTAGATATCATCGACGGGGATCGAACCAGAGACTTTAGACATTTGTTGACCTTGCAGTGGCTTGAACACTCCTACCTCCTTACGTCACAGAGCGTGATGTGTACCGACATTTGTGCTGCCGGAAAAAATAAACACGCCGGCATTTCTATTACTATAGCTAAACTTCAAAATATAACAATATACATATATATCTTATTGAGGCTATTGTCTAGAATTAATCAAGTAGGTGCGCGTCCGTCCAATGCTTCAGGCAAGTTGAAAAATGCACCCCACATTTGCGAGAGTGAAAAAAAAAGTTTTGCTCAGATATCATCGAAGGGGTTCAAACCAGGGACTTTTGGCGTTTGTCGAGTCGAAGTCCTTACCCCTCCAGTCACAGAGCGTGATGTGTACCAGCATTTGTGCGGATGGAAAAAATAAACACGCAGGCATTTCCATTACTATAGCTAAACTTCAAAATATAACAACATACATATATATTTTATCGAGGCTATTGTCTAGGATTAATCAAGTAGGTGCGCGTCCGTCCCAATGCTTCAGGCAAGTTGAAAAATGCACCCCACATTTGCGAGAGTGAAAAAAAAAGTTTTGCCCAGATATCATCGACGGGGTTCAAACCAGAGACTTTGCCGATTGTCGAGTCGAAGTCCTTACCCCTACAGTCACAGAGCGTGATGTGTACCAGCAATTGTGCTGCCGGAAAAAAAATAAACACGCCGGCATTTCTATTACTATAGCTAAACTTCAAAATATAACAACATACATATATATCTTATTGAGGCTATTGTCTAGAATTAATCAAGTAGGTGCGCGTCCGTCCAATGCTTCAGGCAAGTTGAAAAATGCACCCCACATTTGCGAGAGTGAAAAAAAAGGGTTTTGCTCAGATATCATCGACGGGAATCGAACCAGGGACTTTTGGCGTTTGTCGAGTCAACGTCCTTACCCCCTCCAGTCACGGGGCGAGATGTGAACCAGCATTTGCACGCCCGACTGTCATAGGATCCACCCCTAGACAGCGCTGAAGAAAGACCTCAGTCCTCTATGAAAGCTTTAACGCAAATGCAATATAACGGTACTTACACGGACCGGGTAGGCTCCGATGCGGAAATGACTCTGGAACCTTTGCAGAGTGTGTGTAATAAAATAAACTTGAACCCTAGGACAGCTTCAAATACAGTCTAGGGCAGTTAATGTATCACTATGAAAGGTTAAACCCCTCATTTTCACCCCATGTCTGGAATCGAACTAGGGTCCTTGGCTAGGCAAACAAACAAATTATCATGCGCGAAGAGCACGCTTTGGGAGCCTCCTGGCTATACGACCCATTCGAACTCCCTGAGACAGTTCGTCTGAAATTGATGAGGTAATCTGGTAACCTGGAGACCTGATCTGAATATTTATCTTTTATCTAAACTGTATCTAGACAATCCATCATCAGAAACTATTATTAACTCTCAGAAAGGACCGCTTTTAAATTGATTGTATTTTTTTATTCTACTCAAGACAGTCAATATTTTCTTTAAAGTTACCTACCTAATAAATATGGAGAATTATTTTAAACTACTCAAAACATTTTAAATTTTGATTTTTATGGCATAATAGTAGTAGAATCTAGTTTCTAATATTTCAAGGCAGCACGTTTATTTAAATATATAAATGTACTTATATTCGGCCCATACGAGTTGAACCTACTAGCTACAGACTATACTACCCGGGTTTTAGACCCACAGGTAGATTTAACAGTCAACTGTTTCCATCATTCCATTGTTTTATTTTCTCATTATCACCTCCCCCCACAGTATTTTTGAAAAGCACCACGTCTCACTTCTTATTCAGGCTATACAAATATTTACTAACTACGCTAGTGAGCGAAAGATGAGGACGGATGAATTTAGAGGAAGTGTACTAGCATTTACGTGGATAGAGAATGTAAATTAATTTTTTTTATAAACTACCCTCAGCACACCTGACCAGGATTCGAACACCAAACTCCCTGTCATTGGCATAGGCACGAGAGTGATGTCTTAGACCATGCGACCACCAAAGTAGGTAAGTATTTATTACAAATTAATCAATGAATCTTCCTAATTAAATGTGTGTATTTGATCCCTTTTCCATGTGTTCGGGGCTATATTTTTTCGCATTAATTCTCAAGTTTATTAAACCTAATATATATGATTTGTGTTCAGTACTTTCTGAGATTTTGTTTGGTTAAAATAGTCTTTCAATGCTTTTCTATGATAAATGTAAGCGTTTCATGTTGAAATCCAACTAATATGAAACATAGTGTTTCTCAATCCGGCCCCGCAAGAGAGAAAACATATATATGCAAGAATAATCTCAATAGCGAGATTTATTCCCACTGCACCCCCAACGAGATTCAAACCGAATCCTAGAGATGAACATGCCAGCCGAGCACTGTCACCGAACTACAGACCCATTTTCATAGGAACAGCCACTAGATCTAATTTCACGTATTCATACGTCAAGTAGCCTGATGCGAGTGTAGAGCGTTAGACCATGCGGGCACCGAGGCAGTGATTACTACTTTGTTCTCTAGTATAGGCCTGTTTGCTATCTATTACTCTTTTTAGCACTGCGTCTTACCAACCGTTCGGGTACGCTTAAGTACTATTTACACTAAAGGATTAGGAATTGGGATCCTTGGACCCGCATTTGCGTGGAAATAAAGTGGAAAACACGCCTAGTTTATCCGCCCGAGATTCGAGCCTCGAACTTCTTAAGTATTAATAACGCTAACGGATTGATAATTGCTAAGTTCGAATTTAAGGGAAGTGTGCCCGTATTTGCACAACAATATAGGATTTGTCAGCCTTGTAGGGATTGAACCCTCCTACCTCCTTACGTCACAGGGCGTGATGTGTACCCGCATTTGCGCGGATGGAAAAAATAAACACGCCCGCAGAGGCTCCATCGGTTAAAGAACGGCAAATTTACCATTTAGACGATATATCTCGTCTGACAGTGAACCCCCTCCCTAAGAAATAGATGAACCTGACATTTAGACGGCATGCCCATTCTAGCATTTACGTGGATGGAGAGTGTAAAACAATTTTTTATAAACTATCCTCAGCACACCTGACTAGGATTTGAACACCAAACTCTCTGTCGTTGGCATAGGCACGAGAGTGACGTCTTAGACCATGCGACCACTAAAGTAGGTAAGTATTTATTACAAATTAATCATTGAATCTTCCTAATTAAATGTGTGTATTTTATCCCTTTTCCATGTGTGCGTGGCTATAATTTTTCACATTACTTTTCAAGTTTATTAAAGCTAATATATATGATCTGTGTTCAATACTTTCTGAGATTTTGTTTGGTTAAAATAGTCTTCCCCCTTAGTGCGAGCCTGACGTCTTGTACCCCCGCGACCACCGGTGTATAAAATATTAGTGTAACTATGAGAGGGTGAAAAAACTTATTTGCGTGGAAGGAAAGTGGTAGCCCATTTAGGGAAAAACCACCCTCAGTTCACCTGACCAAGATTTGAACCTCGAACTCCCGCATCGAAGCGGGTATATATCACGATGCACTCTTTTTAGAGAGTTAACAATATTTACGAGGCTGACTCTTCAACCAACCCAAATATTACAAAAAATCGAAAGAAGAAGCAGAACCGCGAGTCCCGCTGTATTCGGAATTGGGAAGGTTGAATCCACATTTGTGTTTTGGGGGGAGTAAGGAAATGTTCCAGCGTTTACGTGGAGGGAGAGCGGGAAAACATTTAGTGAGAACTACCAACAGTACACCTCAGCGGGTATTCGAATCCCCAACACAGATTCGAACCCCGATATCTTTTGCCGGTTGCTTCATGTTCTTTAGTTACCAAACACAAGAGAAGAATAAGGTGTTTCGCCTGTTCTGACCCTAAAATACGTTGTGACAGAAAGGCGCCGGCAATATACACGTGTCAGCTTTGCCGGAATAAAATATTAAAGAGCGCAGAAGTGAGCCCACATTTGTATAGAGGGAGAGTGAAAAACTACCCCCGAGGTCAAGACAGCACTCTCACAATATACTAAACTGCCGAGGGATTCGAATCCTGGTCCACTGGCTACCACACGCTAACGGATTGATAATTGGGAGGTTTGAGCCCGCATTTGCATAGAGGGAGAGTTAAAAACACCCCTAGTTTACCCGACCGAGATTTTAACCTCGAACTCCTTAAGTATTAATAACGCTAACAGATTGATATTTGGTAAGTTTGAATTTAGAAGAAGTGTGCCCATATTTGCGCGGAGAGAATGGAAAGTCTATTAGAAAAAAAACCTCCCTAAATACGCTCGACGCTGATGAAGGAATCTCTAATATTGAGTACCTATATCTCACACCACGAAAAGTATACTTGGAATATTTACACAAATCAAAGTTTTTACAAATATATCTCACACCCTGAAAAGTATACTTGGAAAAATATTTATTTACACAAATCAAAGTTTTTACAAATATATCTCATACTACGAAAAGTATACTTGGAATATTTATTTACAAATATATCTCATACCATGAAACGTATACTTGGAATATTTGTTCACACAAATCAATGTTTCTACAAATACATCCCATACCGCGGAAAGTATGCTTGGAATATTTATTTACAAAAAATTATATATATATTATGGAAACAATAATCAATTTCTTGAGCTCGTAGCGGGAATAGTGGCCTCGGTACTAATTTTATAAAGTCCAGTTTAAAAAGTATTTTAACATATGGTTTCAAATTTGATTAGAATTAAAATATATATACAACCAAATTTGACTAGAATTAAAATATATACAAAAAAACTAATTTTATTTGACTAGAAATAACCAGGTAGGTGGAGATTTATAATGGCGGATAAAAAAACATAAAAAAAATATCCCGGATACATAATATAAATCAATAAAAAAATATGCTTGTTTTCATGCAGAAAAAAAATATGAAAAAAAAATTTCAAATCTTTGAAAAAATGGTCCTGTAGACTTTATTCTGCGAAACGGTACATACAGTCGCAAGACCTTTTCTTACAATTTTGTGCGGTATCTGTATGTATCTTTCAGCGGCTTGTTCAGTGACCATCGCTTTCAAAACGTCAAAATTAACGTCGTTCCTGTTGCCGTAGTCTAGCTCAGCACAAATCTAGCGCGTTAGCCACAGTACACCTCGACAGGTATTCAAACCCCCCCCCAACACGGACTCGAACCCCTATATCTTTCGCCTTGTGCTTCATGCCCTCTAATTAACAAACCCATTCTTTTCCCTAAAATACGTTGTGACAGAAAGGCGCTGGCAATATACACGTAACAGCTTTGCCGGAATAAAATATTAAATATCGCAGAAGTGAGCTCGCATTTGCGTAGAGAGAGAGTGACAAACTACCCCAGGTCTAAGACAACACTATCGCAAAATACTAAATTGCACGCAGTTCGAATCCTGGTCCACTGGCTGGCACTTTCATTGGCCAAATGATTATATTTGACATAGGTTTGATGACAGCATAATTAATTTGGCCAATGAAAGTGCCAGCCAGTGGACCAGGATTCGAACTGCGTGCAATTTAGTATTTTGCGATAGTGTTGTCTTAGACCTGGGGTAGTTTGTCACTCTCTCTCTACGCAAATGCGAGCTCACTTCTGCGATATTTAATATTTTATTCCGGCAAAGCTGTTACGTGTATATTGCCAGCGCCTTTCTGTCACAACGTATTTTAGGGAAAAGAATGGGTTTGTTAATTAGAGGGCATGAAGCACAAGGCGAAAGATATAGGGGTTCGAGTCCGTGTTGGGGGGGGGTTTGAATACCTGTCGAGGTGTACTGTGGCTAACGCGCTAGATTTGTGCTGAGCTAGACTACGGCAACAGGAACGACGTTAATTTTGACGTTTTGAAAGCGATGGTCACTGAACAAGCCGCTGAAAGATACATACAGATACCGCACAAAATTGTAAGAAAAGGTCTTGCGACTGTATGTACCGTTTCGCAGAATAAAGTCTACAGGACCATTTTTTCAAAGATTTGAAATTTTTTTTTCATATTTTTTTTCTGCATGAAAACAAGCATATTTTTTTATTGATTTATATTATGTATCCGGGATATTTTTTTTATGTTTTTTTATCCGCCATTATAAATCTCCACCTACCTGGTTATTTCTAGTCAAATAAAATTAGTTTTTTTGTATATATTTTAATTCTAGTCAAATTTGGTTGTATATATATTTTAATTCTAATCAAATTTGAAACCATATGTTAAAATACTTTTTAAACTGGACTTTATAAAATTAGTACCGAGGCCACTATTCCCGCTACGAGCTCAAGAAATTGATTATTGTTTCCATAATATATATATAATTTTTTGTAAATAAATATTCCAAGCATACTTTCCGCGGTATGGGATGTATTTGTAGAAACATTGATTTGTGTGAACAAATATTCCAAGTATACGTTTCATGGTATGAGATATATTTGTAAATAAATATTCCAAGTATACTTTTCGTAGTATGAGATATATTTGTAAAAACTTTGATTTGTGTAAATAAATATTTTTCCAAGTATACTTTTCAGGGTGTGAGATATATTTGTAAAAACTTTGATTTGTGTAAATATTCCAAGTATACTTTTCGTGGTGTGAGATATAGGTACTCAATATTAGAGATTCCTTCATCAGCGTCGAGCGTATTTAGGGAGGTTTTTTTTCTAATAGACTTTCCATTCTCTCCGCGCAAATATGGGCACACTTCTTCTAAATTCAAACTTACCAAATATCAATCTGTTAGCGTTATTAATACTTAAGGAGTTCGAGGTTAAAATCTCGGTCGGGTAAACTAGGGGTGTTTTTAACTCTCCCTCTATGCAAATGCGGGCTCAAACCTCCCAATTATCAATCCGTTAGCGTGTGGTAGCCAGTGGACCAGGATTCGAATCCCTCGGCAGTTTAGTATATTGTGAGAGTGCTGTCTTGACCTCGGGGGTAGTTTTTCACTCTCCCTCTATACAAATGTGGGCTCACTTCTGCGCTCTTTAATATTTTATTCCGGCAAAGCTGACACGTGTATATTGCCGGCGCCTTTCTGTCACAACGTATTTTAGGGTCAGAACAGGCGAAACACCTTATTCTTCTCTTGTGTTTGGTAACTAAAGAACATGAAGCAACCGGCAAAAGATATCGGGGTTCGAATCTGTGTTGGGGATTCGAATACCCGCTGAGGTGTACTGTTGGTAGTTCTCACTAAATGTTTTCCCGCTCTCCCTCCACGTAAACGCTGGAACATTTCCTTACTCCCCCCAAAACACAAATGTGGATTCAACCTTCCCAATTCCGAATACAGCGGGACTCGCGGTTCTGCTTCTTCTTTCGATTTTTTGTAATATTTGGGTTGGTTGAAGAGTCAGCCTCGTAAATATTGTTAACTCTCTAAAAAGAGTGCATCGTGATATATACCCGCTTCGATGCGGGAGTTCGAGGTTCAAATCTTGGTCAGGTGAACTGAGGGTGGTTTTTCCCTAAATGGGCTACCACTTTCCTTCCACGCAAATAAGTTTTTTCACCCTCTCATAGTTACACTAATATTTTATACACCGGTGGTCGCGGGGGTACAAGACGTCAGGCTCGCACTAAGGGGGAAGACTATTTTAACCAAACAAAATCTCAGAAAGTATTGAACACAGATCATATATATTAGCTTTAATAAACTTGAAAAGTAATGTGAAAAATTATAGCCACGCACACATGGAAAAGGGATAAAATACACACATTTAATTAGGAAGATTCAATGATTAATTTGTAATAAATACTTACCTACTTTAGTGGTCGCATGGTCTAAGACGTCACTCTCGTGCCTATGCCAACGACAGGGAGTTTGGTGTTCAAATCCTAGTCAGGTGTGCTGAGGATAGTTTATAAAAAATTGTTTTACACTCTCCATCCACGTAAATGCTAGAATGGGCATGCCGTCTAAATGTCAGGTTCATCTATTTCTTAGGGAGGGGGTTCACTGTCAGACGAGATATATCGTCTAAATGGTAAATTTGCCGTTCTTTAACCGATGGAGCCTCTGCGGGCGTGTTTATTTTTTCCATCCGCGCAAATGCGGGTACACATCACGCCCTGTGACGTAAGGAGGTAGGAGGGTTCAATCCCTACAAGGCTGACAAATCCTATATTGTTGTGCAAATACGGGCACACTTCCCTTAAATTCGAACTTAGCAATTATCAATCCGTTAGCGTTATTAATACTTAAGAAGTTCGAGGCTCTAATCTCGGGCGGATAAACTAGGCGTGTTTTCCACTTTATTTCCACGCAAATGCGGGTCCAAGGATCCCAATTCCTAATCCTTTAGTGTAAATAGTACTTAAGCGTACCCGAACGGTTGGTAAGACGCAGTGCTAAAAAGAGTAATAGATAGCAAACAGGCCTATACTAGAGAACAAAGTAGTAATCACTGCCTCGGTGCCCGCATGGTCTAACGCTCTACACTCGCATCAGGCTACTTGACGTATGAATACGTGAAATTAGATCTAGTGGCTGTTCCTATGAAAATGGGTCTGTAGTTCGGTGACAGTGCTCGGCTGGCATGTTCATCTCTAGGATTCGGTTTGAATCTCGTTGGGGGTGCAGTGGGAATAAATCTCGCTATTGAGATTATTCTTGCATATATATGTTTTCTCTCTTGCGGGGCCGGATTGAGAAACACTATGTTTCATATTAGTTGGATTTCAACATGAAACGCTTACATTTATCATAGAAAAGCATTGAAAGACTATTTTAACCAAACAAAATCTCAGAAAGTACTGAACACAAA
The DNA here is from genome assembly GCA_033556935.1 of Timema podura. Classification (NCBI taxonomy): domain Eukaryota; kingdom Metazoa; phylum Arthropoda; class Insecta; order Phasmatodea; family Timematidae; genus Timema; species Timema podura. Next base: position 13,726,573 of record JAVRXN010000009.1, read on the forward strand.
TCATATATATTAGGTTTAATAAACTTGAGAATTAATGCGAAAAAATATAGCCCCGAACACATGGAAAAGGGATCAAATACACACATTTAATTAGGAAGATTCATTGATTAATTTGTAATAAATACTTACCTACTTTGGTGGTCGCATGGTCTAAGACATCACTCTCGTGCCTATGCCAATGACAGGGAGTTTGGTGTTCGAATCCTGGTCAGGTGTGCTGAGGGTAGTTTATAAAAAAAATTAATTTACATTCTCTATCCACGTAAATGCTAGTACACTTCCTCTAAATTCATCCGTCCTCATCTTTCGCTCACTAGCGTAGTTAGTAAATATTTGTATAGCCTGAATAAGAAGTGAGACGTGGTGCTTTTCAAAAATACTGTGGGGGGAGGTGATAATGAGAAAATAAAACAATGGAATGATGGAAACAGTTGACTGTTAAATCTACCTGTGGGTCTAAAACCCGGGTAGTATAGTCTGTAGCTAGTAGGTTCAACTCGTATGGGCCGAATATAAGTACATTTATATATTTAAATAAACGTGCTGCCTTGAAATATTAGAAACTAGATTCTACTACTATTATGCCATAAAAATCAAAATTTAAAATGTTTTGAGTAGTTTAAAATAATTCTCCATATTTATTAGGTAGGTAACTTTAAAGAAAATATTGACTGTCTTGAGTAGAATAAAAAAATACAATCAATTTAAAAGCGGTCCTTTCTGAGAGTTAATAATAGTTTCTGATGATGGATTGTCTAGATACAGTTTAGATAAAAGATAAATATTCAGATCAGGTCTCCAGGTTACCAGATTACCTCATCAATTTCAGACGAACTGTCTCAGGGAGTTCGAATGGGTCGTATAGCCAGGAGGCTCCCAAAGCGTGCTCTTCGCGCATGATAATTTGTTTGTTTGCCTAGCCAAGGACCCTAGTTCGATTCCAGACATGGGGTGAAAATGAGGGGTTTAACCTTTCATAGTGATACATTAACTGCCCTAGACTGTATTTGAAGCTGTCCTAGGGTTCAAGTTTATTTTATTACACACACTCTGCAAAGGTTCCAGAGTCATTTCCGCATCGGAGCCTACCCGGTCCGTGTAAGTACCGTTATATTGCATTTGCGTTAAAGCTTTCATAGAGGACTGAGGTCTTTCTTCAGCGCTGTCTAGGGGTGGATCCTATGACAGTCGGGCGTGCAAATGCTGGTTCACATCTCGCCCCGTGACTGGAGGGGGTAAGGACGTTGACTCGACAAACGCCAAAAGTCCCTGGTTCGATTCCCGTCGATGATATCTGAGCAAAACCCTTTTTTTTCACTCTCGCAAATGTGGGGTGCATTTTTCAACTTGCCTGAAGCATTGGACGGACGCGCACCTACTTGATTAATTCTAGACAATAGCCTCAATAAGATATATATGTATGTTGTTATATTTTGAAGTTTAGCTATAGTAATAGAAATGCCGGCGTGTTTATTTTTTTTCCGGCAGCACAATTGCTGGTACACATCACGCTCTGTGACTGTAGGGGTAAGGACTTCGACTCGACAATCGGCAAAGTCTCTGGTTTGAACCCCGTCGATGATATCTGGGCAAAACTTTTTTTTTCACTCTCGCAAATGTGGGGTGCATTTTTCAACTTGCCTGAAGCATTGGGACGGACGCGCACCTACTTGATTAATCCTAGACAATAGCCTCGATAAAATATATATGTATGTTGTTATATTTTGAAGTTTAGCTATAGTAATGGAAATGCCTGCGTGTTTATTTTTTCCATCCGCACAAATGCTGGTACACATCACGCTCTGTGACTGGAGGGGTAAGGACTTCGACTCGACAAACGCCAAAAGTCCCTGGTTTGAACCCCTTCGATGATATCTGAGCAAAACTTTTTTTTTCACTCTCGCAAATGTGGGGTGCATTTTTCAACTTGCCTGAAGCATTGGACGGACGCGCACCTACTTGATTAATTCTAGACAATAGCCTCAATAAGATATATATGTATATTGTTATATTTTGAAGTTTAGCTATAGTAATAGAAATGCCGGCGTGTTTATTTTTTCCGGCAGCACAAATGTCGGTACACATCACGCTCTGTGACGTAAGGAGGTAGGAGTGTTCAAGCCACTGCAAGGTCAACAAATGTCTAAAGTCTCTGGTTCGATCCCCGTCGATGATATCTAGCCGGAGTATACATTTCAACCATTTATAAGAAAACACTAGATGATAGAGCTGGACACATAACAACTAGTAGCGGGGTTCGAAACCTTGTACTAGTTCCGTTTTTTCGAGAGGTCGGTGCTTATCAGTCACTGGGTCTGGTTCGAATCCCTTGGGTTGAATAATCTTTTTAGACAGACATTTTTTTTCAAAGATTTTGAGCTATTTTTTTCTACATGAAAACACTCATATTTTTAATGCACCCGTTATACTTTTTATCCTCCTGGTTATTTCTAGTCGATTAGAATTAGTTGTTTGTATATATTTTAATTCTAGTCACCCCCATGAGGCCTTCTAGTTCGAGTTTCTACCAAAAGATGGCTGTAGCTTATAGAAACAGAGTAGCCAAAATTAGCTTTGAGTCCACGACCTCGGTGACAAGGGGTGGGACTGGGGGGTGGGTTGGCGGGAAAGACGAGTTCAAGAAACTTTAAACGTTTGCTTATTGCAACATAAAATTTTCCACTGGGAGGCAACTGACCCCCTCCTACCCCCCTAAACATTGTGGGTCTCTGCCACAAGGGAAGAGGGAGGAAAAAGAGAAAGGATGCGCAACCGTTATGCGCAGTGGTCACTACCCGGTAAGCGGCCGACCAGCAAAGATACTCTCCATTCTACGCAGGACAGTCGTAGCGAGAGGTTCGTGCCGAGACGTATGCTCACCATCCAAATAAAATATACTCCAATGTCCTTCCCCATAACCCTTATATGAATATTTAATTAACAATCATTAATAATTAAGAAAAAAAAGACCCACACAAGTACCAACATGTTCAACGTTTGGTGGGGTTGTAGGGGATGGGGGGAGGGGATTGTAGGGGGGAAGGGGGTTGTAGGGGGGGAAGGGTTGTAGGGGAGGGGGTGTAGGGGAGGAAATTTTGTAATCAACTGGTGGAGATTTTGTAATCAGAGCGGAGGGGTGGGGGTGGAGGGGAGGGGGAAAATCAACAGCCAATCAGAGAGCGAGGGGGCGTGGTCACGTGACCCGCTCTAAGCCTATCAGCGAGCTGTTTTCATAGGGCAACCGGGCTACTGATAAACAGTACATCATTGTTATTAGTGGAGCAATAATACTCGAGTGAAAAAGAGAAACGTTAAACGATTTTAGCTGTCGCAAACAGGGAAAAGGTTTTGAATAACAACTTGTAATTACCGGTAGAGTCAACTAGTTTACAACGTGGAGTATATATGCGACCATTAATGAAAGTATACAAATGTAGATGGCGCGCACACCGGAACTCTAACCAAGATATCCCCGTTATCGGATGTCTGGCGAGAGTGACGACTTTGACCATGTGGCCGCCAATGTGGACTGCACTGTTTGTGTCCCATCCCCGCCTCCTGAACCCTTCTTAGCTTTATTTACAATCCACATTGGCGGCCACATGGTCAAAGTCGTTGCTTGCGCAGCTAAAATCGTTTAGCGTTTCTCTTTTTCACTCGAGTATTATTGCTCCACTAATAACAATGATGTACTGTATATCACATGACTTGACGTATGAATAAGGGATTCTGACTGCAATTAGATAATGCTCTACTTGACAATCGTTAGGATTTAGCCTAAAATAATGTGTTCAGGAGCCCCGGGAGGCGGGGGGGGGGTCTTGGAGCGGTGGTCAGGGGCGGAAGTAATGGCAATATCCGAGTATGAGAAATAGCTCACCCCTTCTTAGCGAAAAACGGTGTATAGGCAACAGAGCCCAGGTGACGTCACGTGTTTACACTCTAATTCAAGGTGATCCACCTCAGTCAATGAGGTGGTTCAATGTTAATCTTATGGAAGGAAGTGATCCACCTCATTGAATGAGGTGGATCAATGTTAACCTTATGGGAGAAAGTGGGCTGAAACTGTCATTTTAACCACTACTTATATTTATATATATATATATATATATATATATATATATATATATATATATATATATAATTTATAGCAAAAATATGTATACTTAATTGTGACTCAATTTATTTATTTATATTAAGATCAGGAAATGGATTTTAAGGAATTTTTAACCATTATCTCCATCAATCACTCGTCACTCGTAAATATAAGTATAATTGTTAAAATTACTCTTGGTTTATTGAGTCAGCTCAGTGACTCATGATTATTTAAGAAAAGACGTAAACAAACAATGGCCGAATGTTTAGAGGTCTTTCCACACCAAAAAGTATTAAACTGTTTTATAGAAATCTCATTTCATGAATAGATTTAATAGATAAAACGTGAAGAGGCTAGCCCAACACATTGGAAAGAAACATGAAACTGTATATTATTGAACTTGTTTTTATCTGACTATATTTAAGGCCAATCTTGGACAGATGAGTTTATTTTAACATTCAATTTGCTTAGAGTTTATTTTGGAGATAATTTTAAAATTTAGCAACACAAAAACATTTTATTTAACTATTTTATTTGCTTTATATTGTCCTTCTCATTAGTGCAGTGGTACTGTATTAACCCTAAATCCAAAAATACAAAATAATTTTAATAAAATATGAAATGTTATTAAGTAAAATAATAATATAGAGAGAGACACGTAATTGTATCAGGTGTATAAGCCAGATTTTATACCCAGATTACCTTATATTCAAAAGGTATACCACTACACACATGAAAAATACATCTAAAATTACCAATCGGAGAAAGGTACAGACATATTCACTTCAATACATTTTATGCCGCTCCAAAAGAAAGGTTCTTGGTGCATGGTGGTCCTTTAAAATATTAAAAACTTGAGTGTTACTGGGCACAACGTTTCTATTGAGGCTGCTTGCCATATTTGTTAAGACCATTAAAACCAGTGATAGAATATTATTTTCTCCCATCCCAAAGTACAGGAGTATTTAATATATACGTGTAGAAAGCCTCATGTCAGCGTAATTATATTTACACGTGTGTGGTAGTCGAGAGATAAGAACGGAATAACCACTCTTGTTTCTTAACTAGTGCTCACTCATTAGAAACGGAGTAGCTCACGATACAGTCTGGATGCCATGATATAGGTTTACCTCTATTCAACCTGCTACTTAGTGATTAAAGATCGAACAAGGGTAAGGTCCTTTGTGTAGTGATCAGAGCCTAGGGGTCCCGTGGTTCGATTCCCATCTGTAAAATTGGCTATTTTTCCCTTAATGGGAATGATCCCAATCGTCACAAGGGTTTGGTCAGTTAGGCTAAGTTAGGTTAAGACTCACCCCAGGTCCACAACTTCATACTATCATCACATCATCTAATTGCTGGTACAACGTGTAGCCAACCTTCTTAGGTACACCCTGGGCAACGTTATGTGCCACCAAAGCTGCTAAAAGTCTACACATAGGCCTAAGGCGACATAATCTGATTAATATATGTGCCTCTCGGTCAGTAATGCCACACGATAAAAAGGTGGTAAGGTAATTTTAAGAGCAAAGTGACAACCTGAAAACCTATACAGATCAATGTGTTTGACCACACTCATTTGATTTTAGTTTAAATTCCATAACAACATTTTGAAATAATTCAAATTGCAAACGAAGATATTTATATACATTCATCATGCGTACAAGGGATTACCAATATAGTGATAACCTGCCAGCAATAAATTAAATAAGATTTGTTTTTAATGTGTATAGGCATTATATTATTAGTAGAAAGTAGAATGTTTCATCGAGTGAGACAATGTATCACGAACAGGGTGATACATAGGCCAGAGGAACGATGCATCGCTGAGTTTCATTAATAACAGAACGTGTTGCATTTTCAGCTAAGTGTATTTTTATATTTATACTTCAGGACATAAAATAGCGATTTCAGTATTCAAACGGCCAGTTGATTATATTAATTCATAGCTAATGGTTAGAAATGCTAAGTTCACTGTGTTAGAAAGGTTACTCCGCAGCGTTTTACCACTCTAGTACAGTTGCTACCCAGCAGTTTGATAGTGTGGCATTGAGAGATTCTGCATGAGGATTGTTCTAACACCCTGTACTTACTACCAAAAACTTTTAGAGGTTCCTAAAAACACCAGATAACAACTAATGTAGGTCGGGAACATATAAAGGCCTACAGAATGTGCAGAAATTCAAAGCCCAAACTGCACATATAGCTTGTTTGAACCAAAAGTAATACAAAATCCCTGTACACTTACATCCGGCAAACTATGCTAACTAAATTAATTAAATTTTGTTTCAAGTTTCAGCGTACAGCGCTGGGATAACAAAGCTGTTCAGGCATGCGTGTATAACAGGTAGCATAGGAGTTAGGTACGTGGCACTGAAAAACTTGACATCCTGGAACACGACATACCACAATTAATATTGAACAACACACCAGACTCTATAGAAATGCGAATACGTTCTGAAGGTCATCATTAACGGTCCTACAGCCCAGAACGTGCTTGCCATTATTACATGTGCAGTGCTGCGCGCCTGGATCCCATGCAATTTGTTGTACACATATGCTTGAACAGCTTTGCTCTCCCGGCACTACATGCTATTTAAAAAAACAAATTTTCAACTTTGTTTCTCTGTAAACGTGTGGTATGGTATGATCGACAATCAGGTGATGGTACCTATTGTGTTACAAAATTGTTTTACAGGGCCCATTTATCTACAATTTATGGAAAATAATCTTTCACTAATATTGGGGGAGGTTTCCTTGGCTACAAGGATTGGTATGATCCCTCAGCATGACGGAGCTCCTGTACATTATAGTCGTCAGATAACACAATATCTAAACATAACTTTCCCTTAACGACGGATCAGCCATGGTGGGCTCGTTCATTGTCCAACAAGGTCTCCAGCCAGGCCTCATTCCCTTAGATTATGTTTTGTCGGAATGAATAGAATCAGAGTATACAAAGAAAAGTTAAATGCAAGAAACGAATTGCTAACCCGCATTATGGATAGTGCTTCCCTGATAGAAAAAAGACAAGACTACATTAGAGCAGTCACATGTACAATTACCACGATAGCTGCAAAGTGCATTGAGTTGGGCGGTGGGGTTTTCATACATGTATTGTGAACTGTTAATTATTTGTCACTTATTTGTGTTTTATATTATAATACAAACAGTTAATAAACACAAGCAAGTATTTTTATACTCTTTAGTACCTCTAATAATAATAATAATAATAATAATAATAATAATAATAATAATAACAATAACAATAACAATAATAATAATAATGATAATAATAATGATGATAATAATAATGATAATAATAATAATGATAATAATAATAATAATATTTTACGCACAAGTTTCAAAGAACTGTTTCCCCGCAACCATTGAGAATTAGACACATGTTTATGTGAGATTTTTAACTCAGAATAATCAATACTAGAACCCCCCCAAAAATGTGTTATTCCTCCTCAAACTACCTGTATATATATATATATATATATATATATATATATATATATAAAATGGTAGATGGTACATTTAATATATATAAATATATTATATTGTATATTATATTATTATATAATATAATATATAATAATATATACAAAATATATAGTATATATATAATATAATATTATATATGTTACATATTATATATAATACATTATTAGATATTAAATATATAGTATATATATAATATATATTATATAGAGTATATAATATATTATATGCTTTATATAATATTATTTTAGGTAATATAATATTAAATACTATGTATAATATATTATAAATATTTAACATATAATATATTTATTATATATAATGTATCATTATATATATAATATATATATATCGTGGAAGATGCAGCATAGTGGACTATGCATGATAGACTATCTATCATTTAAGACGATGCATCATCTACCACGATATATCGTCCACATCATTCACAGCGATGTATCATCATTCAAGATATATCGTTGTTATTCAATCCTGTCGTATAGCGGTCAGTGCATCTGGCTACCAACCTAGGGGTCCCAGACCCTATTCTTGGCTGGTACCATGGGTAATTTCCTTGAAAGGGAAATAGCTCTATGGTTACCAGAGTCTGGCTAGGCTATAGTTAGGTTAAGAGTTTATAATAGTTCCATACCTTCATTTTCCCTATCACCCTTATCTAGTTGATACATGGAAAGATCCTACATGTACTGTTATAGATATATCGTGGTGGGCGCTTGTTGTGAGACATATTTCCAACCGATATGACATCATTCAGGTCAAATTAAATTTAACAAATACGATTTGAATAGTAAAATAACATTTATGTTGTTAAATAGTATTAATAAAAAAATTACAATAATTATTTTTGCTATAAAAAATCATATGCGTAATCCACTCCTCAGTTCAATCGGCGTTTGAGCTTGGATCCTCGACCAGCTATCCAATCTATCGCAAGACCGATATTTTAAGCTATGCTATGACGCAAACCTGAATGTCAGTTTTTGAGCCTTAAGTTTATTTTTAATATAAGTGATATCACACCTTTTTCCTACAAACACTGTGCGGGAACTACTGTATTTCCTAGGGGTCTGATCCTACATTATTTTTCATAATTATTGTATCTCATTAGTTAGTTAAAAAATAATAAATTCGAACTACATGTATTAAAAGTACTCCTGAGAGATGTATACAATTTACGTGTTTGAAGGATTTAGAGCAGTCAACTAAATATAAGACCTATACGGAGTTAGGGGCCACAGTGGCCGGGCCCCACCAAAACTCTTCCAAATTTTTTAATCAATATAATAATAATAATTTTCTTTCTTTGTATTCTATAAAATATTTAGGAAGAAACATAAATTAATATGAAGAGGAAAACCATTCTCTATACGTATTAAGTTATTGGATTCGTTATACAATATTTCATTCAAGACTATTTGTTCTTCGCTCCAAACGTCACGAGAGGACTGTACCAGCGCTAGAGTGATCAAATATAATCGTTGAGCAGGGCCAGCTCTGATGGGTCCTTTCAGAGAAGGCACGTATCTAGTGTGAAGTGTTTCTCAAGGTCAATGTCCCTTCCAAACCGCTGCGAGCTTTACACTAGTGAATGGGGCCAATCTGAGCGGGCCCTATATACAACAATGCTGGTATATATTTTGTTTTGGCATTTATCTGTCTGTGTTTTCATATGTGCTAGGGCCCAAGAAGCAAGATTACGCATGAAAATGATTAGTTAAAATGAATAAAATAGATTCTTAGTTAAAACTTCCATTTTCTTCAGTAAAACTGCAAGAAAAACTCGAAATTAAGCAATTAGGAGCAAATCAGCCTAAAGACTTTACAGGTATGCAGGTGGATGGCAAGGAAAAAATATTTTTTTTTCCTTATGCTTGGTTTTGTAAACAATTGTGGTTAACTGTGAATGAATAAAAACAGAGCTTATTCTGGTTTTGTTGTTTATTATTTGATGGCTAGGAGTTGTGAACAACGGTAAGCTGTAAGGATACATTTAAGTAAAATAATGAAAATCACGAGGAATGTGGAACTCATTTGGAAAATGGAGGTAAGTTTAAAACATTCAGAAAAATAAATATTTCATAATAGATAGATCCCACGGTCAAAATTTCAATCCAAAATCAAAATGAACGAGTGTAAAAAATAGGTATATATTAGAAAGATTTATAGAATGCTTAAAATACTGTTGTACTCATGAACTAGCAATAAGAGACAAAACGCGCCCAACTTTTAAACAATTAATGTCATCACTTGGTAGATTTTATTTAAAACCTGTATTAACTTATTCTTTCTAATTGTAGATTCATTTAGTAATTGTATAATTCTAGTGATTTTTAAAAATTAGGAAAATTTAATATGTTAGCACGTGGTGAGAAAAAAGTAATTACCGGTAAGCTTTGACTTGTCCCCACCAAAAATAAAGATCACACTCCGCCATGGACCTGTGTGTGTTGAAAGTAAAAGATAGCTAGCACAATTTTCAAAAATAAACTATCAGTAAACTACCGCTAATTTTATATATTGACCTGAAATCACTTAAAGGTCCCAAGGTATGAACATAAATAATATAAAGTTTTTGTAAAAACCATCAAACCATTTTTGGCCTTAATATAGTTGGACAGAGAGACAATATTATTGTATGACTCATATTTTAAGTTCCAGGACATAAAAAAAGTCCACTTCAAACATTATGATAAGGTCAACATATATTATATACGTATATATTTATACTTTTTCTAAGTAGATATAATGAGAAAGTATAGATGAGTCATTAATATCACAAAAATTAACGGAAATGTACAGACTTGAGTGTTTTTAAGAAATAAATATAATCACTTTAAAAATGTACCATAATGTTAAATTAATGTTAATAAGGATTTATTTAACCAAATAAAAGCCAAACTTGATAATGCTCTTCAACCATAATTCTGAGTGAAACTTCTTCTTATAGCTTACTCACTTATTAAGTACATAGCTTCATTCGTACATGACTTTCAACAAAAACAACCTAAGACAAAATTTCCAACTGTATCTGCGTCAAACACTAATATTTACACTTAAAAGTAGATTATTTAGGTTTCTTTACCTAGGATACAATATAGCTCAACTGATAAAGTGATAAAACTCTATAATCACTTAACAACAAATTCTGAAAAAAATTTGAGCAAGAAGAATTTTGTTACTAATTGACACCAAGCCTAAGAAATGTCATATTTTTTAAATTTTGCAACACCTTGTCTCGAATTCTATATTGTATGACAATTAAAAATATAAATTTGAAATAACTTATTAAATAGATCTGTGTATACTGAGTAAGGTAAAAATTAGATCAGACCAAACATTTTTTGGTTCTTAGTCTACTTTGGACGTATTTTAGTATATTTACTTTCTCTCTATCTTACAGGTAGAGAAAGTATTGTGATCGTCAAAAAATTCGAACTCGAGATTTTGATGAATTTTGACGTTTCATGACTTCCTGAATCCGAAAAAGTGGTTTTTGAATTGCCGTCTGTCTGTCTGTCTGTCTGTCTGTACCTCCAACTAGAGCCTAGACTATTTTACCTATTGAGCTGAAACTTGATATCTAGGGTTTTCATAGGGTTGCCCCGAGGGGTTTTTGGAATTGGATATCTACCCCTAAAATTAAGGGTAGTTTACTGAAGGGCAAAAAGAGAAAAAGTCGATTTTCTCAAAATCGGCTCTAACGATTTTGATTAAATTTCATTTATGGACATAAATAAATATTCCAAAAAAACTGCTACTCTCAATATTTCGGCAAAATCGTTTTAAGGGCTCCGGTCTGATGCGTAAATTAACATTTTTTATAATAGCTGCGAAACTATTTGAGATATGAAATTACTTAGCATTACAAATATGTATATATATTTATAATACAAATATTTTATTCGAAACATATTTTTATAAAATCAATAACTTTCAATATATACGCAATTATATATATTTTTAACTTTTTGGGCATTAAAGCTTAAGTATTGCGACCGTAAGAAAAACTAACCTGAAATGTTGATGGATGTCGACGTCTCATGACCCCCGAACCCTTAAAAATAGTCTTTGCAATGCCGTCTGTCTGTGTGTCTATTAAAACTTAAAATTAAGGGTAGTTTACTGAATGGCAAAAAGAGAAAAAGTCGATTTTCTCAAAATCGGCTCTAACGATTATGATTAAATTTTATTTATGAACATAAATAAATATTCCAAACAAAATGGCTACTCTCAATATTTCGGCAAAATCGTTTTAAGGGCTCCGGTCTGATGCGTAGATTAACATTTTTTATAATAACTCCGAAACTATTTGAGATATGAAATTACTTAGCATTACAAATATGTATATATATTTATAATACAAATATTTTATTCGAAACATATTTTTATAAAATCAATAACTTTCAATATATACGCCATTATATATATATTTTTAACTTTTTGGGCATTAAAGCATAAGTATTGCGACCGTAAGAAAAACTAACCTGAAATGTTGATGGATGTTGACGTCTCATGACCCCCCGAAACCTTAAAAATAGTCTTTGCAATGCCGTCTGTCTGTGTGTCTATTAAAACTTAAAATTAAGGGTAGTTTACTGAAGGGCAAAAAGAGAAGAAGTCGATTTTCTCAAAATCGGCTCTAACGATTTTGATTAAATTTCATTTATGAACATAAATAAATATTCCAAACAAAATGGCTACTCTCAATATTTCGGCAAAATCATTTTAAGGGCTCCGGTCTGATGCGTAAATTAACATTTTTTTATAATAGCTCCGAAACTATTTGATATATGAAATTACTTAGCATTACAAATATGTATATATATTTATAATACAAATATTTTATTCGAAACATATTTTTATAAAATCAATAACTTTCAATATATACGCAATTATATATATATTTTTAACTTTTTGGGCATTAAAGCTTAAGTATTGCGACCGTAAGAAAAATTAACCTGAAATGTTGATGGATGTCGACGTCTCATGACCCCCCGAACCCTTGAAAATAGTCTTTGCAATGCCGTCTGTCTGTGTGTCTATTAAAACTTAAAATTAAGGGTAGTTTACTAAATGGCAAAAAGAGAAAAAGTCGATTTTCTCAAAATCGGCTCTAACGATTATGATTAAATTTCATTTATAAACATTAATATATATTCCAAACAAAATGGCTACCCTCAATTTCTCAGCAAAATGGCTTTAAGGGCTCCGGTCTGATGCGTAAATTAACATTTTTTTAAATAGCTCCGAAACTATTTGAGATATGAAATTACTTAGCATTACAAATATGTATATATATTTATAATACAGATATTTTATTCGAAACATATTTTTATAAAATCAATAACTTTCATTATATACGCAATTATATGAATTTTTTTATCTTTTTGGACATTAAAGTTTAAGTATTGCGACCGTAAAAAAAAAACTAACCTGAAATGTTGATGGATGTCGACGTCTCATGACCCCCCGAACCCTAAAAAATAGTCTTTGCAATGCCGTCTCTCTGTGTGTCTATAAAAACTTAAAATTAAGGGTAGTTTACTGAAGGACGAAAAGAGAAAAATTTGGTTTTCTCAAAATCTGCTTAAACGATTTTGATTAAAATTCGTATCTAGGCGTTGATTAAGATTATAAATAAACTGGCTATTTTCATTTTCCTATGAAAATGATTTTTAGGGTACATTACAGAAGCGTTAATTTCCGTATCTCCACAACTATTGAAGAAACTAAACAACTTATCATTGCAAAATTGTAGGACTATTAGAAATAAAAAACTTTTATTTGACATATATTTTTATAAAAACAGCAGTTTCTGAGATATTTGCAAATATATTAATACAATTTTGTGAGCTTTAGTTGTAAACATATACTACTTAAGTCTTAACGCAATAATACTCCAATGCCATAGAGTAATTAAATATAAGTAAGTATCTAAAAAAATTTTGTTATTTTTCCTTAAATCTCTTAGGAGAAATGTTTGCATAGCAATGATCTATCTCCATTTTAGACTCAATAGTCAATATTTACATTTTTTATTGGTCAAAATGTATAAATGAATAATTAAATATCAATGCGATGACTTGAAGATCTGCAACATCTTTTAAAATGTTAAAATTTTAACCAGAAATCGAAATTTTAATACAAAGTGTTGACCCTTGTGGAAGACATTAAACTGTTTGAAATGCTCTTAGGTGGACAAAGATGCGCCTCTTTTCTCATTGATTCTATATCATTGTATATTATTTTATGCGTGTTCTTATGTGGAGTGGTGATGATACAATGTACATTATTCCGTTCAGAAATCTTACGAGTTTATAGAAAGAGAGAGAAAGTCTGTGCGGTGAGCCGTACCATTTATTTAAATAGCCATATACATATATATATATTATTGCAAATTGAAACTTGAAGAAAATTTATAAATTACAAGCATATTATCTTATGTCAAAACCAATAACATCTTACGATGTGATTAGTGTTATTTTATAGCTATTGATAGTATCTATCAAAAAGGACAGCCGTAGATCACGTAAATTAACATATACATATGGTAGAGTAAATCTAGTAACTTTATCAAACTATTTGATTTATGTTCATTCTTAAGAAAATTGGGGCTACCTAAAAAATTTTTTTTGTTAATTCTTTTTTCTACTCATCATATTTCAAAAGAATCATAGCTTAGCGTTTTTATCAGCAATGGGCTATGACGTATTTTTAACAAACAGTAGAGCACACATGCAGATATATTTGTTAAAAAATACTATTTTAGTATTTTTATTTTTAGTATAAACATACTGTATAGTTTATTAAGGAATGGCACTTTTTCTATACAAGATGTATCAAAGAGAATATAATTTATAAACAACTCAATTTTAGAGTTATCCTTGATGTCCCACGCTATTCTCTAGATTATGTTTAGTTATGGAAAAAAAACTGTTCTCAGTATTACTTTCCTCTTCTATAAAAATAGACAGTGATACATATACTTTTCATGTTATTATGTAAAATAATATTGAAACGAGCCCTACTAAAGATAGGTTTTCCATCTCTTTCTTTGCTTACATAAATTTTAGAGAGTTGAGCTAGTAAGGAAGAAGGTAAGAAGGTTAAGAAAATGTCAGGAAATACTAAAACGGGAAGGGTATGTATACATATATTTTTTTTTAAAAGCAAGATGGACGGATGGAGTGAGCTAAGAACACGGTAATAAGGAAAAGCGAGGGGGGGAGGGGGGGGGTTCGGTACCGAATCTAGTAATAGGCTTCTCGGCTATTACCACAGACAGAGCAATTGATCCATGGTAAGTACGGTATAGCGAGGTGATTGATGGCCCAGGAGGTAGAGTACACTGCAGAGTTCAAGCGGGAAGGGTCCAATAGAATGCAGGACAAGTTGAAACATGCCTGACATGATCTTGCGATCACGGTACTATTGAGTTTGATATAGTATGATTACTATCCGATAATAGTGAGCATGTTAGGTGAGGCGACGTTATTGATTTATTAAATACCTAGGCGTAACCCGAACAACAAGGTTAAGCACTTGACGATGAAAGTGCTGCAACCTAAGGGTGAAATCATGTGGAATGCTTTGTCTCTTTGATGTGTGGGAGTCAATTATTCACTAGGGTGGTCTAGTGAGGTGCTCCAATGAGACAGATTGAAGTTCATGTCAGGGTAACGTATCAATTGGTCAAGGGAGAAGGTATATATAGCAACGAAGAGCTAACATATAATGAGACATGACATTTTGAGAAAGACAATGATAGAAGGATTTGAGAAAGGGAGGAATTCAAGATGGATACCAAGACTGAGTTATATGAATCAGATAGCGAATAATGTTGGCAGAAGATGGTACAAAGTTGTAAGCAATTTGTCCCAGGATAGGCAAAAGTGGATAGTTGGAGCGAATCAATCGGAAGATTGATGACCCAATGATTATGAGGGAGAAGGGGTTATTATAGGGATGTTATCAAGATAGCGCGCAGCAAAAAAAAACTTTGGGCAGTTAATCTTTTTTCTACTTGAGTAGCTTGAAGAAACCCTAGAAAAAGACGGTTTTTTAAGAGAGAGAATTGAACAGCGCCTTACTACCTGTAAATACTATACAAATTTAATTACTTTATATGAGTAGAGATTAAAAAGGTGAAATTTAACGAAATGCACTCGTATTTACATAATGGGATAGCGGGAAACAATTTAGGAAAAAACACCCTCGCTACATCCAGCAGGGAGTTTAACCCAATTTACCTATTACCGAATAAACAAACTCTTTTAGAATTAATATGACATATAATGTATAGTTTTCAAGAAATAATACTTTTAAAAAACAGTGTGTTTATTTTAGGAACTTAATATAGAGAGATTGTGGTGTTTGGTGTACACCAATTAACTCAAACTCCAATTTAGTTTTTCTTCACGTGATTACTACAGCTAGCCCACACCAGCGGTTACATTGTCTAATAGAGGTCACGGTACACTTAAGGGGAATCTTGCACTTTTTGAGAAAACCAAGATTTTTTCTCACTATAACTAATTCTAATTTTGTTTTTATTTCAAAATATATTTTTATATTCCTTTCTTTTTTCTTTTAAAAGCATTTTTAACTGATAAAATTGAATGTATCAAATTTTTCAAACCTTTTAATTTCAAGTGTTTAATTTTTTCGATTTGACTTTGTAACTTAATATATATGAACATGTACTTACATATTTCAATGCAATTACCTAAATACTTTCTAAACTACTAAATATTTACTACTACACATTAAAATTACAGATTTTACATAGCAGTTTGTTTTTATTTAGTTACTTTTTAGTTTTATATGCTAAGGTTTTAAATGTATTTTAAATTAATTAAGATCTGTTCTAACTATTAGATATTTGATTTTGCCTTAAGGAGGTCGGGTTTTTAAATAGCTTGAGCACATCTCATGGTGTTCATAGGTTTTAAATATCACTTCGCATAAGACATTTTGGCGTGGATATACCATATACGACATGCTCGATTACAGGCGCCCATAGCGGTAATTTTAACCCAATAAAGTTTAATCTCATTTTTAAGCCCAAATGATGCCCCCCACCCTCATCTTCAACACTTAGACAATAGGCAAGCTTTCGTGGTTGACCTGGTATCGATGTTTATGAGCAGAGCGTTTTTCACGATTGACCTGTTATATGACTATGTATGACAACACCAGAGCACAGTCAAAACAGATTCATTTCTTATGTTAGAGTAAATGAGTATAGCTTCGTAGTCAACCGGTTTTAAGTTTTTGTAAATTAAAATTGGACAGAAATCACTAACTATAAATACATGACAGTAAGTAGTGTACTGAAAAGTGTTTAGTTATGATAAAAGAGAATACTATTATCATCTAGTTCTATTTAATATTACAGATGTACCTCATGTTTTATTAAGGTTATTTTTGGAAAGATATGTTTAGTTTGACATGTTGTGTAAATATTAGGAATAGGAAAATAAGCACAAATATAACTAGTAAAAAATTAAAAAGCTCATTTTCCATCAATTTGCAGTACGATGTAGTAGAACTACATAAATTATCTTACCAACTGTTAATCTACTCTACCCCAGCCACAATGTTTTATAAGAAAAACATCTCAATATCATTTTCACACTCCACCTGGTTCAGAACCACTTGGTCGAAAATACTCGATACAAAGATTTAGCCAAGTCAATCGTGAAAACTCGCCTAGTATCTCCCAGTAAGAATATATGTTTGATTAAGTTCACAGTTCCTGGAAAGATAAGAAAGCTCGCCTAGTTTTATTCTCCCCAAATTCGTCTGATTTGCTTTTCTGGAGGTTTTTAATCGGCGTTAGAATCTTAGCGAACGTACTGAGTTTACTTTTTCCTAAAAAGGTTTCGTATCTTACCCACTAAAAACAGTATAAATTTAATCTAAAATTCATCTCCCTCTCTAATAATATTTACTCTACATTAAAATATAGTGGTAGATGAAGAGGAACTTATTGACCTAAAAAATATTTTATTTTTGATAGTACGTTGGTTGGAGTAGAAATGAGTCCATCGTTCATTGCTCTCTTTATATTATTATGTATTTGCTTTGCATAATAACACTACCAGATCCATTTCTGTGACCACATGGTCTAAGGCGCTTTTATAGTAGTCGACTAGACTGCCGCTGAAGGGGAGATCAAGGTTATAATCCCAGTCATGTCTACTGAGGGACCAGCTTTAAAGCTGTCCTGTTTTAAAGTAGATCAGAACTAGTAAAATATAGATTATTTTTCCTATAGTAACTTAAAATGTTCCAAGATTCAAGGTTACACTTTTGGTACTGTGCTCACTTCTTTATTGGAAACATTTCATTCAAACTATAAGTAATCTGGGTAATCCATAAACTAACTTTGGGCGAAAGATTTTTATTTTGTCGGGTGTGATTTAAGAATTTAGTAATAATTTCAAGTGATGAATACGGATGAAGCACAGGTGGGACTCGTGGCGACTTCATTCGTGTTGTTACTGAACAGCGACCGTGGTACTGCTCTAGGCTGTAGCCGCTTGGCACCACGGCACACCCACAACGGCATACCATTGGTGGAACACTGGTGTAGACATTCGCATTAGACTGGACTGCCATGGTTGGGGAAATTGGGGTTTTAGTCCGGTTGGTTGTACTGAAGATAGATTTCCCTAAACTGTTTTCCACTCTCCAACCATGCAAAATCTTTCCTCATCCTGGTCCCATCAGCGTAATTAATCTACCATTATAATATTGTTTTTACATAATTACTGTTCCCAGCCTGTGGCCTGGGTCAGTTTTTTATTCAAGCCTTATTATTTCCACTACCAACTTGATAGGCCTGTCATAGCTTCATACGTCTTATAATCCAACTTAAGGCTAGGACAGGCACAACATCCAGTCATTGGCCGTTAATGTATCAATGTGAAAATGTAAACCCACATTTCATCAATGATAAATTTTTCGGCCATGCCGGGAATCGATCCCGGGACCATACATAAGCTCAGTAAACAATCACGCTACCGAATGAGCTAAGGTCTCAGATACTTCTACAACCCGAACCGAAACTAAGACATGCTGAGAAGATAATATTAGATTTGGACAAATGTATCTAATATGGTGTTCTTACTCTCAATAACACAGCGTCAATTTCCATGCCAATCGCACCAGTGCTAAAGTGAGCCAAGCCATCTGGCTCGTAATATACTGAATCGTCGATAGTGATGGGAACGAGGTTCGAATCTCAGCCCGAAACTTTGTAGCTAGGTTTCAAGCTGTAGTTTGGTCATTCCATATTCACACTAATGCGAATAAAAATGTATCAAAGAATACTTTCTAGGTCTTACTCCTTAGATTAAACACAATATGCTTTAAAACGTGAATATGTTAACATCCTATAAACATGTTGATGTTCGTATGTACAAACATTATTGTACATCGCGTGTCTTTTTGGTCATCCTGTATTGTTCGCACTTAAAAATTAATATCCCGTCCCTGACATTTAAGAAAGGTTTCGAGATACTTTCAAAATTTATGTGTTTCAAATATGCTCTCGTTCGGATATTAAACTTTCTATAAATGTTTGTTTATGGGCCATAGCTTTATATTAACAATAACAAAGGCATCTTCCGGGAAATGAGCTACGCATTCATTCCGAACTAGAAAAAGGAACAAGAAACGTGTATGGTGACTATACTACTAAAAATACTTGAGTTTGGTGAATAATAAAAGTTTATTCATCTGTTCTGAAAGTTTCAAACCAATTTTACCAATTTAAAGGTCGACAAAGAGATATATATAAATATATATAATAGATCATAGTTCAAATAATACACGATAAAATACAATTTATTACAACTGACTTAACAGACAAAAATCTTTTAATCTTGGGTTCGAGTGTTTTGTTGTTATTGCTGTGAGTACCACTAAACTTGCACTACCTACTTCTATGAATTATTGGGATAGGGACGATGAAGGTATAATCTAGACAAGATGTACTTGCATTTGTGGAGAATGGGGGTGAGTTATTATTTAGGAAAGTTACCTCAGCATGCCTGCCCAGGATTTGAATCCCAATCTCTCAGTTAACGTTAATCTTTGGGATGAGACTGGAGTTATAGTCCCTATGACCACCGTTACGTGTGGTCAGGAGCTAAAGAAAGCTTTAAGTCTCTTTACACTTTAAGAACAAATTAGTTTTCTTTGTTTATTCCTACTATTTTTGTTTGGTTACATTTTATCCCATAATATTTTTAAGTAGTATGGAAACTGAGCCCAAATTACTTTGGGAGGTTATGTTAAAACCACTCACTAGTTCACTCGAGTGAGATTCGAATCTCACTGACAGTTATTTAGTTCACTATGATTTGTAATTTTAATGCCTTAAAGCTAGGTAATCGCAGTTCAATTAATTTATTTAAATAAAAATTAATTAATTTCGTTGATGTTATGTTATGGTGGCAATGGATAGCATCAAGGTGAAAGGTAATTCAGGTGGATAAAGAGGATTTCTGGTGACATAACCGCGTCAAGAGCCACCGTGGGATGACCCGCCATTAGGCAACAAAATTGATAATATAATAAATACTAATTGATGTTATTTCATGGTGTTTTATGGGAATCTTCTTTAAGATAAAGAGTGGTGTAGCTCCCAGATGAGAACAATAATAAATAGCTTGTGGGGGAGACTTATTGCGCAACACCTAAGCTACCACCGCTTCAATGGCCGCGTGGTCTAACGCGTTAACCTCACAGTAGACTATAATGCCGATGACGGGGACATCGAGGTTCGAATCCCAGCTGGATGTACTGAAGGGATTTTTTCCTAAATAATTTTTCACTCACCCTCCAAGCAAACGCGAGTACAGTTCCTATAAATTAACCTTCCTAATCCCTAAAACCATTGGCGTAATTAGTACATAAGCGTATAACCCGAAGGGTAGAAAAACGTGGTTCTAAAAATGACTTAAGGTTCTGGATTCAATTCCAATACCCAAGTGTACATTAATTAAATATATACCCACTTCAGTGGCAGCGTGGTCTAACGCGCTACTCTCATGTTGGACTAGACTGCCAAATACGTGAAGAATGGGGTTTGATCCCGGTAGAGTGCACTGAGGGGAAATTTCCTAAAGTGTTTTCCACCCTCCCTCCACGCAAATACTTGCGTGTTTCCTCTAAATAAAACCTTCCTAATCCCTATCACATTAGAGTAAAAAGTACACAGGCGTATAACCCGAACGGGTAGTAAGAAGCAGTGCTAAAAAAATTTGATAAACTAAAATTTACACTTATTTTTTTTGTATTTAAATCTTTCGTGTCCAGTTTTTGAACTAAAACCAACGTTTTCGGACTCAAGCTGCATTAAATAAATAACTTCCAGAGCTTCTTCTGTATTTTATAAGGATGACGTCTGTGTCTGAAAGATGATGACTGTTGCAACTTTAGATGAAATGTCAGAAGTTAATTATTTATCAAAGCTCAAAGCTGAAATCATTCATTTTAATAGGGTAGAGACCCACTTTGACAATATAGTGCTCTAAGGCATCACTCTCGCAATAGACTGAACTACCGTGGACGAAGAGATCAGTGTTCTAATTCAAGACGGGTGTAATGAGGTTTTTTCCCAATTCAATTTTACACTCTCCCTCCACGCAAATTCAGGTTAATTTTCTCTAAATTAACCTTTTCTTTAAAACATTATCGTAATTAGTACATGCATATAGCTGAACGAATATTAAGAGTTCCTCCATGACATCTCAATGAAGTGGTTATAAGTAGTCAGAGTGAATCAGTCTTGTTCCTCCATGACATCTCAATGAAGTGGTTATAAGTAGTCACAGTACAATAGCCTAGTTCCTCCATGACATCTCAATGAAGTGGTTATAAGTAGTCAGAGTGAATCAGTCTTGTTCCTCCATGACATCTCAATGAAGTGGTTATAAGTAGTCACAGTACAATAGCCTAGTTCCTCCATGACATCTCAATGAAGTGGTTATAAGTAGTCAGAGTGAATTAGTCTTGTTCCTCCATGACACCTCAATGAAGTGGTTATAAATAGTCAAAGTGAAATAGCCTAGTTTCTCCATGAAACCTCAATGAAGTGGTTATAAGTAGTCACAGTACAATAGCCAAGTTCCTCCATGACATCTCAATGAAGTGGTTATAAGTAGTCACAGTACAATAGCCTAGTTCCTCCATGACACCTCAATGAAGTGGTTATAAGTAGTCAGAGTACAATAGCCAAGTTCCTCCATGACATCTCAATGAAGTGGTTATAAGTAGTCAGAGTGAATCAGTCTTGTTCCTCCATGACATCTCAATGAAGTGGTTATAAGTAGTCACAGTACAATAGCCTAGTTCCTCCATGACATCTCAATGAAGTGGTTATAAGTAGTCAGAGTGAATTAGTCTGGTTCCTCCATGACACCTCAATGAAGTGGTTATAAATAGTCAAAGTGAAATAGTCTTGTTTTTCCACGACATCTCAATGAAGTGGTTATAAGTAGTCACAGTACAATAGCCTAGTTCCTCCATGACATCTCAATGAAGTGGTTATAAGTAGTCAGAGTGCAATACCCTAGTTCCTCCATGACATCTCAATGAAGTGGTTATAAATAGTCAAAGTGAAATAGCCTAGTTCCTCCATGACATCTCAATGAAGTGGTTATAAATAGTCAAAGTGAAATAGTCTTGTTTTTCCATGACATCTCAATGAAGTGGTTATAAGTAGTCACAGTACAATAGCCTAGTTCCTCCATGACATCTCAATGAAGTGGTTATAAGTAGTCAGAGTGAATTAGTCTGGTTCCTCCATGACACCTCAATGAAGTGGTTATAAATAGTCAAAGTGAAATAGCCTAGTTCCTCCATGACATCTCAATGAAGTGGTTATAAGTAGTCACAGTACAATAGCCAAGTTCCTCCATGACATCTCAATGAAGTGGTTATAAGTAGTCAGAGTGGATCAGTCTTGTTCCTCCATGACATCTCAATGAAGTGGTTATAAGTAGTCAGAGTGAATTAGTCTTGTTCCTCCATGACATCTCAATGAAGTGGTTATAAGTAGTCAGAGTGAATCAGTCTTGTTCCTCCATGACATCTCAATGAAGTGGTTATAAGTAGTCACAGTACAATAGCCTAGTTCCTCCATGACATCTCAATGAAGTGGTTATAAGTAGTCAGAGTGAATTAGTCTTGTTCCTCCATGACACCTCAATGAAGTGGTTATAAATAGTCAAAGTGAAATAGCCTAGTTCCTCCATGACACCTCAATGAAGTGGTTATTAAGTAGTCAGAGTGAATTAGTCTTGTTTCTCCATGACATCTCAATGAAGTGGTTATAAGTAGTCAAAGTGAATTAGTCTTGTTTTTCCACGACATCTCAATGAAGTGGTTATAATTAGTCACAGTACAATAGCCTAGTTCCTCCATGACACCTCAATGAAGTAGTTATAAGTATTCAGAGTGCAATAGTCTTGTTCCTCCATGACATCTCAATGAAGTGGTTATAATTAGTCACAGTACAATAGCCTAGTTCCTCCATGACACCTCAATGAAGTGGTTATAAGTAGTCAGAGTGCAATAGCCTAGTTCCTCCATGACATCTCAATGAAGTGGTTATAAGTAGTCAGAGTGCAATAGTCTTCTTCCTCCATGACATCTCAATGAAGTGGTTATAAGTAGTCAGAGTGAATCAGTCTTGTTTTTCCACGACATCTCAATGAAGTGGTTATAATTAGTCACAGTACAATAGCCAAGTTCCTCCATGACATCTCAATGAAGTGGTTATAAGTAGTCAGAGTGAATCAGTCTTGTTCCTCCATGACATCTCAATGAAGTGGTTATAAGTAGTCACAGTACAATAGCCTAGTTCCTCCATGACATCTCAATGAAGTGGTTATAAGTAGTCAGAGTGAATTAGTCTGGTTCCTCCATGACACCTCAATGAAGTGGTTATAAATAGTCAAAGTGAAATAGTCTTGTTTTTCCACGACATCTCAATGAAGTGGTTATAAGTAGTCAGAGTGCAATAGCCTAGTTCCTCCATGACATCTCAATGAAGTGGTTATAAGTAGTCAGAGTGCAATAGCCTAGTTCCTCCATGACATCTCAATGAAGGGGTTATAAGTAGTCAGAGTGCAATAGCCTAGTTCCTCCACAACACCTCACCTACACATCTGATGGTCGCGGTAAGGCCTTAACCAATTATATTTTTTAAATTATGAGCTATCAAAATGGTGTATTATGTTGAGTTGCTTAGATATTTAGAATAGCAGTAGTTTTGAAACAATGTTTTGTGACCCTTCAGTACTAGGAACTTTGGACCCAGCTCAAGGACAATATAATTTTCATTCATGAAGTTGAAAATACTCTTTTTCCCTTCTGAAAACTTAGCCTAAGGCTTGATTCACACGTTCGCCGAAAATAAAAAGCAAAAACTGCCTCAGTGGTGCAGAAAATCACACACTGTATGTTTACCCATGATGCATTGAAAAGCTAACTTAAAACAGATGATTATCAATATATTTTATTTTATAGTGGATAAACATATATTTTAGATAATTCTCCTGATGGTTGTTTACAAATTATAACGCAGTGTCATGTCACAATCAAATACATCAGTACACACGCTTTACATTAACGGGTTATTTCAAATTTATGTGAGGATTGTAACCTAGAAGATGTGTAGAGAAAACACGGGGAGAGTGATAAGGAAAGTCACATAAAATATACATTTATAAAATAATCCCATAAATTAGGGATTAAAATCCAATCCTCCCCATCAACCTTGCTAATTATGACACTTACCCCTTAGTCTGCTTGAACACTGGTTGTATGAGCCAGTTTTATTAGTACTATCTACATAAGGTACAGAGATTTATGACGTCAACATTGGGTAAAGTATTTAGGCCAGTTGTTTTAGTTTAAGCTAGTTTTAAATTTGTGTGATGTTCTTTGATTATATAAATATAAATTTAATATATGTAATAAAACATTTGACTGCATCTTATTTCTCATAGAGATAGTATCCCACAACCCCAGTACATTCAGCCGGGATTAGAACCCTGATTACCATCAACGTAAAACCAGACTAAATTAACCTGACGTTTAGTCAACTACTCCACTGATATGAATATAATTTTAATAGCATAATAATTCCCATGTACATGTATCATATTTCAAATAATTTAAATTAAGAATGATTAATAAGGAAATAAATCTTTAAATATTAAATTAGAAATAAATTGATGTTTTGTGACAAAACACTACATCAAGTATTCAAGTATTGATTAGAAAATTAATAATATATTATTAGTAATAATATTTTAATAATAATTATAATATATTAACTTTCTAACCACTACTTTACTAATTGATGTGGAATTTTGTCACAAAACATAAAGTTATTTAAAATTAGCTCTCCTTACTAATCAGTCTTAAATTTCTCTTTACCAACAAAACCTTGAATATTACTAAAACTTATTTAAATTAAGTAATACAATATTTTATTAATGCAGAAGAAGTTTATGTAACAATAATAATAATTATTATAATCTAATGGTTGACCAAAAATAGTTGGTAAAAAATTAAATACTTTTTCGAATAAGGCGAAGCTCAGATTATTAATTAAAAACACTCAGGTGTTTTAATTTCATTAGACCATATTTCACATTTATTTCACAATGAGGCAAGTAAGCCTCTACCACATAATGGTGTAGGTCAGCATCGTGCCGGGGTAATTATTGGAATAAGTAGTAATTGCCTTGTAAAGGACGGTTTCCCCTTAATAAACATAGAACAATCCCATTATTCCATGAGAAAACCATTACGAGAGTGTTGTGAGTATGAAACAATAAATACACCAGAGAGAAATTCTTATGGATCTATTCTTGCAACAAGAGTTACCTCAATTAAGACTGTAATTATAAACGAATAGAGAAGTAATTTATTGGTTCTGTAGAAATTTGTTTTTCGCACGCCAACTACTCTTCATTAGAAGTTAAATGCTAACACTGGGTATAAAGTGCCGTAGTTATGTAATAAATGATGTGATTTTTTTTTTTTTTTGCTCTTTAGATGATATTTTTGGATGAGATTTGTAGTTTGGGCGTTACATTGGAAGTTGAGAGTGCAAAATACAATTGCGTAAAAGGCAATATTAAGTTAAAATTGTGATTTAATTAACTTTTTTTTTCAAGGCACGCTTTATTTATGACCCATACTATCTCAATATTTAATTGAATATGAAATTTCACTATTGATTTTATAACAAGATTTATTTTTAAAAAATGACTAGGATTAAATCCCTGACCTCTCTGTCACTGTCAAACTAAATTAGATAAGATTGACCTCGTTATCCCCGTGTCAACTGGTGTGGTAATTTTCAAATATATCTTTTCAAAATAAGATGTATTCAATAAATGCAAAATAGTCTACAAAATAATTTAACCTTATCTCACTACACATTAGAGTTATATGAGTAGGTTTGAATTTAGATAAAACATAAATGCATTTTCATAAAAAAAGAATGGGAAATTTTTTGAAAAGCTCCTTCCGTACACTTAGCCGGGCTTAGATCCCCCACCCTTCTAATATCGACAAACAAGAATAAATAAGTTTGTCCTTTAAACTATGAGCTGGAATCTTTTTAAATAAACATAATTTAAGGTATTGTTTGCTACATCTAAAAAAATAAATGGTACGGAGCACCACACAGACTTTCTCTCTCTTTCTATAAACTCGTAAGATTTCTGAACAGAATAATGTACATTGTATCATCACACCACTCCACATAAGAACACGCATAAAATAATATACAATGATATAGAATCAATGAGAAAAGAGGTGCATCTTTGTCCACCTTAGAACATTTCAAACAGTTTAATGTCTTCCACAAGGGTCAACACTTCGTATTAAAATTTCGATTCTGGTTAAAGTTTTAACATTTTATAAGGTGTTGCAGATCTTCAAGTCATCGCATTGATATTTAATTATTCATTTATACATTTTGACCAATAAAAAATGTAAATATTAACTATTGAGTCTAAAATGAAGATAAATCATTGCTATGCAAACATTTCTCCTAAGAGATTTAAAGAAAAATAACATACTTTTTTAGATACTTATATTTAATTACTCTATGGCATTGGAGAATTATTGCGTTAAGACTTAAGTAGTATATGTTTACAACTAAAGTTCACAAAATTGTATTAATATATTTGCAAATATCTCAGAAACTGCTGCTTTTATAAAAATATATGTCAAATAAAAGTTTTTTATTTCTAATAGTCCTACAATTTTGCAATGATAAGTTGTTTAGTTTCTCCAATAGTTGTGGAGATATGGAAATTAACGCTTCTGTAAAGTACCTTAAAAATCATTTTCATAGAAAAATGAAACTAGCCAGTTTATTTATAATCTTAATCAACGCCTAGATACGAATTTTAATCAAAATCGTTTGAGCAGATTTTGAGAAAACCAAATTTTTCTCTTTTCGCCCTTCAGTAAACTACCCTTAATTTTAAGTTTTTATAGACACACAGACAGACGGCATTGCAAAGACTATTTTTTAGGGTTCGGGGGGTCATGAGACGTCGACATCCATCAACATTTCAGGTTAGTTTTTTTTTTTACGGTCGCAATACTTAAACTTTAATGTCCAAAAAGTTAAAAAATTCATATAATTGCGTATAGATTGAAAGTTATTGATTTTATAAAAATATGTTTCGGATAAAATATCTGTATTATAAATATATATACATATTTGTAATGCTTAGTAATTTCATATCTCAAATAGTTTCGGAGCTATTTTAAAAAATGTTAATTGACGCATCAGACCGGAGCCCTTAAAGCCATTTTGCCGAAATATAGAGGGTAGCCATTTTGTTTGGAATATTTATTAATGTATATAAATGAAATTTAATCAAAATCGTTAAAGCCGATTTTGAGAAAATCGACTTTTTCTCTTTTTGCCCTTCAGTAAACTACCCTTAATTTTAAGTTTTAATAGACACACAGACATACGGCATTGCAAAGACTATTTTTTAGGATTCGGGGGGTCATGAGACGTCGAAATCAATCAACATTTAAGGTTAGTTTTTTTTACGATCGCAATACTTAAGCTTTAATGTCCAAAATGCTAAAAATATATATAATTGCGTATAGAATGAAAATTATTGATTTTATAAAAATATGTTTCGAATAAAATATTTGTATTATAAATATATATACATATTTGTAATGCTAAGTAATTTCATATCTCAAATAGTTTCGCAGCTATTATAAAAAATGTTAATTTACGCATCAGACCGGAGCCCTTTAAGCGATTTTGCCGAATTACTGAGAGTAGCCATTTTGTTTGGAATATTTATTAATGTTCATAAATGAAAAATAATCAAAATCGTTAGAGCCGATTTTGAGAAAATCAACTTTTTATCTTTTTTCCCTTCAGTAAACTACCCTTAATTTTAGGGGTAGATATCCAATTCCAAAAATACCTCGGAGCAACCCTATGAAAACCCTAGATATCAAGTTTCAGCTCAATCGGTAAAATAGTTTAGGCTCTAGTTGGAGGTACAGACAGACAGACAGACGGAAATTCAAAAACCACTTTTTCGGATTCAGGAAGTCATGAAACGTCAAAATTCATCAAAATCTCGAGTTCGATTTTTTTGACGATCACAATACTTTCTCTACCTGTAAGATAGAGAGAAAGTAAAAATTGAAGATTAAATTAATTTTATTTTCCATCCAAGCGTAAAGTCCAAACGGGGGTAAGGTGTGGTGAAAAAAACATATTAATCTACACTTGTATTTACTATAACATTTAAAAAAGTGTAATCTGGTTATTTGTCGAGAATTATTTAACGCACGTTTTAATCACGTAGTATGAACGTTAAAATCGTGCCTTTCAATCTGCCATTATCAGCCGACCTTACGCACAAATCACGCACGTCTGTTATTTGCATCTCCCTGTTCATGTTGAGAGTAATATTTGAAAAAAAAAAAAGTCACGCTTATAAGTCACGAAACTTGGTTCCTTACATGAAACTAGATGTTTACTGAAATTAAGTGGGGCGTAGACCAAATTACTTTTTACTAAAATTCAAAATGTCAAAATTTTGAACGTTACTATTTAAAAATAAATGTATTGAAATATTGGTTTTAAAATAAAGATACTCGTATAAATCAACCTTCTTTTTGGTTTATAACTAGAATGATATTTTCAGATTTAAATAATGAAATAAGTTCTTAATTATTTTTAATAAAATAGACAAGAGTAACGATCCATTAGGAAAAATAGAACATTAATATAGTTCATTAAATACATTTTCTTTAACTAACTTGGTCTTAGATTTACTTGTTATAGAACAAAGCTGCCACGTATAAATATGTATCTATGTGAAGTTTCGATTCTTTCTATATAATTAATTGAATACCGATTTTATATAGTCCTTTTCGATAAAGATGGACATATATTTTCATTCGAGCGTATAAAAAACTCCATGGTGTAAGGCAGCAAGCGAGCTATACCAACCAAGCGGCCGCCACCATTAGTGATGATAGTGGCAACAATTTTGGATGGAGGGTGTCATGTGGTCAGCACAATGGACTATACGGCCTTTATTCTTAGTTTTATAAGCTGGAGATGCTACTAGTTTATTCAGGTAGCTTGCTATTCATTTGTCCTCACGAAGCTAATTTGATTCTGTTCCAGACCCACTGCCTCACAGATACATTTTGGAAGTTCCGGGGATCGAACCCGGGAAATCTGTATCTGTAGCCAGGAACTGTGACCACTAGACAACAAAGGCGGTCTAATAGAGCGCATGCGCAAACAAAAATATGTTTGATTTTATTGAAACATCTCTTAATTGTCACAAGTGTAGAATTAATAGAAGTACTACCATGTATTTATTTTGCACCACTTTTTCCATCCGTCAGGGTTGTTCGCAAACTAAAGGCGTGGGAATGTGGAAGATATAATTAAGATAAAGGTACCTACATTTTCGTGGTGATAAAGAGAAAGAGTATGTAGGTGAGGTTGATGCAATAGCTTGAGTTTCTTCTAATGATGTTGTCCACAGTATAAAATTATAAAATTCACTCAAACTAGTTCAGAGTTAGAGAATATTGCATTATGCTTGTGAGAATCTTCAAATGTTGGCACATAAATTTGTTTTATCCCTGAACCCATTTAAAGCACACACTCATACGATACTGGGGAATACAAGATGAACAATTTGAATGCGACAGTCTCCATATCAATTCAGTGAAGATTTCTTGTTGAATTGAAAGAAAACAATTTCAGTTGTAAGGCAGCGGTATATTGCAAATAATGATTATGTTCTTATTTTATGTCAGTAGCATATTTTAAGTTGCTCTCATGACCACATATATTTTATTTAAAACAAACATGTAATTTTAGATTTAATTATGTTGGAATGATTGTGCAAATATAGAATAACTACATCCGACTAGAACTTAGACCTTGGTCGCCTGGGTTTATGCGCCGACTACTCCACCCATTGAGTTATCAGGAAACATTGTGCCATTTAATTTATCATGATATAGTAAAATTATAGTATGTATGTTATTGTGAATGTGCTGAATTCTTTATTTTTTTAAATAACCAGTGAATGTATAGAATCACCGAAGATGATGGTTTATTTTACAAATAATAGGTTGTATCTAAATTTACCAGTGATTTTATAAATTTCCCAATGCACTTTAGTTAATGTATGAAACATGAACTGTATTATCTACATTTACAGGCGATTTTTTAAAATATCTAGTGTATGTGGATAAAAATATAGAACATAAATCCAAACTAGCCTAAGCTAACCTAGGCTAACCTAACCTAAGCTAAAATAAACTAACAAAAACAAACCTAATTTTGACGTGACTTATAAATATTCACTGGTTGTTGATGTTAATTTTGTAAACTAACCGGTGATTTTGTAAAGTGTTCAGCGAGTATGTGAAATATTAAAGATATTTATTACATTCCCCAAGTAAACCAGCAGAACCAGCTTTGTAGAATCACCGGTGACCAAAAAAACTCAACAAATTCAGCACATTCACATTAGCATATACACTGGTATTAAAAAAATTGTCACGTTAACCTGTATGGAGTGTATCCTCAACTATGAAACCCCAAATTTGTTTGTGCATAATTAAAGCTATACATATTATATAATCTAGATCTACGCAAGAGGAATAAACCAGGACTACCAGAACGCACGTCCGTACATCTTGTGGGACTAACTCTAAATCTGGCCCTGATTGGTCAGTATTTATCATGAAATAAAATTTAGATTCTACGTAACCTCCGGGGTACGCGTACCCTAGTTTGAATACAGCTATTTTGTACAGTAGAGTGTTTGGCGTAGATTTGGACTACCAGAGTTGAAACCCTTGTCCGGGTGCTATTTTTATACATCCACACGCATACATTTTTTTGGTCACAATAACGGAAAATCTATTCTTTATTGGTTTACATACCCTGTGAGATGTGAATGTATCTCTGTTGACAAAAGCTATTTGTTTATAGAATCAGTGTTTTCATTCGACATATCAATGAA
The DNA here is from genome assembly GCA_033556935.1 of Timema podura. Taxonomy (NCBI): domain Eukaryota; kingdom Metazoa; phylum Arthropoda; class Insecta; order Phasmatodea; family Timematidae; genus Timema; species Timema podura. Next base: position 13,757,785 of record JAVRXN010000009.1, read on the forward strand.
CTATCTTAATCTTGTCCAATTCTATCGGGAAACTTGATCAGTACCTTTCACCTGGCCAACTAGTTCCTCTTATTTAGAATCTCACAGCCATACCTTGATTTTCTTACGAATGGACCTTTGAAAAAACACAAAGATTGGTTTTGCGGTCAACATTTTTAAAATACTACAAAAAATTTTAATGTTATTTTATAGATACCTATAATATACAGTGAAACCTTGGATTGCGAGTAACTTGGTCTGCGAGTGTTTTGTAAGACAAGTAAAAATTTTCAATAAATTTTTACTTGATAAACGAGCGATATCTTGCAATACGAGTAGTACTATGGTTACGCTTTGTCTGCCGAGCAGTGGCATTGGATAGGTTCTTTGTTAAAGTTGCACAAAAAGAAAAATATTTGAGTGAGCTAACATATAGCAGTGATTCCGTTAGTGACAGTGGAAGTCGTCCTAAACAATAACACACCTCCTCCTCTCCTCTCTCTCGTCCACCTCACACCAGCCACCATTAAATTTAGTAAATAACTTTGATAAAAGTACAGTTACATTTAAATAACGAAAATAAAAAAGGTATTAATCATTTTTATATTAAATATTTTTGGGTTGTGGGACGAATCATCTGAGTTTCCATTATTTCTTATGGGGGAAATTCGCTTTGATATACGAGTGCTTTGTATTACGAACACGTTTACGAAACGAATTATGCTCGCAATCCAAGGTTTTACTGTATAGGGTGTTAGGAAACTCATAGCCAAAACTGCACATATAGTTTGTTTGGAACAAAAGTAATACACAATCCCCATGCACTTACATTCGGCAAACTATGTTAATACCATTAAATTGTGTTCCAGGTTTCAGCATACATATGCACGTAAAATAATTGAAAGTACTTGCTGTTATTTATGACCTTTGATGATGATCCTCGTAACATATTCCCATTTCTAGATAGACTGGTGTATTGTTTAATATTAACTGTGGTATTTTCTTCTGTCGTGTTTTAAGATGTGGAGGTGTGCAGTACCACGTGAATAACTACAATGCAACATGTTGTACACGCGTACTTGCATAGCTCTGCTCTCCCGGTGCTGTACGCCGAAACTTTGAACACAATTTAACGGTATTAGTATAGTTTGCCGGATGTAACTGTATAGGGATTTTGTATTACTATTGGTTCAAACAAATTATATGTGCAGTTTGTGCGTTGTGTTTCTGAACATCCTGTATACATATAAAAATGGCATCTGCAAATCACGTCACTTGTGGTATGAATACGTGAAAGTAGTTCTAGTAGCCTTTTCCATTTGTCAGATAAGCCATTTCATAATCAATTTAGTGAATATTTATTATCGGGCTACCTGAAATTTAAAGTATTTGCCAGAAAAGTTCACACCATCAGCAATTTGACACAGTGCATTTCAGAAGACATTCAAGAAAGGTTGACCAATTATAGATTACTTAAAGTCTAGAGTGCATGAATGTATCTGTTGTCATGGAGGGCAAATAATATATATATATATATAATATATATATATATATATATATATATATATATATTAATACATTTTATTGCACCTTAATGTTTTTGTCTTAAAGAATTTTCTATTAATAAAGACTTAAAACTAACACATTGTAGTGATGAACCTTGTATATAATATTGATTCTACATAAGGTCTATGTTTTTAAGTACCGAATATTCAGTACGTTCAAAGCAATATGCATCATTGTTGCTGAACACGGGATGGACTCATTTTTATTCCATTGAGGCACTTTGTTTGATAGCCATTGCACTTAAATTCATGCCACATAGGTACTTTATTTAAAGTGAATTTTCACTATTTTTTTTTTTATCGATTTGGTCAGCCAACCTTTAATTTTAGGTGCTGTGCCGTCCATTTTAACGCTAAAATATATGTTTTTTTTTTGCTCTACACCATCCAAAATACACGCACAAGTGCTCATGGTGTCTAAAAGTTCAAACTCACAATTATTATTATTATTAGCACCGCGTCTTACTACCCGTTCGGGTTATACGCACTTACGCTAATGTGTAATGGTAGGGTGATTGTGAGATGAAATGGAGGACCTACAGTTTAACGTGGAATCCGAACCACAGTGGAGGCCTGGCATTCCTCACATTCACAAGTTGTGATTAATACACGTCTTGTCAGAGGTGAAGGAAGGGTTTGGCAATCAGATAAATCTGTGCTGGGACCGAGGATTGAACCCCGGACCCTCAGCACAGAAGTCTGACACCTTACCCCTAGACCACCAGGTCACCGGTGAAACTCGCAATTAACTGGATTGCATGTGACAATGAGGTAAAGGTTCAAATCTCTCGGCAGGTTAAAATGTTATTGTTTTTATATCATGTAAACTATTACAACATTATGTTACTATTATCTCTGCACAATAGTGTCCACACAACTCCTCTAAGTCACCCTGCGAGTTACTACCCATTAGAGTCGTTAATAAACTTGTTGTCGGACGTAATAATTAAGAAGTATAGGATGTAAATGGCTTTTTTTTATTTGCGCTACTTCATAAAACTCGTTCAGACTATGAATAAACTTAAACTAATGGATTAGAAATGAGAAAGATAGTATTTAAAATAAGTGTACCAGAACTATCATGATGAAAGAGTGAGCTACCATTAATAAATGACCACCCGTTATGCAACAAACCAGGTTTCAGGTCCAAATCTACCCGTAATCGGCAATCCAGTATATTCCAAGAGTGACGCCTTAGACTATGCAAGCATCAAAGTGAGCAAATATTGTGTTAGTGTAAGATTTAAATCTTTATCCTGAAATAAACGTATAGAGTCCACTTTTTAAGTTGTCTAACATTATATTTGCATTATAAGCCTGATTTCCCAATTAGAGTTGAGTAATTATTTAGGTTTTTCAAGGATCAGAAAATAGACTTTTGTCTGGTCAAAGCTAGCAAAGAAAACTCTAAAGAGCCTTGTCTCAATTATAATATCTAATGGCTAAGAGCTTTACTTTATATCCATTACTGTTTCCAGCCTGTGGCCTAGATCAGTTTTTTATTCAAGCCATATATTCTCCACTACTGTCTTACTAGATCTGTCGTAGCTTCACATGTCTTATAATCTAACTTAATACTAGGACAGACACAACATCAAGTCCCCAGCCGTTAATCAATCACTGTGAAAAATAATTTCCTCGGCTATGCTGGTGAAACCCTCTTGTTGTTTGATGATGTTCATGAAAACTTTTTAGTCATTTAGTCACTTGTAGTCTAAAGGTTTCTGCTATGTCTCATTCAGAGGTGATATAAATAAATAACAATGTCCGATACCACATCATTTAACATTTATTACTTGGCAACAGCTAAAAGCCTTTTTGCCATTTAAAGTTTACAGGTTTCTGTTATGTTACAATCAGAGGTGATCTAAATCAAGAACAACGTCCTATATCACTCTTTCACCCCATTTCCAAACAAGCACTATGATTTTTGAACTAACACGATGAAAGTGATTGGAGTTGAAATGTGGTCCCGCCCGCGTGGAAGCCAGAGAGCGAAACCGCGTGACCTGCCCTCTAGCGCCACACACGGCGGGTCCAGAGTTCAAGAGCGCGCGGTGACGTCATAGTAACATCATACTATACACTGGTAATTGAACCCAGGACACTTATCTTGGTATACAGACACGCTACCGGCTGTCGGATCTAATGGTTATGAACTACATGTTGTCAATTGCCCGTGGACATAACCGTTTAGATAGTAAATAAAATATCAAGGTAGTGTAGCTGATTGACACTATTCTTCAAAAGTGGCTACATGGAAGTAAATATTGCAGATTATTTTATTATTACTATTATTAGTAGTATTTTTGTTATTATTGTTATTATTTTTATTATTTCATGTTCCACGTCTTACTATCCATCCAAACTCTCTGTATTTTATACTTATGTAATAACGATAGGGAAAGTATAACTTGTATGAAGTCTACTTTTATTTGCATGGGGCGTAAGAAAAACCTTTAGGTAAAACCAATTTAATACAAATAGATGGAATTCGAACCCTGACCTCTTCATAGTAATCAAATCAGATAAGATTAAATTGACGCATTTGACCATGATTTCACAATTATATGGGCCTTTTTTCACTTAATAAGATCATTTTTGAAAAATATTATGTATTTCACTATAATAAACATTTTTTTTACAAATTTTAAATGTAAAAACTATATATGATCACAAATTGTCTTTAAATTGATAGGCCTAGGAAAATAAAAGGATGTATTTAAAAAAATTATGTTTTTAGAATATTTGTTTAGGCAGGCGACTTGAAAATTCAGATAAATGAGTCAGTTCGTGAAGCCAATATAATTTTCTACGTGTATTCTGTTACTATTTGCTTACATATTTTCACGAGTTTAATACAAATTGAAACTCAAAGTCGATGATTTATCTTTAGAATAAATGTTTGTAAAATTGTATTTCACGAAATAGTTTAACACAGCAAATGTTTTAAGGATCAGTTATCTCACTGCTTACAAACGCGAAATAACCTTTATAAACCTTTTGCTATAAATCTTCATGAATGGCAGTTAAAAAATTGCTTTAAAAAAGCTACGTAGGAAATGCATCATTCAGCCATGTTTTGTATATATATATATATATATATATATATATATATATGAAGAAGCCAAGCCTCTGCAGAAAACCATCAATCAGTAGCGTACACAACATGTAATATGAAAACAGAAACGAATTCTTGAGACATGGATATAAGAAACGAGAATGTGTCTTGCCCTTATCTCCACAAGAGGTCACACTGGTTGTGGGGGTCACGTGGTCTAAGGAGTATATATATATCTCCATTGGCTGAATTGTTGGAGAGGTTCAAGTTCGAATCTTGTCTGGGTGCATAGGGCTGGTGGGTTTTCAACACGTGATTTATACTGCCATGATGGATCAGAGGAGCCTATTCAGGTGGTTGACGGTCCCAACACGACAGGTGAGTTTCCACCTTGTAAAGTCAATGGCATATATATAAAGTGTCAAACTAGAGACGTAGTGGTGTCCTTAAATTGTTTCTTACCAATCCATCTCAACGCCGACGCCAATTAAATTGATATAAGCAACGCCTACCTGAGCAGATTTCTGTACGCACTAATTAGTACTAATCCATGATCTTCAAGTTTAGCTACTGTTGAGGAGTATGTTCTGTGAAGGCAAACCTTAGGTCAAATAGAGCCGCATTTGCATGGAGGGAGAGTGAGAAACCATTCAAGTAAAGCCATATCCAGTACTTACGGCTGAAATTCGAGCCCCAGCCTGTCTAAACAATTATCACTGTGTTTTTCCCACCTTCTCTAAGTGATGATGGGGGTGCACTTCATCTAAACAACCTCATCATACCTTAGATTAGTCCGTTTATAGCCAAGGTGGTAAACGTATAATTTAAAAAAAGTATATTTTGTTACGACACTTAGGTTGCTCCTTGTATTGAAATAATAATTGTTTTTAATTTATCAATCTAAATAAGTACATGACTTACTAATTAACATACCCAAGTAAAGAATGTTGAATCACTCATTTTAATTTACGGCATTAGTTGTACACCAGCACACGTTGATGATATGGGTATTTAAATTCCAAAGTGTCACCATCGGATGGTGATTGCTACTTGCACACTCTGCTTATTTAAATCTGCCACTATTAAGTATCAACCAGGAGAGGGTGATTTGAGACAGACCACCGCTGGCTGCTGTGCTCCAAAACCATAATTAACTTCGTGCAGTTGAAACCTCGTCTGGGTCTGGTCTGAATGACAGAAAAACACTTCATCATGCGTAGAAAAATTGCATTGTAAAGATTACAAAATAAATATTGTTACCAGATTATCTAGATAGTGTTTTGTAGTTGCCATATATTTTTATTTTTCTCTGGTAAATCACGAAATTCTTTCAAGAAACTCAATTTGTGAAGGACAAGTGATTTCATAAATTCAACAAAAGTTGTGTGGCAATAACATATTTTTGTGACGTCAAATATATATTTATTTGTTAAAGGTGCTTAACTCTAGGGGCACCCACCACGAGCGTGACATGTGACTAGAGAATTTCAAAGACGTTTGAATGAAGACATCAATTTTAAGTACGTGTGTTTCGAGCGAACTTGTTTGTGAATTACAAGGTAAAATCCATCTATATTCATTCAGCCCAGACAAAGGATAAAGGTCAGGGCCAGATATATCCAAAGAACGTCAGTATTTGTTGCCTCCTCCATCTTATCTTCATAAGCTGACAATGCATGTGACAAGACCTTACCCTGGCCATGTGTGACTTGTGTACCGGCCGTATTGGACAGAATAGATTGTGTAATGTTGTGTCTTGTGTAGTGCTATTGAAGTAATTGGTGTTGTTGGTGTAGTATTATTATTATTATTATTATTATTATTAGCACCGCGTCTTACTACTCGTTCGGGTTATACGCACTTACGCTAATGTGTAATGGTAGGGTGATTGTGAGGTGAAATGGAGGACCTACAGTTTTACGTGGAATCCGAACCACGGCATTCCTCACATTCACAAGTTGTGATTAATACACATCTTGTCAGAGGTGAAGGAAGGGTTTGATAATCAGATAAATCTGTGCCGGGACCGAGGATTGAACCCCGGACGCCAGCTCAGAAGTCCGACACCTTACCCCTAGACCACCAGGTCACCTTGGTGTAGTATTATTGGGGTTGATTGTGTCTTGGTTATTGTTTTTGGGATTGTTTATGTTTATGTTTTATGAATAATTTTTAGAATCGTGGTTTGTCTCGGTGTGTTGTGGGGTATTTATGCTATACCTAGTTTGTATTGTTGGTGTGCTGTATTTATGTAACTGTGTGCTAAGTTTGAAATAACACTATTGTTGTATTTTACGTTATGATTATGTTGTTGTGTATTATTGGTTTGTGGTCAGTGTGTTTTTGGTTATAATTGGAATATATTGTATTATATGTGAGTGGTGTGTTTTGATGGGTGGTGTGTTTTGATGGGTGGTGTGTTTTTGGTGTTTGTTTTGTTATTGGTGTGGGGGATATTAGTGTGTTGTGCAGTTAGTTTGTTATGTTTTATGTGTGTGGTATGTTATATTTGTGTTTTTACTATACCCGGCACGCTTCTCTCAATCAGGCCTACATTACCTAATTACATTTGAGTTTTCGACCCCTGGTTTAGGCCACTGTTTCCAATAAACATTATAATACAATTTAGCAGTTAATACGGAAAAATAGTAGAAGTGTTTTTTTAAGTAGTCATAATATACAGTAGTTTAAAAAATCCAATAAGCACAAATTATTAAGTTTACTGTAATGTCTTATTGCAATTATAAAACTAAACAAACCTACAAACTCAAAGGAGAACGTAAATATTCAAACGCATGTTACCATCACAAAATGGCGTAATATTATTCTACTATTCACTATGAAACCATTATATTATTTAAAACATTCCTACCAAACAAAACCTAACATTTCATGCATCAACATAATTTTTTTTTATTGGAAATATCTTGAACTAAAATACTAATAGATTAAAAAATATATTTAAAATATGTTTGTTTATTTTTAAAAATATTACTAAAAAATAAAAAATTCCACAATAACACAACGTTTTGTACAGACCATAATAGCAAACTCGCCGTGTCTACAAAATAAGTAACAATAATAACACAAATTTTGTTGACCACAATAAACTTTTTGTTGGGCCTTTATGGTAAAAAGATTAAGATTAAACTTAACACAACTATTTGTACAAACCACAGTAAACATTTTGCTGAGATTACAAAAATACATTTGTTGTAACAACAAAATGGTCGAAAAAATAGTAAGGTTCAACAATACCTTTTGTGAAAACCACCAAATACTATTTTTTAATATTAAATATTAATTTTATATTTTATACATAAAATGATTAAGATATTTTTTTGTTGATACAACATAATATTTTGTTAGGTACATTTTGAACAAATTGTTTTGAAGTCCAAAGCCAATTTATATAACGTGTACAAAACAGCTCTTTATGTGTGGGAGCTTGCAAGCGATTTATACCGACCAAGTAGCCACCGCGGTTAGCTATGATAGTGCCAACATTTGTGGATAGATGTCGTCACGTGGTCAATCAGAAAAATGAGCCCTACGGCCGTTAATTTCTCTTTTCTAAACCGAGGCTGCTACCTCTTTATTCAAGTATATCCTCATTTGCTCTCATGAGGCTAAGTTTGAAACTAATCCAGATCCACTGCTTTACAGATAAATTTTAGCAGTGCCAAGGATCGAATCCAGGACCTCTAGTTCGCAACCACTTCTCAACCGGGATTTCGTAGGTGCACTAGCAGGACGCATTGTGTTTGGTTTCTGTCAAACAAAGACTGTCTCCAATCAAATGTTTAGAGAAGTAATTTCAAACAATATTAGGGCCTAATACATTACCAAAGTCATTTTAAACTTTACAAATTATATTTAAATATAGCAAAATTTATAGACCCTATTTTATATGTGGTTAAATAATTAGTATTATTTAATAACTTTAAAATATATATAGTTTACTTTATATTTGCATGTACTGTTATCATAGACTAAATAGCAAAATATTTTATTTGAATACAGTAGTGAAAATAATTCTAACAATCAAGAAAAACTTTCTCCATGCATTAGTATGGAGCGTGGCTATATTTGGAAGTAATACACGAACCATTGGTAGAAATGATAAGATTATAAGCGCTTTAAATGTGTGGCTACAGAATTATGTTGAAAATATCATGAACAGAATGAGTAAACAAATCAGATGTACTTAGAAATATAAAAGAAGAAAAATTAACATAGAAATGCTCACGAAAACAATGTGTTAATAAATGATTGACCACATACTCAGACATGGGAGTTTGACGAAGCAAAAAATATATTGGAAAGGCAAATAGCTCCATTTTTCAGTTGATGCCAGTCCTAAGAAAGCTGGAATTTTACATTGGTTGGTATTCTCCAAATTTATCATCTGATCCATGCAGCTTTAACGAGGTTTAGTTCTTCGTCACAGTTTTGATCGCACTGCACTGAATGGTGTTAACTATTGAACAAGGTTCAGATTACAAGTACATATATTAATATAACTAAATAAGCACAAGGCTCAAAACCTCAGGGCCCATTTCCATTATCGAGTTTAGCAAAGTGAATATTAGCAGCGTTACTTAGTGATAAACTTTTTTTATAACTCCACACTAGATTATAAACAATACCGTTTGCGATGAACTTCTAGCATCAACAACACAAAGTGTGCATTAGTCTCTAACACAAAACACGGCCCACAACAAAAAGTCTAAAGCCTCACCCTGTGTGAAATTCTCTATAAACTCACAAGAATATATGAATTTATTATTTAGCACCGCGTCTTACTACCCGTTCGGGTTATACGCTTAAGTACTAATTACGATAATGGATTAGGAATTGGGAAGGTTGAATAGAGGAAGTGAACCCGCATCTGCGTGGAGGGAGAGTGGAAAACCATTTAGGAAAAACTACCCCCAGTTCACCCGACCGAGATTCGAACCTCGATCTCCCCGTCCTCGGCAGTCGGGCTCAACACGACTAGCGCGTTAGCCAACTACGCCACCGAGGCGGGTAAGAATATATGAATAAATCCACAAAGGTCTCGGTTACGATTTACACGTTTCCTCATAAGGTAAACCGGGAAGTTCTAAGAAACAGTATACATAAACAATAAGTGATGATCAAACATTAGTTTATTAAAAATCTCTTACATAGTGGCAAGTAAAGATAAAAATTCTCATTTTAATATACAGTACGTATTTAGATTTTGCTCATCAGCGAATTTTAAAGAGTTAACATTGAAACAAAAACTATAAATTCCTAAATAATTTAAAAAAATTCCCTACATTGTGACAAAACTATTTTTTTTATGTTGTAATTTTTTTGTAAACTTTTTTTTAAACTATCCACAAACCAGGCAAGTTAGCTTATTCATGAAAATGGCCGGTAAGAATCTTCCTTCCAGGATGTAGATTAAAACGATCCGTTGAAAAATGTGTTTTTCTAGAATAGGAAAAAAAAAGTTTATTTTAAAACTCTAGTCAATGTTGTTCAGGCACAAAAAGCATGGTGATTGCTTATACTCCTCAGTGGAAGAAAGGAAGTGTTATAAAAATATAAAAAAGAAATCTCAGAAAAGGAACTAATCGTTTTCTTACTTTAATTTATATTTCTTACATTGGAGTTTATTGTGATAATGCTTAGAATACTAAAGTGCATTTATGTAAGATGCAACCCACTTCATAAAATAGCCTCAAATTTATTAAGTAGGCAATATCCTTAATGTTCCAGTGTGCCCCTTTAAATAATCTTGGTAAAATAAATAAGGAACTATAAGTCTATTAAATGGGACACAATTTTCTTGGCAAGAGATAAGAAGTAAACACTATTAATGCTGCTAGCTAGGGAGTCGAGCCTTGATCAAATGAGCTAGAAGTAAGCCAGCTAGCGGAAATAACTTCTGTCAAAGAACCACTTTTTGCAGAAACTATGGTAAAACCTGGAATTAAGTTTATTTTGTGCATCCAACAAAGTTTTCCAACAGGTAGCTCATAAATTTTGACGTGGTTGAAGAGTTAAATAAAGTAAAAAAATCTAATTTACGAAGTGTGGCCTTTATTAGAGACTAAATATAATGTACTAATCATTCTTAAGATAATAACTTTTATTAACGTGATTATCATCCCTAATTAGATTCAACTTTTTCACCCACCATGTCTTAATATCTTTCTGGGCTATCCCACATTTAATTATGCTAATGGGATAAAGATGAGAAATAAATACACTATAGGAAATGTAACAGAATTGGCGTGGAGGGAGAATGGTAAAACATTTAGTAAAAACAACCCTCGATTCAACCAAACCAGATTAAAATCCCCCAACCTCCCCCATCATCTACAACCAAACTAGACGAGACTGACATTTAGTCCACGTGTCCACTTGATCATTAGATTGTTATGTTTCAGATGATTTTCAGCCACATTTGAGAGATTCTATTTCTAATCTTGGTGGACAAACTTTATACTATTCAAACATCCATCATCGAGTTTATTAACGTATGTAGGGGCTGGAAGGGAAATTCAAAGGAAATGCCCACATATTAACGTAAATTTAAGTTAAGTAAACCGCAGTGATAATCCACATTTGGAAACCAATCCTCAGCGTATCCAATGTAGATCAAACTTCTTGTCCCTTGCAATAGAGTATATTGCAAGTCTGGAATCTTAGATCACATTTCCATCGGTACGAGGATGGTATGACAGAAAATACTGGGGTATGATGGCCTAGTGTGGGTGAGAAACCAATGAATGAATTGAAGATCCCTTTAAGTTAGTTTTTTTAGCTCTAATGACCCACATCGTGTGGAGAGCTTTTAAAATCAATAAGTAAGGGGGCAACAAACTTCGTATATAGGACAAAGCCAAGATTCTTATTCCGGTTAAATAACAGTCAAGGAAAATTATCACTATACTTTCTAAAATAATGTTTTAATGTCAGTAAAATATTAAATAAAAATTATTGCACTTTAAATATCAGTTTTTAAATATTTAATAATTTGTTTAAGCTAGTTCAGATATCTTCAGATTTCCTTGTACGCTATAATAGAAAGAAATAATCTTGGGAATGTATTCAAACAATACAATTTTTATAACTCTCCACAAATCTGTAGGTACAGGTGTCGATTCTATTTAAATATATTTTTATATAAATGTAGATCAATTTTTTAAGTAAAGTATTTTTTATAATCAACTTTAAATATTAATGAATTAAATCATACTAACCTATTCATAAATAAATGGTACGGCGCACCGCACAGACTTTCTCTCTCTTTATATAAACTCGTAAGATTTCTGAACGGAATTATGTACATTGTATCATCACACCTCCACATAAGAACACGCATAAAATAATATACAATGATATATAATCAATGAGAAAAGAGGCGCATCTTTGTCCACCTAAGAGCATTTCAAACAGTTTAATGTCTTCCACAAGGGTCAACACTTCGTATTAAAATTTTCGATTTTTGGTTAAAGTTTAACATTTTATAAGGTATTGCAGATCTTCAAGTCATCGCATTGATATTTAATTATTCATTTATACATTTTTACCAATAAAAAATGTAATTATTGACTATTGAGTCTAAAATGGAGATAGATCATTGCTGTGCAAAATTTCTCCTAAGAGCTTTAAGGAAAAATAACATACTTTTTTTAGATACTTACTTATATTTAATTACTCTATGGCATTGGAGAATTATTGCGTTAAGGCTTTAGTATATGTTTACAACTAAACTCACAAAATTGTATTAATATATTTGCAAATATCTCAGAAACTGTTGCTTTTATAAAAATATATGTCAAATAAAAGTTTTTTATTTCTAATAGTCCTACAATTTTGCAATGATAAGTTGTTTAGTTTCTCAAATAGTTGTGGAGATACGGAAATTAACGCTTTTGTTAAGTACCCTAAAAATCATTTTTATAGGAAAATGAAAATAGCCAATCTATTTATAATCTTAATCAACGCCTAGATACGAATTTTAATCAAAATCGTTTGAGCAATTTTGAGAAAAACAATTTTTTCTCTTTTCGCCCTTCAGTAAACTACCCTTAATTTTAAGTTTTTATAGACACACAGACAGACGGCATTGCAAAAGACTATTTTTTAGGGTTCGGGGGGGTCATGAGACGTCGACATCCATCAAAATTTCAGGTTAGTTTTTTTTTACGGTCGCAATACTTAAACTTTTAATGTCCAAAAAGTAAAAAAAATTCATATAATTACGTATAGATTGAAAGTTATTGATTTTATAAAAATATATTTTTGATAAAATATTTGTATTATAAATATATATACATATTTGTAATGCTAATTAATTTCATATCTCAAATAGTTTCGGAGCTATCATAAAAAATGTTAATTAACGCATCAGACCGGAGCCCTTAAAGCCATTTTGCCGAAATATTGAGGGTAGCCATTTTGTTTGGAATATTTATTAATGTTTATAAATGAAATTTAATTAAAATCGTTAAAGCCGATTTTGAGAAAATAGACTTTTTCTCTTTTTGCCCTTCAGTAAACTACCCTTAATTTTAAGTTTTTATAGACACACAGACAGACGGCATTGCAAAGACTATTTTTTAGGGTTGGTGGGTCATGATACGTCGACATCCTTCAAACATTTAAGGTTAGTTTTTTTTTTACGGTCGCAATACTTAAACTTTAATGTACAAAAGTAAAGCCATTTTGCCGAAATATTGAGGAGTAGCCATTTTGTTTGGAATATTTATTAATGTTCATAAATAAAATTTAATCAAAATCGTTAGAGCCAATTTTGAGAAAATCGTGTTTTTCTCTTTTTTCCCTTCAGTAAACTACCCTTAATTTTAGGGGTAGATATCCAATTCCAAAAATCCCTCGGGGCAACCCTATGAAAACCCTAGATATCAAGTTTCAGCTCAATCGGTAAAATAGTTTAGGCTCTAGTTGGAGGTACAGACAGACAGACAGACAGACAGACGGAAATTCAAAAACTACTTTTTCGGATTCAGGGAGTCATGAAACGTCAAAATTCATCAAAATCTCGATTTAGATTTTTTTGACGATCACCATACTTTCTCTACCTGTAAGATAGAGAGAAAGTAAAAATTAAGTGATATTTATTTTTGAAGTAAGTGGAATAGCATTTGCCTGGAGAGATAAATGCCCATTCGATGGTGATCGAGCTAGAGTCAGGCTTGCCAACCATTCACCTAAGATACCACCTCTACATGCTATTCTCTTATCTTCACTAATGGGGTGAAGAAATTTTTAAGGGAAAAATCTGGATGTAATGAACTCATATTTTCTTGGAGGGAGAAGGGAAACCCAGTAGTTTTGACTGGGATTCTGAACCAATTTCATATTCACCATAAAATCAAACTAGATCAGACTGGTGCTTACGCCCACGTGTTCGCCACTGTAAATTTTAAATATAATTGTATTTGTTTTGTTCCAAGTTTGTTTAGTTTAAGATTATCTTGCTCGGACAATCTTTTGTCCGGAAAATATTTGTTAGCTAGTGAAGCTAAACAAAGGTTGCGAGCCAGGAAATGTATTTCATTAGAAAACCGATAGTCTAGTGTTTCCTTTTGTTCTCCTACCTCCATGGTTTAGAAGCTTAGAATGTCTGTCAGGGCTTGACTGTAAAGTAATCTCCTATTTCGTTCTCATGGAACAAATGTTTCCTTTTCTTGTTTAATTTGTGTTTTCTGTCTTTAGACCCCTCTTAGCTGCTGTGATGATGTAAAATATTCAAACACCATTAAGAGCTAAAGTCACTTTACCATCTATATAAGAACTAGGGACAATACATATCTCAATAATAACCATCAATCAAATAATATTATACTCGCTACTTTTATGACCAAATGGAATAATGAATTCAGCCTGGACATATTTTTATTTATATGCTATAAGAGCTATTTACCGGCTTAAGGTTGGGATGAAAGTCAGCTCGAGAGAAGGCCAGTGTAGATACATTGGCGTTTCACACCATTTTCGGGTCTTAAAATTTGGATAAAGAGAGTGAAATACTGAAACATGTAGTCATTACAATACTTTTAAGACTTTTACACTAAAGAGACAAGATCAACTAAAACTTTATCTAAGGAACGTTTACTTTATATTTTCAATTTATTTGTCATTCTGTTATTATATATTTTCTTTCCTTATTAATTAATCTTAAATTTCTCCTTACCAACAAAACCATGAATATTGATACAATCCTATATATATGTATAATATCCGGCATATAGATATAGACTTATTCGCCAAAAAATAAAGTTTGTTCGATCGCGCTGTAAATTGATTTCGACAGGTTTCTAGTACTGATAAACACAACCATTTTTAATTCTATCAAAATTCCAGTCAGCTGACCTTATATCGATACCTAAATGATATTTAAAATTTCGAAAAAGGTTATTTCCCGTTTTATTTTCAAGAAATTTTATCAAAGGGGCTTTTTAAGCCTGGTAAATACGATTATGTGACTGGTTTTTCGAAATTCAAAACAAACGATCCTTAATTATTGACAAACAAATTGCGTCCAAAAGTCCCTCAATTGGTACCCAGATGTTAGCCAAAAGTTCTAAATTGGTTCTTACCTTTTAGATTAAAGTGGTGCCTTTTGCTCAGTGTTGAATGTTCCGTTCCATTCAGTTCAACAGTTGACGTTTGAAGAAGAGTAATATTTATCCTATTCTACATAATTATAATCACAATTAACTATTAATTGCTAAAGTATTGTATTATGTACTGTGAAACGTACCTATTATTTGTTTAATATGTGTTATGTCTGTAAATATTTCTTCCAGTCCTCAGGTTTGCTATGTACTTCCCGGTAAGCTAGAAGGTTCAAATATGGCGTGGAGTGTCTTGGGAATTCGAGAATAATTTAATCTGTTCTTTTTGTGATCTCTCTTTGAAGTTGATGGCTCTATTTGATTGCCGTTCCTTAAAAGGTTAATGTTTATATGCCGAACAAAATAAAATATTTATAAGGCCAGGATTTATAAAATAAGGCGTTTCTAAGAAGACATATATTTGTTTATCATTAATTATTCAAATTGTTTAATTTTAGCAAATAAGTGAGAGAATCTGTGCTGTGTGCCATACATATTAGCTAGTAAAATTAGATTCATTTTCATAAAATAAACGAACAATTCATTGAGGTTTGATATATAAATTATTTTTTCTTATTTTAAATAGCCGTAGTTGTAAGTTAATCCAGGCATATTAATGTCGTTGGTTTCCATAACCCCACACAAAAGCTAATAATCAGTTATTTTGAATAGTCGTGAATACTCCTGGAGTAAAAGCACTGACCCTTGCCTGTATCAGGGAGATTTTCCAGGGTGAATACTTAAGCGGGGACCATATAAACACATTCCACGAAATAGTTTCACTCCACACGGATCTTAAGCTATATAATTTGTTTTTATTAGGGCGTTGGTATTTGTAAACCCAGTGCCAGGCTCACACATCCATGTCTTCATTGGAAATCAAGCTGCAGTAAAGCATCCCACCTACTGGATCTGAACTTACTATTATGGGTCAAACAATTTGAATGACAGCCTCAACCTTTAGAGGTTGTCACGTGAACAAAAAAAGTTTCTGGACTGTTTCCCCATCAGCCTTCCAACCTACCAGAAGGTGCAAAACCACCTAACACGGTGGATGGTGGATTAATTGCCAATACGTTTGGGACTTATGTGGTGAATCATCTTAACCCCGCAGCTGATGTGTACAACCATTCCCAGATGCGATCTCACTTTCTGAATATTTATGAGATATCAGTACTGAAGCTGTTCCCTTTGTTAACCCACTTCCTCCTGAAAAACAACTTTGCGCAGGAGGTTTCTGAAATCATCTGTCTGGAAGATAGAGAGGCAATTCAAAAATAAACCTAAAGAGTCTGCCCAGCAAAGATCAGAAAGCTTGGCTCGGATGGAGCTCAAAAAAAGGAGCTCTTTTTTTTCAGTTTACCTCTGAAAAAATGGCCCATTCATCAAAAGAGAGAGAAAGACAAAATATATAATTTGCTCATGAAAAAACTCCTGAGAGGTAGAACCAATTAACCAAAGCTTGAAAACATCTGAAAGTTAAGAGAACAACTGAAATTACCCGATAAAAAAAATAGGGACACGGCAAAATCAGAGAAGAAAAGGGGAGTTAAGAGGGCCTATGAAAGTACCTCAGCTAAAGTACAGAAACTTCACAAGACAGAGAAGAAAAAAGAGTGAAGAAGGATAATGAAGGTAGCCCAGACAAACGTAAGAGAGTTTCAGACAGAGAAGAGAGAAAGAGGTAAAAGAGCGAAGAAAGGTGGTGAAAATGTAAAGTGATTCTCCATAATATTAACCGTGGATTTAAGGGAAAATTAAACGCTTCCTCTTTGGCTCAAACAACCTCTTTGGAAATACGCCTCCTGATAAAAAGATCACAACTTGTCGCTAGAAAGATAAAGTGAGTTTGACGCTCCTGTCGTCCCACCCTTTTTGATATTATTAGAACAACTAATGACCAAAAAAGACTCTGATTCCAAGAACTAGACTAAATTGACAATATTCGACCATATAATGGTAACTTTTAGTTTGAGCGCAAATAGACGCACCCCGAGGATATGGATCATATTGTCCTAGAATTCATGGGCAGATTTACTATATTGACGTGACCTTGTACCCTACTGAGGGAAAACAACGGAGATATGATCAACTTTATTTATTGGACCTTGAGGAGGCCACACAGAAGAGAATAAGCATATTGAAGGAGGTTGGATTTAAGATGATAAACATGGAGCACATTGTGAAATTTAAATCTGATAACAATGAACTGGCAATGGTTCATGAAATTTTGTATGAAGTAGAGATTGAGGCAGAGGCCAGAGCAAAGTGAAAAGGCGTCTCTCCAAAAAGGTGAGGCTTGAAATAAAGTAGGACATGGCCACTCCTCAGACCAGTGGCTATACAATAACCCCCCTTCACCCCGATTACAACTAAGTTGCCATAGTATTTCAAAATACAGGTGGGTAAACACCCTACAAGTGAGACCTCACTATCCATTTGGGACCAGAAAGAAAAAGCCCCACCACAACAAAGATCCGAAGAATCAGTGATATCCACCCTAACTTTGAGATCATGACCTATCCACTGTTTCTACCCTTTGGAGAGTCGGGATAGCATCCTAATATTTCAATTTAAGGCTCATAAAAGCGTGTAACGCAGATGGGATAGTATGGGTATCGTCTTGCTGTATGTGACGGGCTTAACCTATACTTAAACGCAGGCAAATTAACTCACAAGTAAATTGTAAATGCCTGTGTGACAATGGAGACTAAAGTGGATTCAGAAGCACCAAGAGCTATTGGACCATCTTCATTCCAAGGCAACGGAGACGGGATTAATGTTGGGGAAGCCTATTGTACTGCCATCATCATACATTTGAAGCCCCAGATATATGAAGCAAAACTACCAAAACGCCATGTAAATCGTTCGCAGGTTTGGCAGACCAATCCTATCTATAATAATGACTTGCAATCCAGAATGGAAAGAGATTACTGAGAATCTGCAGCTACGACAAAATGTGTCACACCACCCAAACTTGGTAGCAATATTATTTGACTTAATATTTAAATAGTTTATTAAAAGCTTTGGTAAAAAAAAACCTATTATATGATAAGGATTGTAAAAATTCATGTTATAGTGTTTAAAAAATCAGGAATTTCTCACGCGCACATTTTAATAATTATAGATGAACAAGACAAGCTTCAAAATCACAATGAAATAGAATAAAATTAATAGTTTCAGCAGAAATAACAAACCAAACAAAGATATCGCAGCTACATGAAACAGTAATCAAGCACAGGTTGCATGGACCTTATTGCAATGCCAGTTCCAGATCACCCTGCATGGAAAACGGTAAAATAACCAAATACTTGACCAAACTGTTCCAGGATGAGTTTATAATCTACAAAGTCAACAATTCTCACTAAGCTCTTAGGTTACTTGAACATACATGCCATGTAGGCTCAAGAAACCAGCCATAGTGAAAAGGTTGCAAGACAAAGAATAAAAAAGATAGATAGCCAGGGATCTTTATTTAACCTACACTCAAAGATGCCAAGCCCAAGTATCCAGACCGAGCTATCTTAACCTTTAGTAAAATATTGTTTTCGACTATTAACGTTGAGGGAGTTAGGGTTTTGCTTAATATAAATGCAAAGCGAATAACTTGAAATTAACATTGGCCTGAAGGGCGATTTATTATCAGCGAATAGAATAGGTCTCAAAAGGAAAAACAATACAATTTTTAGAGATTGCGGACTATCCGCAATAGTAGATAAAATCCATAATACTTGTCAGGAAGCAACATATGTAGCCTACTTAAATATACAGACCAATATTAAAAGAACGCGATCTAATGATATTAACTAAATTAGAAAATATTCATTGTGTAACCCCCCTTTGATTTGATAGGTTCTTATTGCTATAAATAAAAGGTAGGTTAGTTACAAGAGAGTTTATTTTATTTTACAAACAACTTCTAGACATACGAGAGTGAGGCACTCTAGGAAAGTCGAGTGACTGGCCGATAAAGGCCGGAATAAACAATAAATAATGGGAGAAGACCTCAAGTCTTTAAGAGACAACAGAATGATTAATACCAAACAAAACATAATTAAATTGACCCACGCAGAAGGCGACTAACCTAACAAGAAAGTTAAAAACAAGCAAAATGTAAAGGTCTACACGACCCGTCGATGTTGACACTACATTGACAAAAGAATGTAGTTATATAATAAACTGCCATTGCAAGGCGCAACAGAGAAAAGCAATGCATGCTTTACCTAAACCTAACTTGTTACAATGGGTTCCAATCAAATTAGTTCAATCTAATTATTATTACTATTATGACCAACGTGCTGGGTGCACGGGCTTGCGCCCCCCGAGTTGAGTAACAACTTGAATTATTACAAACATAACAAACTTTAAATTTTTGTAAGCAAGACAACTATTTTAAATAAGTTACAATTAATCAGAAATAATTAGCGCCCCAAGATGGCGACATACAAAAGTTTCATTAGTGCCCCAAGATGGCGACATACTAAAGTTCCAACCCGTCCGTGAGGCGGACACAAAGTTAAGTACAAAGAAACAAAGTTAGCGCGTAAACCATAATGGCTGACAGGCAAATCTTGCAGTCTCAGAGAAATATAGTTATTAGTAACCATAATTTATATTTAAAGTCGAAACTCAAATTTTGAACAAATTAACCCAAACATAATTTAGAAAACGTCGAACAACAACCTACGTCAAAATCTAAGACAAGTGTCTCACCTAATTGAGTGCAGAGAAATGAGTGACATCACTACACAGTCCAGCCGTTATATACTGTACAAAGTCAATCACGTGTTCACATACGGCGGGAATCACACAGGGGGCGAAGGGAGAGGGGTGTACACTGCTTCGACAAAAGTCTCGATTATTCTCGCAATAATTTCAAATCACGCGCCGGTGGATGAGTCTTGTTTCACTCGAACACAACCGTCGGCGCATACGGGTTAGCGCATCTTGATGTTCAAATGTCCGAGTCTTGCTCTAATCGGGCCTCGAGCCGCGGGCGGTCAGTAAGCCGCGTGATGTTGAGTGGAGTTGAGTGCGCGTGTTTCATGAAGTCGAGATCCAGCCCAGTCAAAGGGGACCAAGATTAGGTGAGCCAGATCGTCCTTATTTGCTTTATGTCTGTGACAACGTCACAATTGTTAGAAAACATTATCAGTTCAAATGTAAACAAAGTTGATTATTGCCAACACTACGCAAATTAGGTTGTACCCCCACTATCATTCTATCATCTACACATTACGACTAAGACGTTCGAAAGATAACTCTAAATAAATGATATTAAGCTTGTCTTGAAAGTCCATACATATCATATTTACGTATGCATAAAACATACTTTTATAATACAACTAGTAGAGTTTTGCTCGTAGCTATACCCCTAGATCTAATGGTGATCAGAAACATTATTATTCTTATCCAATAACCCGTGAGGTGGGGGTAGCTAAGACACGAAAATAATTAAGAACTTTCTAGCCTATCAGCTAAGTTTAAAATTAACTCCTAACTTAATAAAAATATCTAATGTATCTCCCAATAACATTGAACATCCAGAATATGATACAAAACATAATTTGTTACGCTTGGACTTACTTCAACAGTAAACATATAGGAAAAAATAAAGGGTAATATAGCGCTCAAAGGTTAAAGTAAATAATATTGACTTGAGAGTAAAGACCTGAACTCGGATCCCAAAAGTTTTAAGACCATAATATGTCAATATCCAAAACAAATCCTAATTCCAAAAGAAATTAAATTTAGTAAGAAAAATATAAATAAATATGTCGAAAAATAACCAACTTTAAGCCCTACATAATTTTAACTGGATTTAAGCAATGCCTAGTTTTCAATAAAAAATTATATCCAAAATAACGATCACTTACATGTTGGTAAGTTCCTAAGACCTATCAGCATCAAAGAGTAAAGTTCCATTCTGGGTACTAGCTTATATTATAGTTTAAACAGTGGGGAAAATTAGTAGGGAGATATCACATGACTAATGAAGTCATTCACAGCAAGTCAGAAATGTCCCTCTCACCGACGCCTGCGCACAGCGTCGCGAGAAAGACCATGAGGGGGTAGGGACACACACGTGATAGCATTTCTCACTCCTTTCCTCAAGCTTTAGCGCCTGCGCAGCGACTTAAACTCGGGGATACCTTACAAGCAAACAGGGGTCAAATGCCACTCCATGAATTTATTCTTGTTTCCTTGCCGAACTCGAACGATGAACAGTATTATGTCTCGACATGCGTGGAGTGTCCATAATTAGGTGCTGACCACCCGGTAAAATGGGATAAGTGGTGTCCGCTCTTTTAAGGTGATGGAAGTTGGTGGCTATGTTAGTTTGTAGCCAAGGTACAAAAGTAGGAAGTAATGAGATTGACAACCATTGTATAGTTCCGTACAACGAGTAGCCTACTTGGTTATCAAGTTCCACTGCCACATAGATTTGGAAGTTTGTAGAACAGCTGTTAAAAGCGTTAAGTATCTATTTAAATATGTGTACAAAGGATACGACTACGTTATCATCAAGATCAGTTAAACTGGTTGAGAGGGGAAGCTCACACTTGAAGAAGTCAAGCTATTCTTAGTTTTCATATACGTCAATGCACCGGAGACTGCGTGGTGCCTCTTGGGCAAAGACATGCGTCATACAAGCCACAGCATTGTGTGCTTAGCAGTACACTATCCTAGCCATTAAATGGTATATTTTAAGTAGCAGCAAGATATTCAGGGAAGCATAGAATCATTATCATTAAATAAATCCACACTTATGTCCTGGTTTGAATTATATAGAAAATACATCACTGCTAGACAGTAATTTTACGTGGATATACTGGAGCACTATGTATTCAAAAGAAAAAGTGGGGAGCAGGTAAAGAAGAGAAGGGGTGAATATGTCAGTGGCATATTTACACTTTGAGTGTATTCGAGGGTGAACATTACTTATTAATACTACTTATGCTTCACGTCCCTGGTACAACCAGCTTTGAGAGTTTCAGGAGAGTGAACGGCGTGATGTTGAAGAGTTTAAAGAAGTCAATCAAGGAGTTGGTCTACTGGAGAATGACTCAGTGTTTTAAGCCACCCAGACTGATGGTGTAGAAGTTTGCATGCCTCTAAGCCTCAGAAAACTATCTGTCTTAATGTATGTATTTGTGTGTCCCCTAGAGCCTCAGTGGCTGTAGGAACATTTCCTAGACTATTTCCTAGATGGCCTGTCTCGAATACATAACAATCACTTCCCTGTGTGCAAGTATTGTGAGAATGTGGGTATTCGTGATGTTGAAAACCTTATAATTCTACATAGCAGGAAGTGTGCCAACTTGGACTTCAAACGCCTCCTAAAGACTTGCCCTACAATATAGATGCAGCATTTGGCGTAAAGTAAGAATAAGCCACTGGGAAGGATTAGGTGAAGGCTTGAACAACGATCAGAATGCTGTGTTTGACACCTTTATGGATGCCATTCACCCATCCAAAATCTTATCAAACTGCTTCTCTTAAAATGGCCCTGGGGGGAGTGGGAAACCCACCTCTCTAAGACACTGCTAAGCATGGTGCGAGGAAAACGGGCCATTATACTGACTCTGGCATTCACAGGGATGGCAGGCAATCTTTTAAAAGCAGGTAGCACTTACCACTCCCAGTTTAGATTACCAGTCCCATTGGTGGAGACTTTGGCTAATACAGTCTCCCTTAGACAAGCAAAGCTAATCATCTGTGAAGAGTTGATCATGGCTCCAAGCCATGCCCTCAACGCAGTTTATCAACTCTTAATGTCTTTCTGTGGTGCTTCACGTTCATAAAGCAGCTGTGACTTAAACGAACATTAATTAAAGTGGACTCTGGACAGAACTCAAAAGCCTCAAGTTGTGCAGCAACGTCCGATCGGTGAATCCCATATACAATTCTTGGCTAATTAAGCTCGGGGATGGTGACCTGAAAATTTATGATTGACTAGGAGATGATGTAATTGAAATCCCAGATAATCTTAACATTAATGATTTTATCGTAACGGCAAATTTTGGAAACAATTTGAGTGTCAGTCATGTTTTGAATTACACCAATACAACGATCCTGCTACAATCATCAATAAAGAGTTCCTGAAACTCCTGGATGGGGAGACCGTTACATATCTGAGTATCGATTCTGTCAATTGCTAGGATGCTTCTGAAAGAGACCACTACCCAGTAGAGTTCTTAAACAGTCTCACCCTATCAGAAATACCACTTCATAGGTTACATTTAAAAGTGGGTGCCGTAATTATATTACTCAGAAATTTATGCACAAAAGATTTATGAAGTATTGGGACCTGACTGGTGATTACGACTTTGACAAAAGCACACTTCTAGATAGATCATCACAAGAAAACTAAATATTCACTCTCAAAATCTATGTAGCCCCTAGTAAACCAGATCTCCCCTTCATCCTGGCTGAAAGCAGTTTCAAGTCTAACTGGTACTTTTAATACCAATAAACAAATCACATGGTTAGACCCTGGAAATAGTTGGAGTCTACCTATCGAGGCCAGTTTTAGTCATGGCTTGCTCTATCACATTCCCAAGCTTTCGCTGTGCAACGAATTCGAAGATGAAGGTAAGGACGGATGTACATCAAGGAATGCTCTAAAAAGAATCAGACAATATATTTACAAATAATGTAATTAATAAAAGAGTACTGTAACGTCCTGGTAATATTTAATGTAAAACAACTAAGCTAGGCTTATTTATTTTATAGTAAGCATAAATGAATAATGAAGCTATTTTATTATTTCAAATGATCTCTCTGGCGATGACAGGATTTTAATATTACTATTAAGATAAAAGAGAATGACTGTGTGGTGCAATATAACATTTATTATTCTTTGTGATTAAGTTCACAGAAAACAAATTAATACTATATTCAATAGTACATTATATTTATAGTGAATAACATTATTGCTAACATGGTTTAAGACGTTAAGTTTCAATATATATAAAAGAATACGCACTAAGTACTCGAGCAATTGCTTAGCATTTTGAATTGAAATTACTTGATATGAGTTACTAAAAAAATCATTCAGCGGCCGCCATATTGAAAAGAATAATCGCTTTGAAAAACCATGTACAGTACATACATCATTCAGCCTTGGTTCAAAGAATGGCTTTGCCAAACGTTATAAACAACATTGTTCCACGAATTTGATATATACTGCCGAATAAACATCTGGATAGGTGGACAGACGAAATACCAAATGATCACATTAAAACAGGACCTCGCTACCTTCCTTCAATAAATTTAGTAATTTTTGTAATTTAATAAGCTATTCAAAGTTCACTTTCTAAATATGTGAGCATATCAGCTAAAGATTAAAAAAAACTATATTATTTAGATAAAACTGTTGTGTGGTTAAACATCCCAATAACTTGTTAAACTCTTCGGGGCTGAATCAATCTTGTTTGCTGAAAGTGCATATTTAAAATTGACTAAAGATATCGTTTTAAGTAAACCCTTTTCTATCAATTGTTTTACTTTAGAGTTGAGATGGTTTTGGTTACTTTCTGAATCTCACTAGTGGTGGATGTATCTTTTATTTCTTGAACTGACGTATCCTGAGCTATCCGAATGTTTTATCCCTCTCAATTTCTGAAAAAAGATTTACTATAGGTATTCTTATAAACAATTTTTTTTTCTAAGAAAATCTCGTCTCTTGTTTTTTTCTCCTTCATTCAGAACAAAACAACATAGACCATGTGAATAATTCAAGAAGAAACTTTTTTGTTGTTGTTGTTAAAATTTATGTGAGTGAAACTTTACCTCTCAGGATATCTGCCCTCTTTATGGTATTACTCAAGTTTAAAGATTTTGGAAACGGCTGGAAAAACTTTTATTAGCAGATACTAACAGCATTTCATTTAGAACTCACGAATGAGACCAACTAATATGTGGCCGGGTTTGTTTCAAATAAAACTACGTGCGGCCGTTAGAAAAAAACATCGAGGTTGTATTGATTTCTATTTGGATCTATAACACTGTATTATTTCTAAAGACTCCCATCCTTCCAAATATAATTACAGATCAAAATCTATAGTCAGTCATGTGTACGACTTAAAATTAATAATTCACACATATTATCAGTTTTAATCTACATTGATTTTATAACTTTAAAGCATGCCCACGAGACAAATGTTTGTAGCCCATGTATATTGTAGAGATTTCCTATTAAGAACCTTTCATAGCACACAAACATATTTTGGACGGTCAACATTGATAACATTTTATTATATTATGAGTTATTTAATAGGTATTGATGATAGCTCTCAATAGCTATTCAAGTCATCAAATAAGGTATTTATTTTGAAAACTTTACTATATTTAAAGACTCATTATTATTTACTAACAAGGAAACAATTTCACAAAAATAAAAAATAAATAATGTTTTATTTACAGAAACTGAGTATATTTTCTCAAACTAGTTAAGATAAATAAAACATGTAGCAATGGACATAATATTAGTATGACATGGTTTTTTTTGACACCACGTCTAACTACCTATTCGGGCTATACGCTTATGTACTAATTACGCTGATGTTATTAGGGATAATTAAGGTTATATTTAGAGAAAGTGTAACCACATTTGCGTGGAGGGAGAGTGGAAAACCCTCAGTAGACCCAACTGAGATTAAAACCTCAATCTCCCCATCATCGGCAATCTATTCTACTGCGAGAGTAGCGCTTTAGACCACGCGGCCACCAAAGAGGGTAACAGGAACTATTAATAGAAGAGTTCGTTTTATAGAAGACACAGGGATACAGGCGATTACTTGTTAGAATAAGTGTCTATGGGCTTTAGAGTTTTATATATCTAGAAGTTTTTTCTATGTGATGACCTTAACTAAATCCAGGTTTTTAATGTCCACTAGAATCAAAAAGAGTTTCTCTATCTCTTACTCATCAGCACTTCTTAGAGTTCATAATAGTGTTACAGATCACGTAACCCATCATTATTATATGTGCGGTGTTTAATTTAGTAATAATTATATTAAAAGTTCCTTCTCACAGCCCCCTTCCAATTCCATAGTAGTCATACTTTATGTCACTAGGAACTCGAAAGCTAGTTGCAGCGCTTACAAAGGTACACCACATATATTGAGATCGTTTATAGCCAGTTTACCTCATTGCACACTATTCCTATCTTGAGCTAGTTCTATCCAGTCCATCTCACTAAACCATATCTCTTTCAGGTCCATTCTAACATTATCCTCCATCCATATCCAGGTCTTGCCATTAGGCTTACCAGTCAATACCTTGAAGGTACTATAGTTCCTTCCATTCACGCTGCATGTGCTGCCCACCATAGCCTGTGAAATTGCATTGCCCTAAAAATTTCTGGCAAGGAGTACAGGGTATATAACTCATAGTTATATAACCTATTCCACTCTTCACTATATTCATCCTATTTTGGAACAAATATTTTTTTCCAAGCACTGAGTCTTAGAACGCCCAATATTTATTCTCGTAATTTAAATTAAGAGCTTATATTTCACATACATAAAAAAACTGGTAAAATTATTATTTTATAAATTCTGAGCTTTACATTTCTTGACGGCAGGCAAGATTTTGAAAATGGACTGATCGAGTAATAGCTTGCTTTTCCATACTGATTTCTTTCCCTTATTTTCATTCTAAAAGCGTAATTGCTAGCTAAAATTGTTTTTAAATATTTGAATTCATTGAACCACAGCTACCTGTTTAAATTGTATTATTTGTACTTCACTCTATAGCAATCTTTCTCAAGATCTTAAGGGCTAAACATGTAAATTGTGTCTAAAGATTTAAATCTCATATATCTCAGAAAGTACGTGAGCTATATAGTGATCATATTTATAAAGCGAAGCTAATATTTTTTTATTATTATTTTGAATTTTGAATATTCTTTGATTTGTTAAAACACAGGATAAAGTATAATACAAATATCAATATTGTATCATGTGTGTACAGAGTGTTTTGGGGGTGGTAGCTATTATTTATATTTTAAATAAAACTTGGCCACACTATTCTTATGATTCAAAACATTAATAAGCTCATTGTCAAATATAGTACCCCGTAAATAGGTAAGATAAATTTGATCAACATGACTAAACGTTTTGTATCGTCAAAATTACTGAAATCGTTATTTTAGTTAACATTTATCCTCAACAGTGGGTACAAGAACTTAACGGCAACCTTGAATATAATAATTTGCAATTTCTCTTTTCTTTTAGTGTATGGCATATTGACCGAGAGAGACATATCCTCCAGATCTGCCCCTGTATGTAGACTATTTGACACTCTGGTATCACAGAGCGTTGTTCAGGATACTCCATAGTAGATTGTCTACACGTACCATCACTGAGATGATGTGTTGATATTGAAAATGGAGGTGTGGGCCAATGGGAGTCTTAAATCTAACTTAAGCCTAATTTACCAACCCCTGGAAACCGTTCAGATAATTCCCCTTGAGATAAAAATTCAAACCCTGGGCCCCTTGGCTCGTAGCCAGGTGCAATGACCACTACACCACGGGACCCGATAATTTTCCAATGATGTGTAGATCAGGATTTGAATCTATGTAGGGTGTGTTATATAGGTTATTAAGTAAAGACAAACAAAACAGTTCAGCATCATATAATAAACATTTAATGTACAGTATGAAATCACTTGACAGAATGTCTCTTGTCGAGGTCACGGAACATTATCATAAAGTAATGTACGTTCAGTGCTACCAATTGTCATATAACAATTATCTTACAGGGTGTACTGAGTGTCTTTCTCATAAATTATTCTTCAATCTCTAATTAGCCAAATGCGGGTACATTTCTTTAAATTATTATTTTATCACCTCTACCATATTAGTATGATTAAATAAATATATCCCAAGGGGGTGTAACGATGCTGTGTAAGAAACTAATAAATAAACTAAATCCTCGCCAGTAGACACGTGGTCTAAATGTCATTTAGTCTGAATTTGTGATGTTGGTTAGAATCTTAGTCGGGTATTAATAGTGAGGGGGAATTTTGACATGTGGCTTACCGCTCTCTCACTACACAAATGGGGGTATCTTTTAATCTCTATTCCAAAAGCTTAAGCTGTGACGTTGTCACAGACATGAATCTAAAGAAGACAGTTTGGACTCACCTAGCCTGGTCCCCTTTTGACTGGCCTGCTTCACGGCTCCGAAAAACACGCGCACTCATCAACATCATGTATACTACTAACCGTCCGTGGCTCGAGGTACAACTCCGAGCTAGACTCGAACAGTTGAACATCGAGATTGCGCAGTCCCATATGCGCCAACGACTGTGTTCTGGTGAAATAAGACCTATCCACCGGCGCGTGAATTTGAATTATTACGAGGCTAAACGAGACTGTTCTCGAAGCATGTGCACGCCCCTTCCCCTGTCCCATCTGTGTTTCCCGCCGTATGTGAACACGTGACAGACTTTGTGTTGTATATAACGGCTGGACTGTGTAGTGATGTCACTCATTTCTCTGCGCTCAATTAGGTGAGACACTTTGTCTTAGCTTTAGCCCTTAGTCTATTTTTCGTCGTATCAAAATTATGTTTGGCTCTTCATGTTCAAAATTTATATGTTTCGGCTTTATTTATTTATACGTTACTCAAATTTAATTTCTTTAGAGACTGCAGAATTTGCCTGTCAGCCATTATGGATTGTTTGATATTTAAACTCCGTTTCTTTTTTTTTGCAGACCCGCCTTGTCCGCCTCACGGACGGGTTTGGGATTTATTACGCCGCCATCCTGGGCGCTAGTTATCTTTCTTAATGTTAAACTTATTGAAGTGTTTGGTTTGCTTGGGTCAAAGTTTTAAGGGTTTAGTCTTTTGTAATTGATGAACTTGTTGTTCAACTTTGGGGCCGCGAGCCCCGCACTTAGCGCTTCGGCCAAGTTTATAGTTAGATTGATCTAATTTGAATGGTGTCTGTTATAACTGATTAGGTTGATTTAATTCATTGATTGTTTGTTAATTTTCCTCTTTTGCGCCTTGTAATGGCAGCTAGTAATTATTTAACATACTCATGTCGAATTTGTATCGGCATGATGAGTTGTGTACACCAATACTTTTTGTCTTTATTTAACCTTTTCTAGTTAGGTTAGCCGCCTTCTGCACTGGGTCAATTTTATATGTATTCTTTTATTATTGTCTTACTGTTTTCTCTCAAAGACTTGGGGTCTTGCCCCATTATTTATTATTTCAATCAGTCCTTGTTGACTTTTTCATTCGACTACTCTTTGTATGTCTCACTTTCATATTTCTACGAGTTGTATGTTATGAATAAAAAAATAAACTCTCTTGTAATCAACCTACCTTTTATTTATAGTGTTATGAACCTATCAAATCAAAGGGGGGGTTACAAAGCTATTTAAAGTATATGTGTAACCTAAACGGATAGTAGTGACAACATTTTGGTAAAAAAAAAATTAATATATTAAACAATCTGCTTCGGTGGCATAGTTGGCTAACGCGCTAGTCATGTTGAGCTCGACTGCTGAGCACGGGGAGATTGAGTTTCGAATCTCGGTCGGGTGAACTGGGGTGGTTTTTCCTGAATGGTTTTCCACTCTCTCTCTCCACGCAAATGCGGGTTCACTTCCTCTAAATTCTACCTTCCCAATTCCTAATCCATTAGCGTAATTAGTACTTAACCGTATAGCCCGAACGGGTAGTAAGACGCGAGTGCTAAATAAAAATAATAATAACATATGAAACACATACCTCTTGGATTTAAAACTATGGTCCAAAATAATATACAAACTCGAAACTATAAGTTTCCTTGTAGGTTTATGTGTCGATTAAAAAGTTTGGGGGCTCTATATAATATTATTGTTAAAAAGTTATCTAAGGAAAATACAGGCAAGTTTTATCAACATGAAATGATAACTATCTTTGTTTGAACTTTGCAAAATAGTATTTTAATAATTTATGTGATATCAAGAAAAGTCATAATAAACATCGACATCTGTTTCCTCGAATGGGAAAAATTCCCTATTAAGTTAATTCAATATTAATTAACATACTATCTGTGCGATGACAGATCGACAGGGGAATGACTGTTAAATGAATTACACTTGGGAGTGCTCTGAAAACGATGTTTTGTAACTGCCTTTGGCGTCTGTTAAAATTGTGCCATGAATAAAATGTCATATTTTTTCCATTCAACAGAAACGTATAATTATCAGTTACTTTATGCAAAACAAGAACCGGTGGGCACGCTGTCTAAATGTAAGACTGGGGCCGCCATGATCGTAATACAATATCCACTATTTTTATCCATGTTTTTAGAAGGAATTCTAAATATCAGAAATCATTTAGAGATTACTAAGGATGATTTTATTTTTACATTTATATGTATGTATATTTTTAGCACCGTGTCTTACTACCCTTTCGGTTATACACTTATTTACTAATTACACTAATAGTTTTAGAGACTAGGGAGGTTTTATTTATGTGTAAATGTACATGTAAATGTACATGTATTTATGTGTGGAAGTGTATCCGCATTTGCATTGAGGGGGGAGTGGAAGATCATTTTAAAAAAATCTTAGTACACGCGACATAGATTCGAACCTTGATATCCTCATCATTGACAGTCTAGTATACTGCGAGAGTAACGCGTTAGACCACATAGCCACCGATGCGTATTTGTCCAGTCGGAAGTCATGTATTTGTTGTTAAGAATAGGATAATTTGAGATTGAAGGGGAAACATAAACCGTCTTTATGAAACACAATAGGTAGAAAAAAAAAAGGAGCTACGAGGTTAGACATCTATTCTTGAATCAGCTTGTTTATTTCTTCTTTTTTTATATATACTCTCATAAAATGAGAAACTATTTATGTTTGTATGCCTATCAGTATGTCTGTCACTGGGCTTAGACCCAAAATGGTATTAATAAAATAAAAATGTATGGAGAAAGTTTGTACGATTGTATCGTTCTTTACAAATATCAACCAGCTAAATATGGAAATAGTCCAAATATTAAAGTATTCTTAATTTTTAGTATTTTCTTGGTCCTCGCAGTTTACCAGGTCCGTGGCAACACCTCATCTTGTTAACTAGGCCAGTGATAGGGATGTCTAGTTCAAAACTCAGTGAGTGTACTAAGGATGTTTCTCCATAATGGATTTATACTCTCGTTCTAGTCAAATATGAGTACATTTCTTCTAACTCTATCCTAATCATTCCTACCCCATTGGTTAGAATAATTCGAGTAAGATCGGATGGGTAGATCCTATACGACAAAAGTTTCTCTGAAATTATTTCTGTAGATTGTTTATTAAATTAAATCTTGGTACCCTAAAAAAACTGAAAAATTAATTACATAAAATGTCATTTTTATATGTTCAATGTCCTAATATCCATTAGATCTATCCAATTATTTACACCAAAAATGTAGGGATAAATGTTAGGTCAGATGAATCTAATGTCCCTTTAGATGCAGGGAGAGTGGAAATAAATTTTAAAATAAAAAAAAACACTTCAGTACACCAGTGTGTGATTAGAGCCGTGACCTCCCCGTCACCAGCAAACCAAATTGAATAAAACTAAGTATTATTAACAGCACGTTATCCTAACTAAACACATTATAAATGAACCTAACTAAAATTTATGCTTTAGTTGGAAGATCAAATATTACATTGCATGTTAATATAATAATTTTTACTTTATCCTATCTGGAGAAAGTATTGTAATCGTGAATATTTTAGATCTATATATTATGATTAATCTTAAAGTTGTATGTGCCCCTAATCCCCAATAGATTGAATTTTACAATTATCTCTTTCCCCATGTCTGTTTGTCTGTCCCTGGCCAAAAAATTATTTAAATATAAAATTGCTACACCTAAGGATGTTTTGTTTTTTATTTTGACCATAGCTCCTTAAATTAAGGGTAGTTTACAGGTGAGTGAATTTTTTAATAATCTCCTTATTTTAAATGCCTCAAGCCATATGGTTTGGAAAATATATATATGGGAAGTTTTTTAAATGAAAAATAAAACCATATACGTTTTATTCGGCTATTTCTGGGAAAACGTATTTTTTTTAAATTTAATATTTTAAAAGTGGCTCAAGGATTGGTTTCAATATGGGTAACTGGTAACTTGTTTTTGACACACGTAACCTATATATTTGTTTTTATATAAAAAATCATGTTGTAATAGTTTACTTTCTGATATCTAAAAAATGTTTTGAAAATATTTACTTTGATTTTGGTAAAATTTGGTATCTTGGGCTGACTCTATTTTAATTGATAAAAATAATGTATGTTTAGTTTTACAAAATAAATTAATTCAAGGGCAAATTTGATAACATTTTATAATTTAAAGTATTTGTAATTTTTCCAATATGACCTTGAAGATTTATTTCAAAATGGATATCTTGGAATTGTATTACATGATAAAAATTAAAATTTTATTCTTACAAATAAAAATAAAAATTACTACTACAATACTTTCTCATTTTTGAAAATTTGAAAGTTATTAAACTATTTTAAAATGTTAAAACTTTTATATATGAAAGTAGTTAGTTGTGATAAGCAAACGATATGTTTGTTTTAATGAACAGTTTTTATTTTCATGGCAGTTTTCTGAAATACTATTTCTAAAACTTTTTTAAAAGCTATAATACGCTATATGAGAAAATTTGTTTGAGTGTCTTATCAACTATTTATGTATTTTCTATTTTGATTCAATTAAAACTGTTTTACTAGTTTTTTGGACATAATTTACCATGAAATGTAGCAGTCTTTACTTGACTGATAAACTGTGGTGTTATCTTGTGAGCTACATTTTAGTGAAACCAAGCAAGATAATATCTGGATCATAGGTAACAACATTCTAAACTTTCTTATTTTTAATAATATTAGGAAATATTATTTTAGAAATTTGAAAAAATTACAACAACGTGTGAAGACAACAGTTCTCAAATCTTTCAAATTAAACCAAATTAAAAACTCAGGAATATTTTTTTGCATCAAAATCTTATACGTATTTGTAATTAATTGTTTATAGGCTAGCTAGATAAATCGTATACAAATGAAAAACTATCATATGTTCTAATTTTAACAATTTTAAATTTATTGTACTATGTTTAGAGCACTATAGTATATTAAATAGTTTTTACTACCATTATATTTGAATAGCCAACAAAAATTGTTATTCTTATTTTATAAATAAGTGCCCTAATATTCCTAAACCTATTAACCTATTTATATACTAAATCACGTGTATACATATTGTATTAAGGGTGAAGGGAGATAGAAGTATAAAAAAAAGTGAAAATATGATTTTGTGTTATCATTATCCTGACAGATGGAACGCCCTTATTTTTCAACCTCAGGCGAAACTACCTCGGCGCCATTTGTTGTCGAGTCACGTACTTCCCGGCATGCCTCTGTTCCCTTGAAGCACCAGGTCGAGCTATCTCCTCCATTTCCAACCCCGCAAGCCCCTCACCCACACACCCTCCGTTGCTAACCCCTTTTGAACCTTTCTACTTAGTGACCCTCTTTTCTTTCCTTCTTTGAGTAGCTCAATTCTCAAGGACACTTTCATTTGAAACAGAAAATAGGAAGGTCACGAATTAGGCTCAAACATTTTTAGTGATTGACTTTTTATCACCGATATTTAACTATATAAATATAATAAAATGTTTATGTTTTGTTACTTTGGTTTTGACGTTATAATTAATATGAATTCTAAAATAAGCATTTTAAATAAAGGTTATGTTGAATAAATTTGGGGGACAAACTTTACTTTAAGTATTGTGGCCTGGGGTAGCTGAATATACAAGTGATTTTGACTTTATACCTGTAGGTTGGCTGGTCAGTAAGTTATTTTGACTTTAACCCTGGAGGCTTACGCTGACTGAACAAAAAGTTACTTTGATTATAGTCCTGAAGATTGACGTTGAAAGAACAGATAGTGACGTTGACATTAACCTTGGAATTTGACGTTGACAGAACAGATAGTGACTTTTACTTTAACTTTGGAGTTTGACGTTAACAGAACAGATAGTGACTTTTACTTTAACCTTCGAGTTTGACGTTGACAGAACAGATAGTGACTTTTACTTTAACTTTAGAGGTTGACGTTGTCAGAACAGATAGTGACTTTGATTTTAACCTTGGAGGTTGACGTTGGGGCCGTGCCGTGCTATGATACAGAGAGATGGCCGCATCAGGTGCCACAGTAAGGGGGTGGCATAAGCAGCGAAATCAAAATACAATTTGAACCATTCAATAATTAAAAATCTTCACGCAACGCTTTTCTATAATGGTCTATGTTGCTCCGATATTGATGTATACGATTTATGATTTATCGCACGCCTCTGCCTAAGCTCTTACGGTACCCTTTGATTTCGGTTTCTGGGACAGGTGCATTATTGGCGAGCGCTCGGTGAAAGACTTTTGATCTGATAGCGTGAAGATATTATTTTTGTTTGTAATATACCGCGCGGCCTTTCCTAAAAACTGAGCAGGCAATTATCACAAAAGACAATTGCACGTGTTACGTGTTGATAGTTCTGCTTTGAGCTTACAATTATTGAATATATTTGATTTTAATGTTAGTTTGTCTCGAGAAGTGGCAAGTGGCTCTGATATGTTTAAATCAGTAAATCAGATATATAATATATCTATATCAGTATAATATTTTTGCATTTATACTAATTCAGTTTTTGTGTTTAAAAAGTAGATCAGGTGAGAGAATTATTGTTTTTTACAGCAATTGTAGTTACTTATTATCATTGGAAATGATTATGTTATGACAATAGGGACTCGAATTAAAAATAGCATTTGCATTGACTGGGTATATTTCAGGTGCGGAACGTGTGCCTGTGTGTGATAGAGAGAGAGTTATTTAGGTAATATTGGGCTACTTTTGCATTCTGTGTGTGATAGAGAGAGAGAGTTGCTTAGGAAATATTTGTATTTGCCTACTTTTGCGTTCGTTATTTATTGTTCTATTTTTACTAAATTCATATACGTTTGAAGCGGAGACAATACAATAAAAAGTTAAAGAAAGGCAAATGTCAAAATGGCTGCTAGCTGTCAATTTGACAGATATTCGTTTTCTATTTATTATGTTCTGTTACCTACAAATATTTATTTTATATTTATTTTAAAGAAAAAAATTAAAGGGGCGGCATTTCGAAAACTTGCATCATACTGAAAAAATCTACCGCACGGCCCTGGTTGACTTTAACAGAACATTATTATTATTATTATTATTATTATTATTATTATTATTATTATTATAATTATTAGCAGCGCGTCTTACTACCCATTCGGTTTATACGCACTTTAATAAAACAGATAGTGACTTTGACTTAAACCTTGGAGTGTGACGTCAACTGAACAGCTAGTTACTTCGACTTAAACCTGGAGGTTGTTGTTGACTAAATCGTTATTTACTTTAACTCTAACCCTGGAGCTTGATATTTACTAAACTGTTAGTTACTTATACTTTAACCCTGGATGTTGATGTTGACTGAACACTTAGTTTGACTTTAATTCTGGAGGTTGATGTTGACTAAACAGCTAATGCCTTTGTTTTGTCCCTGGAGGTTGACTGAACAATTAGTTACCTTGACATTGACCCTGGTGATCGACGCTAACTGGACAAAAAGTGTGTCTGAAATATCCTAAAGCCTTGCGTTGATTGAACCTAACATTTGATTTTTCTGAGTTTGATGTTAGATGAGCTATTTATTATACATTGATCTAATTAAAGTTACTATCCAAAGATAAGATAAAATGTTTTAGTTATATTTCATGCTTACTGACCAAATTGGAGTGTCAAAACATAACAAGTTAATTTTAGATCAAAATACTATCGAAGTATAGGCTTTAGTTGGTTTCAAACCAAATACTATATAGTAAATGATTACGTCTATTGTTGCGTAAATATTCTGATAATTTAAAAATTTGTTCAGCTGTTTCAATCTTATAAATAAAAACTATCTAGTAAGGTGGGGATGTAAGAAACACAAGAAAATATCTGTGTTTTTGGCAGTTTTTTATAGCAATGCATTTTTTGCTATGTACAAATACTTAGCAGCACGTCTTACTACCTGTTCGGGTTATACGCTTAAGTATTAATTAAGTTAATGGGCTAGGAACTGAGGAGGTTAAATATAGAGGAAGGGAACCCTCGCGTGAAGGGAGAGTGGAAAACCATTTAGTAAAAACCACCTCATTCACCCGAGCGAGATTCTAACCTTGATTTCCCCGTTCTCGGCAGTCTAGCTCAACACTAAACTAGCGCGTTAAATAACTACGCTACCAAGACGGGTATTTTTTTATAAAAATAAATAAAATATTTCTTCAGTTCAAGCATTTAGTTTAATTTTCTTTACGTGGTGGTATAACCAGTTTTTTTGTGTTTTTTTTATTTAGCACCGCATCTTACTACCCGTTCGGTTTATACGCTTATGTACTAATTACACTAATGGATTAGGAATAGGGAAGGTTGAATTTAGAGGAAGTGAACCCGCATTTGCGTGGAGTGAGAATGGAAAATCATTTAGGAAAAACCACCCCCAGTTCACCCGACCGAGATTCGTATAACCAGTTGTTGAATATCTGTTACCGCGCCAAAGAGACTGATACTTGCATTGGTTACCTACAAGAGTCTGGGTGTGGCCCTGTGGACTGGCACACCCCCGTTTGACTGCTTCCATTATAAGTAGCCCCCGTCACGAGCTAACTCATGGCGGCGGCCCAGAAATGGGTTGGACTCTGTGGAGCAGTGAGCTTAATCGCCGACGAGTGATGGTCTTGGCAGTGCGGTGGGATCCGGACTCGTGGGGTTCTAGGCCTCGTGGCCTCGGCGCCTGGGGTTCTGGGCCTACAGGCCTGGTCCTCTCCATTCTGGCGGTGAGCCGTTTTATAGCTCCGGTGCTAGTCTGGACAGTTAGTAGTGCATGAGATAGAACATGGGTGC
Organism: Timema podura; assembly: GCA_033556935.1. Lineage (NCBI taxonomy): Eukaryota > Metazoa > Arthropoda > Insecta > Phasmatodea > Timematidae > Timema > Timema podura. Next base: position 13,794,999 of record JAVRXN010000009.1, read on the forward strand.
TTCCACTCGTACGCACGAGGAGTGGGGGATTACTTTGCCAAGTTCGATGGGCGTAATCCTATTACCCTACACACGGGAAAGAGTGGAGATCGTAAGGTCGCTTCTGTGAGTGGAAGTAAATAGCTCCGGGTACCACCCTGGATAGGTGGTAGTCACGAGTCCCTGGTGCCGGTCACACCAGTGTATACTGGTAAGTGATGGGGGGGGAGTTAATTCTTTCCTACTCGGGTATCCAGCCTGATCTGGATCATCTCACCCTTCTGGGTGGGGGGTAGGAGCTTTTTAGGTACAGACCTAGAAACTGACCTGGGCCTTGATGTCCAGGGGTGCTGTGCATGCCATGACAGCTGTCAGCCTACGAGCACGTATTGGTAGTAGTGTTGAATATATGTCATGAACATAACCGGATTAGATGATAAAAATTTAAATGAAGAGAAAAAGTTGTTATTAAATTACAAGAAACATTTTAAAGATATCCAAGAGCTTTTGAGTTCAGATTGTGAAAAAAATTAAACTCTATATTTGTACTTAAACAATATTTAATTTATTTTGACCAAAATTACAAAAACACTGAAATTTTCTCGTGTTGCCTATCTCCCCACCTTAATATTATTAATTTGTATAACCAAATGCTATATTTAAATTTAAATATTGTTGTTAGGAAATTTAATTATAGGTGTATGTTTCTAGAAACTATTTTTGTGGATTAAATAAATTCAAATAATGTTGCCTCATAAGAATGCCGGTCATCGATAATTAGGAAGATGTTGGAAGGTAGCTGTTGAAAATAAAGGAATATTTTTATATATTTAGCGCGTAAATTGATGGTAATATAGGACGTATCAAGTATCATATTCACATGAAAAATTATATCTGTACATACGAATAGAACCCTGGACCCTTGACTTATAAATATGTATACAGGATTTATACGGATGAGTATAAATTAGTTGATACATATAGTATCACATGGATAGGTGGGTAAATATAAGTTGAAAATACTTTTCGAAAAATCCGTTCTTCCCATACATTTCGAATAATTTTTAGCACCGGGTTTTACTACCCGTTCGGGTTATACGCTTAATTACTAATTACACTAATGAATTAGGAAATGGGAAGGTTGAATTTAGAGGAAGTGAACCCGCATTTGCGTGGAGGGAGAGTGAAAAACCATTTAGGGAAAACCACCCCCCAGTTCACCCGACCGAGATTCGAACCTCGATCTCCCCGTCCTCGGTGGTCTGACTCAACACGACTGGCGCGTTAGCCAACTACGCCACCGAGGCGGTTATTATACATTAAAAAAAAAATATTAAATTTATAGAATGTTGGGGTGATATGGCAACGCTGTTTCTGAAACTGACATCAAACTTATATGTTAGTAGTTCGCGGTAAGTGTTTGAAGGTTGATCCTTGCATGGCTGTGCATTGCTCCAAAAGGCGTATAGAATCCGTGTGCACGAGGCGAAGCAAGTCGACATCAGCTGTCGTAACAGCTGCATGAGAATTCGTGCCACAATGTCCTCGGTCGACCCGACTCATCGAAATGAGGTGACCCCACAAGAAAGAATTTAGTGGTGTGACTTCCAGTGGTCAACTGTCGTAACGGCTGCATGGATTCGTGCCACAATGTCCTCGGGTGACCCGACTCATCAAAATGAGGTGACCCCACAAGAAAGAATCTAGTGGTGTGACTTCCAGTGTTCATTCCACCAGCTCACCTGACACAACGGTTGGGATGAACGTCATTAAGTAGTTGCTGCACTTGTGTGCCATAGTGTGCAGAGGCACTTTATTCACACTGAGGCAATGGTACGTCTTCCAGCAGCCCAGGTAAAACTGCATCAAGGAACAGACGGTATCTGTGGGATTCCTAACGATCTGGTAGCAAGTAAGGGCTCACATTTGCATCCCCAACAAGGCTGGCCCCAAATATCAACGTCTTTCGGAGAAGAGATCAACGTACATCCACGCCGCAGGTCCGGTTCAACTGTCAGATGCTCCCATGACCATTGCCATTTACCAGTTTTTTACGTGTGAGTAATTCATTGCTGCTTACACAATACTAACCTGCTACATCACTTCTCTATATATTTAATGTTACTGTTTTCAAAAGGCGAGGGAAGAACGGAATTTTTATAAAGAATATGTTCGATACATGATTTCCAACCTAACCATATAGTACTGTCCGTATTCGTGAGTTACTAGGCCTAGTCATCCTATATATAGGTTGTATAAATATATACATAGTAGTGGATCTTTGCAGCGATGTCTGCATATTATTGCACTAAAATATATTCTAGATTTTTTATTGGGAAAAAAATATATATAATAAGACCTCACTTGACTTTCTAACTAAAAGTTTACTCGTCAAAGGCTATAAATTACATGGTTATATTTAGCGTTCATTGTTTGATTTGAGTCAAAACGTACGTTTTCCCTCTTCCATCCAACGATAAAAAATTTAAAACGACCCCTCTCCCAACTCTCTATCTATTTGTTGCACCAAACCACTCAAGTAAGAATTATTAATCTGTTATTATTTTGAAGCAAAGAAAAATATTTTATTTACCGATATACAATAATACTTAAATAATGGTTTCCATGGTGATGTAAACAAAAAATAATTCTACAGTTTAGCCGCTACCCACACAGAATTAAAATATGAAACATTCGCAAGGAAAATTTAGTTTTAGTTTTAGGCTGATATTTTTACCGTCATCCTGGACCTCTAACCTTTAAAATGACTTCAATGGTTAAAATTGGTAAAACCGTTTACTCTTAATTTCAACTATCAAAAATGGACTTATTAAATTATACCTAAATATGTGTGTGTGTGTGTATGTGTGTTAGTGTATATGTGTGTGTGTGTGTGTGTGTGTGTGTGTGTGTGTCAAGAGAGAGAATGTGTGTGAGATAAAGTGAGAGAGAGTGTGTGAGAGATAGAAAGAGAATAAGTGAGGGAAATGCGTGATAAATTGTGTGAGAGTGTGTGTGTGTATTAAAAAAGATAGTGTAACATTTAGGGAGAGATATTGTGTAAAAAAGAGAGAAAATGTGTGGGCATGTGAGAGAGATTTTGAGAAAGAAAAGTTAGAGAGGGAGATTAGCTTGGAGAGAGAAAATTAGAGTGAAAGAGAGTTAGAGACAGAATTTAAAAGAGTGTTTGAGAGAAAGTTTATGAGGAGTTAGAGAGAGAAATTGAGATTGGGAGTTTGAGATAAAGAGAGTTTGAGAGATAGAAAAGTGAGTTTGAAATAGAGAGCGAGATTAATATTTAGAGAGAGTGAGAGTGATTTAGAGGGAGTATAAGAGAGACCTTTTGAGTGATAAAAAGCGAGCGTTTGAGAAATAGAGAGCGAGCAATTGCGAGATAGAGAGCGTTTGAGTGAGAGAGCATTTGAGAGCGAGATTAATAGAGAGAGTATAATAAAGATAATGTGAAAGAAATTGTGTGATAGAGAGTGTATGTGAGGGTAGATAATGAGAGAGAGGTATAAAGTGTGAGAGAGAGAATGAAAGAAGATCATTTGAGAGAGTGTGTGTGAGGTGAGAGAATGTGAGTGAGATTGTGTGAGAGCATTAGAGAGAATATGTGTGAGAACATGAAAGAAAGTGTCAGATAGAGATAGAGAATGTGAAATTATAGATGTTGTACACAAAACATTACGGTACTTTGAAATATCATTCCCTCAACATTATCAACATGAAAACACAACTGAACCTACTGTATTTGTAAGACTGTGAAAAGATAGATGAGGTACACAAAACATGACTTTTAAATATCATATCCTCAAAATTAAGCGGTAAAATTAAATCATAGCTTAATTTATGTATTTGTATTGTGTTACTATTTGCTTTATTAACATCAAAACCCATTATTTGAATAAACTGAACATTAAAACCTATTATTTGAAAACAATGAATACCAAAACCCATACCTAGATATTATAAATGGCTTTTTTTTTTAACATTATTCAAGATCATTTGATCACTTTTGAGCTTCTAATACATACCAAAACATATTTAAACATCATTTTATCAGGCACGAAACAAAACGCAGACCATATTTTCACAAATTTAACAACTTAACCTTTTAATTTTCGAGTTATTCTCAATATTATTGATTTAAATGCGAATTAATGATAACATGATTCCAATAAAAAATAATTTTTCCCAAGTTTAGGAATCTAAATTTATATGTTTATGACCAGTATCCAAAGAGAAATATTCATCCAAAGTGAAAATTGTGATGTGTTCGGACCAACAAATAAATATTGAGTTATTATTTTCAAGCCAAAGAGATATATTTTATTTAGAGATTTATAGCCATGCAGCAAATAACGGTTTCCGTGATGAACAAACAAATAATGTAAAACTTAAAATTCTTTGTTAAAATCGGGTATTCGGGAACTACTATTTTTCCCGACATCCTGGACTACTAACCGTTTAAACGAGTGTTTGTCAAAATCTGTCCAGTCATCTTCTCGTAATTTCTACTAGACTATCAAATCCAATGGAAAATACCAGACGCATATGAGACGATAACTTTAGAATTGACCTGAAAGAGATAGGATGTAATGAGGTGGAATGGAATGAGCTTGCTTAAGATAGATATAAGTGGCGTAAAGTAATGCACTTTCAAATTCCTAGTGTCTTAAAGTACTGTACATTTTGCGTTACACCTGTCTATATATTTTATTTAAGGTATTTAACCTGTATTTTTATAACGTATTGATTATATTAACACATGACCAAAACTAACTTAAATATAGAACAAGTACACCAACAGTACCCCGAATGTCAATTCCTCACGATGAAATGATATATTTTTCAGCCATACAGGATTTGAAGCCGGTACTTTTATTTTAGTATACAGAACCACTATTGACTCTTTTAGAAATAATTGGACCCATAAGCCATGATTATTTGAGCTATATAACTATCGAAAAAAAATCTTTAATCAAATTTTTAGTATGTCTGGCCAATTTAAAACTAAGCAGTTGCTTATATTAACACAAATGGAGTTTTACCAAAGTTTGTTTTTGTAACGTTACTAAATCATTTGAAAATGACCACTAGTCAATTAAAAAAAATATTTTCACTCGTGGGTCCTCAAGGGGGAAGATTATATTAGAGGAGAAGAAGAAAGAGAAATCTTTGTTTTTTAAGCGGCACTTCCATGCGTGTCGCCAAAGCGTCTTCACTTATATCAGAAGAAATAAAAAAAATGGAAAGGGGGGAAATAGTGTGAAAAAAACACACCGAATGGAAAGAGATAAAGAAAAATGAGTTTCCTTTTAGGGTAAGAACGTCGATGAAGTAAAGGGAAGGAGTTGGATTGGCACTTTTCCAAACATGTGGATGTCATCCATTGTAAATACATCAATTTGTTCCTCTTCAGTGTTGCCAGATCGTGATGTGAAACAACATACCTCCATTATCTACGTAGGAAAAGAAACAAAAAAAAAAAGGGAAAGAAATTCTTTTTCAAGGTTTAGACAGTGGGTGGATTTCCTGTGATCTATTTTCTTAAATGTAGTAACAGGGACGTCACCAATCCTTTTTAGGGGTAAAAGTAGGGTAGGTTTTCTTAAATGTTAAATTCTGCCTAAAAATAAGTTCTAGATTAGGTGAATACGAAGATGTCTGACATATTTCAAGTTTTGTAGTTTTACAAATTAGGCAATCTTTAGATTTGATTTGGTAAATAATCGTATTGGGATCGTAACACAGGAAGCGCCATTCAGTATTGTGAATAAAGGGAAGGGGGAGAAAGGAAAATGGGACAGGTATATCTGTCTCAGCCCCTTAGGAATCTCCCAACCACCACGACTTTTTTTATTTACAACAGAGAGCCTTACTGCTGTCACAGTCCACATGCATTAAAGGCAATTACGATATCATGTAGAGAATATATTGTAAAAGTAACAATATCTCACAGCTCGATATTATTCGATGACTTTACTCTTCATGTAGCTACTCTAGAACGCAAAAAGATATTTTGACGGTAATACGTCTTTAAATTTGCTACCATACGGGGGCAATCCAAAAAACCTAATGATAACAAAATCGGGGGATACAGTTTGGTGTTGTAGTTTCGAATCTTTCCTCTACATACAATATTAAATTATACCACTGGATAGCTAAAGGATCAAAGAATTCATTACGATAAGCAAGAACAGTGACGCATCGCGCGCGGTGGAGGTGGAAGCGCCACCATTTTGAGGTTATTTTGCTTCGTATCGAGATTCGGAGAAGCTACGATGTTCGTTTAAGTTTTAATCGTCAGCTGTCGTCAAAATCTATCGATTGTATATAAAACATTAGTTTAAAGTAGTGACAGTAAATATAATGTGTTAGAATAAAAAAATATTATAAAATATACAATAATTATAACACAATAATTATTTGTTTCCTTGCTTTTATCCTAAATACATAAATAAAAATATTTTATTTAAAAAATATAACCTGTTACACAAACGTATTCATGTACAAAACACGGCCGTGTCCATGACACAGCCACACCCCATTTTTTTTTTTTTTTTACAGTTCTGTCTATCTGTACGTGAGGCAAGAGACAAAACAGTTTTATGGATTTATTTCAAACTTGGTATTTAGATGTTAATGGTCTTACCTTGAGGGGAATTTTATTTATAGGTAGCTAAGGATAGCTTACTTAAGATATATTTTTAAAAATTGCTTAATCAATTTTGCTCAAACTGGACATTTGTCTAATTCAAAGTTACCTAACTCACTATCGATCAATTTTTGAACATTGCTCTTCTTACTAGCTTATGGCATCTTTGACTGAGAGAGAGAGATATTTAAACTAGTTTGAATGCCTGTGAGTGTAGCTGCTCTGGTGGCACAGAACGCTACCCAGGGGACACTTATGAGTTCTATACGTTGTACCCATAATAAAATGATGTGATGATAGTTATTATGAAGGTAACGAGTAAGGAGTGATCTTAAACCTATCTTAATCGTAACCAACCCAACCCTGGTGACAGTTGGGACATTTCTCCATCTCCATACGTCAAAAATACCTACGGTACTAGCCGAAAATTGAAACCAGGACCACTGGGTTCGTAGTCCGGTGCACTAACCACTATACAACGGGCCGGTTTGAAAATTGATTTCAAAATATAACACAATGTATATATATAACATTATATATAATATAAGAATATATAATACATACAAACTATTGCTTAGTATAAGAAAGATACCTCTTAGGTTTTATATAATATGGTGTTTATAGTTTAAATATTATGTTAATATTAGATAATGAAAGGGGTCACCCAAAATGATATTGTCCTAGGTCCACTAAATTCTCCAGCTCGTTTGATTTCACACATAAATAATTGAACTATCTATAATCACAAAATTTAATCATGCTTTCTTATGGATCAATAACTACCTCGAGGATCAGAGGTAACTTGTTGAATTAAATTAAGAAAAGACAGCCGTTTCTATAAGTTAAAGCAGCTACGGTTATATACGAATAGTTATAGAAGCAAAATAAAATACATTTGTAATAAAATCGATAAATCAATTTTAATTAGATATTTATTTAAAGTACCTCTAAGGCTGTCATTATGACAATACCACTGTATAGTATTGAGTTTAAGGACTACATAAACTCTATAATCTAAGACAATTCGCTACTCAAAGAAGACTCAAAAGTGACACGGGTAAAACCTAGATTATTAATCAGTAGCTTGAGCATCACCAATAATGTATTTCAATATCAGTCCGCTCACGAGGCTACTGTTTGCCAACAGGTTTACGACGCGTTAGTGATTAGTCACTGGAAACTCAACAAGGTAGTCGCTGGGCTACCTCAGTTACACACTCAATCATCATGAATGGACAATTATTCAACTTTTAATGTTCTATTCAAGGTATCTTTCTTTTGACATTCTGCGAAAACGCTATACATTTTGTATCAGTTTGTTGCAGTCTCTTTGCCATGACGAATAGTGGATTATTATTATTATTATTATTATTATTATTATTATTATTATTATTATTATTATTATTATTACTCTGCAGTTTATATTATTTTCATTCTATGGATGGATCCAAAATCCTTTTAGGTTAAGTCTCTTATATATTTTGTAATAATGATAATAATAATAATAACAACAAAAATTGAGAACCAAATCCTCCTCTCCACTCGAGCCATTAGAAATTATATGAATAAATATTAAATATCTTAGATGGCTGAAAAAGGTGTTTGCAGCTAAATATTATGAAACAGATTGAATTCCCGCCAATTTTGCGTAGTATCGTGTGCAAAACATAAGTAACAACTAGCTACTGACCAGTTCGTGACTTAAATCACTAACCAGACCTAACACAATTGTGTATCTCCGTGGGCGAAAGGCCTATGTTTCTCAGATTCTCTCGGGCTTTGAAAAATAACACAACAGTGGGATTGTTGAAAAAAAAATTCGGGTACCCGCGCCTATGGTAGCATGCTATAAGACCAATGTACTGGATTTTTGGTGACGGAGAGGTCAAAGTTTGAATCCCAGATGGATGCTCTTGCAGTGGTTTTCTGCATTTGATTCAGTGCTATGATTTTTGTAATCCCATCTCCATATTAATGTGGATGTACCTCCTCTGAGAAACCTCATTTAAGCATCTAGAGTAAGCAGTTAATAAATGAAATTTGTGTTTAAAGTAGTGATTTTTTTAAAGCTGTTTTTAGAATGAGAGATCACTAACCATAAGAGAGGTTGATATGAATCCTAATGTATTCAAAATTAAGTCCTAATAGAGATAATAGTGATTCTAGATTCAATTAAAATGCAATTCCAGGCACAAACTAGCATTCTGTGTAAACACTTTAGGCAAAAACAACAATAAAAGTTAAAACATTACACTACAGAAAATATAAATTTAGCCTAAATTCATCAATAAAAAATAGTTTTATTCTTATAAGTCCATACCTTGACCTGGCCTGGAGTGGTATGGTTTGGGGAAGAGTCACTGATTGACCTGGCTGTAGGGCATTGAGGTCAATTCTTTTGGGAAAGGACTAACAATTAAAAAAAAAATAGAATAATTTATTTTTGAAATTAATGCTAGTATTTTGAGTATAAAAATTCTACACTTTTCTTACATCCATTACTATTTCCAGCCTTTAGCCTTGGTCACTTTTTATTCAAGTCTTTTATTTTCCACTACCGGCTTGCTAGGCCTGTCTTAGCTTCATAGGCCTTGTAATCAAACTTAATAGTAGGACAAGAACATCTTCAAGTTAATCAGGCTGATAATTTATCACTATGAAGGAGTAAACTCACATTTTACCAACTATAAAATTCGGCCAAACCGGAAATAGTACCCGGGACTCTTATTTCAGTGGACAGACATGCTATCGACTGAGCTAGGGTGTCAGATTTATAAAAATGCTAGGCTATATTAAAAAATGATAAACTTTCTTATGTGTGGAGAAATAAAATATACAATAAAATAAAGGAAATTTACATTTTAATTATAATGATAGGCTTCCTTTATAAATCATGGGGGTTCAACTTTTGGGGGCCAACTACCAGAGAACTGAGAAGCGTAGCTGAAGTTCAGAAATCCCTCGTTATTATTTGAATTTGTTTGTTATTTAAAAATATGGTTTACACCAAAATAGAGGAGAAAAGTGTAAACAAGTTCCTATAGGACCATAAAGCTTACATTTAAATGTTGTAGTTTTATAAAAATCCACTCACCTCGGTGGCGTAGTTAGCTAACGCGCTAGTTTCATGTTGAGCTAGGCTGCCGAGGACGGGGAAATCGAGGTTCGAATCTCGCTCAGGTGAACAGGGAATGTTTTTTCCTAAATGGTTTTCCGTCTCCCTCTCCATGCAAATTAGGGGTCACTTCCTCTATGTTCAACCTTCCCAATTCCTTACCGATTAGAGTAATTAGTACTTAAGCGTATAATCCGAACGGGTAGTAAGACGTGGTTTTAAGTATAAACATTCTTTGATAGGTTAAATAAGCAGAATTTTAATGACGTTCCAAGAAAAATCTCGAACGAGGTCACAACCAAAAATTCTAATACAAATTAGAATTGTTTTAGCGGGTTTGAAGCTTCATAGCCACCATCTTCATAAGAAACTCAGCCATGTACCAATATTTACTGTCCCACTATCTTACAGTTAGAGAAAGTATTGTGATCGTCAAAAAAATTGAACTCGAGATTTTTATGAATTTCAAAGTCTCATGACCACCAAATCCGAAAAAGTGATTTTTGAATTTCCATCCATCTATCTTTCTGTCTGTCTGTCTGGATGTACCTTGGCAGAGCCTAAACTATTTTACCGATTGTGCTAAAGCTTGCTATCTAGTGTTTTCATAAGGTTGCCCCAAGGGTTTTTTGGAATAGGATATCTAACCCTAAAATTAAGGATAGTTTACTATAGGCCGTAGGGTGAAGAGAGAAAATATAAATTTTCTCAAAATCGCTTCTAACTATTTTAATTAAATTTCATTTCTAATCATAGATCAATATTATAAACAAAATTGCTAAACTCATTTCTTTGGCAAAATGACTTTAAGAGCTCCGGCCTGATGCGTAAATTCGTATTTTTTTTTTATCATATCTCCGAAACTATTTGAGATATGAAATTATTTATCATTTTGAATATGTAGGCTAGGTATATTTTTAATGCAAATCTTTTATTTGAAATATATTTTTATAAAACCAATAACTTTCAAGCTGTACGCATATATATATATATATATATATATAAACTTTTCAAACACTAAAGGACTTGCGACCGTAAAAAAAATCTAACACGAAATGTTGATGGATGTCAACGTCTCATGAGACCCCCGAACTTTAAAAAGTAGTTTTTGCAATTCCGTCTGTTTGTGTGTCTGTTTAAACCTAAAATTAAGAGTAGTTTGAATAAGGGTGAAAAGAGAAAAATCTGTTTTCTCAAAATCGGCCCTAAGAATTTTGATTAAAATTCGTATCCAAGCGTTGTTTAAGATTATAAAAAAAATTGCTATTTTCAATTTCCCATGAAAATGACTTTTATGGTATCCTACAGAAGCAGGAATTTCTATATCTCCACACCTATTGAAGATAATAAATAACTTATAATTGCAAAATTGTAGCATTATTAAAAATAAAAATGATTATTTGAAATATATTTTTATAAAACCAATAGGTTCTGAGATATTGGAGAATATAATAATACAATTTTGTGAGCTTTAGTCGTAAAGAGATACTACTTATGTTTTAACGCAATAATTCTCTAATGCCATAGAGTAATTAAATATAAGTAAGTACTCTTAAAAAGTTTGTAATTTATCCTTTAACCTAATAGTAGAATTTTTTGTTCAAACAATGATTTCTCTCCTTGATTTTATATTTAATAGTAAATATTTACATTTTTTTATTGGTCAAAATTTATAAAATGACGAATTTAATAGCTGTGCTATGACTTGAAGATGTGTAACACCTAATAAAATGTCGAAAATTCTAAACGGAAGTCAAAATTTTAATACGAAGTGTTGACCCTTGGGGACCCAATATCGATGGACGTTAATTCTTTATAAATTAAATTATAAAATTTAAAACCGGGACTAAAAAAATTATTTTACGCATGTATAGTACCATTTACGCTTGGGTTTGCTAGTGTATATGATTTCGTTTTACATATATTACGAGTTTTGATTAAATATCTCCATTTTTAAACAATAGAGCGAGAAAGTCCGTGCGGATCTCCGTACCATTTTTTTTACAGCAGCCTCTTACTACCTGTCCAGATTGTATGCATATTTAATATTTAGGCTATTCTAGTAGGATAGGTATGAGGAAAGAACCACTTTATAGTTAAGTTACCTACATTTACGTGGAAGTAGATTGGGAAATTATTTAGGAAAAACCCCCCTCAGTAGATATAAGTGGGATTTTAACCTCAATCTTCTTGTATTCAGCAGGCTTGCCTAACATGAGTTATGCCTTAGACCAGTGGTTCTCAAACTGGAGTAGGTGAGCAGTACTAAAGGGAAAACTGGCAAAATAACAAGGGACTTATTCGAAACACTAATTAAATGCAGTTATCGTTATCTAATTTCTTCCATCCCCCTTTTTCCCTTATTTGATCGGCTGGAGACCGATTTGTGAGAATGTTAAACTCTCTACTTGACACCTTCTACATTAGCAATTTATGATGCATTTCTTGACAACATATCTCTGTGAGAGTGGTTTTTCATCCATGATGTACCTAAAATATAAGTACAGTAAAACCTTGGATTGCGAGTGTTTTGTAAGAAGAGCAAAAATTTTCAATAAATTTTAACTTGATAAACGAGCGATATCTTGCAAAACGAGCAGTGTCATTGGATAGGTTCTTTGTTAAAGTCGCACAAAAAGAAAAATATTCTTGTGAGCTAACATATAGCGGTGATTCCGTTAGTGACAGTGAAAGTCGACCTAAACTATAACCCACCTCCTCCTCTTCTCTCTCTCGTCTACCTCACACCAGCCACGATTAAATTTAATTAATAAATTTGATTACAGTACAGCTACATTTAAATAACGAAAATAAAAAAGGTATTAATCATTCTTAGATTAAATATTTTTGGGCTGTGGGACGAATCATCTGATTTTCTATTATTTCTTATGGGGGAAATTCACTTTGATATACGAGTGCTTTGTGTTACGAACACGTTTACGAAACGAATTATGCTCGCAATCCAAGGTTTTACTGTACAGCAATAGGCTAAATTTGGAGCTAGACCACCACTTTAAAGTTTCAACCGGACAATCAGACACAAAAAGTCGTGCCAAGCCATGCAACCAAACCCCTCTCACTGAAAAACTATAGGATTCATAATATACCAGCTCCAGAATTACAATTAAAAACTTTGATTTGAAAATATTGTGTTAGTTTTACTTTTTTTCTTTATTTTTGAACGAATTTGTGATGAAACCGTATAAAACTTTTTACGGTAAAATTAGGTTTTTTAACTGATCATAACGATTTTAAACCTGTCATTTAGAATATTTTTTATTGGGGTACATAAACTTTTATTCGTGGTCAAAGGGTGCAATTTAAAACAAGTTTGAGAATCGCTGCCTTAGACCATTCGGCCACTTAATTGATTACGAACAATTCACTTTAAGTAAGGACCATGTCTATAGCTTGCACTTAGCAGTTCCCAGGAATCAAGATTTCTTAAGACTGATATGTATATATCTATAAAAATAAAAACTATCTTCATTAATGTAGGCTATATTAATTTTGTATGTGGTATCTGTTCTACTACTTAATAGTTGGCATTAATAAATTTTATAGTTTAAATATATTAAATAAATGTACACATACACATACATAAAATACAGCGTGTATCTAAAATATTCCATCAAACTTCGGCACTTTATTCCTGATTTAAAAATTGAAGGATTGATGAAAGCAAATTCAACGCCTCTAAAGAGCTAGGTAAAAACTTTATTAGGTGAAATATTATGAAAAATGCTTGCGCTTGTAAAACGAATATTTGCTTACTAATTATTTAAACCTAATCATTAATTAACTAAATGTATTGTACCTACTAACCACATCATATAGTGATAAATGGGTTTGCTGCCATTATTTCTAAAATAAAATGCACCCTACTACCATACTGTTTACTACATTATAGGATATAGCTACAGTGCAAGAATAATCTACATGATTAACCAATTTAGTTTATTTATACATAAATAAGATATAAGAAAGTACAAAGAACTATAGGTTGTATGCGTATAACCCGAACGGGTAGTAAGACGCGGTGCTAATAATAATAATAATAATAATATAGGTTGTAATTACTCAAACCATCCATTGTTTAAGACAAGAAAGAAAATATAATTACGTAAATAACTCGCCTAAGGTGAGTCGCACACTTCGGTCATAGGCGTAAACACTTAATCTTGTAATTCGTTAAAACAGGACAACTACTAATACTCCTAATAGGACTCTAGGTAATAACACTACGTTATTAGTACATAGTGGCTGCGATCAAAAGAACAACTTATCTATCATTCAAGCCAGTGAGGCTTACTACAACAACACATAACTTTAAATATGAAGAAAAAACCGCATAATATTAGTCCTAGTTTAAGGAGCTACAAGGGTGGTAGTAAACTTTTGCTAGCTAGTGAGAGTTAACTCCTAATAGAGATAGATATTACAACGTAATTTGTTCTTTGAAGAGAAACAGATCTTTTAAACCTAGTCAGTGGCGAATCACCAGGAATCTAGAAGCAATTAATACTATGGCCGGACATTTCCTAAATAGTACTGCCAGTGCAATCAATAGTATAAACATTAGTTTACCCTGCAACGGGGATAATAATACTAATCAAGATTGTGATAAAACTCGATCAACTCAATAGGAACCTCAAACGGGCCGTACATAATAAACATAGCCCCGTGAGCCACTACTATGAACTAGTAGCACTTCCACAGGTTGTGGACCTCAAATCAGTACAGACTTAGGCACCTACAAGACTGGTGTGAGCTACATAACCAATTAGGTTGTAAAACGAAGCAACAGATAATCTGGCATTCTCCATAATTAAATCCTACGCTATTCTATAGCCACAGCATGGTCAAACAGTTTAGGACGTCTATTTACGACGCCAATATTTCAACCAAGTCTAAAAGACGTAAAAAGATAGTGCACATGGCGCACTATAATAAACTATGCCTTATGGGTATAGAAAAGGGTCAGAACAACTGGCATACATATTCTATGTCCTATAGACATAGTATAATAGATCTCACAGCTCAACAAAATAAACTATGCTTTAAGGGCATAGGGAAACAAATAAGTGTTACCTACAAAAATCATAGTCTTAAGGACATTTACATGATAGAGCTCACAGCTCCACTAACAGAAACAACGCCTTAAGGGCACATCGACGTAATCAACTACGTCTATCAATACTCATGATAGACGCCGTAGCTCGATCTGCGGTGAGGAGGTGATTCAGACGCCACAACCATCGCTGTCTTCTCTACGAAGTCTAGAGTTTCTCTGGC
This sequence comes from Timema podura, assembly GCA_033556935.1. Classification (NCBI taxonomy): domain Eukaryota; kingdom Metazoa; phylum Arthropoda; class Insecta; order Phasmatodea; family Timematidae; genus Timema; species Timema podura. The sequence continues at coordinate 13,810,049 of JAVRXN010000009.1, forward strand.
AGTAGTGTCTCCAACGAGTGATGATTACAATACAGGTAACGTGAACCAAGGACCGGCTCGTATTTATACCAATGAGTTTAGATGAATTGGCTATGATTATTCCAAGTACAGAAAAGGGGGAGGTGATGGTTACACATCGCGCCACCTGACTCTGAGTGCTCGCCGACCAGTTGGCCTCTCCTGAACTGACCTCTCGCTCATTTACTCGTCAACTGGCTTATGAGTTAGAAGTTGGCTCGTCTTGACTTCCAAAGCCGATGTACTACATTCGCTGGGGCATTTTAGGTGTTGGTGAGAAGGGCGTTTCCTGATGTCGCAGTAATTCTATATCTGCCACACATCATAAGAACTTATTAGAACTGTTAATAATAGTTTTACACCATTCTGAGGGCTTGATCGATTGTACGTGTTAATAATTTTTGTTTGTTATTTTTGACACGTTACAAAAATATGCCGGAATAATTATGATCAAACTTTGACGTCAGATTAAGAAATAGAGAATCAAATTTTAAAAAATGTCTCTAGGAAAAACTGTTTAACTCTCCCTCGTTTCCTGGATAATAACACGTTTGTTTTCAAAACAAAAGTATTAATTGCTGCCAGGTAGACAGCCATCATTGCTATGCTGCTTCACCGTGCAGTCGTACAACAATTTAACATAACCTGTGTATGTGTGTATTACGTAATGTACATTAGTGAGTTGTGCTTACACAGTTCACAGCTCAGTGAAATATTATTAATATATAATCACAGGAGTATTGATAGCAAAGTTAAGTAATACAAATTGAAGCTATTGCATACAAATATCTTAGTCTCTAGTTGTAAAAAGAGCTTCACAGCAAGTGTTCTAAATAGTCGCCCCCGACGTCATTGAAATAATTGAGGTGGCGTACCAATGATTGGACTACTCTTTTGAACAGATACAATTCATTTAGTTTATCAATGCTAACGGTTTAAATAATAAACTTGTGCAAAAATTATTTTTACTAGTCCGTTCAGTTTTCATAATATCCCACCTAATAACGTTTTTACCTCGCTTTTTAGAAGCGTATACTGCCCTATATATTTGAGGTAGACCTTGAGTTGTTTTTAACAATCCTTCTATTTTTGCCTCAGGAATAAACTGCCAATGTTTGTTGGAATGTCTTAGATACACGCTGTGTATAAATGTACATTTATTTGATAAATCTATTAAACTAAAAGCAAAACCCACCCACTCATCACCGTACTTACCCAACTCCTGGCCCGGAAACTTGAAAATTTTCTTGGCAGGGGAATAGAGGTATTTCCCTCATATAACTAGAAAAATCTAAAATCTTGAAATTTATAAATGGGTCTCTATAAATGTGGGGCTTGTAATTTAAAAAACCTTTTTGAGTGAGATAGAAGATTAAATTGTTATACATATTGAGAGACAGCCCCTGATGGCCCGATTAACCTTTAAATTTGCAATTTAAAAAAGTGGAAAGAAATGGCTTAGGGGTGTTAGATATTCCAAAAACTAATAGTAATTAACTATTGATCAGTGTGGTATAGAACTGAAATTCAGCTAGTAGGAAAAAAAAATCCCTCTAAATAAATATTAGATTCTATAAATTTTAAATCTTTCGTTGGGCTTCGTGAAATGGGGAGGAGGGGGATGGGTTCTTTAACTGAAAAACACACTTTGAGGCGTGATGGAAATTTTAACTTAGCATTGAGGTAGAAAGACAATTCCAGATATCCTAACCAATCTTAAATTCATAGTTCTATGTTTAAGTCGTTTGAATGGATAGAGCGGGGCCTTACAATTCCCAAACTAATAGAAACAAATATTTTTCTTTGTGGTATGGAACTGAAACTAAGCAAGAAGGTATAAAGAACAATCCAAAAACCATAAAAGACATAAGATTTTAAATATAGAAAATAGGTAAGGGGGAGGGGAGGGGGAGAGGCGTGTTAGGTTAAAGAAACTTCCAAGTGAGACAGCAAATTTAAATTTACCAGGAATAACAAAATATATTTTAATTATTTAATATTTATAAAGGAGACTGATGAAATAGTTTTTCTGCCATTTTTATCATTTTTTACTTTTCCTTTATTACCTTTTAATCCTTTTTGTCCCTTTTCCCTTATTATTTACCCCTTTTTTTTAAAAAAAATAGATATGATTTCCAACTTTTTGTCTTTATTGACTTTTTTACCTCTTTAGCATAAAATAACTTTTCCCTGCAAAGCCAGGTACTTTATTAAAATGTGTAAAAAGTGAAAAAAGTTAAAAAGTAAATCTAATCAAATTTAGAAAATAATTATAAATTCGGTAGGCTTAAAGGGTTAAAAGTGTATAAAGTATTAAAAGAGTAAAGCGGACAAAATGGCTATAGGAGAAAAAGGGCAAAAAGGATAAAGAGGGCAAATAGTACAAAATGATAAGAGGGGGAAAGGGATGGAAGGTAAAAAATCCCAGCGGGCCAAAAGGATAAAAAGGGCATAATGTGCCTAAAATGCATAGAAGAATTAACAGAGTAAAAGGAGTTAAAGATTGGAAAAAAGATAAATTTTAAAAGTGAAAAATGCGCCAGCATGGCAAAAAGGGTTAAAAAGTTAAAATAATCAGATAAGGGAAAAAGGGGTGGAAATGTAAAACGGGTAAAATGGATTGCTTGAAAGTAAATAATTCTAAAAAAAGTTCGATTATATTCACTTTGTATTCTTTTTTGCCCTTTTTGCACTTTTTACACCTTTATACACTAAAATTAATACAATTTTCCTTAATTGCTTTTTTTATATTCTTTATACTATTCAATCATTTTCTACTTTTTACCCTTTTTTACTATCTCTTTGTATTTTTGGACTAGATTTACTTTTTACTATTTTTACCTTAAACTATTTATCTAGGGCAATGCCCGGTACTTAATGTTATTGTTATTATTTAATGAAGCTAACCGTTATGTATAAATATATATAGACACATACTATAATAAATCACTGGCTTTGTTATGTTTCAGTCCTTATCCTACTAATTATCTATATTTTTTTTTTTTTCAGGTTATTTTTGGCACATAACGGATATCCATTATGACGTACACTACTCCACAGGAGGTAATACAAGAAAAAGTAAGTAATTCCTTCGTTATATTTAGGCTTTATTCAGAATTGAAATAATTCTTAATTTAATATATCTATTATATCAATGAACATAATAATCAAATTTCTCAACATATGTGAACTATAAAATATTTATCATTTTATTTATTATTTTTAAACTATATTTGTAAGATAAATAATAAGTTAATTTTCCTTGGAAACTTTAATGTATACCCAACTTAAACGGTAAGTAACTATTTTAAATAAAGTTGTGTTGTATTCATCACGATGATTCCAACCCCTGTCTCCTTCCCCTCCTTCCCCAACATAAGTATCCTCAAAATTAATATCGATTACATTCCTCTATAACAACCCCACCGTCCTCAAAAATACCACCCACCAACAACCCCATACCTCAAACCCAGTCTCAGCAAAATTAGACATCCACACAAAACGCCTTCTAAATAATCAAAACAAAATTTTATTTTAAATATCATACAATCCCCATATCAATCCCTATACAAAACTCTCCAATCAACCACCACACTAAATTTCCATCTTAATCCACAAATATACCTGCTTCGTTAGCCGCATAGTCAAAGGCGTCACTCTTGCAATAGACTAGACCACCAATTATAGGGAAATTGGGAATCAAATCCCTGTATATAATACTTAGGGTGGTTACCTCTGAGAGGTTTCCCCCTCTCTCTCCTTGCAAGTGCGGGTAAACTTTCTCTAAATTCAACCTTCCTCATCCCTATCTGATTATCTTCAATAAGTATATATGCTTACAACTTGGCCAGTAACCAGGTAGTAAGATGAAATGCTAAAATAATAAATAATAATAAAAATAATCCCCACATAAATTCCCATCCTAGCCCACAGCTAAAAACACACATAAACCAACACAAAGCCTCGTCTCAACTACCAAATAAAGTATCATCTTAACCCCTACACAAAAGTCCCATTTCAAGCCCCACATAAAATCCCATCTCAACTTATTCCAAACAATATTTAAACCTCTTTATTAAACCTCATCTCAACACTCCACAAAGCCCCATTTAAACCCACAAACCCATCTCAACAACCCCTCATTCAGCACAAAAAAATCCCAACTCAACTTCATACAATGCCTATATGATCCCCCAGACCGAAGACTTATTTTAAACTTTGCATAAAATACCATCAAAACCTCCACACAAGCCCATTCTCACTCTCTCACAAAATATAAATCCCAATTTAAACTCCTACATTAAACCCCAACATCAAATTTCACCAAAATTTTAAAATGTTACGACTCGAGGTGCAATCCAAGCACACCCATTCAGTATCCACCAAGAGGTTGACTTCATGCACCTGTTAGTTTAGTCTCTAAAGACTGCACGTGTACAGTGATGACATCGCCCGTTGTCCTTCATATTTCAGATTGCTGGCGGACAGAAAACGGTATCAACGTACAGAAACCGTCGGTAAATTCGGAGACTACAACTGCGACTCGCCGTGGGCTTTGGTGGAATCTGCAGCGAAAGCCATGAGGACCAAGCATGGTGATAACATCGAGTTCGTTCTTTGGACGGGGTGAGCACGATTAATTCCAACATTATTTTAATTATTTTAAAGTTCCACACATTTAAATGAGAAAAATAAATAACACAAATTGGTGTTAATATTCAAACTGTTTTGGTTTCAAACAAGTATTTAGAAAACAGTTATGAAATTAAATTTCAGGCCCTCTTTTATGTCTGCTTCTCTTTTTCTAATTACTAACTCTAAGAGGTTTCTTGCACCGCGTCTTATTATTCGTCAGGACTATTCGTATTTAATTACACTAATTGCTGAGGTAGGTTGGGCTTAGAGGAAATATACACCAATTCTCGTGAAGAGAGAGAGAGAGAGAGAGAGAGAGAAACTATTTAATGATTTCAACCCTAAGTCTACCCCACCAGGATTTAAATCCTGACTTTCCAATCAACCGTTAATTAGATTAAACGAGCCTGCCAATGCGAGTGCAAACGAGAAAGTCTGCTTTTGTTCTTCTATTATCGAAATGAAAAGATTTATTTTGTACTTTCCACGAGATTTTGTTCAAGGAAGCCATACAATACTCCTACCAATGACGTATTTAACAATACCAGGAACATTTTATGACAACAATTGTCTTTCTAGGCTGGAGGATTTGTTTGACAATAAAAAACAATAATAATAATAATAATATTTAGCACCGCGTCTTACTACCCGTTCGGGTTATACGCTTAAGTACTAATTACGCTAAAGGATTAGGAATGCGGAGGGTTGAATTTAGAGGAAGTTTACCCGCATTTGCGTGAAGGGAGTGTGGAAAACCATTTAGGAAATACCACCCCCAGTTCACCCGACCGAGGTTCGAACCTCGATCTCCCCGTCCTCAGTGGTCGAGCTCAACACGACTAGCGCGTTAGCCAACTACGCCACCGAGGTGGGTCTCAGACAAATAATAAGATGTGGTACAAAATAAAATAGATAACGTTCAAAAGCTTGTAAGAATGAAACATTGAGTCGTGTAGTACTTGTGTTTGTAAATGTTATAACACAATAGTGAAACTGCCCATTTGATGAATTGGGCAAAATGCTGCTCATTCCGTAAACTGGCCTCTTCGCTACAACATTTAACAAACTGAACAAAAATTGCATTAACTCTAGTCCATTTCAAAAACTTGAACTTATTGTACTATCTACTACAAGTTTAATTGAAATTCGTTTGAAGATATTATATTAAACTAACCCATCTTCACTTAAGCTAACTTTCTATTCTAAAACGATTAGAAGTTAACTTAACTTAAAGACTAAACTTTTTCTTCGCTTATCCATGAACTGGACAAAAACTAGTTCTGTTTATTAATTATGTAACTATTGGAGCCGCCAAGTTCATAAACTATTCAGCACAAGCGATGATTTTTTCATAAAGTGTACTACTTTTTGTCCAGTTTCTGAAATGATAAGGAGGGGAGACTAGTTCACTGAATGGATGGAAATTGGTCCAATTCGTAAACTGGGCAAGTTCACGAATGGGGTGTAATATACAGGCTGTTTCACTCATTCTAGCCCCTGAATGCTTCTCATTAGGCAATTATGTCCATAAATTTGAAGGTTATAAGGGAAACTCAATGGATTTTAGCGAGTGGAACATTCTGTATGTAACTATGCGATGGAGTGTATTATATGTAACTATCTGTGACCACACACACATCACTGCGGGAGTGTTGCCATTCCAATGAGTTGATTGATATTTTTTATGACATGTGACTCAAAAGTGACCTGGTGGGCCAATGTGTATTCTCAAAGCTTGGTCTAAAATATATTATAGATAATGCTTTTGGGTATAGCATGAGTCCCACCTCAAAAACACACACACCCACACTCACCAACCCCACCCACCCTTAGTAATATCCCGTTTTTGTGGAAGTAGAACTGTAAACAATCGCTATTGATATTTTACCGGTGCTTTTATGTTCACGATAATGCACAAGTAATATATATATGTTATATATGTTGTATATGTTATGTATATATCATATATGTCCGTATGTATAATAACTATTATTGGTGCACCTCTCCAAAGGCATAAATGTATTGCCAAATTATTTCACATTTGTTTTTTATGAAGGTTTCGATAGTAAATAAAAGTCTAATGGTGTATGTATGTATGTATGTATATATATATTTAAATATGTCCAGAAAATTCTTTGTAATTCTCAATCAGATAGAAAACTTAAATTTGGGGAAATTGTAGGGGAACCACTAAAGAGTTGTGCACATTTTTCAAGCTTGGAAATTGATTAAAAATATAAATTATAAAAAATTAAAATGTGATTTATTTAATAATTTTAATTAGTCAAAATGTTATTTGCCTTTCAAAAGCAAGGATAATCTAGAATATAAATGTAAATTTCAAATCCAAAGAAAATTTTCAAATTATAATACAATTACCTGTATTTATGGTTTGGTTGGTTTATATTTATAATAGTTAGAAAAAAGTGTTTCCTTGGCCAGTGACAATTTTACACTTATCCTTAAACATATTTTTTAAATTTAAGCTTATAATTACATAACTTAGAAATGTATTCATACCAACCACTCTAACTAAAATACAGCTAACAGTGCAGAGTAACAAGTGACAACGTTACAAATTAAAATAATGTTTGATTGTTGCTTTGTGTGTATGTATATGAGTTTTTTTAAGAACCACTTTTTACTACCCTTCAGGCTATACGTCTATTTACTAATCACGCAAATGTGTTAAGGATGAGGAGGGTTGTATTTTAAAGGGAGAGTGTAAAACCATCTAGGAAAAACAAGCCTCAGTACACCCAAAAGGGATTTTATCCCGGATATCCCCTTCATCAGCATTCCAGTCTATTGCGAGAGTGATGCAATTGACCATGCGGCTACCGAAACGAGTTATTTATAACTGAAATATACACGAGAACCTAATTTTAGAGTTAATTTGAAATACATTTTGTATTATTATTATTATATAAAAATAGTATTAATTTAGTTAATTCTCACTTTAGCCACTCTTACTTAGTTTAATTAAGTTACATAAATATGGCTTTATAACACGCTAGACCAGTGGTCCCCAAATGGCGGACCTTGGTCCACATCCGGACCGCGAGACATTTTTAAGGACCTTAGCGACATAGCGATAAACAGAAGACCTAATACTATTTGGGTGGTGAACGGGTAGCAGACATGGAAGAGCAGCAATAATAAATAAGTAAAATAGCTAAAAGGAAAGAAAATCATGTTTTTGAGTTAATAGAGTCCTATAGGACCTGAACTTGAGTCACTGTTAAAGTTTTAATGGACCACGAAAATATGTCGAATTTTTTAAACTGACCTCCTTCAAAAACAATTGGGGTTGTTGCGTTAGAATAACCTAACAAAAACTAAACTTTCATACATCTACAAATGGAAGGTTGGGTTTTGTTAGTTTGGATAGTATTAACATGAGTCTCTGTCATACATAGAATCAAAAACTAGTATATTATAAATTACTAACGTTGAAAAATATGACATTAGGTTCGCTTTTATCTAATCATGAATCAAATTATAATTTTATTACAAATATATTCTGAAACCTTTGATCAAATTTGGTTATTTGATTAAGAGTAATAAACAAAATAATCGTCCAAATTATTCAATTGATAGGCTTTAGTTTTACACAGACAAAAATGCTCACGCATAAATAGTGCTTTCAATCTTATACATATTTAAAATGTATAATAAACCTGTAATATTAAAATACAAATAAATATACTTATCATTTTTTAATATTTAACCAAACAAATATAAAATACCAGTTCTTTACTAAACAATTTAAGGTCTTGGGTTGATGCCACATAGTAGTTTTTTTGAGATATTAATATTATAATTTAAATCATAAATAACACATGTTTGAATAATTCTTATTTCACAGCAATTTTTATTAAACTTCCCAACTTTCAGAAATCAGTACAAATAAGATCGTAACTCTATGTAACTAAATATAGGAAAACAATTACATTTTGTATAGCTCTTAGCCCTAGAATGGTAACATGGGGGACCTAGAATCTACTAGGAATAATTTTTACGGTAGGTTGACTACGCTGCGCTCGCGCTCAGTACCTTCCTTTAAGCCACTATCCTAATTGTGTTTCGTATAACCAAGGTGTTTGTCACGATCATTGTCCGTTCATAGTAGTTTGAAGACACTGTGGTTGTTAAGATCCCCACGTTATTATTTGTGTAACAGTTTTATACCAAATTGTTTCTTCAGTTAAGTCACAAATTCACAATTAATACTGTACCTTAGTTTATAAATTATATTATTTAATTAAATGGTTAATAGTTGGAGTAGATTACTTTTTTTTTTCGTTATGTTCAATGCATTTTTTTATGTGATAAATAATTTGAAATTAATGTTATGTTTGTCTAATGGGCAATACCACAACGATAGCATTTTGTAGAGTTGAATGGCATCATCAGGTAGTTGGTAAAAAACAGATATATTTTATTTTTATTTGCACCGTAAGATGGACTGAAAACTGCGATGCCAGGGTACTGGTCATATAAGTTTAGTAACAGAATAGTGTTTAAAAAACGGTACATTTGATTATTGTTTAGAACATTTAAAAAATATATATAAATTTCATGCGTTTTTTTTTACATAGTAAATCCATACAAAATGGACTGTAACTGTATAAGACAATTGCTTATGGAAACGGAGGATATGACTGAAGATGAAATTGATGTGAATTGATGTAAACATTTTTATAAACAAAGTTTCAAATGAGCATTTTTTTTTACAATTATTTCTATTTAAGGGCTATAAGACCTTTCACGACCGATTAACCGGGTAGTTAGAATTGTATACAATATTATATTTGATCCAGAATTCAGATAAAATTCCAATTTTTGGCATTCATTTTTTGATAACGGCCAAATTGGAATCAGTGAAATAGTTTCTCATTTTGAAATAGTTATTTTTAAATCTTGCTATATTTTAAAAAATAGGATTAAACTGTTTCATTGGTTTAAATTCCACTGTTATTTTTAAAACAGAACACAGAGAACTGTCCGCCGCATTACCTACCTAGCTAGGTGTTATCCTTAGTGTGAGATGAACTCCTGAAGTTGTTGTGATAAAGCACATTATAGCCTCAAGCTCTTGATATAAATTAAAATATATTTAATCATGGTAAATTTTGTTTATTTATAAAAGCAACAAAAGGTATCTAAACTTTTAAAACCAAAAATAATTTAATTTAATTTCTTCAAGTTTTTTCTTTATAAAAATAATCATACACATAATTTATCAATACATATAAGCAAATGGGTGTAAATTAGTAGTAAAATTATTTTAGTGGATTTTTTTACTATTTTTGTCAAGCTTGTATTAATTAACCTGAGTGAGTATTGATCTAAAATAGATACAATTCTAAGTGACGTCATAAAAATTGTTTTAGAAACACACGACTTCTACACCAATCATAAAAATACAGAAAACCATACTAGCATGGTATTCAATCCGCAACACTTTTTTTAAAATAACTTAACATTGAAGCGTATAACCCGAATGGATAGTAAGACATGCTGATAAAATAACGTAACCATATGCGCATAGCTAAATGGGCCTTCATGACAGTGAGTTGTTCTAAATATATTAACTATGTTCCTAGAAAGAGAAAAACAAGGAATATTTTGGCACATCCTTTCAACCGAATAACTCTCTGGCCTTTGAAACTCATGAGTTAATCGCCGCCAGAAAATCAGTTCTCCGTTGGACACTATCCTGATACACCTCCATCCAATCCGTTACCTGACATTTGACCTTCTTCAAATATATTTGAATATCGTCCTCCAATTGACGTCTTGATCTACCAAGTTGTCTGGTTTCTTCAGGTCTCCCAACTAAAATACTGCGTATACCTCTGGAATGGCCCACATTCTCAAAATGGCCATCCCACCTCTGTCTGCACAACCTGATTATGCTCAGTATGTTAGGGGATTCATACAAACTACGAAGTTCTTATCATGTAACTTTCTCCTTTCTCCTTTTTTGTTTATCTCTCTTAAGGTGGTAGGGACTCTCTACCTCACCCATGTTAAAATGACAATGTTTAGATAGAATTTTATCGATGACTATTCATCACGAATATTTGAGATAAATAGCACAAAACAGCTCAACTCAAATATATTCTACTTGGTATACCAATCTATATTTTTACTACTTTTTTTTATGATTTTTTAAAGGTTTCCCCCCCCCACATTTTTTCATGTAAAAAATTTATTTTATTTTTTTTCTATCCAAAATTTAAAAATTGTAATTGGTATACAATACACACAAAACATAAGAGAAAACACGGAAAAAAATCATTATAATATCTTATATAATGGCTAATTATATGATACTAATATGTAAAACCAAATATACTTGCAATAAAAACAAACTATGACAAGTAAAATTCACTTTTACTATGATCAGTGATACTAACATTTAAAACAAAATATTACCGCAATAAAAAAATATTTTTCTTTATAAAAGTAAAATAAAGAGATTATATTGTTTGAGTTGATAAATGTACCCATTGAAAGACTGGAAAAATTCAAAAAAACGAAACCTCTGACAATTCTATTAAATTAGAGTCTTAAAAATAAACTTTGAGCAAAAAAGTAAATATATAATGAATCAGAAAATGTTAAATAACATTTTAAGATAAAAATACATTTTTTCATTAAAAAATATTTTTTAACTACACTATCCACTTAAGCGAAAAGATTTTATCTTTAATCTGTCCTCAAAAACTCTCAATGTTTTCTTTTAGTACAGCGTGAGAGAGCACGCCCGCTTCACAACAACGGGTAGGATTGTAATTTTGGACTACTATTAGTTTAATATATCTAGTCAGTATAAGATAAATCAACAGCTTATAAACTGAATGGTAACAAGTATTGCCTTCGTGAATTTTGTTTTTGACCACCTCTTTGAATTTCATTCGTATCTGTTGGCACCATTTCTTTACTTATTACCTATTCAAGAATGTCAACTTCTTTATTAGGTCTGGTTAAAAATAGTGCTCTATATGATCACTACTTTTACAACCTCTTTGCTTCACATTAATTTTGTTTTCTTTGTTAGCGCACATCGCTTAACCAATCAGAGGCACTCTACTTGTCTTATAGAGGCACATTAATTTTACTTAAGCCTGGCCTTGTGTTTTTTTGTCCACCTGGTATTGATAGCTTTCTACCACCAATGGTTGCAAAACTGAGTGAAAAGTTTGTAGGAAGATTATTTATTTTGAGACAATTGTTTTTAAACCCAATAGTAAAAAAAATAGTCAAAATATATTGCTTAACTTAAGAAATCTACTTGGATAACAAATAAATGCTCGTTATTTCACATCATTGAAAATAAAAGTGCTGGGTTGAATTAAATTAACTTTTAAAAATACTAATCTAAATATTTATTTTAAAACTAAAATTCATTATAGTTAATGCTTAAGAGTTAATAATAAAAACTAATTCGTGAACATTTTGAAAACGCATTACTATTGGGGTGTAAATTATTAAAAATTTCTTAGGGTTTTATAATTTCCGTTTAGTCCAAAAACATGAATTTGGCATAAATATGAGCTGATACACTTCTATAGTCTGGTCTTCGAATCTCAATATTCCTGTCACGGACAAACTATTTAAGAAGAGTTTTACGCTTTAGCCTACGGGCTACTTGATTTGGATGTTACATAGTCGAGAATCTGTAATAAATGTATTGTACATTTACAATTATATATCTACTTGATATTCAGAAAAAATACAGCACATATACAAATTGATATTTCATACAAACTAAATATATTATTTTTATTTGTTATTCATATATAATCATTGATTTTTATCATGTTACAGTTGGCTTTTAAACAAGCCTTTATTATGAATTAAAACTTTGTATAAATTTTCTTACTTTTATGATCAGACATAAATAAACTTTTAATAGCACTGGATAGATTTAATCAAAAGTTGAGAATATCGTTAAGTAAGGGAGAACAATCATCTACTTTAACTTTGTCGTTAAAGGTTATATTCAATGTTTCTGGGTCAAGAAAACAATGTAGATATGTCACTGCTGGAACGGAGTTTAACGACTAATAAGGGACCAAGTTCGCTCAAAACCTTAAGCAAGAAAGTTCGGCAAAGGTTTTGATTTACAAGCTCTTGTTCCTAAGGGAAATATGAGTCGGTTTGAGGGAGAAAAGGGTGTGTTGGGGGACTCTTGCCCATCTAATAACGGTTTTAGGGGATGCCAAGCCAAACTTTGCAGCCATAACTACTCGTTAGTTAATGACGTCAGTAGAGACTGGCCGCTAAAATAAAAACATTTCACTAGCTCAACAATCGCCCCCCCCGCCCCAAGTTTTAGGTTGTTCCACTCACTTGCCGACAAACTCGCAAATTGGTATTTCGTTCGTTATTTTGAGAGTAGTGGGGTTCCCTCAACCAATTATCCTTACGAAACTGTTCTTGTAGGGGAGACATTCAGTTTTAGCTACGACTTCATATAACATATCTAATATGGAATTATATTGGAAACATTTTCTGGAAAATGGAAAAAAAATGGTCTAATTTGAAAGGATGATAAAATATAAACGTTACCTTAAAATAAATAATAATATTCAATATTTTATTTTGAAAAGTTAAATTTTATATTAATTTTAAAACCACATTATTTTGTAAACGTTGTGATAATAATTGTTGGCTACGTGTTCTAATACTTCCAGCTAATAATAGACTTAATTTCCGACAATGGGGAGGCTTATGTTCGAATCTTGACTGAGTGCACTAGAGTGGTGGTCTAACAAACTTGGTTTATTACTGTTGTTTTCCAATCCCCATCCCACGCTAATATTGCTAAGATTAGAGGTATTAATTTTTTTTTCAATAGGGATTTTAAGAGGTCCAAAGAAAAGGTACGTTGACGAATCTAGAGCTAGCTTGGATTCAAACTTGACACTATTTCACTTGAATGAAACTTTTTTAAACATTTGACAAAAACTTATAAAAAAATTTGCAATATTTATATATTTATCACTAAATAATTTATAAAACTATCCTAACCTAAAGGAACACCCCAAAATCCCAACCTCAAACATAAGAATTTAAAATTCTGATAGTACTACACGATACTACACAATACGTTGATATTTACTAATTGTACACGAGTTCATTTTGTTATCCCATTAGCATATATCTAGGGCTATGTTAATTTATTCGTTTTACTGTTCTAAAACAAGTTGAATTGTATTTATATATTTCACGTTTCGCCAATAGACTAAATATACGGAAACAAATCTGACATTTTGCATACAAATTTAATATCTGGAGATGCTATCAACCGAGCCACACACAAAACTAATCTTTGTGAAAGCAAAACAACACCCGATGGTTAATTTATTACTTAGAGTAAATTAAAAATAAATACGCAGTTTACCTTTGATAAATTAACAATTTTGTCCTCTGTGGTCTTGGGGTAAGGTGCTCAAGACCCGATTTTCATGGGTTCAACCCCAGCTGAGGTCTACGGATTTTTCCTCAAGCAAATAAAAAAAATCCTTAGCCAAACCTCTTTTGGAGGGAAGTTAGAGCCGTCAGCCCCATGTTTGTTTCATATAAAATAACACTGAAAGTTATATAAAAATGTCTTTCCAGAAAAATTGGTAGGACTTTTCACGTCGACTCATAGAAATTCAGCGTGGAAAACAACTGGAAACTATCACACCCTTATAATCCCCTTGTACATAATGATTTTAACCAGATGATGCAGGGAGCAATAACAAGCTGGAGGGCTGAGTGCATAGCCAGTTCTAAATGGATAATAGTCACATCAAACCAACCTTCAGATTGTTGACTTAAGATGAAGAAGAAATTACCAATGCTCACCGCGAATTAAATCAAGGGAATTTTAGTTAATCTCTCTTCTAATCGCTCCTATGATTAACGATGAATAACCCACTTCAGTGATCGCATGGTCTTAAGCCGGGGTCCACACTTGTAACAGAACCTCATATCGTATCCACGTCACGATCAAAGCTAGCGTGGGCAGATGCTACGCATGACATGTTTGAGACGAAATTTCAGCCGATCCGATTACCGTTCCACTACGATTATTGTAGCGTTACATATTTTCCATCAGCCTTGTGTTGCATTCGTGGAATTAATACGTCACGACTATGGATAAACAATTAGTTGTTGCAGCATACATGTATGCTCACTGAGCTACGAGGAAAAGAAGGGAAAGGAAATGGTGGCAGACCTAACTGTAAAAAAAGAAGAGTGGACTAAAGTGGTAATAATTTGCTTGATGATCTGAAATCTCAAGAAATTAGTGGACAGTATAAACATTTTACAAGAGCGATACAGACTGACTTTGAATTAATCATAAATTTGATTGGTCACAGAATTTTGAAGAAGAATACGTACATAAGGAAAGCCAGCTGGGCACAGCAAAACAAAGCAAAATCATTTTTCAATAAATCAAAACTTTTTTGCTTTATACTGTTTTGTATTGACTTAAAACATGTTTTCACAAAAACATTTTGCTGCAGACTGAAAAAGCACAGCAAAGCCAAGTATTGGAGGGAAGTGAGACTACAGTGATCGAGTAGCATGGCAACGTGTGCATTGTTATGCTTTTTGAATGATGCCAAAATAATTTGCTTTAAGGTGCATTTGATTTTAACTAACGTGTGGTTGTGGCAGTCCCATTTGAATACATTGTATTCATGGTTTTGAGGCATAATAATAAAAAAAAAAGCTTTCTCTTTGTTTTGCTGTGCTTTTTTGGTTTGCGCCCAGACCTTTAAGTGTTCAGAAAACAATATTTCTGTTCATACATTTCCATAAAATTTAAAATACTTTCCTGGGTTCATTTCATCTTACTGCACTAAGAAAACTTTTTTTATTCCCACATCTTACTACCTGTTTGGGCTTTACGCATATATAATAATTACTCTAATGCGATAAGGATGAGGAAGGACGTATTCAAGAGGTAATCTACCCGCTTTGGCGTGAAAGAAGAGTGAGAGACCGTTTATGAAAAACCACTCTCATTAGACTCTACCGGGATTTGAACCCCGATCTCCCGTCATCTTTAGGCCAGTATAGCATGATAATGACAACTTAGACCATTCGGCCACTGAAGCGGGTGCTAAGAAAACCGAATGAATAAAATCCTAGCGACAAAACAGTGTTTTGTTCGTAGCAAGTCCAGACATGTTAATGCGACGGCGTGATTAGCAGATAGCTCTCGTTAGCTGTAGACGAGAAGGCTGCGAATCTTGGCTCAGTGAACAGAGGGAGGTTTTAACAAGTGATTTATTGTTGGGGTTTTCTCATCCTCTCTCCACACTAATGGTGATTCTTATTTGTAAAGGCCTACTTTGATAATATTGAAATATTTTAACATATCAGTTTTACATACATATGTATATATATATACATATGTATATATATAAATACATATATATGTATATATGTGTATATACATATATACATATAGGTGTGGTTTATGATCTAACCAATTAAATTAAGCCGTTAGTAGCAAGTGTGCTAAACTTATCGAAATTAATAAAAATATCAAAATGAGAAGTTTTCCTAGCACTCAATGAACCAACATACAATAATATTGCCTAGCGCCTGTAAACTAGACTGTACCGGGTCGAGCGCGCTCCAGTCTGGCCACCTCTCATTACAACCAATGTGTTCTATTTTATATTTTAGTCGCTCGCTCGCTCGCTCAGTTTGGCCGCCCCCTATCGCTCTCATGCTCGCGTCAACGTTACAGGATCCCACACAAATGACCTAATTCAAGATACGCGTCAGTAATACGATACTACAATACGAGGCCTAGTTACAAATATGGACCCTGCTGAAGGCGTCACTCTCGCAATAGACTGGATTTCCAATGACAGGGAAATAGTATCTCTCTTACCCACTAGATGTACTGAAGGTGGTTTTTATTACATTCTCTCTATCTTACAAATAGAGAAAGTATGGTGAACGTCAAAAAAATCTAACACGAGATTTTGATGAATTTTGACGTTTCAACACTCCCTGAATCCGAAAAAGTGGTTTTTGAATTTCCGTCTGTCTGTCTGTCTGTACCTCCAACTAGAGCCTAAACTATTTTACCGATTGAGCTGAAACTTGATATCTAGGGTTTTCATAGGGTTGCCCCGAGGGATTTTTGGAATTGGATATCTACCCCTAAAATTAAGGGTAGTTTACTGAAGGGAAAAAAAGAGAAAATGTTGATTTTCTCAAAATCGGCTCTAACGATTTTGATTAAATTTCATTTATAAACATTAATAAATATTCCAAACAAAATGGCTACCCTCAATATTTCAGCAATATGACTTTAAGGGCTCCGGTCTGATGCGTAAATTAACATTTTTTATAATAGCTCCGAAACTATTTGAGATATGATATTACTTAGCATTAAAAATAAGTATATATATTTATAATACAAATATTTTATCCGAAGCATATTTTTATAAAATCAATAACTTTCAATCTATACGCAATTATATGAATTTTTTAAATTTTTGGACATTAAAGTTTAAGTATTGCGACCGTAAAAAAAAACTAACCTGAGATGTTGATGGATGTCGACGTCTCATGACCCCCCGAACCCTAAAAAATAGTCTTTGCAATGCCGTCTATCTGTGTGTCTATAAAAACTTGAAATTAAGGGTAGTTTACTGAAGGGCGAAAAGAGAAAAAATTGGTTTTCTCAAAATCTGCTCAAATGATTTTGATTAAAATTCGTATCTAGGCGTTGATTAAGATTATAAATAAACTGGCGATTTTCATTTTCCTATAAAAATGATTTTTAGGGTACTTTACAGAAGCGTTAATTTCCGTATCTCCACAACTATTGGAGAAACTAAACAACTTATCATTGCAAAATTGTAGGACTATTAGAAATAAAAAACTTTTATTTGACATATATTTTTATAAACGCAACAGTTTCTGAGATATTTGCAAATATATTAATACAATTTTGTGAGCTTTAGTTGTAAACATATACTACTAAAGTCTTAACGCAATAATTCTCCAATGCCATAGAGTAATTAAATATAAGTAAGGATCTAAAAAAGTATGTTATTTTTCCTTAAATCTCTTAGGAGAAATGTTTGCATAGCAATGATCTATCTCCATTTTAGACTCAATAGTCAATATTTAAATTTTTTTATTGGTCAAAATGTATAAATGAATAATTAAATATCAATGCGATGACTTGAAGATCTGCAACACCTTATAAAATGTTAAAACTTTAACCAGAATCAAAATTTTAATACGAAGTGTTGACCCTTGTGGAAGACATTAAACTGTTTGAAATGCTCTTAGGTGGACAAAGATGCGCCTCTTTTCTAATTGATTCTATATCATTGTATATTATTTTATGCGTGTTCTTATGTGGAGTGGTGATGATACAATGTACATTATTCCGTTCAGAAATCTTACGAGTTTATAGAAAGAGAGAGAAAGTCTGTGCGGTGTGCCGTACCATATATTTAATTATTTATCACGTTCCCGCCATGCCAATTCAAGTACATTTCCTCTAAGATATATCCTCCTCATTCCTACAACCCTAGCTTAGTTAATAGATGCGTACAACCTGTAATGATCCGGTGAAAAGAATAATTTATCTGTACACGTAAAAGTACAAGAACTATTTCTACTCTGGACGAGTTATACTAGCTATGGGTAAAGATAGAATATATCTTATCCGCTAGATAGATCCAAATCAAATCTTACTAACCGTCCGAGCTGGACACATATTTAAAACCAATGGTAGTAGGTACAATCGAGAGAATGTGAGCTTGAATTTGCGAAAAAGGAGGGTAAACAAATATTTGAAGACAATCCACCATAAAACAGATATCCTGGAGTTGAGCCCTCACCTGTCCGTCACAAATAAATATTACAAAACAAGACTGCACTCTTTTTATATGTGTGAAAATGAGCGTATTTCCACCGTGAAAAGGTTTTGAAAATGCTCCATTGAATTTACACGTGCGCTAGATAGTAATTAGGCCTATCTGACAAATTTAGTTTCACTGTCCTTTCGGGTTGTACACGTGTATTAATTACAATAATGGGATAGGTAGGAGGTTTATTTCTGAGTAAATATACTACCAATTTTGTGAAAAAAATGTGGAAACCCATTGAGGATAAAAACAACATCAGTAAATCCAGCCAGCGTAAAAACCAAACGGTTAGTAAGACACGGCGTTAAAAAAAAGTAAACCCAGTTGGTTTTCGAACCTAGCTCTACCTATCACCTGCAACCCAGTCTTAGTTGAAAGTTACTCGTTAAAGCGTGTGACCATTGATGTATATTTCTGGACAAATGGAATTGGTATAACTGGGTCCAACAGAGCTGAAGTAATTATATACCTGTCCAAAAATAATGAATTATTTTAGTTTCAGCCTGGATTGAACCGTGCTCTTTTATACCTGCATTAAGCCCCTCCCCCTCGCTCGGCCCATGGGTTGGATTGCATGTAGTTAGTCTCGTATTGACTTGACTTCGTCTAGCCTGTAATTAAGTCCCTTATTCTCGCCACCAGGCCAAACTAAACTGAACCAACGTGGTAATGAATAGCAGGACGACTCCACCTGTGGCTAATGAGTGACAATGCGTAATTAACGCGCGGCTGCGTACATATTACGTGTTCAGGACTGCACAGATGAGGAAGTTAATGGCACTAATGACTCCCTTCCCCTCTTATTACAAACGCTATGAGTGAATTGGAGACCGGTTACATTGTTTATAGGGTTCGGAGGTCATTCCTATAACCGAAGGTAAAATGTTTTATATCAGGTTCAGTTTGGTGACCGTAGAGATAGGTATGCTTTGACGTGTTTTACTAGGTAGGATGAGATTTGATTCCCATACAGATGGACTAGTGGTGTGGTTACTTTGGTTTGTAGATTTTTATTACCTTTCAATGTGAAGGTTGGTGCTTTTAATTTTTAAATAAACTCTTCCCTCTTTGTCCTGTTTCACTAGACATAAAAAAACTATCCGAAGAAATTGGCCTTAAAATGTATTTATAATGATAGTAAATATCATTAGTTTACTAAAAATATATTTTCATAATGAATTAGATTAACCATCACATATTTTTACAAAGTGGTCACTTATCTCAAACTTCTTAAATATCGTAGGCTCCATCAGAATAATAATTAGAGAAACTACTTCTAAACAGTAAATATAAGAAACACTTATATATAAAAACTAATGTAAATACTTCTAAGCAGTAGCTAGAAGAACTACATCCAAAAATTATCAATGGAAACTACTTCTAAGACGTGAGTAGAAGAAATACTTCTAAACATTAGCTAGAGGAAGAACTCCATCTATGCTTTAATTAGTGTAACTTATTTTGAGCAGTATCTAGTTGAACTTATTCTAAACAGTATTTGGTGGAACTTCTTTTAAGAAGTAACTAGATGAATAACATCTAAATAGTAAGTAGAGGAACTTATTATAAAAAGTAACTAGAGAAACTTCTTCAAGACAATATTAATACGAACGACTTATAAACATTAACTTGAGGAACTATATTAAAATAAAATAGCTATAAAGCTTGCATCAATGGGCACGCAGAAAAATATCAGTTTCATCTATTTTTGTTTGTCAGTGATAAGGTAGTCAAGGTATGAATTCATAGTGGGTGTCGGGTGTAGTTTTACCATAAATTACATCCTATTCTCTGAACCGACTATCATGACCGTACGAAGAAGGATGCTGCATATGCCAAATTGTTAAAGAGGTTGGACGAAGTTGAACCTGGTGCTACCAATCAGTCTGTAATCAATAAAATTAACAGTTTGAGGTCTACCTTTCGCAAGGAGAAAAATAAAAGTTGAGGCGTCAAAGAAGTCTGTAGCATCAACGAATAACATATGTCATGCGCAAATAGTTGAGGAAATCTAATAGTTCTTCCCCTAATTATTTTAATAAACTGATGTCCGAAGATTGACTTCGCCTTTGTAAACACTTCTTGCACCACTTTTTAAGCTTTTTCGATTTTTTACTTCTTTGTAAAATTACAAAAAGTAAACCGAAAGCAGCGAAATCGTCCTGTTCCCTCGAATCCATTGTAAAAACTGAAGGATTGAACTGTGCGTGTGTGTGTTTTTACAGTGTACAGTTTCAACTGTCAGTTCAACTGTTCAGTTCAAACTGTCAGTTGAAACTGTATGTGTGTGGCCGGCCTAAGCTATACCGTTATCATCCCTGCCCTACTATCGAAATTAAAATGAGTAAATCTTTGACGGATAGCAAGAAGTGGTGAGAGAAAGAATAAATAGAAGCAGTACCTCAAAACAGTGTCAACAGAACTATTAAAATAATTTAATGGTTGATCTACTTTAAACAGTATAAAATAGGAGCTACTTTAAAACAGTATCTAGTAGAACTATTTCAAAATAATTTTAACAGCACAACAAAAACATTTATTATTGCGATCCGTTTCCAACTGCCCGTCCGTGCTATCTGCATGTTTACTTTAGTGAGTTAGGGATGATTAAGGAATAATTCAGAGAAAAAGTGGCCACATTTGCTTGAAGGGGTAGTGATAAACAGTATAGAGAGAACTACCATCATTACGATCATTCTGAACTCAAATCCCGACTACTACGTCACTGGTAAACAGAATCATACGCGGTTGATTCCTTGGCTTACATACCCACCAATACCAACCAATAGAATTAATACAAAACTCAAACTGCCATTAAACCTGGAAACAAGACAATAACTGGTATGATAAATCAAATACGGTTCTAAAACTATTTTAGTACGGTAAATAGTGAAAGTACACAACTTTAATAATGTAATAATGTAACTATTTCAAGACACTAAAAAGTTATCTGTAATAAAAACATTTCCACAGGGTGAATATAGCTAGATTATTGATTTTACTCATAGTCTTTTAAGCTTTTTGTATAACCCAAACGGGTAGTAGGACGTGGCGCTAGGTATTATTAGTTAAGCTTTTATAATTCATTTCTTCGACAAATCTTTCCAGTTGTGGGCCACAGTATTAGTTAAAGAAAATTATTATTTGATTTTATAGATTTTATGATAATATTTTAAGAAAGAATATACAATTCATAATAATACTTAAAACGTATTTATTTTAACTGAAAATTAAGTAAAAATTCATTTTTTTATATGTAATCTTATTATCTTTCTAAACTATAATTTAATTTTACTAAATAAGAAAGAATAAGGAAGATAAATTTCAGAGAAGGTGAACTCAGCTTTACATGGAGGGATAAGAGTAAATAGTTTAGTAATAAAAACCACCTTAAATTCACTCAGCTGTGATTCAAGCCCGACACCGGCAATCATTACAATTTTTACATTGATTCCACATATCCAACGGCACCGGTAGGTAGAAATATTAAGTTTGGTAATATTGATAATAAAAAAAAAAAAAAAAAAACACAGGAAAAGATATCTATTATTATAAAATTTCATAAGCTTTTTGCTAATCCTTTAAAATGCACGCCTTTGCTGTAGAAAATGAGATAAAGTTTGTGTTGTCTATATATTATCAATACATATTATCTGAATATATTTATCATTTATAGGTACAACTTTTTTGTACATTTTATACGTTATCAATATAGTATATGTGTATTTTTATCCATTATAATACAATATATCTGTATCTGTGTACGCAATCTTAATAGTTTATATATATATATATATATATATATATATATATATATATATATATATATATATATATAAGCTATATTAATAGTTTATATATATATATATAAGCTATATTAATAGTTTCTATACATACATATATATATATAATCGTTATCAAATAAAGTGTGAAGTTCATATATCGTAGGATTAGGGGTATCTGAATGATAATAGAGTATTTTCATATAAAACATTGGTTGAAAGTGACTAGTGCTAACTTATGTTGAAATAATAACTATTTGTTTACTAATATTTTAGTAGGTGTTAGTGGACTCTTCAAATAATACTTCCCTAAGAATTTATGTATTACTGGCTTTTTTATAATTTATGTAAAGAATAAAATTATTAATAAAATTATTGTGATTTTCTTTTCACGGTTGTGGCAGCAGGAGATATTATAGTGCATAAAATAATAAATTAAAAAGTACTGTAGACTATATTCTCATAACTGAACACTAAAATAAACAAATTATTATTATTAGCACCGCGTCTTACTACCCGTTCGGGTTATACGCACTTACGCTAATGTGTAATGGTAGGGTGATTGTGAGATGAAATGGAGGACCTACAGTTTAATGTGGAATCCGAACCACGGTGGAGGCCTGGCATTCCTCACATTCACAAGTTGTGATTAATACACATCTTGTCAGAGGTGAAGGAAGGGTTTGGTAATCAGATAAATCTGTGCCGGGACCGAGGATTGAACCCCGGTCGCCAGCTCAGAAGTCCGACACCTTACCCCTAGACCACCAGGTCACCAAAATAAACAAAGGTTTTCTTATAACCTATAGTAAGAGCCATGAAAACTATTATTTTAAAAATCAAACCTTCATATTTTGTAAATACACGCGCATTGACACAACCAAAAACGACTTTTATGACGTCATCAACGACTCTTATTTCATTTAATCTGATCTGGTTCTATATTTTAATTTATTAAGATAATGCAGCCTTTTAGAATCTCTGGTTTGAAAAACATTTCTATTGTACAGATTAGACGAAATAAAACCATCCTAACAGTAATTTTTGTAAGTTAGTATTTCAATAATGTATAAACGCTTAAAGAAAAATATACTTAAAACAAACTGTTTGTAGTGAAAGTTTTGATTGCCAAAAGTGATAGCAATTCAATATATGGTCTTGCAGATCATATGGATTGGCGAATGGATACATCAAATTTGATTTGGTAGCTTTTGCTTGCTATAGCTTATCTACGCTCCTGCCAAACATCTTATCTGTGCATTTATCCGTTGTCAATACAGTTTATATAGTGCCCGCTTTCCTAGTCGATTTGCTTAAGGCTGCGGCCCCCTACCTTTTGAAATTGCATACCACTTCAAAATGTCCCTAATTTGGGGTAGGCCTATAACCGAGATGATAGTGTATTTTTACTATTAGGTACAGTTTTAATAGTGCTCGGGGTTATAACAACACAAACATGGCAGCCACACCGGTTGTCTGAGCTTGAATCAGTGCTGCCACCATTCCAACACTGTTTAAATCTGCTTTTCTTTTGGTTAGACTTTGTCGTAATATATGTATCAGATTTTTTTATGGTGTTTTATTTTTTTATGACTTTAATTTTCTCGTTTTTTTGACTTATCACAGCGTACCACTGGGGAATAATTGCACGTACTACCGGTGATACGCGCTCCACAGTATGGGAACCACTGGACTGTAAGGCATCACTCTTGCATTAGTTAGGACTGTTGATGATGGGGAGACCAGATTTTGAATCCTGTCTAAACGTACTGAGGTTTTTTCGTAAACGTATTTCCCATCTATATCCACACAAATGTTGTTACACTTAATTTAAATTCAATGTAACACATCCTCAACGCATTAGCGTACTTAGTATATATGCGTGTAAGCCTTACGCGATGTCAAAACCAATGCTCTGTGTATATCTTACACATTTGTATCTCCATCCACTACCAATGAAGTTTATGATAAAATAGTTGCCACGTAGTGCCCTTTAGGCCCTTATTAATCGTAGAGAGACGTGAGGGAAGGTTTGAGGACATTCCAGCGCTGGAACTGCATCATGATGGAGTCTCAGTAAGCACACGAGTGGAACGCACTTAGTTAAACGAACAGAGAAATGAACATTTTTATCGCTGGAGAAAGGGGTGGGAAAAAAAATGTTCACCAACTTCTATTGGATAGGTTTTGGGACTAATGGATTACCCGCGTTGATGGTGGCGTGGTCTAATGCGCAAGACTCACACAATTTGGGATTGCCTGAGATGGTGAGGAACAATTTTATTTGTGCGTATAACCCGAACGGGTAGTAAGACGCGGTGTTAATAATAATAACAATTTTATTTTTCCAATGTGTCTTAGTAACTGTTCGGGTTAAACGCATTCATCTATATTGATTAGTAACTACGTTAACGTGGTAGGGATTAGGAAGGTAGAACTTAGAGAAAATGTACCCAAATCTACGAAGAAGGAGAGTGGGAAACCATTTAGGGAAAGCTAGCTTCGGTGGGCCTACGCTCAGTTGGATATTTAGATCCAACATCCACGTCACTGACAAAACGAGCTAGTTGGACTTGACGTTTAGACTGTATGCTCACCAGTGTAGGCTACGAATAGGTTGAGGTGCAATTCTCATCTGGATGCACTGAGAGGGGTTTTTTCGTGTAATTTATTATCTTCGTTTCCCATCCCCTTATTCACACCAATGCGGGTGCACTCCACTAAACTACCCTTTCTATAAATATCCTAAATACTAAGACATTACTATCTATAAATATTTTTATTGTTTTTTAATAACCACAAGCTTAGCATAACATTTCTTCTTGTATGGTGACGGGGATGTATAAGTTTAAATCCTGACTGGGTACACATTGGCGGTATTATTTTTTTCAAAGATTTATTCACTCTCTATCTACGAAAGTGACAACTAAATTTTACCTTAATCCTCTTACCTTCCTCTATTTACCCCACTATTGTAATAAAATTCCACCTACCTTGAATGGGTAGTGAATTGCAGTTTAAAATATATTAGTAAAGAACTGTAAGTTATTCAACATCTGTATTTATTAATTAAAAATAAAACTCTTATATACGTGATACCAAAATTAATTCAAAATATATCCTTACAACTAAAAGTTTAAAGACTTATGAAACACTAAGCCATTAGCACATTTAGAAATATAAATTGCTATCTAGCATCTGCGGGTCGTTAGAAAATGTTCTTTCGGTATGGTGGAAAGTTTCCTGAAATATACGAGGTCATTTCATAGTCTGGATTCTCTCGTGAATTTATCACACTGTTTGAAAATAATGAACCATTCAACGTTCAAAAGAGAGAGAGGGGCTATATTTTTTTTTATTAAAGTGAGTTCAAACGTAATAGAGAGAGAGAGGAGGTAGAATCGGTTGAATGCACGATACTCACACACCTGCAAGCTATTCATATTCTCCCTCCAGGGTCAGCCAGTAAATCAAATTTCCTCCTGAGGGATCAAAGCCACGTGGTGTGTGCGATCGAATACGGACTTCAAATTATGAAGTGTTCAATTATAACAGACGCGCTGTATGCATATGACTTTCAACAGTTCTTTCTTCAAAATAGTGTCGGGCAACCAGTCGTGGATTATGTTAAACGTTTATTTTGTATGACATTTACTTAGTACATTTCCTTTTATGGCTTTGAAAACTACTGCGAAATAATATAGAACGGATTTTTGAATCATGGTTTTAAAGGTAATAAAATATTCTTTATTACACCCAAAAATAAAAGTTAACATAATAGGCTTAGTAAAATTTTTAGCAATTATATTGATTATTCAGTAATATCGACAACATCTGTATCAGCTTGTAAATTATAGAAAATATAACCTTAGTTAAGAATGCTACGCATCTGAACCATTCGTTCGGGATGTCCATATATTTACACTACAAATTAATCAGGAGTCAGGAAGTTGGAAATGAAAAAGATTTTAATCAAAATTACGTGGATTGAGAATGGGAAATCACCTAGGAAAACTACCTCAGAACCCTATGCAGGGTTGGGTACCCTGACTTACCCGTCACAGGAAAACCTCACAATGTGATTCAAACTCCTTAGGTGGTTGTTGGGAATATGGTCAGGTTGGTAATATGCACGGAACACAATTCATAACTAGAACTATAAATATAAATAGCATGGTCTCCCAGACGTGTTTCTGGAGGGGTCTTGATTATTTAACTGTCTGAAAATGTGTTGAACGGTGTGGAGCCGCCATTTTCTGGAGGTTCATCGATGTTCCTGAGGTGTGGTATGTAACAAATGGAGTTATACATTTATAGATATGTATACATAATTAGAAATCCATATATATATTATTTCTATAAATGATTTTCTGTAACTGATTTAGGTAGTACGGGGCTGGACTGGTTAGCCCATTACATGCTTAACGTGACTTAATGTAAAAATACAGAAAATGATAAATTCCATTGTCATTTTAATTTTTTATTTGATTTTTTATTATTAAATATCAAAATATTTTTAGTGGTTTTTAATCAACAAACTATTACTTCTTATTCATTAATCTTGATGGTAAAATTTCTACTCAAATCTCCATTTCGCATTTTTAAGTTGTTGAAAAATTCCAATTAAAGATGGTTGTCAAAATTGGTGGTCATATTAACTTGATGTGTTTTTAATATGGCATAAAATTATACTTTTGTAAATGAGTTGTTTTTTATGTTTCCAGTTGAATGAAATAAATGATTATTGTGTTCCTCGTTAAAAATGAACTATTATATAATATCCCACAAATGGGTTTCAAAAATTCCATAAATTGGTGTCAGGAAAATTATACAATCATAGTATGGCCATATTCCCATCAACCAGGTATATAGATTCGTTCACAAAATATTTGTTTTCACTTTCTCTCAAACCCTTGGAGGGAGAAGTATTGTGATAATCATAAAATACGTGTGCAACAATTTGATAAGTGTCGACTTTTCATGATTCTCTGAAACAGAAAAAGTGGTTTTTGAAATACCGTTTCTCTCTATCTTGGCCTAGAGCCGAAAACATTTTGTCTATCTGGCTAAAACTTAGTACCTAAGGTTTTCATCGCGTTCCCCCGAGGACTTTTTGTAATAATATGTCCATCCCTAAAATTAAGGGTATTTTATTGAAAGCGGAAAAGAGAATAATCAATTATTTTGTAATTAGCTTTAACGATTTTTATTAAATTTGATATCTAGGCGCTATTTGACATTATATAAAAAATGGCAGCTCTCATTTTCTCTTAAAAAGACTTCGAGGGAACTTTACATGAGCAATAATTTACAATTTGGATCAAATCCCAACAAAAATTTAAGATACGAAGATGCTTTTAATTGTAAAGATATAGTAATATTAAATAAAAAACTCTTATATTTGAAGTATGTTTTTATGAAACTTATAGCTTCTGAGCTATAAGCAAACATATATATATAGTGTTCAAATTTTGAAAATGAATTTGATAGATATGTTCTCTGGTGTACAGAGAGAGCTCTTCCTATTTTCTCAATGTTTCTGTAATAATGTATATTACTTTATTTATGTTCTTTGTTTTAATATAATTCTTTTTTTATCCTCTCTCAGCACTTCAGAGAAAGGAGTATTGTGATCGCCAAAAAATCAAACTCAAGATTTTTATAAAAGTCTATGTTTCATGACCATTTCAAACAGAAAAAGTAGTTTTTGCGATGCCGTATATCTGTCTATTTTTCTATTTGTTTATTGACCTATCTATAGCCGAAACCATTTCACCGATCTGGCTAAAACTTGTTGTCTAGTGTGTTCACAAAGTGCCCTCGACGATTTTATTTAGATATACAACCATAAATTTAAGGACAAGATAAGATAGAAGGGATTTCCTCAAAATCCGATGAAACTATTTTGATTGCTTATTTTTATCTAGACACTATTTAACATTACAAACAAAATGTTAATTCTAATTTACTCATGAACATGAATTTTACCGTATTTTAAATAATGAGACCCGGGCTCACAAGGTGGCCCACTACTTAAATTTAGCTGTAAATGTAAAGTAAGCCGTAAGAGTGTTTGTTTTTGGAATGCCAAATAATAATATATATAGATGGAAAGACGAAAGAATTCCTAAGGTTACCCAGGATGAGCCACCTATGGAACCTGTTAAATTTCTCCTACAGCCATAATATATTTATATCTGTTTTAAAATATAAAGAGACCTAGTTTAATCTCTTGCGTTTTTATAATTTTATTGATTTTATCTTTATTGAGCTGTTTAATTTAATAAGTAGTTTTATTTTATAATTGCATATTCATTTTTAAATGGACATTATAAATTTATTTATTTTGTGTATATTATTACTTACGAGTAACCAAATATCCTCCCTTTTCTCAAATATTAAAATATGTTAGAATCGTAATGTAGGTATTTGGTCATTGTTGGTATTTGAGGTCCAGGTTCGAGACCCGGGTGAATGATTCTGGGGTGTTTCTACACGTGGGGTTATTACGGTGGATTTACCAACATTTATTTATTATTAATATATGATGCACTTCTTCTTAGCCTTTATCTCGTACCAACGCCATAATTAAGTTGTTTGTAAATTTTCATTTGATTTCATTAATTTTTCATATCGTATTACTACCCATTTTAATTAGATGAATTCATATTAACTACACTGGCAAGGTTGAGAAGGGTTTAACTATGGGAAATGTACCCAGCTTATGTGGAAGGAGAGAGGGATTAGAGCACCAACATCCCTGGCAAGCCAAACTAAAGGAATTTTACATTTAGACTGCATTTCCAAAAGCGTAGATAGTTCATTGATAGCTTTGAAGTTTAACATATTTTTAAAAATAAATTATAAATGCTTTCTATGTCTGCAGCTAACAATGATTATAAAACTCGGACATTGGTTTCAGTGTAAGTAGACAGATGCAATGCCAATCATCACTATGTACGGGAGACAGCTTATGGTTTCAACTCTCTACAAAGGATTTTGCATAGTCTCATTAAGAACGGTAACATTGAAAAGTTAAACGGAGACATACAATTCTATATATGGAACAAAGGATGATCTGTGTGCTAGGATTGTTTAAATACAGAACATCAGAATGCCAATCATAGCAAAGATAGGAGTAGTACTAGCTGTTATTTTGAAATTAACAGTATAATAAAACCTTTTAACGTTAATTAAAAAATATTGGGGAAAAAGTGGCTTGGATAATTTATAAAAGCTTGCAAAGAATTTTAAAAAAGGAAATCCCAGAATCTGAATTTGTCCAGAGCTGCTAAGTTGAATAGATTCATTCTTTAATAAACCACCCAGTTTTATGTTAGATCTAGACGTTTTGCAGAAAACCAAATTGACTTTCACCATTGATAAAAATGGATAACACCTTTCCTTATATAAATAATAATTAGTTTTAACTCTATAAGGTTAAAAAGGGTCTAACTCATTGGCCCAGAACACGGTAAGAGCTTGATAATTGTTACCTGCTGCAACGATATAGCCCATATAATATCTACAATGATTTGTTTTCAAAGGATAAAGATGCAAACCTGAATGGCACAATGATTTGCCACCTGGAACAGTAGTAGAAATGATGGAGAGTGGTGACAATGGCAACATTCATTGTTTGGCTACAACAAATTTCAAAGCACAAAATACCTGATAAAATTCTCGAAGCAGCTTCCTCACTTATAGATATGAATAGAAGACCTAAGAATAATGTAAATGATGAAATGATTAATCCTGAACTCAATAAAACGTCCCATGCAAGACTAATATGAAAAATGTGGTTTATCTTCCAGTGCCGTTTTCGTTGATAAAAATATTTTTACTTCAAAATCGTTTGCTGATGAAACTGTCAATAAGAATGAGAACAAAAGTTTTTCAGAGTTTCTAAGCACACCAAAGATAAATAATAAGAAAAAAATCCATAGATCACTGAGCTCAAATTATAATCTCTCTTTTTAAAGAAAAAATAAATTGGGAGAAATGGGGTTGTAAATAAAACCATTCAGGCAAATATAAGCAAGATACTCATACGATAAAACAGATTAGAAGACAGCAAAAGAATCATGTTGAGTACTGCGAATAGTAAGCTAGGTCTTCAAAAACACATTATCAACAGGAAATATATTAATGTCACTTTTGTAAACTTGATCAAATTTCTGATATGACGCTGTGTTCACATTGTAAAAGATACGTAATGTACATGAATAATTGGAGGGAATTTGTGCATACTAATAATGTCCCGAATTTGTTCGCTCAGACTGTTGTGGATTTGACTAAAGTGCTACTGATTTCTTAAAACTTTAACACACATAGAATTAAAAATTGAAGTTTAAAACTAATATTTGACTTAATTTGTAGTTTAAGTGCCTAAGAATTATTTTTCAATCATAACATATCTATTAACACATTTATAGTTATTTTAATATCTATTTATAAGATCCACTTTTGGACTCATGGGATTCTAAGTTGGTCCACATGCTAAATTTTTTGTTTTGCTTTGTCTTTTACTAATGTTTCAATGTGTTTAAACTTAATACACTCCCTTTCATACTAATCTATCTAGGGGTAGTTTCTAAAAAAAATACATAATTCTAGCGTTAGGAAAAAAAAATTATAAAATTTGTAGTGGGCCTCCTTTGGCGCCAGTACCTTAAGCGAAAATCTACAATCTAGATCATATCTCCGTAACTGTTCGAGATAGGAAATAACTTATATTTGTGACGTAGTACTATTGAGAATAAAAACTCTTTATTTAAAGTAATTTTTTCAAACCAAGAGTTTCTGAGCTTTAAGTAAATACATATTTTTATGGAGGTGTTAAATGTATTATGTTCTTTGGTGGATTGAGATGTTTCTTGTAATGGCATCGTCCACAGACGCAGAATCCAACATATTTTTAGTTTTATGGACTCGCTACATGCGAGGATAAGTTCATTATGGAAGTTTTTGACCACTCTTGTGTGTTGACATTATACTGAATACTTTGATGTGGTTCATTATCAGGCTATAATTGGAATCAATAATGTTTTAATGAAGTATCTATTCAGCGTTATTGCTGTACTGAACAGGGTGAATATGCGATCCGATATCACAATTGGATTGAATCAAGATTGTTCCAATATAGTGCGGAATAATTACGGTTCGACGGTTCATAAAAAATATGTTTTCTTTTTACAAGCGCAGATTCTGAATGATCGGTGACTATTACGTGATTGACGAAAATCACCGTCACCAAAAGGCTTGTTTAGGAAGATTTGACTTCTAGAATTTTCGAGTAATGGGGTGCAATCGTCCCTCATCCCTCCCCCCTTGTTCTTAAGAAAATTTCGCCAGGGTGGCTGATAGAGAAAGTCAAAAGGATGTTGCATTATGTAGATATTTACTGCGAAGTATAGTGTAAAATAAATAAAATTAAAATATTAATATTTTGGATTAGATATGAGTATCAATAATTAATTGGTCAAACGGGATGTGAGAAATACAATCGTTACCTCAGATTTTCTTTATATTTCTGTTGCAGTGCATACTATTTCATTTAGGCTCCTTAATAGAGTGTTTCTTAGACAATATATATTATTTAGTTTCACAAATCTTAAGAGTTTTTAGTAAATTTCTATTTTAAGATAAATGAGAGATAAATTCTGTGTGGGGCACGGTACCATTTATTTTTAAATCAAGTGTTTCGTAACGCTACAAAAAAGAATTTAAGTTAGTTTACTGGTACTTGACCATTTATATTTAATTTTGTGAAATGGATACAGTACAATTATGTGTTAACTGGTGTGTGGTAAAAATCATTTTCAAAATTCATTCAAAAATAAAATAAATTATGTAATAATCTAATTTTAAGTATTTGACACCCTCTTCGGTGGTATAATGGTCTCAGGCTCCACTATCAAAATAGGTTAGACTGCCGATGATTCGTATATTGGGGTTTTAGTCCCAGTCGGGTATACAGAGTGTGATTTTTCCTGAATGGATTTCCTCTCTCTTCCTACAAAAATTCATGTACACTTCAACTAAATTCAACTTTCCTTATCCCTAACACATAAGACTAGTTATTAAGAATGCATTTAACCCGAAAAACAGGTAATAAGATTATGTATTCACATATGTAATCATATTTATTTAACTAATTTCAGATACTACCATTTAGGAATCTTTTTTTACTTAGACATCCACAAGAAAATCTATTTTAATATCTTAATACAATTGCATGAACACTCTAAATGGTTTATTAACTCATTTACTCTACTTGGTAATTTTTCCACGATGGTATGAATTCCGCTTGAGTGCCAAATAAGTAACGCTACTTAAGCTCAAGGGTAATATATCATCAACCGTACGGAGTGACAGAACATGTTTGAATACTTGAAAAGAAGGGAAATTTGCAGCGAGTCTGTTGAACACGTTCGTTGCGTTCAGTGACCGCATTTAATATTGATAACTTCCTCCGAGCAAAAACTTGGGAGGAAAACAGGTATATGTCCTAGTTTGGACTGCACTGCATTTATTTATAGCACCATGTCTTATTACCTGTTCACGTTACACACATATGTAGGTCTACTGATTATACTTATGAGCTAGGGATGAGAGAGGTTGAATTTAAAGGCAATGCACTAGCATTTTTGTGGAGGGTGAGTGGAAAACTATTTAGGCCAAGCCACCCTAAGGACAGCCGGCTGGGTTTCGAAACTCATTCTCCCTATCATCGGCAGTCTAGTGTATTGCAAATGTAACGCCTAAGACTATGCAAACACTGAGGCGGGGTTGGTTTTATTTTGACTAACTAAATCTATTATATCACCAGTATCAGTGGGTGAAAGTAAACTAAATATCACGCCCATCCATTCTAGTTTGTATGCGATGAGGAAGTATGGGTTCAAGGCCTATCCATGTGTAACGAAGGGTATTTAATACATTCATTTAATACATTTTTCACACTCGCTACCCGTTAATATTAAAAATGTGTACCTTTTCTTATCCTTATCCCATTTTTGTAATTATGCAGATAACACAGGATGTAACATGCGTTGCCCGTAAAAAAGATAATTAAAAGCATATATAACTTAATCCATATTCCAATTTTTATAGGAAGAGCCATCTAGAAAATATAAATAATTTTATTCTTGTCAGAATGGATATTAAGATATTAATTTTTGGTATGATAATAATATCTATCAAATGTGACCTGTGCAGATCACATGAAAGTAGATAAGGCCCTTCCCCAGAAATTTTGATTGTAATAAATATGTCTAATATCTATCTAAATTATAAGTGGAAATAAAACAATGTCTTGTAATTTAATATATAGGTGTTCATATTTATGTGGAAATTAACTCGGGTGTGGATATTTGACCTCAAAAAAACACAAAAAGATATTGTGTTAATATATGTACTATGTTCAATGGTTCCCGAGATTAGGTTTTCCAAGATTCTTTTGGAATTTTACTTGATACACCCCTCTTTCACCTCTTGTTACTTGTCCACACTGTTACACAGGCAGGGCTGCATCTACACCAACAGGGGTGTATCAAATATGGTTATTAACAATCCCAGTATTAGCTTGGAAGTCCTTATCTCGAGAGCCTTCGAACATAGAACATATTCAAATGGACTTTTTGTGTTGTTATCCACACCCCAATTATCTCCCACATAAATCGGAACACCCTATATATTATACGTAGGCCTGTCTATCTACCACGTTTTACTAAATATTCTGTCTATCCCCATATATTCACAAACAATACTAAATATGAGGAAAGCTAGAATTTGAGAGAAAGTGTACTATAATTTCCGGAAAGGAAAACGGAATATATTTTTCAAAAAAACAAGGATTCAATCTTTCTCTACCTCTTCGTCACAATCAAACTCAACAAAACGAGATTAACGCCTTCTTCCACGTGCTCACCGGTGTGGCTTATAGGCTTATCACATAGTTCCTTGGCTCACTTGCGTCTCACATTAAGCAAAAATATGTATCTACTTTATATAAAATCTATGTGAAGCCTGTCTTTCATTTCAGGGTTCTTTCTCCCACTTCCTGCTACTCTACAGCAGTGGTATTCAAATTTGCGTACCCCCGGATTTTTTTAACTTTATAGCCCCCAAAGTTGTTGGTGCAAAATTAAGTTCATACTTAATCTATAGTATACATCTAAAATAAATTATATTCAAAATATTGTATTCAATAACTAGTTTTATAAGTGAATTACAATTAATTTTATATATTCTCTTTTAATTAAGGTAACTCTTAAGATGTGCACCCAAGATTGATCACCACTGACTTATAGAATTTAAATTTGGTACAGACCCGGGTGCTATTTAGCATGCCATCTTTATGATATAGTGGAACAATGCTCTAAGGCGCCACTTTAGTGTTAGATTAGCCTACTGGTGATGGAGAGATCAGGGTTTGAATCACGGTCCGGTCTAGTGGGGTTGGTTTTTCATAAATGATCTCCCACTCTTCACACACGCAAGTGTAGGCAGCTTACCTTAAATTCTTCCTTCATCATCCCTTCCCCATTAGAGTAATTATCATAATATATGCATACAACCTAAACAGGTAGTAGGACGCGGTGATAAAAAAAAAATGGTACGGCGAACCGCACAGACTTTCTCTCTCTTTCTATAAACTCACAATATTTCTGAACGGAATAATGTACATTGTATCATCACCACTCCACATAAGAACACGCATAAAATAATATACAATGATATAGAATCAATTAGAAAAGAGGCGCATCTTTGTCCACCTAAGAACATTTCAAACAGTTTAATGTCTTCCACAAGGGTCAACACTTCGTATTAAAATTTTGATTCAGGTTAAAGTTTTAACATTTTATAAGGTGTTGCAGATCTTCAAGTCATCGCATTGATATTTAATTATTCATTTATACATTTTGACCAATAAAAAAATGTAAATATTGACTATTGAGTCTAAAATGGAGATAGATCATTGCTATGCAAACATTTCTCCTAAGAGATTTAAGGAAAAATAACATACTTTTTTAGATCCTTACTTATATTTAATTACTCTATGGCATTGGAGAATTATTGCGTTAAGACTTTAGTAGTATATGTTTACAACTAAAGCTCACAAAATTGTATTAATATATTTGCAAATATCTCAGAAACTGTTGCTTTTATAAAAATATATGTCAAATAAAATTTTTTTATTTCTAATAGTCCTACAATTTTGCAATGATAAGTTGTTTAGTTTCTCCAATAGTTGTGGAGATACGGAAATTAACGCTTCTGTAATGTACCCTAAAAATCATTTTCATAGGAAAATGAAAATAGCCAGTTTATATATAATCTTCATCAACGCCTAGATACGAATTTTAATCAAAATCGTTTGAGCAGATTTTGGAAAACCAAATTTTTCTCTTTTCGCCCTTCAGTAAACTACCCTTAATTTTAAGTTTTAATAGACACACAGACAGACGGCATTGCAAAGACTATTTTTTAGGGTTCGGGGGGTCATGAGACGTCAAAATCCATCAACATTTCAGGTTAGTTTTATTTAAGATCGCAATACTTAAGCTTGAATGTCCAAAAAGCTAAAAATATATATATAATGGCGTATAGTTTGAAAATTATTGATTTTATAAAAATATGTTTCGAATAAAATATTTGTATTATAAATATATATACATATATGTAATGCTAAGTTATTTCATATCTCAAATAGTTTCGGAGCTATTATAAAAAATGTTAATTTACGCATCAGACCGGAGCCCTTAAAGCCATTTTGCCGAAATATTGAGAGTAGCCATTTTGTTTGGAATATTTATTAATGTTCATAAATTAAATTTAATCAAAATTGTTAGAGCCGATTTTGAGAAAATCGACTTTTTCTCTTTTTTCCCTTCAGTAAACTACCCTTAATTTTAGGGGTGGATATCCAATTCCAAAAACCCCTCGGGGCAACCCTATGAAAACCCTAGATATCAAGTTTCAGCTCAATCGGTAAAATAGTTTAGGCTCTAGTTGGAGGTACAGACAGACAGACAGACAGACAGACAGACAGACGGAAATTCAAAAACCATTTTTTCGGATTCAGGAAGTCATGAAACGTCAAAATTCATCAAAATCTCGAGTTCGATTTTTTTGACGATCATCATACTTTCTCTACCTGTAAGATAGAGAGAAAGTAAAAAGATTTCACGGGAAATCAATGAATGCACCAGATGGCTGAAATAAGCATAACCCCTAGTATATATATATATATATATATATATATATATATATATATATATATATATATATATATATATATATATATTGTGACATCAAGTACGATTAGTCCAATCTAATATTTATTTAAAAAAAGCTTTTAAGAGTGAAACTAGTTAGTCTTCTTTAGTTTATCAACCGAATAGAAGGGGAAAGGCAAGATGTCGTAGCGTGTCAATTCCAAGAAAAAGTAAACATGTCAAAAGAGTTGATGGATAGTCCAAGAGTTGGTAGCAATGGATCTTCACTGGTGCCACTCTGTTTACTATTAAAGTAACGAGCGCTCGCCAAATATTGCCAGACGATCTATCAAAATTGTCGTAAGAATGAACCAACGGCGAGGCAGTCTCTAATACACAAATGATTGGGTTCATTAGGTGGGTGGTATTTGTCCCGTGGGAATAAAACTCTTATTGGGAAGGACAGGTGTATTTTAATTGATACTTTCGAACAAATTGACTATTCATGGATTCATTTAGGGGGTAGGAACGAGGAGGGTAGATTAATGAAGTGCACCAGCAAACATGGAATAGATTATGAAATAAAAGGTGATAGATTACATGTGGAGTCTCCACCAACACGCACCTGCATCGGTGGTCACGTGGTCTAAGGCATCGAGCAATCATTAGATTTAATTTTCAGAAAGTAGGAGTTTGAGGTTCAAATCTCAACCGGATGCAATGGGGGATATTTTTCAAATGTTATCTATAACTATAATTATCCCATACTCTCTCTTCACTAAAGTGGGTGCATTATTCTCAGCTACACTCTGAAATTCCCATACCCTTGAGCAATAGTCCCCAACCCTCATGCAACAAAGGCTACATTATATACTTTAGAAGAATGTGGCGGGCACCAATAATATATTTAAATGGAAATCTATACATGGACATTAAACAATTCCAAAATAAGCATATTGTATATGAACGCGAGACGAAAAAATTAATTTTGCCTTTAAACGTTGCTAATTCAGTTATTTAGCAGCTATTGTTCCTCACAAGCCAACTAGGGATATTAAACCAATTTTTAGCCACGCCAAATTTTAGAACAGAAAAATTAATGATTAAGAAAATCAATATAGTAAAAAAAAAAGTTTTAATTTTTACTTTCTCTCTATCTTACAGGTAGAGAAAGTATGGTGATCGTCAAAAAAATCGAACTCGAGATTTTGATGAATTTTGACGTTTCATGACTCCCTGAATCCGAAAAAGTGGATTTTGAATTTCCGTCTGTCTGTCTGTTTGTCTGTACCTCCAACTAGAGCCTAAACTATTTTACCGATTGAGCTGAAACTTGATATCTAGGATTTTCATAGGGTTGCCCCGAGGGATTTTTGGAATTGGATATCTACCCCTAAAATTAAGGGTAGTTTACTGAAGGGAAAAAAAGAGAAAAAAGCGATTTTCTCTAAATTGGCTCTAACGATTTTGATTAAATTTCATTTACGAACATTAATAAATATTCCAAACAAAATGGCTACTTCAATATTTCTGCAAAATGGCTTTAAGGGCTCCGTTCTGATGCGTAAATTAACATTTTTTATAAAAGCTCCGAAACTATTTTAGATATGAAATTACTTAGCATTATAAATATGTATATATATTTATAATACAAATATTTTAACCGAAACATATTTTTATAAAATCAATAATTTTCAATCTATACGCAATTAAATTTATATTTTTAACTTTTTGGACATTAAAGCTTAAGTATTGCGATCGTAAAAAAAACTAACCTGAAATGTTGATGATATCGATGTATCATGACCCCCCGAACCCTAAAAAATAGTCTTTGCAATGCCGTCTGTCTGTGTGTCTATTAAAACTTAAAATTAAGGGTAGTTTACTGAAGGGCAAAAAGAGAAAAATTCGATTTTCTCAAAATCGGCTCTAACGATTTTGATTAAATTTCATTTATAAACATTAATAAATATTACAAACAAAATGGCTACCCTCAATATTTCGGCAAAATGGCTTTAAGGGCTCCAGTCTGACGCGTTAATTAACATTTTTTATAATAGCTCTGAAACTATTTGAGATATGAAATTACTTAGCATTACAAATATGTATATATATTTATAATTCAAATATTTTATCCGAATAATATTTTTATAAAATCAATAACTTTCAATCTATACGCAATTACATGAATTTTTTAACTTTTTGGACATTAAAGTTTAAGTATTGCGACCGTAAAAAAAAAAAAACTAACCTAAAATGTTGATGGATGTCAACGTCTCATGACCCCCCGAACCCTAAAAAATAGTCTTTGCAATGCCGTCTGTCTGTGTGTCTATAAAAACTTAAAATCAGGGTAGTTTACTGAAGGGCGAAAAGAGAAAAAATTGGTTTTCTCAAAATCTGGTCAAACGATTTTGATTAAAATTCGTATCTAGGCGTTGATTAAGATTATAAATAAACTGGCTATTTTCATTTTCCTATGAAAATGATTTTTAGGGTACTTTACAGAAGCGTTAATTTCCGTATCTCCACAACTATTTGAGAAACTAAACAACTTATCATTGCAAAATTGTAGGACTATTAGAAATAAAAAACTTTTATTTGACATATATTTTTATGAAAGTAGCAATTTCTGAGATATTTGCAAATATATTAATACAAGTTTGTGAGCTCTAGTTGTAAACATATACTACTTAAGTCTTAACGCAATATTTCTCCAATGCCATAGAGTAATTAAATATAAGTAGGTATCTAAAAAAAGAATGTTATTTTTCCTTAAAGCTCTTAGGAGAAATGTTTGCACAGCAATGATATATCTCCATTTTAGACTCAATAGTCAATATTTAAATTTTTTATTGGTCAAAATGTATAAATGAATAATTAAATATCAATGCGATGACTTGAAGATCTGCAACACCTTATAAAATGTTAAAATTTTAACCAGAAATCGAAATTTTAATACGAAGTGTTGACCCTTGTGGAAGACATTAAACTTTTTGAAATGCTCTTAAGTGGACAAAGATGCGCCTCTTTTCTCATTGATTATATATCATTGTATATTATTTTATGCGTGTTCTTATGTGGAGTGGTGATGATACAATGTACATTATTCCGTTCAGAAATCTTATGAGTTTATAGAAAGAGAGAGAAAGTCTGTGCGGTGCGCCGTACCATTTATTTTTATAAGTTAAAAATAGCTTAAACATCTTGTCATCAAAGAGAAACTGATGAATACACGTTCTGTAAGTATGCTCTGTGCTTAGAAAAACGAACAGCTAAATGGTCAGTAGTAATATGTAGTAATACAATACTCGCACCGGTGTAAACGTGGATTAAGCGTCAATCTGGCTGGGTCTGGCTGAATGGGGACCAATTGCTTGGGGTTCTAATCCAGGCCGGGTAGCCTGAGGGAATTTTCTATAAATGTTTTCCACTCTCCCGTTACAAAAATGAGGTTATATTTCCTCTTATACTCCACCTTCCTGATCTCTACCCCAAATTATGTATTTAAATTTGGAAATCGCCTATGGGTAGTAAGACGGAAAAAGACTTAAAAATAAAGATACATTAAAAACAACTGTAAAAGTGTTTAAAGAAAACTTTAACAGGCAGTTTAAAAAGAATCCTTCATTTAAAAAATAGCACTCACTCTTGACAATCACAAATTGGAAGGCATAGCAAGAGTTACTACAAACGAGAGTGGATACACGTTATTTAAGGAACTCCAAACTGAGAAGTATGCATGCATGACATTTTCACATTGTATTTTTAAAGCTTTAGAAAAAGGAAGTTTGTTACCTCTATGTATTGTGGCTAAGTTATGCGACCACATTTGTGACTGAGCCATTTATCTCAACAATACAATTTACTCGACAGCTGCTTGTGATTTTGTGTCTAGCTCGAGGTAGTTTAAAATCTATTTCCGTCCAATATCTAAATATATATTTACTTAATGTATCTGCCATTTTTTTAAATTCCTTGATTACCATTCGTAATTATATTTTGGTTTGAGCAAATCCTTATCTATTTTTAAATCAATAAAATAAAATAATATATATTTTAGGAATAAAATACTGAAGTTAGTCTAACATTCCAGGAGAAGCTGGTGCCTTATGGTGCAAGCATCTGGTAACACTTTCTTAAATCACACGCCTAGCAGCAATATATAACCTCATTTAATATGTTTAATGGATGTAAAGTACAACTTAGAGGAAATATAACGGCCTTTGCATGAAGGTGGACTAAAAAAACATTTTGGAAGAACCAACCTCTTCAACCCCCCGACCACCCAGTCACTAGAGAATCAGACCAGATGAGATGAAAGCTTTAGTCCACGTGCCAAATGAGGTGATTTTGTAATATATAAAAACAAAATTAAGTGAATATCGTGAACACAAAGTAATTTATAGCTTTAAATAAACAAATGTTTTGCAAATTTTAGTCCACCAGCTCACTGGATGAAAAAATGTGTTTCTACCTTTCAAAGAAAAAAAGAAAATAATATACACACAATTATTTTGGCTTGATGTGTGTGATTGAGATGAATTTGAAACCATGAGCAGAGATGATATAACCAGTAGCGTAGTCCCTGAAACTTTGGAATGGACCAATCACTGACACAATATTTAAATTTTGTACTTGTGCGTGTTTATAAAGTTCTTGTACATTATTAGTACCTAGAGAGGCTGGTACCGCATTTAACAAGAATATCAGAATCATTAATACCTTTATGAACAATGTTAAGACCCCATCGGGATTAGAACCAAATTCCCTAAGAGTTGGTTGGTTAACGTCTCAAGAATAACGACCCAATGCTCCTGACCTTAAATGATACCATTACATACATGTTTAATGCTGGCACCCCGTTACTAGGTTTTTATAGTGCTCGAACACAAGCCTAGGAGAGCCTGGTTCGATTCCGGATTACGCTTTGGATGATGTTTAGCATTTATAAAAAGTTTCGTCCTGTTAGCCAATCAGTAAATATCTATAGGTTTGTGAGTGTAAACAACATGTTATTTTTACTTACACTTACTTACGCTCTTGTAACTTTTTCTTTAAAAATTTTTTTTGTTATTAAAAATATTTGAAATTT
This sequence comes from Timema podura, assembly GCA_033556935.1. Lineage (NCBI taxonomy): Eukaryota > Metazoa > Arthropoda > Insecta > Phasmatodea > Timematidae > Timema > Timema podura. Next base: position 13,851,720 of record JAVRXN010000009.1, read on the forward strand.
GATGTTATATATGTGTTTAGATAGATCACTTTAGATAACTAAATCAAACATTCACACAAATTTTCTTTTTGAGGCAGAAAAAAATAAAATACATGTGAAATTGATAAATCGACCTCTTCCAACCGCTAACTAAACCCTGAAAACCCTTGAAAAAAAATCAGGACTGATTAAACTGGCCATCCTTGCTCCACTATAACTGATGACCTGTCAATAATAAATATGTCCTCTTATCCTAAATCTAATTAATCATCATCAACAGGAACAAAATACCTACATGAAATTTGAACGCTGCAATTTTGGAATTTTCTAGTTTGCCGGAACGTACTAATGATTTGGTATGTTTCCATTCACTCCAAATTGAAGTTTTTATTTTTATTTTTCAGCATTGAATTTTTTTTTTATTTTAATAAATAGTTTATTTTGAAAATTGAAACAATTCTCGAATATAGGTAACATTTAGATGTTTAAATCTGTATATAATTTACGTTAATCAGTGAATGTATTGAAGCTTTTATGACAGGATTTCCGATGTTATAGTAAAGTGATTAAAACTTATTAAAAAGGTATTGAGCTGTGTATTTGCACCAAAACTATATATCTCTTAACTATAACTAGAAATTATCAAAAATAATTTCACTTGGAAGAGCAAGAAAGTTGATTCAAGTGATTATCTCCTGGGTACTACGACTGGTTATACAATATTTGGTAGATTTTAAACAAACTATCTTTGTGGTGTAAAAGAAGTTGGGGTAAGAATTACTTTGTCGTTCATAATACATGCTGCCCAGGACACAATTGTTAACACGTGTATCATACATTAAGCAAGATAACCTATAAACAATACATATACATTTAATTTCAATCTGTGCACATATTTTATGTTAAGTGCTCCGCATCTTAATAACCTTTTGATAAAATATCTGCATCTCCTCACAACTAGATTCTAGCTCTGGTCTACCTGCCACCAGTAAACCAGACAAGACACGACTGATGCGTTTAAACATGCGCACAATGTTTCAAGTCACAACATTAATCATTGTAACAAATGCTATCTACAACTCCTCTTGGCATATCCAGTAATTTATTAATGTATACAAATCGCTTTTTGATATAAAGAAAACTGTTCAAGTGACTGAATACACTGGTTCTCCCTTCTCAATCGCATTTGTTCCTCCTTATAGAAGGAATAATATTCCTTTTCCACTTTGAGAACCATTCCTACAAACTTTACCGATTAGAAATTCTTTTTCTCTGCCATTTATCTGTAGAAGATCGCTCCTCAAAAAAACCTCTTCAAGTGTCTGGATTTTTTTTTACCCCCATCCTTCTATTCTTCGGGCATCTTCTTTCCCCTTACGGATTTTTGTCGAACCACTTCTTCCCCCCTGTCCTTCCCATCTTACCTTCTACAAGTTTCTTGTTGATACCGGATTAATGTGTTCCAAGATTTCCCTCTAAACTTCCACCCCGTTTCTTCTTTCCCGATCAACTTAGGTGGTTCCCAGCTCGTGGGCCATGTGACGTTGTTGGGGCTTTTAGTGGATTATGGACGATAAACGAGCGGTTTCATATCAAACGCACCATTATCAATACTTCTTTAAATAGTTTAGTATCTATATTAAAATAAAGCGTATTGACTACGTAGAAATGTCTAAAATAGTGTTAACTAAAATAATAACAATAATAAATTGTTCAATTTAACGTTTCATAAAACTTTATTTAATTTTAGTAATATTTTGCTATGTGTGCATTGTGTTGACATATTTCTACGTCACTTTATAAAGAGTATAATACCATACTAATCTGTATTGCCATTATAAAAATTCGTTACAAATTAATATTTAATTAAATTTAATATGAAAACTAGGCTCATCTAAAATCAGATAGGTATTATTTTTATTTATTTGTTTCACTAATATTACATATTTTTGCCAATAATTTAACGAATTTCCTTAGTTGCTTAATTCAAAGCTATCTTTTGAAGCGCAACTAAGCACTATAAGCTCTTTAACGCCAGTATATAAAATAGAAAGAGAGGGAAGAAAATGAGCAACTCTCCCATCGAGACTTTTATTTATCTGCCGATAACACCTCCCCACTTTGACTGACGAGTATACACACTCACTAAATTATTTGGTTTGCATTTTAAAGTAAGCTTTCTCTGTTTTTATATTCTAGGTAGCTATATGCTTCCATGAATTTTTTATTAATCTAAATAATGGCGGGGAATATTCCAACATGCCATTTTTGTGAATAAACTAAATAGAATTAATAATAAGTTATTTAAATAAATACGTTCACAAAAACTCTACTTCCATATTTAAAAAATATGTTTTGACACTGGAAGGCAACTTTTAGAATTATTTAGGAATTTATGGTTTATATTTTAATGTTATATCTTCAAAGATCATCGAATGTAACGTCAATACTTTAATATGGGAAATTATAAGCCTATCTTGATTTGCTGCTAACTCACGGTTAGGAAACGTCTTTAATATATTTTGTGTGTGATTTAGTGATATCGTTTGAAAATCTGAGCAAATTTCGGCTTGGTTTTAGCGAATATTATGATATATAAATAATATATCACTATCTTGATATAAAATATATAAGCACTAAACTCATCATCGATTTTTCTAACCCCTCCTCTATGATCAATTTGTTTATTCAATACATATGAGAGTAAGTATGTATTTGATGATGCCATTGCTATACAAAGTTTATTGACTGGCGCAATATGATAAAAAACTATTCATGAGAGTATTGTATTAAATACACAGCTTTGGTTTCCCATAAAAAAAATTGGCAATTAACTTTAGGGTATATGTCTTCCCTCCTTTGAGTCTATATGTAAACGAACCTTTTATTCCGTTTATTAGAATGTGAAAGTTGTCTATTTTTACACCGTTGGTTGAAGCAATTTCAAATTGGCATAGAATATTGAAGAAAGTAATGAAAACTGTATTCATTAAAAAAATATCAATTTATGAAATAAAAACAATTTTCTAAGATAGTGAATTATTTCTTTAAGATTCATTTGATTAAATTTAGCTAGTAATTAATAGAGGGCTGCTACTAATTTTATATCAATCAATAATTCTTTTAATAATGTTTATATTTTATTGGGTGAGGAGTAATAAATGAATGATAAAATTATATCTTCTTTATTTTTCATTTTTTATTTCCTTATACTTATTTGATATCAGCTTAGTCTTCTGTGCCGATATGTTTCAGTGTTATATAAATGTTACACTATTTTCAGGCCTTATTTATGATAAAGATGATATTCTGTTAAATATATATATTATCAGAAAGGTTGTGAAAAAATTGAGGATGATCATTCCACATAAATATTTTATATATATTACCCCAACATTTTCACAAACCTTTTTATAATATGTATTTAACATAATGTCATCTTTATCATAAAAAAGACCTGAAGATGGTGTGGCATCAAAAATAACACCAGAAAATGTCATTTATAAGACTAAGCTAATATAAAATAAGGAGAATGGAATAAAATTTAAAAATAAACACGATACAATTTTATCATTATTAAATTTAAAAATAAATAAATGTTTTAACATGCTTATTTAGGTAAGATCCTGCGTTAAATATGGTAAAAGTAAGATTTCTAAAATTAATATTTTATTATTAGACCATATACATGTAGATTAAATTTAATTAGAGAATATAATCTTTAGTTTATATTTGAGTTTGAGTTTGAGATCTATCAATTATCTAAGTTTAGAAGTTTAGAAGTTTAGAAGTTAAATTAGTAATATAATTTTAGATCATTTATGTATTATACATGTATTAAAAATTTAAATGTCTTAATTAATGTTAAACTAAACCTGTATCAGTTTAAAACTATTATACATTTTATATAGAGTATGTTTCTATTTTATAAACAAATTAACACTGTCTATATATGTACTTGTTTTTATAGCTTAGTAACATTTTAATTCATAGAATATTTAACATAATTTTGCTTAAAGTATTGCTAGATTAAATATGTTGAATACTTATTTATATTAAATTTAAATACAATTTGATAATTGTCTCAAAACACAATTTTGTCATGTATAAGTTTAAAATAAGAATGGCCGTTCTCATTGTCTAATTATATAACCAATAAAAACAAAAATAAATCTTAGATAAAAAAAATATAGCTTAAAAATATCATATAGATTAATTTTATATAACGCCACATTTTACTACACGTTCGAGAATTAAAATATTTTAAAAGACTAACATGAAGTAGGTCCATTACTATTAAAATTAAATTATTATTTCGATTAATCTAAGCTAAAATTAACAAAAACATGATATGTTTTGATTCAAAAATAATTTATCGCATTAATAGTTGAAAATACTAATAAAATTTTCACTGGGAGAAAATTCCAAAATAATAAATTTTATTTTCATTTTTAATTTATTGGCGGTACTTAACGTGCACTTTCTGAACCAACTGATTATATAATCACACGACTTATTTACTAACTTAAATCGAGTACAGACACAACAGTCACCTACATTTCACTAATGATCAATTTTTCGGCCATTCTGGGAATCAAACCCGGGAACTTAAGCTCAGTAGACATACATGATGCTGACTAAATTAAAATATTTGATCAGAATAATAAAGCTTTTAATGTTTGAAACTAAGTTATTTTAAAAAACTACCAGCAATGTTATGCTGATTTTATAAAGAAAAATTTGATAATATTTTTTATTTCATTTTTACTAACATAAGTGTCTGTCAAATAATGACACAATATATACTTAAATAAATGGTACGACACAATAATACAAACTTTCATAAATTATATATTAAACATAGAAATTATTTTCAAAAATAATTTATTCGTAAATAACCTTAAATGGTTTATAAATATTATACATATTTTTATTTATCATGAAAAACTATTGCCAACTACCCATTATTTTAACCAATATTAAATTACAATTTTGAAGCTTTTCAAGAATTCTAAAATTTTCCATAAGTAAAACTACCTTCTATTTAATTTTTGATATAACAAAAGAACAAACATTATTTATTATTATGTAAAATATTCTCCAAACATAAAATTTGAACAAAAATCTTTTTTATGTTTAAAGCAAAATAAAGCGTTGCCAGGGGTAACCAGGCAATCCATTGCGTGATTACCCCAGATACGCTGGGTGCTCCTGATAGTTTCAAAAAATTTGATTTTTAAATAAAATCTACAATTAAATTAACTTTTAAGAAAAACAAACACGTATAATTGTTTATAATGTAAACAAATAATAGTTGTCCATTCTGAAACAAATCGCTGGAGCCATTTATTTTAACTTTCAAATTTAAAAAAAACTTTCATCATAAAACTGCACTTAAACACATTTAAACCTTAAAACAAGTGTACAGCTTTGTTTGTAATGTCAAATATTCAAAATATATACATTTTAAATATAATTATTAGTACAATTTTCAAAATAATTCAAATTTTCAAATATCACATATCAGTCAATCACTCTTTCACGAATCTATATCCAAAATACAAGAATACAGTTCTATTTATCAGGTCAAACACTCCCTAGATATAAATCTCAAACCAAATCGTTGGAACCATTTTTGAAAATTTTTAATTCATAAACATTACTCAACAGTAAACTGCCTATAGTTGTCTAAGATCAAAATAAAAAATATCCTAGTGTATTGCCCTATAAATTCCTTATATTACATTTGAACAAAATCCATAAAACCATAACCAGGTAGAGACAGAAAACTGAATTGTAAAACCCTCTTTTTTGGGTTCGGACACACATAAAAAGTAAAGATTCATCATAATCTCGAAGTTGAAAATTTTCATAGATAAAATACTTTCTCTTGATATGAGAAAGTAAAAAAGAAAACGTGATGTTCCTCTGTAGGGTAGAAGAGTATACATATTAATAAAAAATAATTGTCAACGCTCAAGTGCTGTATTTTAATCTTAAGCAAAATATAATCTTATTTATAAAATGCATTTTGATTACGTTTCCTAGTTTACTTCGTACATGAGAGGGTAAATTGAAAAAAATAGTCTGTATACTCCTAATACTTGTTTAGTATTTTATATAATCCATATACGCTTTTTTTCCATTACATATACAGATAAACAATAGTTATTACGTAAAATTCCATAAAGGGTCAAGATATCCAATACGTAGGTCTCACAATTAACTGAACTCTTGATGACGAGGAGATAGGTGTTTGATTCCCTGTCGGGTGTATTGAGAGTGGATTTCCCTTGGACTAATTTATACTCTCCCTCCACGCAAATGTGGGTAGGCCTACATTTCCTCTGAATTCAACCTTTATCATCCCTAAAATATTAACGTAATTCGGTACACATGCTTATAACCTGAACAAGTAATTAAACGTGGTAACAGAAAACAACAACTAAAACGAAATCAATTTTTGCATTCACGCCCGTTCTAGTAATATACCCAGATTATTGAGTTGGCTACCTGTATTTTTTTTAACTATTCCAAAAAGTTTAAAATAAAAACAATCAAATTAACTACTTATATGATTTACCGAAATCAATACTGATTTAAAGGTTGGTAGCTCTGAATAAGTGTGTATTTTGAATCTCTAAAATACACTTAATTGGATTACAGTAATCGGGATTTTATAGCTAAAGGAATTACTGAGCCTTGCATGAAATGCTGTGTGTTCAAACTTTTATCTCGTCATCTGGTTGAAGTGGTGTACTATGTATTATCTGAGTATATAACTTTGTTCATGATGCTACACTAGTTGGCGATATCCCCTATGTTGGATTACTCACATTCGCAAATTACCATGTATTCAACATTCCCCTGCCCCTCATCACCCCCTTTTACCATTACATACTCCAATCAAATTACATTTTAATAAAGACGCATTAGATTACGATTCGTTTATTTTATCATAGAATTGGTCGGAATGGCGATACGGATAGTGTGCTTGACCTTGATGTGGGAGCATTAGAGCCCGATACTCCCTGAAAGTTTTGGTATGTAGAGGAGTGGTGTTTGTAAAATATAGTTTTATTAATATTTTATTCGGGGAAAGGGTTGTAAAATTTATTTTAAAACTAATTTTTTTTCTTAGTTAAAACAGATTGAACTAATAACTGTCCTGGAGTGTCTACAACTATTACTTTTACTACAACACACTTAACATGATACCGGATACCCTTTTTGGAATAGATAAAATAAAAAAATTTCAAAGAGTAATAAAATATGACTAAATGGTTCACAGACTTAATGAAATAACAATAATAATAAATTGACTAAATATGACAATTAAAGTAATGAAATTTTATCAAAATTGTTTTTTTAATATAACCTAAAAAGTAATGTAATAGATTTAAGAAATTTTAAACTAGGTCTTATAAGTGTGTTATATTGTAATAATGAACTAAAAGGAATGTAATATATCAATCATATATTTATAATATTAGATGTATGTACGACATTTAACCCTTTTCCGGCCCTTTTATAGTAACCCAATTCCCCATCACTATCCTCTTTATTTTTGATAATATTAAAATTTGCATATGAGTACATTCTATAATCAATAGCTCAGGACGTAACTTACATATTACTTTGAAATTTTTAGAAACAAGTTATTATATTAGGGATTACATTACAATTAGTTTTTAACTCCAACTCCCCTTTCCTGAACTACTTATTATACTTAAGGCAATTTATTTAATTAATATTTACAATTAGTTTTCAACTCCAACTCCCCTTTCCTGATGGTATTCAAGAAAAAAAAAAGCCTGCACAGGGGCAGGGCTTCGGAACCACAAACTGTGCCTTAAAATATGTTTGAAGAATGATCCAGATACGGGATGGTTCTTGGATAGCTCAGTGGTTAGAGCATTGATGTACTCGACCAAAGGCCACGAGTTTAATTTCTGTGTCCAGGTATAATTGATTAATAAGTTTTCTCACTCAGTGACAAGCTATACAATGTAATTATTTAACTTAGGTGACGTCTATCTATAGCTGTTAGTGGTGAATGTCACGCTATTGGACGATAAGGGAAAAATTAGTAAATAATCTATATGGTGTCATAAAAGTCCCGCTATCCAGTCACTTTGTGTCTGTTCCCCATATGAGGTAGACGTGCTAATGACCCAAACCTCACCCCTACCACATAAACGTAATTATGCTTGTGGGGTTTTCCAGTTTCACTCCCAAGCAAATGCTGGTAGAATTCCTCCCCTATTTTAATCTCATTATCATTCACGGGCTGGTTTAAAACAAGAGTGAAACGTCCTGATAAATAAAACAAGTTTTAGAATGGGAAGTCCACCTTTATTCGTTAAATTACTGATTAAATTTTGTGTTTATGCTATTTTTTATTATATTATTTGTGTTATTTTATAGGTATTGGTAATATCTATCAAAAGTGACAGCTTGGAAAATTCCACCTTGTATTAACCGTTAACTACACACTAGTAGAAAAAACTACCCAACCAGGGATTCAAACCCCGAGCACCCATGGGAAAGTGGTTGGGGGAAATACGAAGCTAGTGTACACAAATGGAAAACCACCCTTGAATAATATTAGACACAAGTGGTTCTAATTAGACTCTGATTAAAGTTGTTTCATAATAATTTCCGCTAGGTAGTTTCACATGTATAATTAATTTTTCTACTTGGAGAAATGCATACTAGTAGTAGGCTTTTGAAAATATATTGCCTGCTAGAAAATCCAAATATTAAATTAGTTTTATAAAAAGTTTTGTGAACAAAACTTATCCTATTTGGGGATGAGTAAAGAAGCATTTCTGAGCGGAAGGAGAGTGGGTAAACCGCCCTACTGGTCAAGCTTGCCCGTTTGACTGCCCATACATCATAAACGTCTGTGATTAATCTAAAGCGAACATTGTATGTTGAACAAGATCGTAGGAAGTAGAAACATTCATGAAGAAACAGTTTTACTAACTTACGCAACGTATAAAATATTATTTTAAGCATTTAGGACTATTGACTTGTGTCTAGTTTTAGCTAAAACCTCTTTAATGGAGACGCAGAGTGTGAAAAAAAAAAAGGAGCCCAGTTGTTAGGCAATTATTATAATTAGCAATAGTTGTAAACACATATTAAAAGTGACTCGCTGGCATTTTAGTCAATCTCGGACTGGTGATAAGACACGAAATGCCAGAAATGCTAGCTTGGGCTAGAAATTATCTCGGTTTGAAAAGAAGAGTACCTATTTTCCCACGTGACAAGCGTGTCAATGGAGTTGAGTTTTTCGAAGAGAATTTGAATTCGACACTCCAAAAACCACTGTTACTGGGTTAAAGGAGGAAGTGGGGATAGTTATATCTTACCTTGTGCCCCATCACTTGAGTGAAGGGGTTGAGGGAATCGACTCCGGGGTGTACATTCAACCCCCTAATTAGAAGTGAAAGGTGCCACACTACAGATTCCTCTCGTGCGACAGGTCACTACTCTCAGCTGTGTACGCCCTCAGTGGTCGAGGGACTTGACATTGAGGCTCACACCGAACTACGCTACAGTCTCAGTCTATGATTCACGCCCGTCGTGGAAGAATACATGCTCCCGCAACCCCCCAAAAGGAACAAATGGGAAGAATTGAACACGATTGGCAAGAATGAACTGGTACAAAAGCCCACGAATCGTGAAGACACCAGTACATTGACCACGTTATTTATCGAAGGGTGCATGATTGCGTAACAAACACACAAAATATTATATGGGTGTATCTGAGACAGTGGATCCAAAATCATAAAATAAATCACAAACCCCCTATATGAGTTCCATAAAAATATATAAAAAAAACCCATCAGCGTCCACACAGTGTTTTGAACCAATAGGGCACACTCTCCTCATACAGGTATGAACCAACGTCCTCCCAGTGTTTTGAACCAATGGGGCACACTCTCCTCACAAAGGTTTGAACCAACGTCCTCCCAGTGTTTTGAACCAATGGGGCACACTCTTCTCACAAAGGTTTGAACCAACGTCCTATCAGTGTTTCGAACCAATAGGGCACACTCTCCTCATACAGTATGAACCAACGTCCTCCCAGTGTTTTGAACCAATGGGGCACACTCTTCTCACAAAGGTTTGAACCAACGTCCTATCAGTGTTTCGAACCAATAGGGCACACTCTCCTCATACAGTATGAACCAACGTCCTCCCAGTGTTTCGAATCAATGGGGCACACTCTTTTCACAAAGGTTTGAACCAACGTCCTCCCAGTGTTTCGAACCATTGGGGCACACTCTTCTCACAAAGGTTTGAACTAATGGTACACACACCCCATAAGAAATTGCAAAACTTTGACATGAGATTTTTTATAGAAGGCTATATAATATAAACACCCTGGGCTTTCAATATGTGTCAAAACCACTCACATGAGTTTTTTTATCAAGGGGTAACTGAGTGAGTAGTATACACCCCTTTTGAACAGATAAAAATTAAATGGAAACATTTAAAGAGTGAAATGGGTGCTGTTCTACGAGGGCCTAAGATCTACTCACGTTGATGCCGGTACACTTCCTCTAAATTCTACCTTTCTCATCCATAACACATTTACGGAATAAATACATTGGCGCACAACCCAAACGGCTGGTTTGACGTGGTACATAAGAAAATTTATCTTGCTTTTAAGAGCATACTAATTAAATAACTAAGATCAAATGTATTATGTATTTTAAGAGTTCATTCATTATCAATTTAAGAATTATTTAATTAGGTATTTAAGAGTGTATTCCGGATATATTTAAGAGTATATTAATTAGATATTGATTAGTGGTTTCAGTATGCATTTATTAGTGTTTTAATTAAGTATTGAAGAATGGAGGCATAATGGATTTAAACGTGGATTGGACATAAATGTAAAGGTTCATTGTTTATTAATTTATAAGTCAATTCATTATGAATATAATAGTGCGCATTAGTTATGTAAGTATTAGTTCAATGCACTTCCTACTATCATAAGTTAATTTCACCTAAATCAAGTTATTAAATATATATCTGACATATTCATTGCAAAAGGGCTTTTAACCTTTTACAAATCCTATGCTTATTAAGAAGAGTTTTGTTCCATGCTCCAGCGATTTAAATGTCAAACATTTGAGAACTCCACGGATGACGTAACGTCATGCTTCTTAAATTCAAACTTCCATACAACCTTCTCTCCTCCTTAGAGAGAAAGAAAAAAACTGAGAGGAAGCTCAGTTACAATTAAACTAAAACCTTCAGTTGGGCTTGATGCGTGGCTTTGAAATATCCCCAATCTAATATTAATAACTACAATTGATGAATGGAAACAATAATCAATATTAATTAAAGATATCTCAAATGTTAACAAAATAAACTTATGTAAAGCGTTCAACAGAAATTTAAAAAGGTTTACAAAAATATGCCTTATTATTCCAGTTGAATTTTTTATTTCAAAAAGTCTAAAAACCAGTTCGGGTAGTATGCTAATGAAATATTTACACTAATAAACCAGGTTTTATGATGAAGGTTACATTTGGAGGAAATTTACACGATTTTTCTCTAAGGGAGAGTGGAAAACCAATTAGAATAAGTCACTTTCAATACATCCCTCCAGGATTCAAACTTCAATATCCGCATTAACGACCGTCTATCCTAATACAAGAAAGAAAACATAAGACTACAGAAAAGAAATAGAGCTATAAAAGAGGTGGAACCTAATATTTAAGCAAAATCAAGCTTGCTATGAAGTGAATTGAATATTTTTTAATTCGTTACATAAATGTTTTAATAGATGTAAGCAGTAGTAGGCATATTTGAAGCTGTGAAAGAGATAACTTAAGTTATAGAAAAATTAGAATAGGTAGTTAATTAAGCCTCCTGACATAATGGACATTATATTCTCTGAATTTAAAAATGTCACCTGGACACGGGAGTTGAAGTGATGAATGACTCTGATCACTGAATGACTCCTGGATAGCTTAGTGGTGGGAACATTACCATGTTTTTCCAAGGGTCTCGGATTCAAATTCCGTATCCAGGAGTCATTTTTCAATTATTTATATAATATAATTAGAATCAGCTATAAGCGTAATTGAAAAATGTAATAGCCTGGTTATTTAATCAATTATAATGAACATTGTCAAATTAATATATGTAAATAAGTTATTTTCTTTGTGTAAGATACAATATCAAATTTTTAATTTTTCCCCTTTTCCATCCAACTGCATTAAAAATAAATAATATGACACAATCCACAAACTTTATCACATTGTGAGTAATAGCTTGAAAGAAGATTTCCAAAAGAGGTTTTTAATAAACTACCCTTTAGTAAGCCCACCTCAGAAAAACAAACACATCTTGCTAATTCCAATAAACACACTTAATATATAAATTTAAAAATCAACTGGTAACATTATTAACCAATTTTCAAAGATGTTATTTTTAAACTACCCTAAAATTATTTTGATTTGAAAAATAAAGATAAGTTCTTATTTATCTGAAAAGCTATTCCTATATACACATTTTAAACACAATCTTCAAGGCCAATTTCAAATAGTTTCAATATTTCTATAATTTGTCGTGAACTACCCTTAAATTAATTTAATATAATTAATTTATTATATATCGTGTAGAATAATAGCCCGGTATCAATTTTTAAATAAATTCGTAAAAGTTATTTTCAAAATAATTCAGGACTCACAAACATCGCTCATCAGTAAAATACTATTATTTAATTTTATTTAAGGAAAACAAATATATTTGTTTATAATGTAAACATATTAACAAAAACCCTTTTTGAAGAATATCATTAGAGCAATTTATAAAAACACATTAAATACCTGGTTTCAGTAAACCACCCTTAAACAAATTTTACTCCAAACAATAAATATAAAGCTTATTATTTTATTTTATGTCAAACACTTTCCAGATACACATTTTAAACAAAATCGTTAGAGATATTTTCAAAAAATTTGGAATTTATTTAAATCACTTATCACTAACTACCATTAAAAGAATTAATTCTTACTTTTTACTGGGAGATCAAAAACTCCCTAAATATCAATTTTTAACAAAATTGTTGCAGAAAATTTAAAATTATTGGAATTAAAAGAATATATATCGGTAAACTAGCCTTAATTTGAGGGCTTAGTTAAAAATAAAAATACATCCTGAAGTATTTCCCTATAACATATAGATTTCAAGTTTAAACAAAATCTATTAAACTGTTTCAGTTTTTTGGCCTGGGACCGACAGACATACGTGGAACAGAGAGAACAGAATATAATATCCACTTTTTTTGGATTTGAAAACAAATAAAACGTAAATATTTATAATAATTTCTAGGACGAGAATTTTCACGTTTACAATACTTTCTCATGAAAAAAAGTATTCATCTTATTACCCTATCTCCCTAGTTAAATGGTTAGTATTTTCTGACATGAGAGCCTAGATTGTTCCTTATTGTGCTGCCAATATGATTTAACTTTTATATAAAGATCTTGTGTTGCTATCCAAATAGTGAGATTCTAGGAACAAGAGCTTGGTATTTAATATTAATTGTACCACCCAAAACTAGTTTTGATTGTTAGTAGTGTACTGATATAAGTTGTCTGTTTATAAAGTGCACGTTAAATATCTACCCACATAGCACCTATACAAATATTATCTCCAGCTTTGGTCACTTTACCTAACAGGTATATATGTGGACACAGGCACCAGTAATGTCATGTCTGGTTTACGTCTGTAATTAAGTGGTTTTAACCAATATTTTTCCCCGCTCTTCTTTCCACGTGAATTCGGCTACATTTCTTCTAAGTTTAATTTTAAACATCTCTACCACATGATTTTTTTTTTATATTACCGTGTCTTACTACCTGTTCAGGCTATACTCATATGTACTAACTACGCTAATGAGTTAGAGATGAGGAAGGATAAATTTAGAAGAAGTGTACCCACACTTGCAGGCAGGAGAGTGCGAAATTATTTAGGAAAAATCACTTTCGGTAGATCCGACCGGGCTTCAAACCCTAATATCCCCGTCATCAGCAGGCCAGTATAACACGGGGGTGACGACTCAGACTATTTGGCCAGTGAAGCGGGTAAGCAATCTATTCAAGCAGTCTCCATTGAAACAAGTTCTCGGAAACTGGAGTTTCAGTACCGTCAATAAAATCAGCCACGCAGCCATTACTAACAAGAGTAGCTTCGGTAGAAAGTTTGAAGAAAATACTGATTTCCAGGTGAGACGAAAAACCAAGTAGACGGAAATTCCTGTTGTTGCGCGTCCCGCCAATCTTGAACAATATACACTCGATTTCCTCGAAGTAGAGACCTTTTGTAATATCAAGGAAATAGATAGCACTCCAGAGTAACAAGGAAAACTCCCCAGCTCAGCTTTTAGAGGAATGAAAATTCTCGGGGAAGAAGTCTCCCAACGTTTCCTTCTCCGACTCGATATTCATCTCGAATGGTAAAATGTTGTCGTCTAAACCCGAGAAAGAGAGAGACAAAAACTTTATGGCTCGAGGAGAGGAAAAGTGCGGAGTGAACAGACAGAAAAGGGTATCTGATGAAGATGAATGAAAAGATTTTGTTCAAACTTTTTTGTTTCATCGCCATAATTGGTTTTTTTAAAAAAACACCTCACATTGTTTGTTTATTCTTTCTTGAACACGACATTAATGAATAATACCGGTAAGCGATACCCTACTGCGTGCGGTTTACTCTCTTTTGTTTTTCGGTTTATATTATTGATCTAAGTTCATGGAAACGAGAACAATAATGATATCCAGAACAATAAGTCACGCGCTGAAAAGTACTAAGGATTTTTTTAATCTGCTCCTAGTGGCATTAAATTAATTATTATGAATAGGAGAGATGAAAACCTTCAATTTATAAAACATTATAACGTGCATAAGAATCTATTATTATTATGATCATCATCATCATCAACCGCGTCTTACTACCCGTTCGAGTTATACGCACTTACGCTAATGTGCAATGGTAGGGTGATTGTGAGATGAAATGGAGGACCTACAGCTTAACGTGGAATCCGAACCACGGTGGAGACCTGGCATTCCACACATTTACAAGTTGTGATTAATAAAAGTCTTGTCAGAGGTGAAGGAAGGGTTTGGCAATCAGATAAATCTGTGCCGGGAGCGATGATTGAACCCCGGGCCCCAGCACAGAAGTTCGACACCTTACCCCTAGACTGCCAGGTCACCATGCATAAGAATCATTCGTAAGAAGAATATGTTTATTGACACATGTTTAGGGCATACATATTATGTGTACAATTACATAAACCTTATGCAGACTACAAAGTAAGAGTTTTATTTTAATGATATAACTAAATAGCTTGTACAAATATAATAATAGCTAATATAATTACACCCAATATTCGTTTAGCTGTATCAATAGCTTTTACGTATATAGACACTGATAGCACGTATAAATATGGTAATGGATCGTATAAAACATACCAAGCTCGTATCAATATACCAAATACCCTTAGTTAGTTCGAATAAATGAACCAACCGTTATATTTAGAATTAATTGGATAAGTTGCATGGCAAAAATAATTAAAAAGCCTGTCTCACCTGACAGATAGCCCATAACTTATATGGATAGTACAACTCGAGCCATGAGTCGCGTTGTGGTGCGGTTTTATCTAGTATTTTTTTTAGGAAACAGTGGAATTGAAAATATTGAGAAATCATTATTCTTAAATGAAAAAACTAATTCACTAAAGTCAAACTAGTTGTCGTATAGTACTGCAACAGCCTGTAATATATATTACTATAACACCGTGGAATGGAGATAGTAAATATAATTTTACTATGTTTTAAACTAGAAAATAAATTAAATAATTGATATTTTAAAATACAAATATGAAAATATGGATAGGTACTGTTCTGCGTGAGCTTACATAATGGTGGTATCTCTTTGATTTGTTCCTGTCAGTGTCTAGATTAAGAAGCGGGCCCGGCAATATCATGTTATGAGACTTTTAGTTCCATTAACAGTGTAGATTCCACTGCACCACTTTGTTGTATACAATCACGAATCACCCTGCATATTATAAGAGTTTTACTGCTACTACTACAAGAGCTTTATTTTTATTATTTTTATTTATTTAGCTCCACGTAGAAAAGCCACCGCCAGTTAACCCGGCCGAGATTCGAACCTCAATCTCTCCATCCTTGGCAGTCTAGCTCATCATGAAACTAGCGCGTTAGCTAGCTACGCCATCGAGGTGGGCTACCAGAGTTTTAACAAGGCAACTGTTTATTTATTGTCTTGGAAACAATTCAAATTATCAATCTTAATTTGGTATAGCTTTTTATAAAAATGTATTCAAGATTCAGTTATCTACATTCTATAAAATATGATACACATACCATTTTATTTTAATTATGTATTTCAATAATTTATCAATTTTTAATGTATCTCATAACTTTAGCTAGTAATGTATGGATCTGAATGTATTTAAAATTAATAATCAATCATATAGAGAATATCATTTGAAAATTTTAGCCCAAGCTTAGCTTTTATGGAAAAATATTTATCAAAATATGCTATTATTAACCAATAAATAGTAAAAATGCGTGTCTAGGCTATATCAATCTGTAGCTCAATTTGTGGAAAAACTAGCCAGTACTAATATACCGTTGTCCAGGAGATGCCAGAATATAGGTTACAGTACTCTAACTGCTATAACACGAGGCTTTTTAACAAATGAAACATTATATGGGACCAATACAGGAATCTTTAGGACTTCAGACACTCTCCCATTCGACCTGAACGGCCTGTTTTTCGTTTAAAGGGAAATTAACTGCTGAGACTAAACTATTTTATAAATAGAGGCCCTAAATTAATGAATATTCGATTATAAGCTACACAAATTTAAACCAAATAAGAAATAATTTACTTGATAAAATTATTTGTTAACTAATTAACATTTAATTTCCTTATACATAACAAATACAGAGGTTTCTGAAAATAAGTTGATTCAATATATTATTTAGTATCTAGAACGTTATAAAACTTTTACATTTTTCGTTAATATACTATAATTAAAAAATAATTTATTAGTTCTTATGATTATTTATTATTTTCAATTATGTCTTACAACCCGTCCGAGCAATTCATATATTTACACAAATGGGTTAGTTATCAGCTTGGAGGAATATACAGAAAATGTATCCGCATCTGCGTGGATAGTTAGTGGAAAACTATTTAGAAAAATTCACTCAAAGTACATCCAGCAGAGATTCGAGTTCCAACCTCCACATCAGACGAGTTTGGTACATAGTACTACGTTCCAACCGACGTAGGATAGTTCTAATTAAAAGTTTATAGTTTAATATTTAGAAATATTAAAATTTTCAGAAAAGTCTACACTTTATTATAAACTATAAATAAATAGGGTAGATTAAGTTACCCCTTTTATCTCTCTTTATATATTCTGCCCAACATTTATTGACATATCGAAGAGCTCTAAGTGATTATTGATTTACTTTCTTTCCCTACGTCACGGTATGGATTCAAAGCTATCAGATTGTGTTAATCTGAACACATTAAGTTAAATATAGTATATTTTTGTCATTGTAATTTATTTATTTAATGTGTATACTTCCTAAATCTTAATAGTGTCAATCAATGTCTTAGATGGAAGGTCACGTCATATGTAATGACATGTAATGATCAACAAGTTTAGTAGGATATCTTATTCGGTTGTAGAATTATATAAGTCAGTGGTTCCCAACTACGTTCCAGTAAAGGAGCCCCCAGGAGGCTCTTTGAGATCGGCAGACCCCCGTTTTTCCTAATCATTAAAATCCAATCTATTCTATGTATATAAAATAACACCTTCCTCCCTCTATATTATTAATTCATGTTAGAAAACCTAGAAAACTGGAAATTTTGCACAGTAAATCCGAGTCAAGTGTGTTTTACATACTTTTATTTTATACTAACTCTAGTTGTAATAATAATAATAATAATAATAATGAATATAGTAATAATAGTTAACACAAAAAGATTAGTTAGGCCAACATGAAAACTTATTAATTCAGAAAAAGTTCTAATTTATTCATTTGGGTTTAGTATTAATAGGATAAGTGAAACCTCTTATTTTTTACCATCACTTCTTGAAGATCAGGTTGAAGGCTGGACACTTTGACCAGAAACTCAGAATGCATGTAAGTCTATTTCTATGCTTGTTGCTCATGTAGCACGGTGTCAAAAAGCTTGTTCAAACCGGTAAGTTGTACAAAAAGGCAGCAAATGTTTCAATGCTTTTTCAGCTAGTTGATTTTGATCATCTTGATGAATTGATAATTTGGATGTGAAGTAAGCACTGCACAGGTCGGTGGGAGGAGGGGAAGCTTTTTGTTTAGATTAAGATTAGGCCTACGCTTTTTTAATTATTATTTTAACTGTTTATTTTGTAAAATTTTTGTGGTTGTCGCGGACCCCTCAGGAACAGCTCGTGGACTCTCGGGGGTCCGCGAACCACCTTTTCGGAACCATCGATTTTTAAGGTATCACCTCCGCAATAGACTGGAGACTGGACTGCTGATGATGGTGTTCAAATCCTGGTTAGGGTGTACTGTGGCTGTTATTTCCTAAATAATTTCCCACTCTCACTCTCTCCACACAAATGTTGGTACATTTCGTCTAAATTTAACATTCTTCATACCTAGCCCATTAGTGTGATTAATGTAATCTAGATGTATATAGCCCCAACGGGTAGTGAAACGCAGTGAAAATAATAAAATCTGATGTTAATATAACCAAGTTCTTATTTCTGAATTTAATAGTATGAAAATTAATCTGATTATTTCTAAAAATGTTCAACTTTATTCATCTTTCTGGTATTTTTTTTTTATCTTGGGCTAGACAATCTTAACTGGCACCATAAGGGTCAGCGAGCGCTTACAACCAACTCCAGTTCATAACAGCTGTCGGCAACACGCAGAAACTGCAATAACTGCCAGGACAAACGGAAATGAAAGAAACCCTTTTTGATTTATGATGGTGTGAAACTGACATCTGCTGCTCGCTGATACACAAGTTAGCGGTGGAGCTTTGGTGTCAGATGGGACTGTTTCTTTAGTTTCGTTTTTGCCTTTATACCGCTACATTTTTACTTTGATGCTGCTATCTTGATGGTGTTGCTTGATTGTTGATGATTATACATAACGATCGTGTGATAAATAAACGAATCGAAGTATAAATGTTTATACATTGTTTTGACTTAAATTTTATTTTTAACACCACGTCTTGCTACCCAATCGGATAATACGCCTGTGTACTAGTTATGTTAATGGTTTTATGGGTTAGGAAGGCTATGTTTATAGGAATTAACCCACATTTGAGTGGAGGGAGATTGGAAAACCATTTCCTCAGTAAACCCGATCGAGATTCGATGATCGATCCCCCCGTCGTTGGAATTATTCTAGTCTACTGCGAAAGTTGCACGTCAGACCACACGATCACCGAAGCGGGTTTTGACATTAGCGATACCTTTAAATGCACAGTAGGGCCCCTCCATATCCACGGGTAACACGTTCCTTGATCTACCGCGGTTAAGTGAAACCACGGATAAAATCGAACTATCATATAGCACGATATTATTGTAACATACACAAATACGGTAAAGTTTAATTCATAAATTATTCACAGTAAAACATTACCAACATTAAATAAAGAACATTATACTCGTAATAACATGTACTGTACACTACAGTGTACTTACTATATTATTCTTCATTCTTCTTGTTGTGATAATCACTGATGATGATGATGATGATGATGATGTCGGTGATATGATAGTACCATGTCCACGATTAGGATACGAACTGGGGTGATGGTGTAGGCATTGTGATGTACACAACATTTTATTCTTTAATTAAAAATAAAAATAATTGGGCAACGGTAAACCACGGATAACTGAAACCACGGATACTGAATCAGTAGAGACGGGGGCCCTAATGTATATACACGGTATACCATGACGTAACAAACATACTCCGCAGCGTGTCCTAGACATAGTTTTAAATTAAAAAGTGTATTATACACAATAGGGCTATGTGGCATCCTAATGGAGCTGCACACACATGAATGACTTATACTTATATGTAATGAAAATATAAATTATACATGTCTGTAATTGTTTATTATTCTGATGTTGAATTGCAGTTTGCAGCCGTTTATGATATCAGTCACCTTCACATGATGTACTGCACCTTTGAGCGCTCCCACTATATGTCAGGAAGTTCGTTGTTGGGGACATTGTTCGTGTCGGTTGTTGCCTGTATCAACTACTCTCTTGTTATTATAGTTACTAGAGCACGCTGGCAGAGTTTGTTGGTTACGTCGTGGTACACCCTGTATAGACCCCACTAGTTTAATGGTGATACCCCCACACCATGTTAGGTGACATACACGTGTATAAACGGAGCTTAGCTCTATTGAAGGAATTTATGTATTGATGGGTGAATAAGGTTTACCCAATATGTATCGTGGCTTACCACCAGTTATCTGTATTTAGTTAATGTACAAATTAAAGAGAGATGATGAAGATAGAATGTTTAGTAAACTTTGTCGCATTTGTACGTAGAAGTAATTGGAAACCATTAAGGAAAAACCATCCTAAGTACACTCAACCGGGTCTTGGACCCTAAACTCTTCATCACAGGAAAATCAGACTAGGCTAGCTCTGACTATGAATCTCTCCAGCTAGAGCCAATCAGACTTGACAAGATTGACTTTTAATTTACGAATCCACAGTTTCAGGTGAAGGGAAGTTTGGATGCGTTGTTTGCTAAAGCCTTCTTCAGAATAGTATAGGACCAAAATAAATTTGTGGTTTCTATAATAATTGCAATAACAAATCAACACAATAAATTATGTATTCCCCTCGATGACTCATTTTTTAAATTCTTGTTATTCCTTTTTCTAGGTCTGGATCTATGTAACACTTTACATTCCCTCTTTTTTATTATTCTCAAACATTAGTTAGACCATCTTCCTTTATATTTACTCTCTCACTTTCAGAATTATTTAGCCCCTATTCTCTACAAATATCTCACATGCTTATCTCTTCTCCAACTACCAACTTACCTCTTCTCTACATATCACGCTACATTCTGGGATTCCTCGTTAACATATAAATGGTGATGTTCTTTGCGTCCCTCGTAACCATAGCAACGAGAGAACGACAGATAGGAAGGTGCCCACAACGCGACGTGCCCACAAGAGATTACGACACTAGCACTCATTTGTAAAAACAAAAACAAACAAACAAAAAAACTTGCATCGGTATAGCAAAACTTCTAACGTGGGACCCCAAATTTGTATTGATGTTTAAGTAATACCGTTTAAACTCACTTGAATTCTTTCTAGTATAACCATAATTTAAGGACGAAATATTTGGTTTAATTGAAGTATTTGTATACAGTTTGTTTAACAGTATATTGTTAACTGTACATCAATATTCATATTATTGTTATTATTATTACTTTAATTTATAGTAAAATAAGATGTCTTTGACTATAAGCTGTGAGCAGCTGCCTACCAATAAATATGCGGATTGAAGATTGAAGAAGTTAACATGTATCTAATTATCAATAAAACATAATTTAACTATTTTCTAGATATTATGTTGATTTTATTGTGTTCCAAGATAGTAGTCCACGTAATCCTTTTTGTTACGAGGTTTCACCAAACAGATATAAAATTTCAGCTAAAACGTCCACAAACTTGTACCTCCTCCCACAAAAAAAAAACCGCCCTTTTCCCTATGAGAATATTTCAAAGACTGCTCTCCACTTTTTCAGGGATGGAGTAGCCCACACCGGAAGTCGATCTTCGGATCATCAGCTGTCTGTTCTCCAGAACCTCACCGACCTGCTGCGACACACTTTCAGCAGTCAGTTTGTTTTCCCCGTTTTGGGTCACGAGGATCCGAACCCCGCACTAGGTCAGAGCTATAGGGAGGTGGCGGACCTTTGGAGACACTGGCTTCCTACCGAGGCTCTTCAAACTTTTAATAAGGGTCAGTACACTTCTTGATTTGATAAGTTTCTAAGGAGAAAGTGTAGGGAAAGTGAGTGTGTGTTTTTTATAGAAATAAATAAAATATTGCTCGATTAAAAATATATAGTTTATATTCATACACATGGTGAAATCAACGGTTCTTAAATATCTGTCATGAACATAATGGCACTAGATGATAAACTTTATTAATGAAGAGAAAAATTTGTCATTAAATTCTAGGACACGCTTGAAAATATTCAGCAACTGTTGATATAATTATATGAAGAAAATTAAACACTATGTTAACACTGGAGAAATATTTTGGCTGAAAACATTTTGTGCTATAAAAAACGCAAAAAAAACTGCCTTTAATTCACGTTCCCTACACTCCATCTTAAGACTAGTCTAATCTAGGTAGTAATAGGAGAAGCAGCGTGTGCCAGGAACGAGTAGTAAAATGATATATTTCAAGTTTGTTTGTAATTTGCTCCACGTTTTAAGCCCTGTCTACATTCGTAGTATCTACAAGGTATGAAGTCAATCAGAAGAGTTCGAGGGCTACACATTAACATCTATTAACGGAATATTGATCATTAACAGCGTAGCATCTAGTAGAAGTTGGATCAAGTTAAACTTTATGATAGTATTAATAATAATGGTATGCTTGGGCTACATCAATCTGTAATTGAGTCTGTGGAAAGATTAGCCAGTAGGCCACTAATGTACCGCTGCCCGGGTGACGGCCGAATGTAATAAGGATGATGGTAGTGAATATGACAGGGGAGATCCAATTAAGAGATTAACCTAACTTAGGCCTATTTAATCAATATAATTATCGTGGCACTTATTTACCATAAGGAAAAAATCCCCCGGTACCAACCGAGAATTGAACTCGGGACCTCTAGAACAGCAGCCAGGGACTTTTACCACTATACCACAAGGCCGGTTAACTTTCTTATGAACTGTCGTGAGCGATGGTCACAGAAATCCAACCACAGGTAGACTACATACCCACTTCAGTGGCCGCATGGTTTAAGGCACTACTATCGCGATTAAATAGACCGTCGAAGACGGGGAGCTCGTAGTTCGATCTCAGTAGGGTGTGCTGAGGGTGGTTTTTCTTAAATGGTTTTTCCAATATTCCTACACACAAATATGGGTACACTCCCTCTAAATGCAATCTTCCTAATCTCTAACATATTACTGTAGTTAGTACATAGGCGTACTTATAGCTTCAACGTGTAGTATGATGGGGTTATAAAAAAACACTTCCGTAAATATTTCAAGCACTATAAAATCAAATATCAACGATTAAGAAATTATATATTATGCCAGAAGAACAATAGACCTATATTTTTAAGTTTCTATGACAAATATACGCTATCAGAACATAATAGTTAAATACTTATGAATAAACCTACTGTTGTAATTTATACTATGAATAACAAGTACTTATTAATTAAAACATTTTAAGGGACCAATTAAAGTACAAATGAAAACATAATGAAAATGTCCTTTAACGAGTGATCTGAGACTGACGTTACCATTACATACAAAATTAAATTACCTTGATAGTTTTTCTTACATCTACTTTAACAGGCTCCAAAAAATAATATATATTAAATAAAAATGTACAAGAAACCAATAATAATGTCAAACTACTCAAATAAGTGATAAATAATAACAATATTTAACCATGTATATGTATATTACAACCGATAAATAACACCTATTTATTATAAATATAATTTTTTCTATCACTTGCGATTATTATTGTCTATTCATTATCACTTCCATTTGTCATATATCATATTCTATACTATTAGTCACGATCTCTTGGTGTGTGTAAAAACTAATGAGAGGTTACAGTGATCAGCTGATAAGGTAGATTCTATCGTTATCAATTTGACCAGTCGCCAATGTGTTCACAAATATATATATCAATCATTCTCGTATCACGCCTAATCAATCTATTTAGACGTCTTCACTTGATATCAAGACAACGTCATTTAGACCTGTTGTCACCTTCTTTGACAACCCAGACAATTGAAAGAGCATGTTTATTAATAAAATACAAACCCCATTTATTAGGAGTGAACATATTTTCAAATTTAATCAATTATTTCTAAAATTTACTTTAACTTATCATGTGTAATGACTGCCTTTGTGATCTAGTGGTGAGAATTATGACTACAGATTCAAGTAAAAGTCCCAAGCTCGATCCACGCCAGTTTCAGATATTTCTGTAAAGCACTTGGTCTGAAACAAGGTCAGTTCCTCTTTGTGAGGACAATTGAGGCTATGTGTGCTAAACCCTCTTCTCGGTAAAACCGAGTAAATAAGTAAAATAAGGTATTTTTGTGGACCAACCCTCCTCATGAGATAATATTATTATTATTGTTATTACTATTATTAGCACCGCGTCTTACTACACGTTCAGGTTAGACGCACTTACGCTAATGTGTGATTGTAGGGTGATTGTGAGATGAAAGGGAAGACCTAGAGTTTAACGTGAAATCCGAACCACGGTGGAGGCCTGGCATTCCTCACATTCACAAGTTGTGATTAATACACGTCTTCACGTCTTGTTAGAGGTGAAGGAAGGATTTGTCAATCAGATAAATCCGTTCCGGGACCGAGGATTGAACCCCGGACCTCCAGCACAGAAGTCCACTGATGAGATAAATTAAAATGCTAATTAATTGGCGGAAATTCATGGATGGTGACTTTATTTCAGTTTTCTGAACATTTCTCTTCCAGTTTTCCGTATTATATTTCCTTTTTTTATATATAGATCCCATTTAAAGCGTTGCTGTTTTCACTACCCTATACAATCGTGTCATCACTTAGATCCGCCATTTTGCCACTGATACGCGACTTCCAGCTGGAGTGGGAAGTGTACTGAGGAATGGGTTGGTCCAGTCTTGCGCTCCGCCGGACGGCAATTCCAAATAGCATGGAGACTAACATGCCATAAAAACAAGGGAAAAATCATCTGAGTGGTAGCCCAAGCGTGTTTACAAGTAGTTCAAAACCTATACAACAGATGGCTGCCGTCAGCTCATGTTTCACCGCTGTGAGGGTTGACCTGCTTTTGTAAGCATAGCCTCAATTGAGACGCCACTTGAATAAAGAACTAGAGGCTTCGGTCTAGAAAACTGAGATTAATGACCATAGGGCTCGTTGTTCTGACCTCATGACACTTTCTATATGTAAATGTTGGCACAATTATCGCCAACGTGCGGCGGACTCTCTGTTAGAATAGCTCGCTTGTAGCAGAATGCCATGGAGTTTTTTATGTGTAGTTAAAAAAACTCTAAAAGAAGTAGAACTTCAAAAACTCGCCCAGCAAGTTGTCTACTTTTGTATAGTGTTTTTATAATAATTGACATAATTGAAATACTACTTACATATAGTACTGCGTCTTACTATCTGTTCGGGTTATACGATTAAGTACTAATTAAGCTAATGGTTTTAAGGATTAGGAAGTTTCTATTTAGAGAAAGTGTACCCACATTTGAGTGGAAAAACAATTAGTAAAATACACCCTCAGTACACCCAACCAAGATTCGAACTAAATATCCACGTCATCGGCAGTGTAGTCTACAGTAAGTGGGATGCCTCAGACCATGTGGCCAAAGAAGTGAGTTTAAAATACTATTATTGTTATTGTTACTTAACACAGATTATTGTAATTTTGATATAATATATGGATGGAATGCCTTTAATCTGTGATCATATTGTGTTTGGTATAGATTGTTGAACGGGTATAGAGTTTCCGAGCAGATTAATCATCCCCTGTCAATACATTTTAAGAGGGTATCACAGGAATTTCAAGATTCCACCTCAACTATATTTCACCAAGGCTGGGTTTTCTCAATAAGGAACATTCAGCCCTTAGTAATACCATCTTTTGTTTTATCCGTGTCGATCCTTTGTACCATAGTGCAGTGAAAACAAGATCGTCAATATTGGAATACCATCAATCTCTCCTGGTTTAGATACTTAGGATTGTAAACAGTTATACAATATATAACACGTGGTACTTTGTTATTGTTATTAATATTTGTATTCAACGTACATTTTTAAAATACAATATTATATCAGTGTAGAGCTTAAAAATTAATTTAGTTAAAGATATAAAACACCTGATATTAAAAGTCCAAGGTTAAAACAAAGATTTTAAAAATCAAGCAGGAAATTGAACAAATATAGTCCTACTAAACACTATAAACTATTTTAAGCGACGGATGTAAGATTCTTTTTAAATCACAGGGAAACTGGCGTTAAAATTTTTGAGCATTTGATTAAATTAAATATCATGGTAATTTATTTGAACACAGGCTTTCAAAATAATAATGGATAATCACTTGTACCTGCATAGCCATATATTATAAAATTTAATTAGCGATTAACTACGCGAGATTTTCCTACTTGCCCTAACGAGGCTGAGTTTGACACCGTTCCAGACCCACTGCCTCACAGATTAATCTTGGAGGTGCTATTGATCGAACCCACGACCTCTAGATTAGTAATCAGGAACTATGACCACTAGACCACAAGATAGGTATATTAATTTTTCAAACTTCAACTCTATAGTTTACTGCCACGAACAACATAAAAGGATACTTTTACTCTATGTTTGACTTCATTTCATCCATTGAGCACATGTTCAAAGTACAATAAAATATTTGCTCTGACAGAGAGCTTTATTGGAAGTTATATTTAACTTATAAATACCATATACCTAAGAATCAAATGAATAAAATAGACTAAGCTCTTATTTATACTTTTAGTGAGGATTACTCCATCTAGATACCATATTCTGAAAATTGAAAAATGACACCTGGACACGGGAATCGAATCCGGGGGAGCTTTGGCTTAGTAGGCCCAAGGCCGTAGCCAGCCAATAATTTCAGGGGGGAGGGGAGGGAGGTTTGGTGGGCACATCCCCCAATTGCTGGAAGCTGGAAAAAAATTATAAATGATAAATCTAGAAGCTCTCTTAAGTGATTTTATTTCCATGGTAAACTAACCCCCAAGCTGCCAAAGGCTTGGAAAATTTCTAAATATTAAACACTTTTTGAAGCTCTGTGAAGTGTTTTTTATGGTAAAATAACCCCCAAAATGCTGAAAGATAGGAAAATTTCTAAATATTTAACACCTCTAGAAGCTCTCTGAAGTGCTTTTTATGGTAACACATCTCCCACATTTGTATTTGTATCTTAATATTGATATTGTTTGAACCATAAATAAAGCCATATATAATTTGTTCATAACATTTCGTGGGGGGCTTGAACCCCGGCTACGGCCTTGAGTAGGCCTATGCTCTAACCACTGACCTATATAGGAGCTATATTCTTACAAATATAATAATAATACAAGTGGCAGCATTAAGCCAGCTACCGAGTCGAAGATGGCTGCGTTATCTGATAGCTCGTGATCTTAATAAAACCACACATTTGTAGCCGATGATTTCCGCACGTCCATCATAGAATCTGCCTTAAAATATGAGTGAAGAATTAACACGGGACGATTCCTGGATATCTCAGTGGGTAGAGCATAGGCCTACTAAGCCAAAGGTCCTGAGTTCGATTACCGCGTCCAGGTGTCATTTTTTAATTTTCAGAATATCATATAATTAGCTTCGTGTGAGTTAATACTTTCAAACGTATGATAAGGCTATGGTAATTGCGTAGTGAGTTGGACTATTTTCAGAATGCTACATGATCTAATAGAAAATATTCAAGCAACGATTGGTAGCTATTAACACCTAGCTCCACACAGGACTTGGAGGAGAGAAACATCATTCAATTTATGGCTATCATATTCGCAGGATTGGGCAGTATGTTCGCAACCGGTCGATATCAACACTAAGCTGAACACGAAGTTTATATGGGCTAGAAGGGTCCTTGATAGTAAAGTTGTCTTATTATATGGAGGATTCTATACAATCTAGATGACCTTAACGCCACGACCGGTAGCATCTATATAGGGCTTGAGTGGATTGAGAAGTATTATACATTATACATTTTGCTTGTTCACAGGAGGCTACTACACGATCGAGCAGAAGATACGCAAGCTACGGTTGGTGGCTATCAACACTAACCTTTACACAGGACTCGGAGGAGATGAAGAGGATCCTAAAGATCAGTGGGCGTGGCTTGAATCCGTACTGGGCCAATCCAGAAAAAACAAGGAGACGGTGAGCAGTGTAGTTATAAAAACAAAACAACAAGCAAATTATGTTTTTATGTAATTTACTTTCTTTAGGAATACATGGTAAAATTTAGAACTAATGATAGCATTAACATGTTAATTCTTAGAGCACAGGTTTTCCTTTTCTATGAGATTAATGGATGTTAGTGCTAATATCCCGCTCAAAAAATGACTTCAATTGTTTATTGTATACATTTGGAGTCAACTATGAACAAGAAGGTTTCAGTCACCTATAATTGATTCATGTTAAAAATCGGAATATATAAAAATTAGCTATACAAATTAATGTAAAATTGGGATCAATTCTAAATAAGAAGTCTATGTGAAAACAGTGAAGTCGTTTAAGCAAGTTTTTTTTAATAACTACACTCACAATATTTTATTTATAAATGGGTTTGTCCAAGAAATGGTTATGAATAAGGTTGTTTAGAGGAAGTGAAACCACGTTAGCGTAGAGATAAAATGGGTTAACCATCGTAATAAATAAAACTTTTAAAGTAAATGAGATTCAAAATTATCTCTGTCGATCCAGTCTGTTGCGAGACTAACTCCCTAGATACTGCGATCATCGATGTAAAATTATAGCAAGTAGCTAAATATCGTGGATGATTTATTTAGCTTTATTTAGTTAACTTACCGAATACATTACAAAATAAAATGAAATTGACGACAGAGATTGTTCGTGCTTCCAGGTATATTTGGTGGGACACGTCCCTCCTGGTGTTGATGAGCGTCAGAGCGGAGCGTTCTTGTCTCACCAGGCGGCGTTCCTGGAACGCTTCAACACGCGATACTTGCTTCTCGTCCGCAAATACTCTGACGTCATCGTTGGTCAATTCTTCGGCCATCTACACTCCGACTCATTTAGAGTCGTCTACAAGAATAATGGTGAGTTGGCTTACCAAAGTTATTAACTCCTAAATCCGCTGTTTATATGTTTATAGCCTTCCTTTTACGATACCTTGTAAAATGTCTGTAGCATGTCTGCCATCTAAATGGTCCCGGGTTTTATTCCCAGCATGGCTGAAAAAATCATCATCAGTGAAATGTGGATTCACCCTTACGCGGTGAAGAATTAATGGTAGGGGGGCTGTGTGCTGTGTTTGATATAGATTTAATTTAATTTATAAGTGGTGTGTTAATATATAATATGTTGGTTCAGATAGTGCACGCAAAATATCTCATACTAGCCTTCCTAGTTGAATTTTCCATGTTCATTGTCTTACTACTGTTAAATGAAATCCACGTATTTACAGCGCTAAAGTATGGATAGGAAAATTAGAATTTTAGACGAAGTTTTCCCAAATGAACATAAAGAAAGAGTGGTAAAACCTTTAGTAACGGAGCTAGCACTAACCTCTTCGTCACCGACAAACCAGACAAGTCGAGACGTGTGAATTTATTGAAACTATTCTCCTTAGATGCATATAATTGCGTGAAGTATTATACTATATTATCGGTTGATAGGGTCTCACGTTATAAAGAATGAGGAGATTAGAGACAACAATGAGTATAGATATAGATAGACAAGAAAGACACTGAAGTAACGTCTATAGACTAGGCTCTACTTGCACTGAAGCTTCCGCCTCCTTTATCATTCACATTTTCTTTTTATTCAGGTCGTCCCGTGTCATGGATGTTTATAGCCCCTGCTGTTTCTCCGAGAAGAACCCCCAGTGGTGCCAACAACCCAGGACTACGTCTCTACAAGTTTGATACGGACACTGGGCAGGTAAGAGCTGTGAAGAGGTAGTGGAGGGGGTTTACTACAAGCTTTTTGTGAACCAGCCCCCTAGATAATGTGAGATATCTGCTAAGTCGAGTCTCTCCATGACTCTTAGACTCGTAAATTCAATCCATAAACATATTATCCTCAAGTTTAAAATCTCAATACTCGTGTTTAGTCGTCTACTAACGTTATGAACTTATTCTATGGAGCAAAATGACAAACCTCCTGTCTAAAATATTATGATTTGTTATTTATTTATCAAACACAGACAATTTTAACAATAGAAATATGAAATACTTGGATTCGTGTCATCTCACTACATTTGTGCGGGTAAAAAGTTTAGCCTGTGTGTGTGTGTGTGTGTTTGGAGATAAAAACAACCAATTAAAAGCACTGTTAGTCTATCTCATTAATTCCACAAATCATTCGATTAAATTCAACCCAAATTGTTAATTCCTTCCGAATTATTTGATAAACTTATTTTACCTTTGGCACCTCTATATGTTTTATTTTAAAAATTTTAAATTTCTCTGAACATCAAATAGTCCATCCAAACTTCCAAAATTTTAGCTTTTATAAAGCAAATAATATCTAGCTATTTGTTGTGAGATTGATAATTTTGATAGGTTGGTTGAACAGAAGAGAGATTTATTTGAATGAAACCAAACAAAGTTTTGTTCTAAGACAGCTTTTAATCTGACTATGGAATAATCTTA
This sequence comes from Timema podura, assembly GCA_033556935.1. NCBI lineage: Eukaryota > Metazoa > Arthropoda > Insecta > Phasmatodea > Timematidae > Timema > Timema podura. The sequence continues at coordinate 13,882,428 of JAVRXN010000009.1, forward strand.
TATCATCCTGGATATAGTACCACTTAACTTCTCATTGAGTTTTTGGGAAGGACAAACTTTGTATTCATAAGAAAAACATTATCTAATAAAGGTTAAAAAAAAGTTAATTGATCTATCTTTCTTATATTTATATATCATACCATTTAAGTATCAATCTATATTAATAAAAGTGTAAGGGTGTATTCATATATGTATATCTGTCCAGAGAATTTTTAGTACTTCTCAATGAGATAGAAATCTGAAATTTAGTGAAATTGTAGAGGAACAATTCAAGAGGTGTGGAAATTTTACAAACTTGAAAACTGATCAAAAATAAACTTTTAAAAATAATTTCGTAATTTATATATAGTCATTTTTATTTGTCAATATATTATTTGCATTTCAAAAGCAATTAGAATTTAAAATACCAACTCCATTCTTAAATCAAAAGATAAATTGCAGATTACAATACAGTAAGCTGTGATTTTGGTTTGGTTAATTTGTATTCAAATTAGTTAGTTTTTTTCAATACAAACTTTGCCAATAGCCTTAAACATATTTATTTAATTTTAGTTTACAGTTAAATAGCCTAAATATGTATACATTCAAATCGATTACTACCCCAATTAAAATACAGCAAACACTGCAGTGTAACAAATGACAACAGCTTATAAATAAAACTAGAGTTTGATTGTTGTTTTATGTGTGTATAGTATTAAAGAGAATCTGTTCAACGGAATCCGGTAAGCATTGACAAAATTGTATGCAATATATTCTACACAGCAATTTTAACATGTTTGTCTCAAGGGAATGTGTGTTTCATAGTGAAAGTCGATTTAGCCCCTATACATACTGATATCCTTTGCAGTTTGAGTAGAGGCAGTTCCCAGTTAAACTAGTGTTATCAATGACTATTACTAAGTCACAGTTGTACGTGGCTTATTCCAGGATGCTAAGCTCAACAGACGTAAGGGTTAACATAGTTGAAGGGTCAAATAATGTGACACTGAAACCGAAAAACACAATAGTATTCACAAGAAACGTAATATATAAATAAGTTTTAATTTATTTAATAATAATAAAATTAATTTTATAAATTCACACTTAAACCAATCCTACTTAATATAATTAAATTATAGAAATATACTTCTATAACAAGTTAGCCCAACTTAAGAATAAACCCTATCCTTTCATATTTCTACAAATAAAAGGTTCGGTTTTGCTAGCTTCAGTAATATTGGCACAGGTATACAATATACAGTCGCTATCCATCAGTCCCGTGGGCCTAACGTGTCAGGATTGGCTTTGTGGGATGGATAGGTAGTGCCAAATAACTGTGGGGTTTGTTAAATCTAGTTTATTGAATTATATTAACTAAGATAATAATGTATAATGTGATATTCGGAACTAATTGATAGAATTTGTAAAAAGGTACTCATTCTATCAATGTTCTTACCCAGCAGTCCTTGTCCTGGCTTATCTTCAAAGCTACAGCCCTAACTGATATTGTACACCCAATGGTACGTTGCTGTGCTGTTATTGATGAATTCTGACTATTACATTGGGTCGGGGCGTCCTCCTCTGTACCTAACAGTGACTCAAACTGTGGAGTATTCTCCCCACAAGTTGGTCATACTTGGTAGCTGAGTATGTAGAGCCCTTTGGAATAGCTCAACTAGCAACTGACGTACGTTTGACCGGCCCCCTCCCTCCTTTTACTTAAGGTCCAAAACTCACTGTTACGTACCCAAATAGGAGGGGTGTTTCCCCATAAGATGCTAGTTTTGAAAGTGATTTATGTTATGCTACTTTACAAAACAACTGATGTTTATAAACAGGACCTAATCTAAATACAAGACAGCTGAGCTATGAGAGTTGAGAGTGTGAGATCACCAGGCTTATGTCATACTTGCATGCTATAGATCAGGGGTTTACAACTGGTGGCTTGCGCGACATATACGGCCCAGGAGGACACTTTTTGCAGCCCACGAAAGCTTTTTTTTAATCTCAAGAAAAGTTACGAAAAATATATCATAGCTCGTTCAAAAAATTTATTAATTTTCAAGTGGCAAAAATGAGCAAACGAAGTCGATAAATAATTAATAGTCAGTCGTTCTACAAACAACGCACCGCATCGCACATTGGAGGACCCGGTAAGAGTAGTGGGCCCCTCCACTGACCCCTCTCCCCTCCACTCACGTAACAATAGACTCGCTCGGTAAGAGTAGTGGGCCCCTCCACTGACCCCTCTCCCCTCCACTCACGTAACAATAGACTCGCCCGGTAAGAGTAGTTGGGCCCCTCCACTGACCCCTCTCCCCTTCACTCACGTAACAATAGACTCGCCCGGTAATAGTAGTTGGGCTCCTCCACTGACCCCTCTCCCCTCCACTCACGTAACAATAGACTCGCCCGGTAAGAGTAGTTAGGCTCCTCCACTGACCTTTCTTTCCTTCACTCACGTAACAATAGACTCGCCCAGTAAGAGTAGTGGGCCCCTCCACTCACCCCTCTCCCCTTCAATAACGTAACATTAAACTCGCCCGGTAAGAGTAGTTGGGCCCCTCCACTGACCCCTTCTCCCCTTCAATAACGTAACAATAGACTCGCCCGGTAAGAGTAGTTGGGCCCCTCCACTGACGCCTCTCCACTTCAATCACGTAACAATAGACTCGCCCGGTAAGAGTAGTTGGGTCCTTCCATTGACCTCTCTCCCCTTCAATAACGTAACAATAGACTCGCCCGGTAAGAGTAGTTGGGCCCTTCCATTGACCTCTCTCCCCTTTAATAACGTAACAATAGACTCGCCCGGTAAGAGTAGTTGGGCCCTTCCATTGACCTCTCTCCCCTTCAATAACGTAACAATAGACTCGCCCGGTAAGAGTAGTGGGCCCCTCTACTGACCCCTCTCCCCTCCACTCACGTAACAATAGACTCACACAGTAAGAGTAGTGGGCCCCTCCACTGACCCCTCTCCCCTTCAATCACATAACAATAGACTCGCCTGGTAAGAGTAGTTGGGTCCTTCCATTGACCTCTCTCCCCTTCAATAACGTAACAATAGACTCGCCCGGTAAGAGTAGTGGGCCCCTCCACTGACCCCTCTCCCTCCACTCACGTAACAATAGACTTGCACAGTAAGAGTAGTGGGCCCCTCCACTGACCCCTCTCCCCTTCAATCACATAACAATAGACTCGCCTGGTAAGAGTAGTTGGGTCCTTCCATTGACCTCTCTCCCCTTCAATAACGTAACAATAGACTCGCCCGGTAAGAGTAGTTTGGCCCCTCCACTGACCCCTCTCCCCTTCCCTCACGTAACAATAGACTCGCCCAGCAAGGCCTGCTGGCTACTCCTCCCCTCTCCACTCATGCTAAGTCGCGCTTGCTTGACGTTTAGTGAAGTTTCACAAGTTACTGTCCATTTTGGAGACTTTGTTTTTTGTTGAGTGTGAAGTGCACCATTTCTTGCGTCCTTTACTTGAATAAAAAATGAACGGAAACTCATAGAAACGCAAAATTGAAAATGAAAAGGGATTTTACAAGGAAAGCTGGGAGAATGACTAATTAGTTACTAACAACAGTGGGATGATGCAGTGTTTGCTATGCATGCAAATTGGGTTTGTACCGATGGAGTACAATGTTAAATGATATTACTCAACAATTCTCGAGAACAGGTATGAAACATAAGAAGCTCAACACGCCCAGGTTGTAGACTTAAAAAAGAAATAAAAACTGTAAACAGGCATCTTTAGTAAAGTCTTACAAAATCAGTAATCTTCTCTGTACGCTTCCTACGCAGTGTCGCTTGAACTTTTAAAGGCAAAAATAACCTTCACTGAAGGCAGTCTGGTTTAAAAGTGTGCTATGGAAATGGCAAAGGCCTTTGGAGATGCTAAAATGGCTGAGATATTTGAATCAGTGCCACTTTCCAACCAAACAGTACAGAGAACGGTTATTGATATGTGAGAACAAGTAGAAAAATCGCTGATTAGTTTGGTTAAAGAAAGCACGCATTTCTCGCTATGCCTTGATAAAAGTACTGACCAGTCAGATATCAGTCAAATATTAATATTTGTACGCACCACCTTCGAAGACTTTGGCAGTAAAGAAGAGCTATTTGATGTCTGCTCTCTTCAAGGAACAACAAAAGGGAGGGATAATGCTGTTAAAAAAACCGTCGAAAGAGTTGGAGGCTTCAATAAATGTTCAGCCATTGTCACAGACTGAACGCCAGCAATGACAGGGGAGAAGACAGGTCTGACGGGATTGCTAAAATAAAATAGCCTAACGTGTCCTATGATCCACTGTATCATTCACCAGGATCCACTGTCTCATTCAACAGGAAGCGTTATGTGGAAAATCAATGAAGAAAACTGAAGTTTTTAAACTTTTGGTTAAAATTATTAATATGGTAAGAGCCCTTTTGCATGTACAACTAAAGCAGTTTTTTGCTGAATATTGAGGGAGAAAATGGAGACTGGCTGCTGTACAACCATGTAAGGTGGCTGAGTGCAGGAAAGTGCCTTGAACGGTCTTTTTGCAATTTGCAAGGAAATCTCTGAATTGCTTAATAAGTTTCTATCATCTGATACCACTGACCTAGAAGAAGAAATTCAAAACCCAGAATTTTTAAAGGAGTTAACTTTCATAACAGACATGAAAAATCACCTTAACACTTTAAACCTGAGTTTTCAAGGAAGAAAGCAGGGGGTATCAGATATGTTGGGAATTATTAATGTATTTCGAAACAAGTTAAAAACTTTCAAACGTTTTTTGTAAAACAATGAATTGACCCATTTCCCTTGCTGACTTCAATAAGCGGTGGGGAAAGACCATGAAATTAATTAAAAATCAGCACAGAAGTTGACTTGCAGATTCTTCCTTGTTTGAGATTAGCTACAACAGAGCTGGAGGTGGACATTCATTCATTGGTAGATGCAGCTAATCGACCACAGTACTCCCACGAAATTGTTCTATTTTAAGTTTTGTTTTGAATACATTATTAATTTCAGTTTGTATTTAGGTTAATTTTTTTCCTTTTGCCATTTGTCAAATATTAAGTCAAATAAACTGACATTGTTGAGTACTCTTTTTCAAAATTAAATTGCTCTGAGTATAGTAGTTTTTGTTTATTTTTAATTTAACTCTTTTATGCAATTGTAAAATAGTGTTTTAATTAACTAAAATGATTAAAACTTTGTTTCAATTAAACTAGGCATATTATTTCATACTAGTACCTCTGTTTTATTTGCAGAATTTTACGAAAATTGGCCTATTATTAAAGTGTGACCCGCAATCATGCCTAAGGTTTTCAATGTGGACCTTGAGCCCTTACAAGTTGGAAACCCCTGCTCCAGATTGACTATAATCACATTTCAATCTTAAATCCAAAGAGAAACATTATTTTACGTTGATTGTTTTATATTCGCATTAATAGGCTAATCATGATTAATTAACCAACTATACTTTCACCTGATAATTAACGTTCAACATCATTATGTGATTTGATCTTGTATCTAGATGGATGCATATTCAGCCAAATAGATTAATTCTCCACTTAAAAGGGAAAAATATATATTAATTAAAATGGCTTGACAGCAAGTAACAGCACATAGCTGACTATTTAAATGTTAAGTAATATATTCCAATAAATGTATTCTAATTTTGATGTTCTGTTTTGTGTATCCCTACCATTCTCAAGGTTAGGTGGAAACACATTGGTTGGTGCTTTAGTGAACTTTGGATGTTGTGAACCAAATATCTGGCTCTATTATTATTCTTTGTAAGCGAAGTCGACGGTATATTTTAAGATCCTGATGCCTTAAACTCATGACCTTTGGCGTGTGTAGCTCCAAACCCAAGCAAAATAGAAAGATGGCACTTTTCAAGTTTATCTATTGAAACTAAGAGGTGTGCTTCGGGTAGTAAGGTTTTTCCTAAATGGTTTTCCACTCTACCGCCATGCAAATGCGGGTTCAATTCCTATAAATTCAACCTTCTCTATTTCTAATCCAATAGCGTAATTTGTACTTAAGCATATAACCCTAACGGGTAGTAAGACGTGCTGTTAAATAAATATATACAAATCTAACCCCTTTCCTTGGGAATATTTAATATTTTTCACCACACCACTGCGTGATTGCCATTGAGGAAGGATATTGAACGAAGGACCATGAAAAGCTTAATTTCGGTATGGTTTCTTATTATTATTTAGTAAAACTATCATATGTAAATCTCTTTTTTACCTATAACATACTTTTTATATAAAAATAAAATATCTGACTTTTGTTTGTTTGTTCGTTGCTAGATCACGTCCTAACCGCTGTAACACTTCTTCTGCTGAAATACCACATGAATATAACTTGAACGTCCAGTTAACATAGGGGTTAATTACAAATTACGTCCGCCATTTTGATTCACGATAGCGTCTACAAAACACTTATTTTTATCCTTTTTCTCATCTTATGCTGATTAGATTTGGATCGACTTTTAAAGGTTCCTAGATATGGCTATATTATACATTACGTTCATATTGAAATAAAAATTGGTGTTTGTAAAACTCCACATTTTATCCTTTACAGAGCTCTTGACTCATAAACTATGGTAGGCCTGTCAATGGGAATCATATCATCACATACATAATATTAGATATGTATTTGTTTGTTTGTATGTATGTGTGTCTGTGTGTTAAGGCGCTATAACGCCAAAACCAAGGAAGGGACTTAGAAAGAATAAATAACACTGATATAAAAAAATTGTTGTGCACCTGTTTGTTACCTAAACACGCCCAAACCAATGTATACTTTTAGGAAACATATACCATTTTAAACATTATAGGAATGTATTGGGTTCACTCCAAATACACTAATAATTCCTAAATATTTTAAATTTATGAGTGGACTTTGGTGTAAAGGGGGATTTATAAATGTAAGAAACTACTTCTCACTGAACCTGCTTCGGTGCCTGAATGATCTAAGGCACTACTTTCGCAGTAGACTAGAATGCCGATAGCTCGAATCCCAGTTGGGTGTGTTAGAGGGTGGTTTTTACTAAATGGTTTTAACTCAACGCAAATTTACTATACGTACACGGCCTTTTAATTCAATCTTCCTCATCCTAAAAACATAAGCGTAGTTAGTATATAGGCATATAACCTGAACTTGTAGTAAAATGCAGTTTTGGAAAAAACTATATTTTTGTAACTTATTAGTTTTTATTAATATAGTATTTAAACTATGCATACTTATTTAACCCTGAAAGATATCAGTCCACCCTCGATGGATTAAACTTGGGTTATATCTTATATGTTACACCATGGTGGACCAATCCAAGATAAACAGTGTAAACAGGATGTGCATTTAAAGAAAATTATTCTACTACTAAGCTACATTATTTATATATTTACGACGATAACCAACCTTTAAAAAAGTTGGTGTTGGAAAACATGTAACATAATAGTACCTTACGACACAATCAGATGAAATTTCTAACAGTGTGTAATTATTATTATAGCTTCGAAGAAAATTTTCAAAAATAGATTTTTAGTTAACTACACTTAATTAAGTTTTACTGATAAAATAACACATCTCCTTATTAATTACAATAAAATCATTTTATTTACACACTTCAAATCAAACTATTAAAATATTTAAAACAAATCACAAATTTTATTTTTAACAAAAACAAATATATCTAATTATTATTATGTAAGAAAACTTATTAGATACCCGTTTGGATGCTATTTGCCATGTCAAACACTATCAATAGATCCACTTGCAACCAAATAATTATACCGATTTTAAAAGAAATTCAAATAAAAATATATTTTTTTAAAACTAAGTACCCTTAAATAAATGTTTACTCAAAAACCACTATACCGTACAATTTGTCGTGATAAACACGCCCAATATTCCCAATTGGAACCAAATCGTTAGGGCCATTATACAAATTTTCATGATTTTGAAAAATCAGTCCTGAGTAAACTACACATAAATGAGTTTTTACCTCAAAAACCAGACAATGTTATTTGTCATACCACACAATCCTAATTAAACAGTAAAATCAGTAAAGCTAGGGTAGTTTTTAAAAATATGTTTATAGTCTTATAGAATACAAATATCAAAGCTGAACAAAATCCATCAAACTGTTTTGGATCCGTGGCCAGGATCGGACTGACAGATATGAAGACAGACAAAATTTAAAATCCTCTTTTTTGGGCTACGGTTAACATGAAATGTAAAGACTCATCATTATCTATGGATAAATTTATTCCACGATTGCAAAACTTTCTTTTGAAAGGAGAAAGTCTCTCACATTCCCATGGGTGTTCTTGTCCAACCGATGGCAGGTAAGGACCACTTTATACCAGGGCGAGGTATTAATTCATGAAAGTGAGGTCAAAGATAATGCACTAATGCACTTGATTACTCAGGCTCAGACAATATAACTAATGGCAGCTTTGGTAGAGGAGGAAATAACAGTTACTAATAAGAATGGAAGAGAAAGATTTATGAAACTGCCACATTTAGCGAAAGCGAAAGCAGGAAAGAGCCTACAATCTTATCCTACAGTAGACTGAGACAGAATACAGTCAAATAGATTCAAGTGACTATAAAGAATCTATTATCTCGAAGTGGTCCAACGTTGCTTGATCGAATACAAACTATTTATTTTTTGCACTTCATGTTCTTCTAATAGATTTTAACGCTTGAGAATTCTCATACTTTATAATGGTTTCTATGAGCTCTTAAATACTTGAAATTATGTGAAATTTATAAATAAACTGTTATTTAATAAACCAATAGCCTAGTCATTTAGATATAGTTGATACCTGAACTCGAAAATTGATCTCGGTACCAAGATTAACTCTTCTGTTGTCATTTTTAAACAATATCGTCTGCATTGACGGTGGTATGCTCTCACGCATTACTCTCGTGTCAGACTGAATTTCCGGAGACATGGAGTTGAGTCTTTAAAATCTCAACTCATGTGTGTACTGAGTTTTCAAGATAATGTTTGCTTACAGCCTGAACAGTTTAATAAGACACGGCGAAAAAACAAACTAGTCCTATATTTTAATTAATGCCAGTGAACGGGCACTAAACTCCTGAATTATAAGTAAACCAATAATTGTACTGTATAATGAAACTGTAAATATGAAGAAGACCATAACCAAATTAATAGAAAAAGCTGAAAATATTACAACTGAACACAAAAATCTATCCTGAGACCTTTGGCTTAGTTTACCAAAGCCCTTATCACTGATATATACAGGATTATTACCCTGCTCAGTGTCATTCTTTTCTCATAGTTTAATGCTGAGTCCATGATGGATGTGTGGAATCGTCCTCTACATATGAGCGATTAATAGTATCGCGATATATCAGATAAGACGGTTGGCTGAGACTCAAGAGGGATATTATGCTGCCAAGTATACAATATAAGATTGTAATTGAAGATAAATTTCAATGAAAAGCAACAAACAGGCTGCAAATAATTAGTTGAATTGTGTTTCCCTCCGTTCGGACAGTGCAGTGATTACAATTATATGCAACCTGTGTGTAGATGAAGTGATAGCTTAATGTTTTATTTCTGTACAGGTGACCTGGTGGTCTAGGGGTAAGGTGTCAGGCTTCTGTGCTGGGGGTCTGGGGTTCAATCCTCGGTCCCGGCACAGATTTATCTGATTGCCAAACCCTTCCTTCACCTCTGACAAGACGTGTATTAATCACAATTTGTGAATGTGAGGAATGCCAGGCCTCTACCGTGGTTCGGATTCCACGTTAAACTGTAGGTCCTCCATTTCATCTCACAATCACCCTACCATTACACATTAGCGTAAGTGCGTATAACCCGAACGGGTAGTAAGACGCGGTGATAATAATAATAATAATAATATTTCTAGACACTCAAAAGGACGGAAGGAAGGCTCAATTTCTTGGAGACGGTTTATAAACTGACCCCTTCACATATGTCACAAGAAGCAGCTATAATAAAAACAAAATTATATGATCAGCTCGGATTAAACTGAATCTCAAACTTTTGAGAGTCAAATTATAAAGATACTACTGAAAGTGTGTCTAATCCAACACATTAATCAGTTGGTAACACTTCTACTGAGCACCCAAGTGGCTTATATTTGATTAATATTAGGAATATAATGTACAGTAGAACATTGTTAGTAAAAGTAATTGCAACCTAAATTTGTTAAGATTAACGAAAATGGGGATTTTGGGCGTTGCTTATCTGAGACTTGGCGAAAAATTTTGCTAGGATTTCCCATATTAATATAGTTACGTTTTGTTCAATTAATTTTAAAGATGCGCTCTTGAAATAAAAACAAAATATTCTTAAATAATTATATAAAATAATCTAATATCGTCAAAATATTTTTTATATTTTGAAATAGATAATGTAAACGTGTTTTTTTAATATACTCTCAGCCTTGTTGGTTTATCAAAGGAAATATTATGTAGGAATCCCTTTGTCAGATGTTTGTGGAAGCATATGGCTTTTATAATAAGAAACAGTAAAAAGGTAATTTTGAAATGCAAGTCAATGTTGTCCATGAGCACATTTTTGAGTTAGGGCTTATACAATTATTGAATGGACAAAGGGAAGTGTTATCAGCATATAAACAAGAGGGTCCTCAAAGTGAACTATTCATTTTCTTACCTCTCTTTCTATTTTGTATATCGGTGTGTAGGGGCTGTGTGCAAGAACTTGACTAAGTGTATGCTAAGTGGACACTAGCGTGGGTTTGATTGCGTCATCACATGTTAAAAGGTGGATTGATAGTGTGCTCAGGACCATACTATCATCCCACTAAGCATTCACTAACGCTCTTTCGTAACGCCCTAGGTGTGATAGTGCTTTGAGTGTTTAAGTGCATCAAGTTAAGATGCAACCCGCTTTGCAAAATAGCCTCGAAATTGCCAAGTGGCGATAATCGTTAATGAGAGAATGCGGTAGGATTTGTGTGAAGACAATATGTACAGTACATTACCACACATACGTACAATAATTTAAATTACTTGAACTGACGCGTGTAATATGTACTGTAGTTTTATATTAAATTACAGTATATTTTTTATATAGAAGAGTAATTATTCTTATACCTGCCTCATTGGCCATATAGTCTAAGGCGTCGCTCCTGCAATAAACTAGACTGCCGATGAAACGGAAGTCAGGGTTCAAATCCTTGTCGGGTGTACTCGAGGTAGTTCTTCCTAAATGGTTTTCCACTCTCCCTCTTTGCAAATATGAGTACACTTCCTCTAAATTCAACATACCTCATCCTTAACTCACTATCGTAATTAATACATATGCTTATTACATGAACAGGCAGGAAGAAGTGGGTCTAACGAAGATGTACATGTATGTTTAAAGATAAACTCGTTGTGTTGACTACAACTTGTAAATATTAAACAATAATAATATCTAGCACCGCGTCTTACTACCCGTTCGGGTTATACGCTTAAATATTAAACAGTTATAGCCACTGTTTTATTACTTTCTCTCAACTTCTCGAAGAGAGAAATATTGTAATCAGCGAAAAAATCGAACTCAAGATTTTGTTAAATGTTGACATTTCATGACCCCCTGAAAACGAAATAGTGGTTTTCGCGATTCCGTCTGTCTATCTGTATCTCGGACTAAAGCTGGAACTGTTTCACCGATTGGGATAAAACTGGGATTTCATAAGGTTCTTCCAAGGAGTTTTTGGAATTAGATATCTAGCTCTAAAATTAAGGTTGGTTTAATGAAGGGCAAACAAAAAAAAAGAATTTACTCAAAATCCACTAATAGGATTTTGATTAAACTTTGTATCTAGACATTGTTTAACATTATTAACAGAATGGCGATTTTCTTTTACACCTGAAAAAGGCTTTGAGATTACTTTGTCTTCTCAATTTTGATCATACCTCTGCAACTTTTTGAAATACCAAATAGATTATCATTCTAAAGATGTACTACTATTAAAAATAAAAATTTTTTATTTGAAATATATTTTTATAAAATCTATTATTTCTGAGCTATGAGCCACATCTATTTATATATATAAAAAAAACTTTAAAGTTTAAATTGATTGTTTGCTCTTCTATAAATTTATTTTAAAAGTGTATATTATTTCATTTATGCTTTTTGGTGAAATGTTTTTCTAGCAATATATATTATTTTGTTTTACAAATCTTAAGAATCTTTAGTAAATGTATCTATTTTAAGGAGAATGGCAGAGCAAGTCTGGTCGGTGCAACATACAATTTATTTTGAGTTAGTTATCTAAACAAAACTTTTTTTTTAATTTTACGAAATTTATGTTTGTATATCCGACATTTTGGACTGCTCAGGTTCACACTAACAGTATTTTAACGTATATCATTGATAAATTTACTAACTTCTCTTTCGCTGGGAGGAAGATAAACAGTAAGGGGTCTGGTTGCTGTGAGTCACTTATTGCATTAATCCAGACTATTATTTCGGGATGGGGGTGATGTATCAAAACTATAATAAAATTATAAATTTGGTTGTTAAACAGATGAAATAAGTTAAAATACAACTATTTAAAACTTGGGTAGGCCTACATATTTATTAGTAACCAAACTAGCATTTCCACTCTGATAAATGCAAGTGTTTTTATGATGTTTATTGAAGTAAATATAGAGTAAAATAAAATTAGAAAGTTTATAAAGTATTATTAAAGCGCAAATTATTATAGTCGAAACAACAATCAAGCTACGCGCTTCACTGACCGAATAGTCTGAGCTCTAAAGCGTTACTCTCGTGTTAAACTGCTAGTCTTCTAAAGATAAGGCGATCGGAGTTATAGAATCTTTGTCGAGTCTATTGAGGGTGGTTTACCATTCTCTTTCCACGCAAACATGAATAGATTACATATAAACTGATTCTTTCCTCATCCCTACACCACTAGACTGATTATTATAAAGATTCGTATAACATTAACAAGTGGTAGTAAGACGCAGTGATGATGATTATGATAGTAAAGTTATTATTTTAATAAAATAAACGACATTTCCAAGAAAACCATAATTGTTATTATTTCATAGGAAATGTTGATTTTTTACTGGAAGAATAGCTTTGCTGTTGTTTCGTATTTATAATATATTATACTCACTTCAACAATGTTTTTAAATCTTTCTTGTTTGATTTCACCCTCTACATATTTCAATGCGTTCCAGGCGCTAATAATAGCGTGAGTGTTTACGTTATACTCGTGAGAGAAAGAGGGGAATTGTTATCAGAACATGGTGAACTTTTCAATTATTGTCAGATTTCCTTCGCCTTCAATATTCACTTTATTAGTATCGAATGGAGTTTATTAAATTGTATCTATTCATGATATCATATATTCCTCTTTTCAACACGTCGTAGTCTCATTACGTCACTCCTTGCACATATATATATATATATATATATATATATATATATATATATTAGCACAATATCTTATTATTCGTCCGGGATATACGCGTGTGTTATAATTATGAAAATCTATAAAGAATGAGTAATAAGAAATTTAGAGGAAATATGCCCACATTTTTTGTGGAAGAAGAGTGGAAAACTATGTAGGAAAAACCACCCTCATTACATACCAATAGGATTGGAACTACGAACTAATCGGCATGCCAATATATTGCAAGAGTGACGCGCTAGATTATCCGCCTAAACTAGCATTTAGAGGCATAGCCGGATTTCCCATTAGTTACTTGGGTCATAGTGCCTATAGACTACGAATTTTTAGGGCCTACAAAAAAGGGAAAATTAAAAAATATATATATATTCTTTTAAAACAAAGGAGAATAAATTGTGGGACAAAGAAATAATGCAAATAAGAATTTAAAATTACATATGAAAAAATAATTTCCCAATGTCTAGACTACTTATAACATTTCCTTAGAGAGTTTTTTTCGTTGCATCCAAGTCCATACTAACGTTTTCAAAGTTCATATTAGAAGTAATATCATTCTCAATGCACATAAGAACCAAAGTCATTTGTGGATCATAGTTTTAGCATATACAGTTCTTGACTTTCTTAAGTTTGAAATTATTGAAAGACAAATTCTCTAATTATAAAGCACATTTGGAAAACTTGTAATAAGTTCAATTTTTATTTAGGATTTTATCATTTCCCCTAGAAGAATTTTGTCCTTGTACAGAAAACGTCAAAAATTCATTAATAAAGAATTCTTCTAGATCTGACGAATACATTTTGACTAACTTCCTTACTTTTTGGAATGAACGTCATATGTTGATAGGTATCTGTTTGCAAGAAAATTGAAGGTATCATGTAACTTGTTGTATGGATTTTTGTAATTTCTGTGACTAGTTCATCTACAATACAATAGAACACCTTATTTGGAATGCATATTTGGCACATAGTTCTGGTTCCAATTCCCTTGCTGTTTCATAAAACAGTCTCTTCCATTTCAGTTCTCACCACTTGCGCTGTCTATAGTCAGAACTTGATTTTTTTTTTTTTTTTTTTTGCCATTTCTTTCAAAATCTTTATCAAGCTTTGCCTCAAACATCAATCAAAATCCATAAAGACATCGTAAAGTTTTTCAATTGCTCACATCTTAAATACAAGTTATTTTAGTATATTTAATCTATCAATATTTTTCATAAGATTTTCCCAAATGACTGTCATTATTGCCATTTACAAGCTATCAAGCTTTTTTACCAAAACTTTTGATGCATTAACCACTTATAGTTTATATTCTTCACATTTTAAAATATCAGCCAGTATTGCACGGATGTCATTGTAATTTACTATCAATGATGTTGCAGCAACGTAATGCTAGGCTACAAAAAATGTATTCATCGATTGTAAATTGTCAAAAAAACAAACAAAAAACTAGCTGCAGCTTTCTGTGGACGTCGTTACTTCATTGATAGAGCTAGACCTATGAATGCCATCACCGAGACCTTCTGATTGACAAATAGCACTGCTGAACTGTTGTGGAGCATTAATACAAAAAAGTAAATTAACTTTTAAACTTAATCAAAAAGTTTCGATTTGGAGTGGCCATACTTGTGTTTTAGGTCAAGACAATTTCTGTTAACATTGAAAACAAATATGAATTTATAGGTCACTGATCTTTACTAAAAACACTCTTTTAATAAATGGGACACAACTTACTACCATCAAACGTAATGTACACATACACAACAGATGTTAACCAAGCTCGTTTCATTGTTTAGCGACTAACGTAAAACCAGCTATTATGTGTGATCGTCTTTAGTAGCTTCAATTCAATAAACCAACGTTATCTAGAGGTTGTGTTAAAAATTATAAGTACACATAAAATCATAGTTCCATCAATCAAGGTAGTTCATAATTTCTTGTGGTTGAGACTTGAGTCAATTTAATCTACATATTGCATTGTGAAAATATAATAGGCATTTACCCCCTTTTTTTTTAGCATATTTGATAATTAACGTGCCTAGGACTACGCTCAACAAAATTCATCGCTGTTGTTTATGTTGAATGCTAATAAACTTGTGTTCCTGGCAATGTTTGTGAAGGTGTTGGATTACGTGCAGTATTACCTCGACCTCATGGCAGCCAACCAAAGGGACCAGGCTGAATGGCAGCCAGAGTACAACTTGTCTAGTTACTACGGTCTAAACGAGGTGTCACCAGCATCACTGAACAATCTCGCCGAGAGCTTCATCACTCTGGAGGGGCGACCTCTATTTGACAGGTGAGTCCGATGTATTCCTGGACCCTTAACTTTGAAACTATTGAGAAAACTGGCCACCAAGTAGGCTTTAATTATAATGTATGTTTTAGGAAAAGATATTTACAAATAAAAAACACCTTATACTAACACAATTTCTGTATTTATAAGGTCGTTTTTTTAACTGTCAAGACCTCTAGCTTATAGGATGATTGAGACCTATTTTAAAGGGCTAGTAGATTTAATAATTTAGTAAATTATATTTTGTTTCCACACCAACTAAACGTTTTTCCTAAAGGTTTGCTTGATGCATTCCAACCAATAATATTGGTTCCTTTTGTTTACATATTTTATCATTTTTATTATTTTGTTTTATGTATTTAACATGCACTTTCTGAACCAACTGATTATATCAACACACGACTTATAAGCTAACTTAAATCTAGAACAGACACAACATCTATCCCCTGGCCGTTAATCATCATTGTGAAAGGGTAAACCCCCATTTCACCAATGATAGATTAATTGGGCATGCCAGGAATAAAACCTAGAGACCTTAGCTCAGTAGACAGACACGCTACCAACTGAGATAATGTGTCTGACTAAACATAATTTGTACAATGGCGCATTTCTATAAACAATTCTCAGAAGTCTTCAACCAAAGAGAATGAGGTTCATCCTTCATGGGATTAGTGTTGATTAACTCTTTAGAGAAGCCTTGTCTCGTACAGGTCTAAGCCTGCGAGATGAATCATAACGCAAGACACTAGTGTGACGTAAGTTTTCACAACTTAAACATTTCAAAACTTAATGTTCACCGGTAAACTTAATGTTCAATGCTAACCGCAAATTATTCGCAAACCACACGTTTCCGATTTAATGGCACTAAAGATTCTTGCGTTTAGCCAATTGAGTGTAAATGGGGATTCTGCATGTTCGGATTTCACTCTCCGTTGAAATATCGACCAATATTATACTTAATCAAAATCAGGCTGCAATTGGATTTAATTACGAACTTTTATTTTTAAATAAGTATCATATATATGCTTTTATTGTGCCACATGTTTTTATGATTTTAATTGTTTACACTTGTAATTTATTCAATCATGTAAAAAACATGTCAAACTTACATTCATCCTCAATTAGGAAAGTGACCTCAACACCAGTTTAAAGACTATAAAAGTATTGAATTTTTTGAAAAGCCATTTCCCTTACTTCTCCTAATTATCATATTTAACTTTAATTGTGGCCCTTTCTATCAAACGAGCTTTGAACCGCCTGATCCACGCCATCGTCTAAAGCACCATACATCAGCTGCAAACAGTTATTTTCTTAGCCTTTGATGAAGCAAAAGGTGTGAACTTGTTAAATTAATAAACAAAATCCCACGTTTTTTTTAAGGTACCAATGTGTGCTTATCTATTTATCCTTTCTCACCTACCCAAAATCACCCCAGATTTCATAATATTTGTCCTAGATATGTGTCTGACCAAGGTAGGTCTATTATTGAGAGTTTTTACTCCCTCAAATCATTGGCCCAACTCGAAATTAATTCCTCATTTCGGTGACCGAATAGTCTAAAGTGTCATTCTCAGAATAGACAGAGTGGTTTTTCCTAAATTGTTTTCCACTCTATCTCCCCAAAAATGCGGATACAATTGATCTAAACTCAAACTTTATCAATCTTGAACATTAACATTACTACTAGGCCTACATTGTCAGAGCTTGACAGCGTTTTGCTATGAATAAAAGTTGTTAAAGCATAACGTAACAAATTATTTCTCAATAAAACCAGTCACTGTAATCATATTAACACAACAACAGTCTCGAATGAAAACAATTACGGATTTATTGATGACATCTTACTTAGTTTGCGCACAAGTTGCAAATAAGATAATGTTAATAATTGCAAGTGGAAAAGAGGAGAGCCATAGAAATTTTTCCGTTTTCTTGCGCTTTGCGACTTTCCGCTGACTAAAGGTAAGATTCCCTCAGCGCGACTCATATCTCGCGACCGCGACCACAGACGTAGAGTGGTGAGTTGCAGACGCGGGATACGGTGCTTCCCTAGATTCCTCTGGTCGTCAGTCATGGGTAGTTAAAAATAAAAAAAGTAGAACGTGTGACAACAAGCCCCTGTCTCCCCTAAAATATATGGCAATTACTTTAAAACAATTTTTGAAATTATGTAATTCATGAAAATGTTGTTGTAAAATGTATAAAAATTCTAACTGATCGATCAACTATTTTTAAGATCTCTTTCCATGTGTTGTCCTTCACATTTTGGTCACAGTAATCTGAGGAAGATATATCAAAAATTGAGGGGTGCTTTTCCAAATCTTCAAATACATTTTTGTCCTCTTCTATTGAAATCTTGGACCATTTTCAAAACCAGCCCAATCAAGCACCAAACTAAATACAACTCTACTAAAACACACGTTCACTCACTGGCACGTCTACGTCCACAATCTAGTGACTGTGGACTCACACTCTGTACGCCAGTTGTAGTCACCTCGAAGGAACCAGCCACTTAAAAAACTATGGAAACCAGTCCAGTCGCTGGTCACACACGCGAGACGCGAGTCACACCGAAGAAACTAATGGCTAGTCTAGGGGAATACCCTTGATGTGGGTGGTAGCACTGCACGGGGGAGATGGGTGTATCGAGTAGTCAAAATTCTTGTGTTTTAGAAGGAACTCTTACGTCAGGTCAGAGCAAGGACTTTCAAAACTGGTAGGATATTACTAATAGTAACTGGTGACCCTTCTTAACATCTCTAAACTTGTAAAAACTACATTACAATCACTAAAATGTATTAAGTTTATATCTACATTCCAAAAACGACCAATCGCGAACCCATTCTAAATTTGGTAAATTGTATATCAATCATTTATCTCCTCTGGGCATATGTATTCATATTATTGTTGTTTAATTAGTACATTTAACACAGGATGGAAGTAAAGATGTAAGGTTACAAGGCACGTTATCTGTATTAACTGGAAGAGATTCATAAAAAATTTAATAAAAGGTCTAACGAAAATAGCTTCAAAATGGTGACCGACGAGTTTAAAACATATACTTGATCATGAAGCAAACAAGCTTCTTACAATGTGTTATTCAGTTAAATATTTTGTAATACAATAAAAATAATAATAAAATAATTTATTTTATTTCCAAGTAAATACAATGCCCGTATTAAAAAGTATTAATGTATGCACTATATTACACATAATTGATAACATTCCAAAACTCCAAAACGAAGAATAATTACTTCTAATTATGTTTTAAATATTGTTTTGGATAGGATAAAACGAAATAAATTAAAAGTAATGAAATAATGTGAGAAAACTTAAGTTTACTTTATTTTAAATGTGAAATATAATATGTAATTAAAAAGCTTATCATTCATAGCAAAACAGTGATTTTTTATAGGTTTTGGCAACCCAAAACCTAAACATGATTTTTGAACTGTTATTCAGATAAAGAGCGATGGTGAATGGATTCTAGGTAGTTGAGATATTGACATACAGCTGCTGTGCTTAGGTTAAATACACTAGAGTCACGACTATCCGGCCTAAAGTGGCGGAATTCCGGGCTGGATAATATATTATATGAATTTAAATAATGTTCAGCATGGGTGTGCCTCATGTAATCTACACCTCCCTTGACACAGCTTCTTTTTCCAACCATATCAAAATAATGCTGCCATTTACACCATCTTTGACACAGCTTCTGTTTCCAGCCACATAAAAACAGCACTGCTATCTACATCTCCCTTGACACAGATTCTGTTTCCAGCCACATCAAGACAGCACTGCTATCTACACCTCCCTGACACAGATTCTGTTTCCAGCCACATCAAAACAGCACTGCTATCTACACCTCCCTTGACACAGATTCTGTTTCCAGCCACATAAAAACAGTGCTGCTACATACACTGACCAATTGTGCTGTATTATAGGCCAACCGCATGTGTAGCAATTATGCTTTGCTGTCTCCAATGTAACAGTTGTAAGGCGTTTGCCACCGATTATTTTATTAATTACTAGCAGATATGTAATGGCTTGTTTATTTTAAAACTCACTTGTTAACACCGATAACTGGGCCGGATAATACGGAGGGCTGGATAGACGCGACACTAATATATATATATATATATATATGGTTTATTGATTTTCAACGTCAAAATAAAACCACGGTGGAGGCCTGGCATTCCTCACATTCACAAGTTGTGATTAATACACGTCTTGTCAGAGGTGAAGGAAGGGTTTAGCAATCAGATAAATCTGTGCCGGGACCGAGGATTGAGTCCCGGACCCTCAGCACAGAGGTCAGACACCCTACCCCTAGACTATTCAATTCTTATTCTTAGCACACTTGCTATTAACGGCCTAGTTTAATTGTTAAGATCATAAACCATACTAATATGTATATATAAATATATATATAAATATATATATAAATATATATATATATATATATAACTGATATGTTAAAATACTTCAATATTATCAAAGTAGGCCTTTATAAATAAGAATCACCATTAGCGTGGAGAGAGGAGGAGAAAACCACAACAATAAATCACTTGTTAAAACCACCCTCAGTTCACTCAGCCAAGATTCGGAGCCTCCTCTTCAACAAATAACAACCCTTATAAAGGTTTAATTAAGAGAAAATACACGAGCATTTTCGAAGAGGTACAGTGGAAAATCATTTTGGAAAACCCGACCAAGACTCAAAACTCAATCTCCTCGTCATCGGTAGTCTAGTTCACTGTGAAAGTAGTGCCTTATACCATGCGGCCACTGAGTGCGTATAAATCTGTAATTTTACATACCGTACGCACTAATAAAAAAAAAGGCGTCAAGTAATTATATTTTCATTTTATTTTCTACTTACATTACAATCCTGAAGACTTAAATCACGTGATTACTGGTTTACTATTTTAAAAATATATCCAATATTATTCACCATCAGTAGGGAATGAAAGGGGGTATAGTGCTCTTGGATATATTGGTGGTTGGTTTTCTATAGAAATGTGTTACCAAGAAGAAATGTAAACCTTTTAATGCCTATACATTTGATAAGAACATTAACTATACCCGGACATTACAGAGTGGGCATATTTGCATCTAGTATAATGGCAATATTTTACTCAGGGCTAATTTGGTTACTTAAGGTGGGATGTAGTGAACGCAATAAAAGATTAGTGTCTTTGCAGTTTTTATAGCAAATAATTTATTGGCCAAAATAAATAAAATATTGCTCCAGTACAAACATAGTATTTAATTTTCTTCGCACCCGCCTCGGTGGCGTAGTTAGCTAACGCGCTAGTCGTGTTGAGCTCGACCGCCGAGGACGGGGAGATCGAGGTTCGAATCTCGGTCGGGTGAACTGGGGGGGTTTTCTAAATGGTTTTCCACTCTCCCTCCACGCAAATGCGGGTTCACTTCCTCTAAATTCAACCCTCCCAATTCCTATTCCATTAGCGTAATTAGTACTTAAGCGTATAACCCGAACGAGTAGTAAGACGCGGTGCTAAATATTATTATATTATTATTAATTTTCTTCGCATGATGGTACCAACAGTTCCTGAATATCTGTCATAAGCGTGGAGGAATTAGATGACCAACTTTTTAAATGATGAGAAAATGTTGTCATTACATTCCAGGACACCCCTGACAGATATTCAAGACTTGATGAATGATGGGAAGAAAATTAAACTCTATTCTTGTACTGAAGCAATATTTGTTTTATTTTGTGCAAACATACATGTATTTTGCTATAAAAACTGCAAAATCACATACCTTTTTTCATGTACCCTACATCCCCACCTTAGTTTAAGTGGTTGAAAGATGTATATAAAATGAACCAACATTTCCATGAAGTGAAGATGGAATACTTCATTATTGGTAAAATACACTTCCCAGAACTCCTCGTCAGAATTCGAAGTAGAAGTGCAAACACCACATATCAAAGTTAGGACATTCTGGCACTAAATAGTCCTACCGGTGGTACTTGGCAAAAAGTACATCGTGATTCGTGTTAAGATTATTAAAATACCTTGTTGCGGCTAGTGTTTAAAGGCAATATGGAAATAAACGCGAGTTGAGATTCGTAATTTTTGCAGTTTTTATCAAAAAATTCCTTTTTTGGGCCAAAATAAATACTATATTTACTCAATAGATAGATTCTGTTTAATTTTCTATATATATTGTTTTGAATCATTCTTAAATATTAATTATGACCTTCAGATTTCGTATTTCTCTTCTTTAAAATATCCTGTTAAAATGCCACTATGCTCATAACAGATAGGGCTAGCAAGCGTAAAACATTAAAATAAACGTATATACTGAAGCAATATTTTATTTATTCTAGCCAAAATGGTAGCCACCTCTTTAATACTAAAGTGTATATTCATATCAGACCCAATATCGACCTATTTTATAGGTCTAAATTGACAAAATGAAAACCTCAATAGAAATGTGATGACATGAAGTTGTACAACCGTTATTAAAATTGCAACAGATTTTAACGGAAATCGAAAAGTTCACCCCTTCCACCACCTTATCCCCTCCAACCTCACCCGACATCTCCGGAACCACTGGGGCTATGAGGTAAGTTTGTAAAAATAAAGTTGTCTATACTGACGTTTTCTCAAACACCTTTTTAATATGAATGCCTCATTTATATATTATAGATTCTATATTCTTAAATAAAGTTTCTCTAAAACTAAAATTTACGCCTCTTTTTGTTTTCTTTATTTGAGAATAAACTTTAATTTCTTCAGCTTAGACAATATAGTCTTTGTTAAAGAAAATAATACCTTTTACATTTACCTAAGTATTGCGCAATTCACGCACGGGTTTGTTAATTTAATATAAAAACCACTAAAATGATGACCTTCCATTCCACCTCAAAACTGTTCAACCCTTTAATAATATGATACCTTAGTTCAAGAGTCCCTGGTTAAATTCCCTGCACAAACAAAGAAATTAGCCTTAGTAAAATTGGGACAATCTCACTAACAGCCATGAACTAGGTGTTATTTCTATTCTAACGTCATATTTAGTTTATCAGTCAAGTATTTGTACTAAAAGTGAACCATAAAATATGTCCCGATCAAAGACTTTCACCAGTCATAAAAATGTAAAGATCTTGGAAACGGTTACGCTTGCACCACTGGACATGCCGACAAAGACGTCTTTCTCATACTTTATAAATTACCGATGTTGGGCAGAGAGTGGTCGCCTATTCCAACTGACTGTACTGAGGTGTTTTTTTACATGAACAGTTTCTCACCCTCCTTCCACGCAGATTCAATTACATCTCTATGAAATTCTGCCATACTCATTTATATCCCTCAGAGCAGGGGCTCTTATCCTTGGGTCCGTAGAAGGAATTCAGGGGGTTCACGAGCTTGTAGGTGCAACAACCATCAAAATGAAATATCTATAAGGAATAAAACTTTTTTTCTTGCCATTTAATGCGTTAATAAAGATGCACATCTATTACTCTATTTTAAATATGATTATATAAAAATTTTAAAGATGGTATTTCAATAAAATTTGTTTCTTTTGTATGTAATACTATGTATCTATCTATTATATATAAAACCATTGATATGAAAAGGGGTACATAGGCTTCACCACACTTCCAAAGGGTTTGATGGCACAAAATAAGTTAAGAACACCTACCGAATAGTTAAAATATGTTTAAATCAAATAACGCCATTTGAAATTGAAGATGTTGTGCCAATAGAGGTATGTACAGTACCAAATTTGAGTTACGATTGTTGTTGGTATTGTTTCAGGTATTACCGCGCCAATTCTGTCCGTCTACATCACAACTCTGACCCTCGCGCCTGTGACTCGAGTTGCGCATATAATCACTACTGCGCCATAACCCAACTAGACTACTCAGATTTCAGAGGTTGCCTAGAAACGGAACCTAGTGCCTTCTCTTCCAGAGCGACGCTTCAGAGCGAATCTAGCGCCGCCGCCATCTTGTGGTGCTTATTTACAACGATCGGTGTCGTGTCGGTCTTTCACATCTCTTGATAATTGTGTCTATGAGAACCGAATACAAATTCTGATTTAAGTTTAATAATTTTTATTATTATTATTTGTTTCTGTTGGTGTGTTTTAGAGATGGGACGATTGAATCCTCGATTCCTAGAATCCCTCAAATCATGTAATGTTCGAGAGATTCCATGTTTCGAATATAATTTTTTAAATCTCGAATCCAAATATTAGAGCCTTGATTTAAAATCACAGTTTTACGTGATTGGTAGAAGCAATATTCTTATATTACTAATTGGGAAGACACGCCTTTTTTTTTTACAATATGCTAGCCACACGCATGTAACTTGAATATATTCTATTCAAGCTTGTGGTTACACACCCCTGTATGCGTATTTGAAACGGACTGTAAATAAGGAGAAGAGGATATTTGACAACGGGCACTTTGATCGCTGCAACTCAAGAGGTTCTGGGTCGCTATATCGCCATCTACTTCTTCCATATGTACAGTACAATACATATTCTTTAAGAAGAGCCCAATCATACAGCTATAAAAGCTATTAGATCTACTTTCACGCATTCATACGTTAAGTCATCTGATCTGAAGATTTTACTTTTGATAATACTTAAATTATCAATACTTTTACAATATCCATATAAATATATAAAAGTTTATCAACTCTGGCTGCGGAAAAAAAGATTTGTATTTTTCTTTTAAAGGCGTTTTATCTGAAAACGGGACTGTAATACAATACAAACAACACTGAACTTTGTTGAGTAGATAAAATTGCTGAATACTAATTCAACTAAAATACTCTGAAACAGATGGGTCACGGCCCTACAACTTCACATTAAACTAAAACCAGACCGCTCGCGTTAAGAAACAACAAACAACAACACGTGCCTTACTCTCGAACCCAAACACGATTTACAGATAATAGTCTCACCAGGTGATGAATGGACATGCAGCGATGGACACGCGTGAAAATGCCAGAGTAATCAAAAACTACTGTCAATATTTACAGGTTGTCTCATGGGATGAAAATAAAGAGAGAAAAGGAACAATCCACCAAAGAGATTATCGAACATTTATTTAGAGAAATAACAATAACAATCGCTTATAACATTGCACTAAATCTACACATCTCTCAATAGTGTCCTCTATTTTTTTTATAACATATCTAAAATAAATGAAGAAATCAACTTCCAGTGTCATCAAGTCTGTTTTAAGAAGAAAAAAAAAATCGTGCGCGATGCTAATATCTGAAGCAAAACCAAGCTTAGTTTTATGTTATTTAAATTTTCAGTATTTTTTTCTGCTATGTTTACTAGCATTATACACATTAAAATTTCAAGAATTCTAATTTGGATTTGAGATTTAGAAAATATTAGATTCGGAACCTAAAAGGAAAGAGTTCTACCCACTTCTAGTGTGTATACATTATAGTTGATGTTAGGTGGACAGTGAAAATAATATATTTAAACCAAAAACTTTTAAAATGTTGAAAGTGTAAAAGTTACAAAAGTAGAAAAGACGATGGTGTAACTGTGTGATGCTTTCGGGTGAATGGATTTAACTATACTAATCGAAAGCTGTACCAAATAAATTGTGGTAAATAAAAAATGGTTTATTTAAAAAATTAATATGAAAGATCTTTAAATAATATAATTTTGTACAGAAAAGAATTGTATACTCAAAAAACTTCGCACTTGAAAAGCTTTCAAATGTAAAAGATAATTAATCATTGCTCTTTGGAGGCAATTCTAAGTTACCTAAATTTCTTGATGTTAAATATAAGATCAGATTGGTTTAATTTTATAGGTACTATCAATTTTAATTATTAGTATTTGATCTACAATTAATAACACTATCAATACGAATGGGTAGATTACATAATATTTCAAAATAATACACATTTTTTTACATATTTAGGAAAGCCGTAACAATTAATTGATATTCTTGAACATTGTTTTAGGGCTTAGACTATAAAGGTCATTTAAATGATAATGGTTTCCACTGCATAAAATTTTAATCAGGGTAAAAATGTCTTCGAATGGCCTTAATATTATTGGCCCTAATGGCAAGTCACGCTAGGAATTCTCATTTTACAAATTTCTGTTTTAATCATCCAGTTTTTCAGAAACAACAGTGAAATTTTATATACATATTAAAATTTCCTTTAAAATCACAACACACATTTTATTTAGTTAAATTTATTTTCTGTGTATGTATTATTTTTTTAAATCCTCCACAATACAGGTTTAGTTAACTCACAAAAATTGCTTAAATTTTTTTAACCATGACATAAGTACTAAGAAAGTCCATGAAGCTGTGTATGTTTAAATAAGGGAAGATAAAATTAGTATATTTTACATTTATATAAATTATATAAAGATGAAAACTGTAGAATGATATGCTTAAGTGTTGGGTGCCAGGAATAGTGGAAGGTAAAGTATTTGATGAAAGAAATCAAACAGTCTAGAAGGTGACTTATGAATAATAGTCATGGGAGGGCAAGTGCATAATTCCATATCCATCGAAGGAAATTTTAGACTCTGTGACTTGAGATTCAATCCGCACAACAAGGTCACATTAAAATCCACTCAGTAGACATCAAAGTAAATAAAAATGTTTGAAGCTTTATTTGAGGGAACAGATTCAACCATCCATTCAATTTCCCCACGCCAGAGAGACTGATGCTTGCATTGGTTACCTACAAGAGCTCGGGTGTGAACCTGAGGACTGGTATTCTTCCGTTCGACTACCTTCGTTATAAGTAGTACACAGGTCTGAGCCGAAAGCCCATGTCACGGGCTCCGCTCGTAGCGCTGGCCCAGTAATGGGTTGGACTCTGTGGAGCAGTGAGCTTAATCACTGACGAGTGATGGTGTTGGCAGTGCGGTGGGGTCCGGGCTCCTGGGGTTCTAGGCCTCGTGGCCTCGTCACCTGGGGTTCTGGGCCTACAGGCCTGGTCCTCTCCATTCTGGCGGTGAGCCGTTTTATAGCTCCGGTGCTAGTCTGGACAGTTAGTAGTGCATGAGATAGAACATGGGTGCTTCCACTCGTACGCACGAGGAGAGGGAGATTACTTTGCCACGTTCGATGGGCGTAATCCTATTACCCTACACACGGGAAAGAGTGGAGATCGTAAGGTCGCTTCTGTGAGTGGAAGTAAATACCTCCGGGTACCACCCTGGATAGGTGGTAGGCACGAGTCCCTGGTGCCGGTCACACCAGTGTATACTGGTAAGGGGTGGGGGGGAGTTAATTCTTTCCTCCTCGGGTATCCAGTTTAGACTGGATTCTTCCACCCTTCGGGGAGTGGGGGTGTGTTTGGAGCTTTTTAGGTTCCGACCTAGAAACTGCCCTGGGCCTAGATGTGCAGGGGTGCTGTGCAAGCCCAGCTGGCTGCAAATGTACTAGCACGTATCGGTAGTAGTATACCTCAGTTTTATCTTCTGTGGTATTGACTGACAACTCACAGCTGCCTTCTGACAGTCAACAGTTAGGTATATACCTAAATTTTGACTGTCATAAGTGACAACTGATAAAGACATGGTTTTTGCAGATCATATGGTTCGGCGTAGGGATACATATTTTGGTCTGGTAGCTTTTCAAAGCCGTCAGAAGTCAGCTGTGAGCTGTCAGTCAGCACCACAAAAGCTAAAACTGAGGTATAGTAGTAGTAGTAGTAGTAGTATCCATTCACTTTGTGATACACTAAATTAACTAAAGCTCAAATCCAGGGAATATTTTACTTCATTTTAGAAACGTGAGGCTATCTTAGTGCCAAATCTTTTTTTTTTTCCAAATTTTCAAAATATATAATATTTCTCAGGAAACATAAATTAGGCCTAAATTATACATTTTATGCAGTGATTAATTATCTAACACACGGTAGAATTATTTCAAAATGTAGTTTATTATTCTTTATACTAGGCCATCAAATAAGCACTTTTTTTCAAATCTATGAACAAAAATGGAATATAATCTAACATATGATTAAGCAGCCATCGTATTAATCACCCAAGTAAAACGTAGAATCAAGGATTTCTTTTTTGAACATTTTAAGTCCTTGGGCTAATATTTTGCTATCTATTCATTCAAGTATAATATCCTTTAGCAAAGTAAATGCGCTCAGGTTGAATGACATCATGGACGTAGCCTTTGCGGCCATACCAATTTGGTAACTCTGCAGTCTCTACGCTAATGGATAAGGTGGCCTGACCGACTAGTTTTTGTTCCTCATTGCAATCAAAACCATGTGCTTGAAAATTGACAATGCACGTTCATATTATAATTCCCATGATTCGCTTTCAACTTGAGACAGTTACGTTATACAACCCATAGTAAATGATTAAATCGGTGTTGATGTAGACCAATCGCTTGCCTCTGACATATTTAATTATTTTTATTAGACAGGTTTATTTTTTATAAATAAGTGTACACGTCAGGGCATAAATTGATCTAAATGTACTCTTTATTTATTGTGAAATATTATTTATTTGGAATCAATTCTAATATTTTGAGCAAGATTGTTATTTTAATATTTGGAGTAGTTGGGGAAACTTTATATATTTGCTTATATAAAGAAGATATTTTATTATTTTATTTATTAAGAAATTATCAGTAATTTAAAAATGTGTTCACGTAACTATTATATGTTTATCAGATACTCTCACACTCAGCTTACACATAGATAAAAGATAAAATTTTGGTGAGTAACGAGTTAATAATACCATACAATGTACTGTATAACAAAGTATTTTTTACTAAATATTATTTATCAATGTATTAAACAATGGATACGTATCGAAGCATACAAATTATTGCTTTCAAGAATAATATTGGAAAATAACGGTCGTATTTATTGCTATGTATTAACTATTCGTATTTTTCGCTTTAATCTACGTCAAATAAATGCAATTTATGATAAATGTGCATTTCTGAAAAAATAGATCAATTTTAAGCTGTGACTGTCATAAAATGTGATTTAGAATATTTTTCTGCTTTTGTGTGTTTAAAATGTGATATAAAAGTGAACTCATTCAACAATTAACTGTAAAATAAAAAATAAATCTTTTTATGCAAGAAATAAACGATTCTAAACTAATATAACAACATGATCCTTTTAAGTAAGATAATGAAAATATATTGGACGTGCTTCGCGAGTGATTGACAAATAAATTTGAAAGAAAAACTTTGTCCAATAAATTAAGTGTGCAATGGCGTGACTTTGTCTCCATAAAGAGAGTTTAATAAAATTGATCACAACATTTTTGTATGTTAAATTATGTAAACAAATGTAAACTTAATTTAAAATTAATTATTTATGTTGCCGTGGAATTCCTTGGTGAATTTGTTGGGACTAAAATTGTCAAGGGAATTAATTGGGAAACACATTAATACAGATGTTCCATTAATGTTCAATAAAATAACTTTTGTTCTATTATGTGTGCTTTATTTGTAATTTCATGCAATACAAACCCTTTATAAACTATTATTAATTTTATATTCAGAATAATTAGTTTTGTTCATTTATGTTTAACTTTTATTATAATTAACTAACCTAGGCTCTATGTTAAAACTTTTGTATTATTTGTAAACAAATAATCTGTGCATTAATTAAAATAATATCCAAAACTAGCTTATGATAACAATGTTTTATTTATCTAGAGGATATATAGGAACTCACTTTATTAGTATGAACAGACATATTGGCAAATACTTAAGAATATCTTTCTATTGAGCCGAGCGAGGTTCTAGGGTTCGATTTACAATATGGGTGAAAAATATGCAGTTGATATATTTGGATATTCATGCTCACTGATACTAGTTATTAACTAGGATAGTTGGTGCTATTACTTTTATAAATTAAGTTAGTTTATAAGCGACCCCCTTCGGTGTTCGCATGGTCTAAAGCACCACTCTCGCAGTAAATTATATGGGGAGATCGGGGTTTGAATCTCGATCGGGTGTACTGAGGGCAGCTTTCCAAAGTAATTTTCCACTCTCCTTCCACGCAAATTCGGGTATATTTTCTATAAATTAAACCTTCCTCATCCCTAAAACCATTAGTGTAATTAGTACAAAAGCGTATAACCCAAACTAGTAGTAAGATGCATTGCTGAAAAAGCTAGTAGGTCATGATGTGAGTTAGCTCAGTGGTTCAGGAAATGCATGTAAAATACTAGGGATACACCAGTTGGAAGGGCTACCTGCGCTATAATACGGCAGCTTTACGACAAATTTGAGTTAATATGGACATACCGGACAAAATCACAAAAAAAATTCCACGTGCTACTTTGGGCCATCGCTTTCAATTTTCGATAGGAACCACCTCCTCCAGTGGCCATCTTGAATTATATAGCGGCCATCTTTAAAATCATGTATATTACCAAAATCTCGGCTTCTTGGTTTGTAACTATACATTTTTAAAGTCAGGAGAATACAACTTGACTACTTTTAAATGCGTTAGATTTTCTATTTATTCACAATATAGTATTTTACTGGTGGACCTGTGTGTCATTTAGAAACTATTCACTAATTTCTTGTTTTAAAAACTATACATGTACTAAGTAAATGCATAATAAATAAGATAAGATCAAATGCATACATTTTTATACATTCTTATATGAGGGATGGATTAGTACATGAAATATGCCATTGCTTATGTCATATACGAAGATTGACATCCCAGGGTTCTGTGCAATTCAAACCTGTCTTTCTGCATGCATACCTACCACAACAACCACTTTGGCTCTTACAGCTACATTTCATCTATTCACTACAAGCCTTTGAGGCAACAGGTAACATGTTCCATACAAGAACCAGAGATAAACTGTTTCCATTCAGGCGGCAGCCTCAACCTTCTGGATTAGGAGCGTGCTGTACACTGTACTCACCGGTGGACCATATTCCTGCTTGTTATGCAACCCGTTTGGAGTGCTGCAGTAGTGAGTCCCTAGTTGGAAGTGTCTGCTTTGTCTTACTCTTCTGGCAAAATATCTCCTTCCTGGCTAAATTCACATGTTCTACGTCACTTGTCTTATCATACAATATAAAGATGAATCATTCTAGCAGTTTAAAACTGTCATCTTCAATCTCAAGTTTCGTGTAAGGGTGGAGGGCCATGTATTTAAAGGTAAATGTCACATCAGGATAGCAATCCCATGCCTCCCAAGCTTTGTCCGAAAAATGCAGATGTAGTATCACATCCCGTGAAACTGTGGAAGTCAGGGAGGGCCAGGAATTTATCTCTACCAAGTATCTTGTAGACAGCATTTATGTGATGATACGTGAATGTTTTGCCTGCGCCAAAAGCAACTCAAATCTTCACATCTTGACACAAGGTCATTAGGTGATGGAATTTGCCAAGGAAGAACACCACTACATCCGTGTCAATAATACACACCATACAGTTAGTACAGCCATACCAAAGTGCATCCTGTAAGTGGATGAGTAACCTGGTGTCTGCTTCCTCGTGGTCACATGGTAGCACGGATAAATCATTTCCTTAGAGAATAACCTTGACACCACACGTGACGATAATTTACTTGTTTTTGGCGCATTTGACACTTGCTAGATTTTCGAAAAAGAATGCTAACATTTATTTTTTGTTGGTGGGGTCTCGTAAGAATTCGGTCTACTTAAGTGGGAGATTGTTCTTTCCAGCAACCTTTCTCCAAACACCCTTTCATCGCTTCTCTCTAGTCATTAGTGGATTATTTGCGGCTGTTTGGTATGTATTTGTCCCCTTACAGTGTACAGCACGCTCCTAATCCAGAATGTTGGGGCTGGACTCTGAATGGAGACAGTTTATCTCTGGTTCTTGTATGGAACATGTTACCTGTTGTCTCAAAGGCTTGTAGTGAATAGATGAAATGTAGCTGTAAGAGCCAAAATGGGTGTAGTGGTAGGTATGCATGCAGAAAGACATGTTGTAATCGCACAGAACTCTGGGGATGTCAATCTTCGTATATGATATAAGCAATGGCATTTATACATCTATAATAATAAAAGGAAGTTTTTGTCTGTCTGTCTGTGTGTGTGTGTGTTTGTTTGTTTGTTTGTGTGTGATGCCCAGCCAAATTTACGTCACGCAGAGATATGAAATTTTTAACATAGGTGGATGGAAGGGGGTCCGAATGCACTTCGAAGCCGGATTTTTAAATTTTGAATTAGCTTTTTAATCAGGCTATTTTTAACAAATTTTTGAAAGAAAATATTGTTAATCCGACAGTTAATTCTCATGGCAAGCAGGACACCATGCCCCCATGGTTGTGGGGGGGGGGGGGGGGCTTTTATGATTCTTATACCACAGTGGGTCACGGGCAATGCCATGCGGGATTGCTAGTATTTAATATAATAAGCCGTCTTTAATATAAGAATGTATAAAAATATATGTATTTTAGTTTATTTAGTAGTCTATGTATTTATTTAGTACATGCATAATTTTCAAAACAAGAAATTGGTGAATGGTTTCTAAATGATACACAGGTACACCAGTATAATATTTTATTGTGAATAAATAGATAATCTGACGCATTTAAAAATAGTCTAGTTGCATTCCCTGACTTTGAAAATGTACATTTACACACTAAGGGCCAGTTTCATATTCAGATTTAGTACGCCTAAAGTGCGAGTCGATACTAAATACAGGACGACACCTACCTGGACCAAAATGGAATGGGCCGGTTTCATATGCGAAACTGGCCCATTCCAGGTAGGTGACGTCTTGTATTTAGTATAGCACCGCACTTGAGGCTTACTAAATCTGACTATGAAACTGGCCCCAAAATTGTCATCCTAAGTGCTTCAGAAGCCGAAATATTGATAATATACTTATATTTATAAATGACCGCTATATAATTCAAGATGGCTGTCGGAGGAGGTGGTTCCTATCAAAAATTCTAAGTTATGAGCATGTGGAAAAAAATTGTTGCTTTTGACCGGTGTGTACACATTTTCATGCTAAGCTGCCGCACTATTAATAATCAAAAGGTTTTTGAATTCTCAAGGACAGGTTTTAACCCCAGACTGGGTGCATTTTATTCTGGATTTTTCTTCATTGTAGTTTATCGTCCTCTTTTCAAAGGTTAGCTACTGCCTTTCTTCAAGAATTAAGCCACATTCTCTTCCTTTATATACTGAATAAATCTGCATCGGTGATAACATGGTATAAGGCGTCACTTTGTTAATAGACTGGGCACTACCATTGACGGGGAGATTGTGGTTCAAATCCCAGTGGGTGGTGTAATGAGGTTGACTTTCCGTAAATGGTTTTTTCACTCTCCCTCCAGGAAAATATGGGTGCACTTAATAAAATGTCAACCTTACTAATCCACAGTACATTAGCTAATTAGCGTATAACCCAAATAAGTGGTAAGATGTGGTGCTAAAAAATTAGCTAATTAATACATATTTGTATGGCCTGGACGGATTGTGAGTCGTGTTGCTATAAAATGAATAATGTTCTCGGGAATCTGAGCCCTTGTATTAAATTGTTGAAGATATAATGAATTATACGTGTTGATATTTCATTGAGAAAAATCGTTCGTTTGTGTGTGTGTGTGTGTGTGTGTGTGTGGGACTATTTACTTATTTTACTTTAAGCCTCCTCTCACTACCCATCTGGGCTTTAGCAATTTGAGTTACTAATAAGGTAGAAATAAGGAGGATAGAATTTTGAGGAAATGTACCCCTCTTTGCATATAGATAGAGGGGGGATCCATTAAGGAAATTCACCATCAGTGTACCCACCAGGTATTCGAACTCCTAACTTCCTGTCACCGTAAAATCAGACCAGATGAACCTGACTTTTAATTCACGTAACCACCGATGTTATTGTACAAAACATCATTAACAAAATTTAACTAATAAAAATACTATTCCAATATAATTTATTATATATTCCTATAGCTCTCTTCTCCCTCGCATGCACCACAAAAATAATGCTGTTCCTTTGCTTTAAATAATATTTTGGTAATACATAAAATACTAATTAATTTTAAGTTAATTTTGAAAATATACTTATACCATCTCCTAATAATAAAGAACATACACCAATACACAATATATCACATCAGTACGATTTAACGCGTTGATACTTTGGGCCAGTTTCATAGTCAGATTTAGTACGCCTCTAGTGCGGCGCTATACTTAATACAAGACGTCACCTACCTGAAATTGAATGGAATGGGCCAGTTTCATATGCGAAACTGGCCCATTCCATTTTGGTCTAGGTAGGTGTCGTCCTGTATTTAGTATCGACTCGCACTTTAGGCATGCTAAGTCTGACTGTGAAACTGGCCCTAAATATAAGATGACACCTACCTAGACCAGAATGTAACGGGCCAGTTTCACAGTCAAATCTAGTAACGCCTCGATTGTTCATATCCAAGTGGCCGACCTACCACCCGGCAACGACGTAACTCTCCTTTATTATATTACCCGCCTCGGTGGCGTAGTTGGCTAACACGCCAGTCGTGTTGAGCTCTACTGCCGAGGACGGGGAGATCGAGGTTCGAATCTCGGTCGGGTGAACTGGGGTGGTTTTTCCTAAATGGTTTTCCACTCTCCCTCCACGCAAATGCGGGTTCACTTCCTCTAAATTCAACCCTCCCAATTCCTAATCCATTAGCGTAAGTAGTACTTAGGCGTATAACCCGAACGGGTAGTAAGACGCGGTGCTAAATATATACTAAATATATTTATTATATTCCCGCGAAGCCTGGCGGCGGTATTGTCAACCATCCCTGGAAAAAGAGTGGGAAGAGTGCATGCTAGCATTCATATTTATCACGTAGCATTAGCAAGCCACAGAGTTCTGTGCAGCGCGACACACAATGGCTAAAAACGTCGCGTTTTGTAGGTCAATAAGAACAAATGAGCCCATTTATACTCTTCCATACAAAAAAAATCGCCGTTGCGTTTTATAAAACATGCCGTCCAGTCCTACAGAACGCCAGCGGCAAAAGTTGTGCGCAATATTCTAAGTACATGGAATCTTATGGTTCCATCTATGCAAAGGCGTTGCTTGTCCTCCATCCGTTGTCTAGACATCAGTGCTGCCAACCTCTCCCTAGTAAACAAGATTAGTCCAGTTGCGTGGAGCTTTGCAAGTGGGATTATTATAGCATTTGAATAATTGATATTTTTCTAGTTTTTATAAAATCATGTATTTGGATACTTTATTATAGTTTATATTTTTTGACCTGTCTATGAACGTTTTTTAGAGAGGTAAAGAAAAATTAAGTAATTTGGGATTATTCATCGAAGGAGGACAAAAACGGAAAAGTCAATGGATAAAAATAAGTGTGTAGTGTGTTTTAACATTCAAAATTAGTTTAACATATTTATGTCCTTGTCGTTTGGTAATTTTTTTTAGAGGTTACTAAATGCCCCATCTTCAAATCTTGCAAGGTTGATAGGATCAATATCCCATTTTCTTTTCCGTCTTTTCAACATAATGTGACGATATGACAAAATAGACGAGGCATGGATCCATCTTCCACTATCTAACACAAAGACGTTGGTAGCACTGATTCGATTTATCCTCCCCCACTACTATTTATTTTGATGGGTGGTAAATGCCGCGTGCATAAAATGAGCCTACAAACCACGTGCATAAAACCACCTCAAAATAAATCTACAAAACCCACGGCAATCGGCCTTTGTGTGTCACGCAACACTAAATGCGTGCATAAAAGAGCCATTGATTAGATCATCATCCACTGTTTCCAGCCTGTGACCGGGTCAGTTTAGTAAATACAGATATCCTCCTAGACCCTTCCCCCCCTCTTTCTCCTTTAAAATCTTCCATTCTTCTTGTCTCACTTGAACACTTTTTGATATCTGATCCTCTCATCTATTTCTTGGCATCCCCTGAGGTCCTCATACCACGTACTTAATTTCCAACATTTTCTTCGTCATCCTCATTCCATGCTCATACCACCTCAGTCTTGCTTCCTCTAATATCTCATGTACTCCCTGTACCCCAACTCTTTCCCGGATAACTTCACTCCTAATCTTGTAGATACTGCTCTAAGGGCCAGTTTCATAGTCAAACTTAGCATGCCTAAAGTGCGAGTCGATACTAAATACAGGACGACACCTACCTAGACAAAAATGGAATGGGCCAGGTTCGCATATGAAACTGGCCCATTCCATTCAATTTCAGGTAGGTGACGTCTTGTATTTAGTATAGCGCCGCACTTGAGGCGTACTAAATCTGACTATGAAACTGGGCCTAAGTCTTTGGTGAGCCAGTGCCAGTGAAGGAAGGTTCAGGGTTTGGATCCTGTTTGGATGTACTGAAAGTGTTTTTCCAAAAGTTTTTCTATTTTCCTTCAAGGAAAATGTGATTATAATTCCTTTAAAATTTCACTTTTCTCATCCCTATTGTATAAGGATAAATATGGCGATAGCTTATAGGTGTAGTAAGACGCGATGCAAGTAGCATTTCCACAGACCAAAAAATGTTTTGTCTAAAGTAATATTCTCCACATTCCCGACGGTATTTATCTTCGCTCGGATGCAATAAAACCTCCCGCTGGAGGCCAAATCAATTCTACGTGTTGGCTTGTTAGACTCTAGGGGACAGGATCTCCCTCCTGACAAATGGGGATGCTACACTGAATTGATCGGTTGAAGGGGGTAAATAAACTCTACCCTTCTCAGGCAGTTGGCAGCCCTTCTGACCGCAACTGTCGAAAGGGGCAAATTCCCAGCAACAGCTACTTGACAATTTATAGTTTGAGCGCAGACCGCAATTGAGTTTAATTGTTGAGGGAAAAAAATATTAAGTTTTTTCTGCAGATATTTTTACATAAGGTTTATTTATTTATTTAGTTTATATAAAATGATTTTTTTTTTTGTTTTGTATAGTTTTAAAGGGAAAAAAAGTTTTTTTAGCACCGCATCCTACTACCCTTTAGGCTATACGCTTATTTACTAATTATAATAATGTATTTTTTTAGATATTAGCAAGGTTACATCTATAGGAAGTGTACCCACACTTGCCTGAAGAGAAAGGGGACAAACCATTTTGAAAAAAACAAATCCAGTACACCCAACCGAGATTCAAACCCCGATCTCCCCGTCATCGGGAATCTTATCTACTGCGAGAGTGGCGCGTCAGACCAAACGTCCACTGTAGCTGGTTAAGGGACTATAGCTATTTTAAAACCTGTTTATATATATATATATATATAATTCACATTAATATGGAGTGAGTTTGGGAAAAACCAGAAAGCCATTTCCATTTAGGAAAAAAACTCCATCAATATATCTAGAAGGTAATTAAACTTCCATATTCGTGTCACAGCTCAACCAGACAAGATGAGCCTGACATTTAGTCCACGTGCTCACCAATTTGATTATAGAATAGACACTTATTGAAATACAATTAATAAAAATATTTTCGCAATATTAGTTATGCATATAGATAGGACTCAAACTTTGATATAGCCTACTGGTCAACATCCATATACTAAGCATATATTTCAAAAAGAATATGTTTATCTAAATTCATTTTCATTCATATAATTTCTTACAAAGCCAAAATAATATTCAGAAAAGTATTGAAGTTCTACCTTAAAATGCGAATAGAATCTTTATTTTGACTTTAAACAAGTATGTAGACCTATATTTGGTTAATTTTATCTTATTTAAATATCTGCTAGTCTATTTTAATATCTATTTTACATACCTTTGAAAAATAGTAGAATTATTAACTATAGCCCTGGCCCTTATTCAAATCCAGTTTTCCGGGTGCTAGTCGGGTGTATCAAAGATATGTTCTAGATGGTTTACCCCTTTCCCTTTCCGAAAATATGTGCACAGTAATTCCAAAATTATTCCTTTATCTTCCATACTTAAATAATGTAATTTTTAACAACACTTTTACTACCTCTTAGTTATTATAGAAATATTTCATAACTACACTAATGTTTTAGTGGAGGGAGAAGGAAAAACTTTTATGAAAAACTACCCAAAGTTCGCCTGATCGTTGTTCAAACCTCAACCTCCCCATCATTGGCAGTCCACTTTATTTTGAGAGTGTGTAATGATACTGTTTTGTACCCCACTCATTTATTCAAAAAGTCATGGATAAAGGGTTTTTTTCTTTAAAGAACTGTATGTAAAGTTTCCTTTTAATAGTTCATCCATGGAGAATCACGCGTTTTTAGGAGTAATTTCAATACAATACGTTTTAAAACTTTCTTTCTTAAAAATAAACTACCTCCGTTCTATTTGAAAATCAGGTGATGGATGAGCTGGCTGCCTTTACCCAATAGGAAGCTAGCCTTCACAACATCAGGTTGCCAGGAGTTCTCCTGTTAGTTAGTTTTAACACTATTGACAAGTGGTCCAAGTAGCAAGGTGAAGGTCATATATAAGCAGCTTGTGCGTATACATCCACACTGAAAACATAGTAATATCACACAGAGACATATTCATATCACACAAAGACATAATAATATTACACAGAGACATAGTAATATCACAAAAAGACATAGTCATATCACACAGAGACATAGTAATATCACACAGACATTGTCATATCACACAGAGACATAGTAATATTACACAGAGACATAGTAATATCACACAGAGACATAGTAATATCACACAGAGACATAGTCATATCACACAGAAACATAATAATATCACACAGAGACATAGTAATATCACACAGAGACATAGTAATATCACACAGACATTGTCATATCACACAGAGACATAGTAATATCACACAGAAACATAGTCATATCACACAGAAACATAGTAATATCACACAGAGACATAGTCATATCACACAGAAACATAGTAATACATAGAGACATAGTGATCCATAGAGAGAAAATCTCATTCTGTAACAGCACTGGCTCTGGCTCTCCGCGTCAGTTCGTAAATGAACAAAGACGCTATCATTTTAATGTCAATTTTATAATA
Source organism: Timema podura (assembly GCA_033556935.1). Classification (NCBI taxonomy): domain Eukaryota; kingdom Metazoa; phylum Arthropoda; class Insecta; order Phasmatodea; family Timematidae; genus Timema; species Timema podura. The sequence continues at coordinate 13,921,090 of JAVRXN010000009.1, forward strand.
GTGAACGTGAAATAAACAAAATTAATCGTGTACAATGTTAAATTTCAACTAATTTCAAAATAAACCAATAAATAATCCCAAATTAACAAATTCACCTAAAATCAGATCGTCATAGCCATGTGATAACAAGTGCGTAGTAAGGCATGTACACATCGTCATCATCAATAAAATCTTGTATAATTATAAGTGATTACTTGTACTAGGAATGTTAAACACGAGGCCCGTGGCCACATGCGACCCTGTCCTTAATATTGTGCAGCCCGTGGAAATAATGATAAAATATCATGTGATGCGACTCTATTCTTCTTCTTTTTAATATAAACGTTGTGGAAATACAACCTTTGGTGTGGAATATTTGATAATTTAACATTATTTTAAGAATGATTGCTTGTGAGGTTGGTGTATAAATTTGTAATCTTTCTTCAACATGGATCAATTCCCAAATATTTACCATTCGTGTACTAACTATGTGCAATATTTGACAGCATACGAGTAAAAATATTTTAAATATAATTATAACAAACAATTTTTAAGAATGTTGTCTCTTCATTATTTTTAGTTTTCAATGTGGTACGTATGGTCAAACGGATTTGACACACCTTCCTTAGATCATTTGGCCACCGAAGAGAGTAAATATTGTAAACTGTCAGATATACCGCACTGTGTCTAAGGGACAGAACTCATATCAAACATACTGTGTTTACCTACATTCGTCGAAATACGAGAGCAGAACAGAAACAGGGTCACGTGACGAACTCTAAACCAATCACAATATGTCTGCGTCATCGGCATGGACTGTTCTGTTAAAGCTTAATTATATCTCTACTTTGTCTTCTCAGCCTGAGATCTTCAGCACAGAAGAACCAATCAAATTTCAAAACCAATTATCTCATATTAGTGCGCATGCGCTGAAGAGATAGAAGCAAGCCGACAGCTTCGTTGGGTTCTGTGAGGACATTTGAAATAACCCATTAATGGAAAGTGTGTGTATCGATGTATTGGATTGTGCCACGAGAAAGTATCATAATTTTTTCACGTTAGTTACGATAACTACTACATATGTTCAACTCACTAAGCTCTTGTTCCGTTTCACAAGACCTTTCCAACTTGTGTTGATTGGCTACTACATAGAGACGGACTGGTGAACCTTGATATTGCTCGTCGACCCAGTGACCTCTTAGTGGCAAGTCGGCAATCTAGCCCTTTTTCAGATACCAATGTTATTTTTCCTTACCTTATATGGAGATGTTTTGGAATCTTTTTACTTCATTTGTCCTTCCTAGCTCACATGAGCACTCATTGTTTTCGAGTCATTGAGATGTATTTGGCTACGTTATAGCTAGGGATAGTTTGGGATGGTCTAGGACAACTGGGTGCCGCTATCTGGGCGTGGTCAACTGGGTTCTGGTAAGACTCAGCGTGAAAGCTGCTGGGCGCCAGTGTAAAAATGTAAAAATATAATAATTGTTTTTTTTTACTAAATGTTCATTTTTGGAGTTGGTTTAAAAAATTAATAACAGAGGAAACTAGATTTGTGTATATTTATAAAGTTAGATTATTACTATAGTAAAATTGTGAAAAAATGTATAACACAAAAAACCACGTAGGGATGAATTATCCTAACTTAACCTAACCTAACTGGCGTCTAGTTGTTTTTTTAAAAATTTTTACAACTATAACATTAATAAATCGAAACTTGAACCCAGTTGTCTCGGCGCCCAGTCTTCCAGTGCCCAGTTCGCAAGGGCCCTTTTGGCGGCGCCCAGTTGTCCGGATCTGAGTTTGGGGTGCTTGGGGAAACTCGGTTCAGCACGGAAAGGAACTGCGCTGTACTTGCTCATAGCTTATTTCCAAATTTGTCTTTCGGACCTAAAAATAACTTATATTTATTATTTTTCACATTCACTCTCGAGTTAAAATCATTTGTATTCAGGTTATTCTATATATAGCTATTCGATTTATAATGTTGTTAAATTTTAATTAATTATAAATGTCTAACTTAAATTTATTTTTATTTTGTTTGTATAAAAATTCCAGTACTTCAAAACATTTTTGCTCTTCATTTTGATGAGAATATGTAAATATATCTAAGTCCTTGGGGCTAGATTCAATTGTCCATAGTAGTCGTTGATAAATTTAAATAAATTAAATATATTATTATTGTTGTTGTTAAGTTTATATAACTAATGCTTTTAACATTAATCTTTCTTAAACTTCTTATATAATACTTTTTGTTTTAAATCAAAATAAGACTTTGGGGCTATATTACTAAGTTTTTATCAGTCTAGCCAACTTCAATGTGGTTTATTAATTTAATTGTTTTGCTTGTGACTTTATTTCTGGTCCTAAATATTGTCTTTGCCTTGTGTGTCTATGCTGGAACCATGTCCACTCACTGAAAAGACACTCCATATTTATGTGTCTACGAATTTGTATGTTAGTTTGACCAAGCAGTGGTGAAGCGTGATGATAATTTATGGGTAAGCTGAGTCATGAATATTAAACACTCATAAAGGGGCACACTTAACGATGTCTAAAATGGGATTTTTATGAAGTTATATAATACAGTAAGACTATTACTACTACTACTACTACTACTACTACTATTACTGATACTACTACTATTACTGATACTACTACTAATACTGCTAATAATAAAATATTAGCCGCCTCGGTGGCGTAGTTGGCTAACGCGCCAGTCGTGTTGAGCTAGACCACCAAGGACGGGGAGATCGAGGTTCGAATCTCATTCGGATGAGCTCGTGTGGCTTTTCCTAAATGGTTTTACACTCTACCTCCACGCAAATGCGGGTTCACTTCCACTAAATTCAACCTTCCCAATTCCTAATCCATTAGTGTAGTTAGTACTTAAGCGTATAACCCGAACGGGTAGTAAGACGTGGTGCTTAGTAATAATAATAATAATAATAAAATATTTATTAATTTTTTCTTATACCTTCTGTAAAATATCTAGTTTTGGTCTTGCCAATTTTCCTTTTAAGTACATTTTTTTTTCAAAATACAAAGCCTTGGCAGAATTATTTATCAAAAAGACAACTTTTTCTAAAGAGTCTTCGTTGATGTCCAGAGCGTCTCCCATTTTTACTTTCTTGCTATCTTACAAGTAGAGAATGTATTGTGACCGTCAAAAAAATCGACCTCAACATTTTGATGTATTTCAACGTTTAATGACCTCCCGAACCCTAAAATGTTGTTTTTGCAACGCCGTCTGTGTCTGTTTAACCCTAAAATTAAGAGTAATTTAACCAAGGGAGAAAATAAAACAGTTACATTTTCTCAAAATCAGCTCTAACGATTTTGATTAAAATTATAAACAAAATGGCTATTTTCATTTTCAAATGAAAATTAATTTTAGGGTACTTTACAGAAGGGGAAATTTCCTTATCTCTGCAACTATTTGAGATACTAAATAATTATCATTGCAAAATTGTAGAACTATTAAAAATAAAAAACTTTTATTCAAAGATTATATTTACTAACCCAATAGCTTCGGAGATATTGCCAGATATATTAATACATTTTTGTGATCATTAGTTGTACAGAGATACTAAGTTTTAACGCAATCATCCTCTAATTACATAGAGAAATTGGGTCAGTAAATCTCTCAAAATTGTACGTTCTTTTTTACTTTCTCTCTATCTTACAGGTAGAGAAAGTATGGTGATCGTCAAAAAAATCGAACTCGAGATTTTGATGAATTTTGACGTTTCATGACTCCCTGAATCCGAAAAAGTTGTTTTTGAATTTCCGTCTGTCTGTCTGTCTGTCTGTACCTCTAACTAGAGCCTAAACTATTTTACCGATTGAGCTGAAACTTGATATCTAGGGTTTTCATAGGGTTACCCCGAGGGGTTATTTGAATTGGATATCTACCCCTAAAATTAAGGGTAGTTTACTGAAGGGAAAAAAGAGAAAAGGTCGATTTTATCAAAATTGGCTCTAACGATTTTGATTAAATTTCATTTATGAACATTAATAAATATTTCAAACAAAATGGCTACTCTCAAATTTTCGGCAAAATGGCTTTAAGGGCTCCGTTCTGAAGCGTAAATTAACATTTTTTATAATAGCTCCGAAACTATTTGAGATATGAAATTACTTAGCATTACAAATATGTATATATTCTTATAATACAAATATTTTATTCGAATCATATTTTTATAAAATCAATAATTTTCAATCTATACGCAATTATATATATATTTTTAACTTTTTGGACATTAAAGCTTAAGTATTGCGATCGTAAAAAAAACTAACCTAAAATGTTGATGGATTTTGACGTCTCATGACCCCCCGAACCCTAAAAAATAGTCTTTGCAATGCCGTCTGTCTGTGTGTCTATTAAAACTTAAAATTAAGGGTAGTTTACTGAAGGGCAAAAAGAGAAAAAGTCGATTTTCTAAAATCAGCTCTAACGATTTTGATTAAATTTCATTTATAAACATTAATACATATTCCAAACAAAATGGCTACCCTCAATATTTCGGCAAAATGGCTTTAAGGGCTCCGCTCTGATGCGTCAATTAACATTTTTTATAATAGCTCCGAAACTATTTGAGATATGAAATTACTTAGCACTACAAATATGTATGTATATATAGATATATATATATAATACAGATAATCTGTCCTAAACATATTTTTATAAAATCAATAACTTTCAATCTATACGCAATTATATGAATTTTTTAACTTTTTGGACATTAAAGTTTAAGTATTGCGACCGTAAAAAAAAACTAACCGGAAATGTTGATGGATGTCGACGGCTCATGACCCCCCCAAACCCTAAAAAATAGTCTTTGCAATGCCGTCTGTCTGTGTGTCTATAAAAACTTAAAATTAAGGGTAGTTTACTGAAGGGCGAAAAGAGAAAAATTTGGTTTTCTCAAAATCTGCTCAAACGATTTTGATTAAAATTCGTATCTAGGCGTTGATTAAGATTAAAAATAAACTGGCTATTTTCATTTTCCTATGAAAATGATTTTTAGGGTACTTTACAGAAGCGTTAATTTCCGTATCTCCACAACTATTTGAGGAACTAAATAACTTATCATTGCCAAATTGTAGGACTATTAGAAATAAAAAACTTTTATTTGACATATATTTTTATAAAAGCAACAGATTCTGAGATATTTGCAAATATATTAATACAATTTTGTGAGCTTTAGTTGTAAACATATACTACTTAAGTCCTAACGCAATAATTCTCCAATGCCATAGAGTATATATATAGGTATCTAAAAAAGTATGTTATTTTTCCTTAAAGCTCTTAGGAGAAATGTTTGCATAGCAATGATCTAACCCCATTTTAGACTCAATAGTCAATATTTACATTTTGTATTGGTCAAAATGTATAAATGAATATTTAAATATCAATGCGATGACTTGAAGATCTGCAACACCTTATAAAATGTTAAAACTTTAACCAGAAATCGAAATTTTAATACGAAGTGTTGACCCTTGTGGAAGAAATTAAACTGTTGGAAATGTTCTTAGGTGGACCAAGATGCGCCTCTTTTTTCATTGATTCTATATCATTGTATATTATTTTATGCGTGTTCTTATGTGGAGTGGTGATGATACAATGTACATTATTCCGTTCAGAAATCTTAAGAGTTTATAGAAAGAGAGAGAAAGTCTGTGCGGTGCGCCGTACCATTTATTCTTTAACCTCTTAGGGGGAATGTCAATATTACTCAATATTAGATTTTTTATTTGTCTAAATTCATATTCATAAACATTTAATAAAAATGCCTTATTCATAAGTAAAACCCAAGTAAAAAAGTTCAAAATTTTTAAATGGACGTTGAAATTTTAATACGAAAAATTGACCCTTGTGGACCCAATATCGATTTTTTTTGTCCTAATATATTTTAGAGGACTTTCATTCCTTAAAAAGAAAATCATACAAGTTAAATCCGGGAGTCAAAGAATATTTAACGTAACTATAATGCATTTTTTGCTAGTGTTTACCCGTGTATATTATTTAGTTTCACGTATATAACGAGTTTTGAGTAAATATCTCGCTTTTCTAATAATGGAATGAGAAAATTCGTACGGAGTACTGTATCATTTATTTCCTACAGTACAGACACTAGATCCTATATATAAAAAAAACTTTACTTTACATGCATAACTGTTTCCCACGTGTCACCTCAGTCACTTTTTTTTATTCAAGCCATATATTTTCTACTTCCTGCTTACTAGACCTGTCGTAGTTTCATACGCCTTATAATCTAACTTAAAACTAAAACAGACACAACATCCATTCCCCTGCCTTTTATTCATCAATGTTAAAGGGCCTACCCGACTGAGTCAACGTGTCGGATATCTTAAAACATTACTTATATACATTATAATATGAATCTTTAAACAGCTTAATAGAATAACAATAATCAAGCCAAAATCACAAAACTAATTTATATTGAAATAAACCTTTGAAACAAATTCTGTGTCGTCAAAATGTAGCACTCACTAGTCGGAGATAGCCGGCTTACTGGTCGCCTTCGGTGGCTGAGATGAACAGTCGCACGCACCTTTTCCTCTCTAGCTCGTTGCAGGCCTGATTCACCGAGTGTTAGGCTGAAAGGTATCAGCTTACCTTGCCAAAAGGAACTGACACATTCGCTTCGCGCGCTTGGTAGCTAGCATGTCACTACGCTTAAAAAAATTATCATTAAAGTTTTAATTTTATATCTGTTTTATGTAAAGGGATTTTTTCTTTCCTTTTTCAAAATCTTTAGGGATAGCTGAGCTTATCCTTCCTACCCTAACGCCTCGCTACTGGGCACAAGGCCTTTGTATGATTTTCTTTTTAAATATATGTTACTACGAATGTACTGAATTCATTATTTTGTAAAATTACAGGTAAATGTATATATTCACCGAAAGCAATTGTATATTTAACCAATAATGGAGTTTATAGACCTTTACAAATCATTTTATGAATTTACCAGTGCAGTATGTTAAAATTATGTTTCATTAACTGTTTAATCTACACTTACAGGTGGTTTGATAAAATACCTAATGTATGTTTACGAAAGTATAGAACACAAATCCAAACTAACCAAACCTAACTTAGCCTAGCCTAAACTAGCCTAATCTAACCTACCCAAACCTAATATTGACGTGACTTACTAACATACACCAGTGGCTGATGGTAATTATTTAAGCTGACCGGAGATTTTGTAAAATTTTCGGCGAGTATGTGAAATAATAAACATATTGTTACATTTCCCAAATGAACCATTGGCTTTGTAGAGAATCACTGGTAACTGTACAAACTCATCGTATTCAGCACATTCAAAGTAGCATATATATATATATATATATAATATACATATATATATATATATATATATATATATATATATATATATACATATATAAATATATATATGTGCGTATTCAGCACATTCAAAGTAGCATATATATATATGTGTGTGCGTATTCAGCACATTCAAAGTAGCATATATATATATGTGTACGTATAACCCGAATGGGTAGTAGGACGTGGTGCTAATAATAATTTAGCATATATATATTTGTGTATTATATAATAAAAGTCTTAATGTCCCATCGAAATGATATATTGGTACTTATTGGGGTACAATTTGAAATTATCCATCGTGACAATGATATAAAATGTATGCTTATCCACTAAAATATAAAATACGGTATTTTAATAATCAGTTGTTTTAAATTTGAATTTCTATGGCACTCAAGCAGATTAAGCTCTCTATTTTAGGTGAAAGGGTGAATAAAGCTTTACATTGAACACTCTAAGTACTTCACATCCCAGCTTCCCTCGATCCCACGTTAAAACTCAACAGGGATTTGAACCACATTATATCAAAAGGTGTAGAGGTCCTTTATCTGACTCATAATTCTCTGTAAACCTTGGTGGTCTTGGGGTAAAGTGCTCGCCTCAGGATCCAATGTTCATGGGTTCAAACCCAGCTGGTGTCGATGGATTATTCTTGAGAGATATAAATCCGTAGCACAACTTTCTTCTGAGGGGAAGTAAAACCGTCGGTTCCATGTTGAATGTGGCAAATAAAAGAACCTTGGAAGTTGTGTGAGAATACCTTTTCCAACAGAATTGGTTGGCCCTTCCACTAACGCTCAGATAAATTCTCATACGCTGATATGATCAGTCGGTTCAGAAAGTGCCCTTTAAATATCTTAAATAAATAAATTAAAAAATATATTCTCCTGACCCGCACCAGTGTCCACGTAGTCTTAGACATTGGACTATAACTACACCTGGTCTTTTTGATGAGAAGGACAAAGAACGAATCACGCTTTGGTGCACTAGGGAGGAGATTTTCCAAATTTGACTTATCATTATCGCTTACCATCAAATATTTTTATTTAATACAGTTACGGATAGACTGGACGAGTAGTAAATACGTGGTGGAAAAATAAATGCAGACTTGGTGTTTTGAAAATAAGAGTTAGGGAAAACCTACCAACGCCGAAATGTTGATCATTTTGGTTTTCAAACATTTGTGTAAATTAAGGAAGGAAATGTATTTTACCTATTCAGCGAAACGTTGCCTGGCTAGTTGACCTTAATTTATTTATAAAAATCTATATTTCTTGCTGCCATAGCATTACATTAAATACAAAATGTTATTTTTTAATCTGCTGACACACATGAAGTAGCCACTCATTTTCATATTCACTACCACAATACGCTTGGATACACAACTCTCCAAATGAGGTTCATTCTTATATTAGCAGAATATGATAAACCTACTTAATTTACCCAGACATCAGGGTACAGTACCATAAAATGGCGTGATATAATATACAAATAAATAGGCTATAGAAAGGCCTTTTATAAAATACAAACATATTTTTTGGGATCAACATTGACAACATTTTACTATGTAATATTAGTTTTATTTTCTATTTATTGATAATATATAAACCTATCAATTATAGTGCTATCCTCTTTGGTGGCCGCGAGATATATCACCCTAATCTCGCAGTAGATTAGACTACCGATGATGAGGAGACTGAAGTTCGAATCTTGGTCGGGTGTACTGAAGGTGGATTTTCAAAATGGTTTTCCACTCTGTATCCACGCAGATGTGGGTACACATTATATCAATATAACCACCCTAACCCCTGATTTCATTAGCGCAATTAGTACACAAACGTCTAACTCGAATGTTTAATAAGACGTGCTGCTAGAAAAAAATATTGTACTAACCCGCTTCAGTGGCGGAATGGTCTAAGGCATTCCTCGTGTTATACTGGCCCTCTGAAGATGGGGATATTGTGTCTAAAACCCTGGCTAGGTCTACTAAGGGTGGTTTTCCCTGAATGGTTCCCAACTCTCCCTCCGCGTATATGTGGGAGGATTCTCTTTAAAATGCTTCCTAACTCATCCTTACTCCATTAGAGTAATCATATTTAATGCGTGTAGCCTTAATAGCTAGTAAGACACGGTTTTAAAAATAGTCACTAATTCATATTAAATATTAAGGGCAGTTTTTAAATTATAGTTATTTGTAGCCGTGGTTATCACACAAACGGCCCATGCGAAATTCTGAAAACCACACGACTCTTGACTAAAATGAGAGTGACGGGTCCTTCCTCAACCGATTATATAGAAATTTGAAAATATTCCCAGAATACAATACTATTAGTCACATGCTTTTAAATATGGACCAATAAACTGTTCTTCTGAATGTTTAGTGATCATTTTAATGTGCTATGTCCAGATTTAGGCTAACTACGGGAAACATCAAAATGTGTATGGATTTTATTGTATTTTTTTTAGAGTATTACTGGTGACTCTTATTTAAATTCTTTATCGCTACCAGTTGGTGATAAGCTTGTTTGCTCCAAAGAGAGAAATTGCTATTCCTCAGCAGGATTCCTTTAAAACATCTGATTTTGACAATGACTTGTAATCCGGTAATCCAGTTTATTGTGAGTCTGACACTTTTGATCCCATGATCACCTTTGGGGGGTGAGGGGGCGGTGTCTTAGGAAGATAGGATGGAAAATCGATAAAACTATAAAATATTGTCTTAACAATAGAACTATTGACACATGTTTTATTATTCAGAAACTGGTGTAGCAAAATTTCAGTATTCTCGGCACGAACTTTAAACTTTCCTCGCCTAGTTTGGGGGTGTGCAAGGTTTAGAAGGGGTTGGGGGTGAAGGGGTAGAAATATTCACGCCCCATTACACACACGTGGTGGTACCGGCTGTGGAGAAAATTATTCCACAGATGACGTTTCTACTAGAGTTTTATAGGAACATTAAACATTTCCGAGTAAAAAAAAACACATATATCTTTCTCTAATGAGAAATATGAAGTAATTTCAAGTAAAATAGGTATGTATGCATTTTGACAAAGAAAAAAAAAGTAGTATGTAATTTTTTACAGCCTGTTAAAATAGGTCAAAAATTTACAGAGCACGTTATTTAATTATGACTCAAGATGAAATAAGAACAACCATTATTTCAATGATGACTCCGAGAGACAAATTTTACTTATCTATTAAGGCATAATGGAGAGCAGTTCAACCGAAGCTTTAATACTTATATATATAGATATGTATATATATATATATTCTGAATCCTTATACCACTTGACCACCAGTTTAGGTGGCTTAAAAAAACAAGGAAGATAGAACGTTTTAATATGGACTTTTCGGTATTTATAGAAAACTTGGGGTGTTGATATAGCGAATATTTTCTTGTACTTTTAAATATTACGAGTTTGATAAATTAAACCATGTGGCAAATTATGTCAGTGACTTAATAAGCAAGAAAAATAGACATTGCAACTCTACTTAGTGATATCTCAGAAGGTGTTTGATTGTTATTGCTTTAATCAAATCTAGATCCATCAAAATCCTGACGCATTATGCGTCGTAACTACCGATCCGGAGAGATAAAGTTTAATAAAAATTGAAAGCGCTAACTTTAAATGGGCATACCACCATTTGTACTTAGGTTATTCATAATTGGTGCTTTTAAACATATTGCAAGCCTAAAATCTTAAATGGTGTGATCACCGATTAGAGTAACGTAAAAATTAATGGTCATAAAAATCTGAAATCTCTTATACTTAATTCGGAATACCTGCAGGCTCTTATTTTTAGTATCATATTTATATTGAGAAACCTAAGCCTTTGACTGCATAGATACTGATGCGGATAGATTAAATACAAACAAACTAGACATCTTAATATTTACATACAAACTAAGGGAAAAGTGAGAGTCAAAATCCGTAGTTTTCTAAATTTTATATGTTGTATTAAGAGTATAAAGAATTCAACCACGTTGTCAACAATTTGTGATGCTATAAATGTGTCTAACAATGTTCACGATAAGTATGTGGTAATATATAAGTGACTAGCAGGAGTACCCCTGGAAAGGCTTTTCTTTGCTTTTAAAATACAGAAAGAAAATCTCTTTATTTTATCTCTTCCAACACAGTTTTTAATTAATCCAAGAAAATCAATTCCAAATATTAAAATTCCGGCTTCGAGGTTCACATGTTAGTTCACAGGAACCACTAATTTATAAATGTAAGACCTGTGAGTGCGATGGATACCACGCAAGGCTCGTGTCACACAGATAAAAACACTATTCATTATACTAATATATATGTATATATATATATTGGTTTTTTACCTGTTCAACATCAGACACTTGCACTTAGTAGTGGTAATAATTATTTGCTAATATTTAATTATTTCATAGGAATGTAAAAATTGTTGATGAGATGTAGCCCAAAAATACAATCTTGATGTAATTATTGTATAGTTCAACCTTTGGACAGAGTTATACATATTTTTTATTTCATCTCTCTTTGTGAGAAAGGGGTATTGTTATTGTCAAGAAAATAAAACTCAGGATTTTGATAAATGTTGACGTTTCATGACCTCCTGGAACAGAAAAAGTGGTTTTAGCGATGTTTGTGTGTTTGTTTGTATTGAAGCTTGGACCCAAAAAAAATTTACCTATCAGACTAGAACTTGGTATCTAGGCTTTTCATAAGGTTCTTCCAAGGACTTTTTGCAATTGGACATCTAATTATAAAATTAAGATTTTTGAAAAACATTTGAAATGCTTAGTAAGGAAAGTTTAAGAAAATTAAGAAAGATAAAATTCAATTTTAGGTTAATTAATTTGGACAGGTTGTACTAAAATGACCTGAAAGAAACATAAATACGTAATATAAATATAATATAAATGCAAAGTATTTAAATTCTATTTAAAAAAAATCGGTAATAATAATTACAAGCAATGATGCATTTTAATTATGAATATGTTGAAATTGTAACAAAGATCTAAAAATTAGGTACATTTTAGAATAGACATTTGAGTCAATTACACTTAAAACTAAGTTGAAAGAATCAAAGGTTGATGTGACTATGCAATATTGAATATTAATGTATTACTCTTGAGAAATGACAGAAAGATTACTAAATTTGAAAAGTAAAAATTGGATTTATTACTTAGCTGTATTTCCCTGTTCCTTGAATTCTGGCTGCAAGAGCTGCACAGCTATTTTGACTTGGACGACATGTTTTAATGCACCAGGGGCCTCATCCCCAGCTCTGATGAGAAAGAAAGAACACACCGAATGAAATGTATGGTTAAGACACGATGCGCCGGCCAATATGGTATAACATAACATTAATTAAGGATAATAGATTATAATGTGTATTATAATGTGTGTTATATGTGCTGGTAAGTATTATGTCTCATAATTATTTACTTTTCAACATTATAGGCTATTAACCATAATTAATTTTCTATTATACATGTACAAAAACTACCACACAAGGTCTATTTTTTCTTCTATTAAACAAAATAAAGTCCATACAAAATCTTAAAGATCATCCATAGTTTACTCTATAATAAAAACACAAAAAAAAAGTATTATGTGTCAAAAATATTCTCACAACAACAATTCAAAATATCATAGATTTGGCCTGTATCTGACAGTTCACAATGTAATTTCATGCCAGTGTGTAATGTGTTCTAAATGCTGGTATAAAACAGAAATATGCTTTATCCATACGGTTAGCTAAAATTATGAAATTTCGCAAGGCCGTAGCCAGCCAATAATTTCAGGGGGGGTTTGGTGAGCCCATCCCCCAGTTGACGGAGGATAGAAAAAATTATAAATAAAAAACTTTTCTAGAAGCTATCTGAAGTGTTTTTTACGGCAACACTACCCCCTAACTATCGGAGGCTAGGACAAATTCTAATTTTTAAATGGCTCTAGAAGCTCTCTAAAGTATTTTTTATGGTAACACAACATCATTACTGCCGAAGGCTAGAAAAAATTCTAAATAATAAACACCTCTGGAAGCTCTCTGAAGTGCTTTTTATGGTAACACAGCCCCCTAATTTGTACTTGTACCTTAATTTTGATATTGTTTGAACCATAAATAAAGCCATATATATTTTGTTCATAAAATTTCGGGGGGGGTTTGAACCCGAAAACCCCCCCTGACTACGGCCTTGACATTTCGGGATAACATAATTGGACTTATATTAAATACAAATATTAGCTCAAAGGAGTAAGCCCGCAATTGAGTTGTACAGGCCAGGCGGCTATAGATTTACAGACCGGAGTCGCTAATATTTCATTATATTAACTCCTCATTAGTCCTCAAACGTCTTAGTTGACCCAGTTCTAGGCCCACTGCATTACAGACAATTTCTAACCACTGTAGAACGAACCCGGGACTTTTGTAATTTTATCCAGAAGCTCTTACCACTAGACCAAGGAGGCGATCCCTCTACCCAACTAACTAGGTAATATTATTTTGTTATGTTTTCCCTTCCTTTCTCCTGCCCTTCGTTTGTTACTTTTAGCATGAGTGTATGGTTAAATAACCTGCAGGCATAAAACGCGTAGCTATCGAGTTTTGCTGATTCGGCGAATCAACAGAACCTAATTACACTCTATATCGGATGAGGCAAGTGTTTTTAGAACACCTCTTCCAACCTTCCATCAAACACAAACACAATTATATTCGAACACGTCGATTCGGAGATTTTGGTGTTTTGTTAGTCATCAAGTTTAGATCCGGAAATAAAATTAAAAAAAATAAAATTCCAGGTATCTAGTTCTTGAAGCGTTGATTGTTAAGTTAAAACGAACGGAATCCAAATATAAAATACATACCAAATATTTTCATATTTTAAAGTAGGCTTAAATTAGTTTTTTACATCCCTTTTTCAAGCTTAGAAAGTCCCGGTTTCGATCCTAATACCGAGAACATATTTAATTTAACATTTATGTAACGTAGCACACATCATGTACCGGGAAGAAATTATTCATATTTCAGCTATCTAGAGAACGTATTGTAATAATGACATTCTTAAATATCTAGACTTGGAAGAATGTTTACGTTTTATGTGTGTCCATATCCAAAAAAATGAAGTTTACCATTCTGTTTGCCTTCATGTCTGTCTGTCTACCCTTGGTACACAGATCTGAAACGGTTTTATGGATTATCTCAAATCTTGATATCCACTGTAAAAAATAATCATAATTTTTCCATACAACAATATTGTATTTCTCCCATACTTTTAAATATACCATACGGACATGGGAATTTTCCCATATATCTATCGAATATTTTCAGTGGACCCGACAGGGCCCAGGCATTCGTATGGAAAAAATACAATTTTTATGGTAAACACTGAAACGTCACTCAGTGCGCATGCGCTTTAATAGAAAGAGAGAGAGAAGACGCAGAAGAGAAGCTCGGCTTCATGTTCAGAAGACGTTCGCCATGTTTGTTTACAGAAGAATCTAATGTACGTAGAAAAGTTCTGAAATTATTTATTCTTTTGTTGAAGGAGTAAATTTGTTGCTGTATTTTCTCACCAGGTTAGTAAAGAACAAATTAATTATTTATGACTATAATTCATGCTGCGAAAAAGGGAGGAATTGCGCTTGTTTAACTTAACTTTGTAACACGTGGTAGTTTGTTTTTTTTGTGAATAAATTGTTTTCATCTAATAGAGATTGAGCTATAATTTTGCTACATGTGACTAAGGCTTAATAAAATAGGTAGTGTTATTTGTAATATAGAAAAAGTTTAGGTAGCCTACCAAACTATTTTATTAACTTGAAATATACTAGTCTGTGTCTGAATAGTAGCACACTTATGTAATAGTGCTCTTTGAATGAAAGTTGCAATGGAATTTACTTAAAGGGTGTAAATCGTTTTTTGATGGTGTCTGAATTCTTTTAAAGTGACCTGATGCAATGTACCCCCTATGTGCACTTATAGGTAAGAAGCTTTTTAAAGTGCCTTAATAAGTATTGTTTACTCAAAATAATTTTCTGTGCTATTTTGTTCATTTAGATGACTAAATTTCTTTCTATAAAATGAAAATGAAAATCTCTTTTTAAAGGTAAAAAAAAGTTTAAAAGCTGTTTATATTAAAACTATAAATAGACTACATAGATAGAATAAGAGGCTAAATGATCAACTTTTTATTTTTTGTGCAAGTAGGCTATTAATAAATTAGGGCCTACATTTAAATAACTTAATGCAGACTATTTTTATAATAAGATAATTTGGTAGAGTTGTTTTTTTGTGTGGACCTGATGGCACAAACTTAAAAATTGAGATCATTTCTGGAAGATTTTGAATAGCAGGCCTATATTTTTGCGTGGTAAAATATTAAGAATAGCTTTAAACAAAATATCATGGAAGTAAATTCATGTTTAAACCCATATTGGTCAGTTTATTTATCCTTAAAAACAAAATTAAAAGAATGGTGCCGCAGTTAAAAACTTAATAGGCCTTCTTATGTGAACTTTGACACACCACAATCAAAATTCAATCTCATTTATATGGAAAGGCATGTTTCAGAACTACCCACCAGGTAGCTTTAGCTGTACGGTGCTGTCGAAAGGTATTTTGCACCCTATGCAATTTAGGGCACCAAAATCATTTTTATTAAAGTGTGCAGTAAAGCCTACAAGTGGACAGACTATTCAAACGCAGCCATAACATATATTTTTTTCTATGTTCAATAAATATTTCTAAAAGTAAATGAGCAGATTTAGGCCTACTTATATTATAAATTATATAAATGGTTATGATAAATAAATATAATAAGATATTATATTAATATAATACATAGGGGCAGATTATATAAATAAATGTCTTTAGACCTATAAATGGCACCTATGCTATATTATATTTATAAATGTAACTTATAGGTTGCATTATTTTAAATATGCCTATATTGGGTACCATATATCTATATGGCCTATATGTTGGTGTAAGTTTGTAAAAAAAATTTAAATTTATTTTATGAGGATTAGTTGTTGTTTTTCAAATTTAAAACAAGTAGGCTACACATAATTGTATGAAAGGACAATTTTGTCGCACTTGTAATTAGTTGATAAGCTCACATTATTTTGTGGCGGTAATTGCTGTCTAGACATATGAGACTGTCAAAATGTAAAAGTACAAGATTATTGAGATTTTTTAACATGCACTTTCTGAGCATACTGACTTAACAGCACATGACTTAAAATCTAATGAATGAACACAACACCTAGCTGTAAATGCATCCCTGATGTGAAAGGGAATCCCATTCCAACAACAATTTTTTTTTGACATTGTCGGGAATTGAACCCTGGACCCTTGATTCAGTATATCTGAGCACTACCAACTGAGTCATACAGTTAATTTTTTCCAAAATGTTAATAGGGCTAATGATGCTGTACCTCACATAGTCCCTCACACAAGATATTGCACGGGTACTGGAAGAACTAGAGCAATATCTTCCATATCTACTACTGATGTGTCTTTATCGTCTAGCCGGAACACTGGATCTTATATTTATCAAGACACTTCATCCCCATTACTTGGAACACATTGTTTTGAAGAATGTTTCATTTTAATATAAGCTATAACTTAAAGATATAAAGATTTAAATATTATTTACAATACTTAGAAATAGGCAATACATTGTAAACTTCATTAGACCTAAAGTCTGTTCAGCGTAAGAATTGTTTTTTGAAAAGCCTTTTTCCATACCAGAAATATATTATATAGTAGGATATTGGTAGGAAAAAAGACCTTTCAGAGTATAATTCCTACCGTGAATGGAGTATAGCTCTAAATGAACTTTAGGTAGGTAGGCCCTACAGTACATGTCCCATAAACAAATTTGCAATTGGTCTAAATTTAAAGGTTAGGTATAAAACATTTTTCTTAAAAATAAAATGTGGTGTGTCACAGCCTACTTGATGTATGGATTGACCTGATACAATAGTGTCACCTCCCAATGTATTAATATGTAATTTATTCTAGAGTTCCATAGTAAGTTTTCTTTATTAGTGGAAATATTTATAGGGCCTATAGTCTTCTTTAGGCCCAACAAATTTGTCCTTCGGTAACAGTAATTTGTTAGCTCTATAACTTCTTAATAACTGGTATACTATATATTAAAAAAACAAAACAAGAATATGGATTGTGTATAGGCCTAGAAATACAAAGATAGAAGGCGCAAAACAAAATATTTTAATTTATATTCTTTTAGGAACAACAATTAACTATATTAAGTGGAATTAAGAGACAGCTTAGAAATTGCCGTCCTTTCATAACACAGTTTTATCAACCTTTTTTCACCTTTCATCCCACATAAAAAATGTAAATGAGCATAATAAAACCAATATGATATTTATAATATGAAAGGGCAATCAATTACC
This sequence comes from Timema podura, assembly GCA_033556935.1. NCBI lineage: Eukaryota > Metazoa > Arthropoda > Insecta > Phasmatodea > Timematidae > Timema > Timema podura. Next base: position 13,938,847 of record JAVRXN010000009.1, read on the forward strand.
TACAATTTGATACATAGCATGATACATATGAATACAATTTAAATTTAAAATCTTGGTCCCTGATTATCATAGCTTCACCCAACAATATTCTAGCTAAATATTTGGACCCGCGTTTCTCGCCCGTCATACCATTCTATTTCTACTTCCTGCCACTTGCAAAGTCTTAAGATCCAGGTGATAGCATAGCCAGAGTGTCTGTACACCGCAGAGATCTTTTCGCGTTTCTTGCACACAATGCCGATTTATTCCTACTGAACTGTTTTAGCAGAATACTTCAATCCACCGTAAATTGATTTCTAAACACATTAATAGGTCTATGTGGCTAGATAGAGGTCAAGGTTCAAGGAATTACTACACAATACAGCAGCCTTGTGCTGATATAGTCAATCAGCTCAGAAAGTACACATTAAATACAGCAAATAAATAAAAATATAAAAAAAGTTAATTTAGGGCCTATTAAACAAATAAATTGATATTATAGAATAAATGTGTTAATTTAAAGCCTTGTTGTACTTTAGAGTTGGTCAAGGGTACAACACCTGGTGATAGTCAATGCAACATCCTTAACAACCCACACTTTTCACATGTAACAGTTTTTAGGTTAAGAGTATCACTTTCAATTACCAGGTACAGTACATAAACTAATGTGTGTATATATGGTTTAAATTACGGTTGTATAAAGTTAACTACAAAAAATATTTTTAAAAAAACACTACTCGAAAGAAAATAACAGATCTGTAAAGATCTACTGTAGACTGTAAAGTGTTTTTGGTGGAGGCTTTTTACTCTCTCCATACAAATTTTGAGGAAAATCTAGTAGCTATCTCCATAGCCTAAGTGGTCAAAGGTACACACACTATGGTGAAAAGTAAGCTCTCCCATAAATTGAAAATGAATTCTATTTCATTTTGTACAGTTGGCACTACATCAACTGTTATTTTCCTTCACAGTGTTTATACAGTCTGATTTTTACAGGAAGCCCACTTTTGACCACCAACATTGATTGAAAGTCACTAAAGATTGATATAAAATTTTGTTTTAATTGATCTATTAATTTAAAAGTTATAAAAAGCTTCCAATTATACCTTCTTATGAATTTCTGCATAATTTATCATTACATCTTTAATCAAACAGACTAAGAATATAAATACAAAATACAATAAGTAGTATTTTTATTTTCTTAATTGTAGTAACATGAGTTTCCAATTTTCAAATAACTGGCTTACTATGGAAATCAAACTGTACTTCCTAATGTTATTTATTTACACTGCTATTGAGTTGAAGTGTAGGCCTAAGTTAATGTGAAGTAAAATGTGCTAATACAGTGATATATGCAGGATTTCATTTGGGGAGGGGTGGGTCTAAAGGAAAATTCCTTCATTCCCATACCCATCTCCATATATTGTGTTAGATCACAGCTTTGAGCAGAGATTTCGGAGGGGGGGGGGTTTGTCTGAACACCCCCTCCCCCACATGGTGGGCAGGGGAGGGAAGCTATGATTAGGCCCATAGATAGAGAAAGGAGGGGACCCCCCTGAAATTAAATCCTGGCTATGTCACGTAAACATTTAATATTTAAGTGAGATTTTATTCTTTATACCACATTTACACAGAGCCACAAATAACAGCAAAAACATTAAATCCTGTATAAAGAACTTATGTTGATATTTTTAGTAGCTGCTTCCATTTAAAAAAAAAGTGTAATAAACATAAAAATTGTTATGAAAAATTGAAAAATGTCGTCATGGGGAAAACCTGGAAAAGTCGCGGAATTTTATAGTATAAGTTTTGTAGCTACCCTGAACTTATATTTTCTATGTTTATTATCTGATACCTTTTAAAATTATGTAGTTAATAAAAACAAAATTGACAGGAAAGTTTAAATAATGTATGGAAAATTCAGGGAATTTTATAGAAATTTTGTAGATATGCTGTAATAGTTTTTGAAACTTTCACAGGGTTTTTCAAGAAAGAAATCCTTTGATGGGAACCAAAAGAGGAAAGAAGTCAAAGAGGACACTACACACAATAAAGTCTCAAGTCAAGAAATTGATAGACCGCATAGGAGACAAAGAAGCAGATGCTTTATAGGGCAAGACTTGTGTAATGTATTGCATGTAGGGTGGCAAGCATGGTGGTGACGTAATAAATTGACTGCTTCCCATCATGCCCCATCCTAACTAACTATCCTATCGATAGCCAGTTTTTCCGACCCAACCACTCACTCAAGCAGTAACATCAAAGTAATATAGTCGTGTTCTTGATCCAGCTTCCTTACCATGTTACGGACGTAACATATTGGCGACGAGGAAAAACAAACTTGTGTAATATGTTCCTGGCTATTTGGAAGTCCAGCGTTAAAAGTTTTGTTGAATGAATTTAATTATATAAGAAAAAAAAAAGTTTTTTTCAAATGGAAGCGTATTCAAATCAGACTTTAGGCAACTCCGAGAACATTTGGAGATTTTAATAACTTTGGGCGTGGTCTATGAAAATCATCCATATTAACACAAAATGGCGGTCATCGGAAACATGAGTAGTTTCGACAGTAATGAAGAAAACTGGTCGTCATATGTAGAGCGATTCGAGCTATTTGTCGAATGTAATAGTATAACTAATGAGAAGAAAGTAAGTACGTTACTGACAGTTGTAGGTGTGAAAACTTTCAATCTTTTACGAGATTTATGTACACCGGACAAGCCGTCAACAAAAAGCTATGAGGATCTAATTAAAATTATCCAAGAACACTTGTATCCTAAACCATCATTTATTGCCGAAAGGTATAAATTTAGTTTAAGATCACAACATGAGCATGAAAGTGTATCAGATTATATCGCTAGCTTAAAACAAATGTCAAAGCATTGCGAATTTAAAGAATCATTATCTGATTATTTACGGGATCGTCTTGTAAGTGGATTAAGAAGCAGCTCTATTAAGCAACGACTTCTAGCGGAGAGACAACTAGACTACGAAAAGGCAGTGCTGATTTCAACATCTTTGGAGGCAGCCGAGAAGGATGCAGCGTCACTAGCCTTTGGACATAACACCGGTGGAACAGCTGATCGTACATCCCAAATTCTTCAAATGTCGAAAAAAGAAGAAAGAAAAGGCGGTACGAGAGAAGTGAGGTGTTATTGCTGTGGAAGAAACGGGCATTTAAAAAATGAATGCCATTATAAACAGTATGAATGCCGTGTATGTAAGAAGAAGGGTCATTTGCAAAAGGTGTGTCGATTGAAACAGTTGGGTAAGTCAAATAATTCTAATAGGGCTACTCGTACGAATGCTAGCAAATCTCACAGAGACAGACAAAAGTATGACAGTAATAAACAACACTTTATGGGGTTGGGTGTGTTAAATGACAATAGTGATGAAAACATTGATGACATTTCAAATTTATTTGGGCTATATAAAAATCAGCTTGGCGAGAAGCGTGAAAGAGTAGAACCTTTTAGAATAAATGTTCAGGTGGAAGGAAAAGAAATTCCGTTTGAAGTAGACACAGGGGCAGGGGTATCTGTAATCTCTGAAAAGTATTATCTGGATAAATTGAGTCACTTAAAATTGCATCCAACTGATTTAATCTTAAATTCATATGTACATGAACCAATTATTCCTGTGGGTGTTATAAATGTGAAAGTTCAATATCAGGATTTGTCACACAAAATGGAATTATTTGTAATTAAAAATGGAGCTAACCCATTACTGGGGCGGGACTGGATTAAGGAACTAAAAGTTCAATTATTGATTCCAGAAAATTTGCATAGTGCAAATAGTGTAATGGCAGATAGGCTACAAACAGAAATGGTAACTAACCTGTTAAGGGAATTTCCTGAAGTTTTTAATAAAAAGTTAGGAGATTATAAGGGTGAACCTATTAGGTTAAATTTGAAAAAAGATGCTAAGCCAAGGTATTGTAAACCAAGATCAATTCCATTTGCACTTAAAGAAAAGGTAGAGCAGGAGTTAGAACGCTTAGTGCAAGAGGAGGTAATAACTCCGATCTCTAATAGTGAATGGGGTACACCAATAGTTCCTGTACTTAAGAGCAATGGAAATATTAGAATATGTGGAGATTTTAAAGTGACCTTGAACCCTAGTCTAGAACTAGAGAGACATCCTCTTCCTAAAATAGAAGAGTTATTTGTCACTTTACAAAAGGGGGAAACCTTTAGTAAACTGGATCTAAGTCATGCTTATCAACAAGTTAGGTTAGATGAAGAATCTAAGAAACTTTGTGTTATAAGCACTCACAAGGGTTTATTTAAGTACAACAGAATTCCTTATGGAATTTCTCCAGCACCAAATTTGTTCCAAAAATTAATGGAAAAAACATTACAGGGGTTGGAAGGAGTAATTGTATTTTTGGATGACATTTTGGTTACTGGTAGGAACATGCAGGAGCATTGTGACAGACTCAAAGAGGTATGTAAACGTTTAAGTGACAAGGGTCTCACAGTAAGCAAAAACAAGTGTAAGTTTTTTTCTAAGAGTTTAGAGTATTTAGGGTTTGTAATAGACAAAGATGGGTTAAAAACAGCCAAAGACAAAATTGCGGCTATATTAGATGCACCTAAGCCAGAAAATGTTAAACAACTGAAGGGATTTCTAGGGCTAGTCAATTACTATGGAAAGTTTGTTCCAAACTTATCCACAATACTGTGTCCTATGTATCGTCTGTTGAGAAAAAACACAGATTTTAATTTTGACAAGGCATGCATGAAATCTTTTTCAATAATTAAAGAGAAGTTAGTGTCAGCAGAGGTATTAGCTCACTATAATCCTAAATTACCGTTAAAATTAGCATGTGATGCATCAGGCTATGGCCTGGGTAGTGTATTGTCACAAGTGCAGAGTGATGGAAGTGAACGTCCAATAGCCTATGCTTCCCGCACACTGTCTAAAGCTGAGCAGGGATATTCACAAATTGATAAAGAAGCTTTGAGCCTTGTTTTTGGAGTAAACAAATTTAATCAATACCTGTGGGGGAGGAAATTTATACTATGTACAGATCATAAACCTTTGTTAAGCATATTTGGGGAGAAAAAAGGTTTACCAGCTTTTGCAGCTAGTAGATTACAAAGATATGCTCTTTTCTTATCAGGGTATGATTTTGATATTTGCTATGTCAAATCAGAAAATCATGGTAATGCTGATGGGTTATCCAGGTGGCCATTAGTTAACTCTGACAAAGATGAATTAGAGAATGATAGTTGTATTGGTACTTATTTACAATGTTTTGAAATTAGTGGAATACCTATAAAATGTGAAGATATAAAGAGAGAAGTACAAAAAGATCCAGAATTGGTTAAACTTACAGGTTATGTGAAGTTTGGTTGGCCTTATGATTATGATAAGGAGTTGACAACTTATTTTCATAGGAAAAATGAATTAACATTAAAGCAAGGAATACTTATGTGGGGGTATAGAGTTATTGTACCAAAGAAATTTCGTAGATATTTGTTAGAGGAATTACATTCAAGTCATCTTGGAATTGTTAAAATGAAAACTTTAGCCAGATCTTATATTTGGTGGCCTAATATTGATCAAGACATTGAACAAATGGTCAACAATTGTGCCCCTTGTCTCTTGGAAAGACAAAATCCATCAAAGAGTATGTTACATGTTTGGAATTATCCAAATAAACCATGGTCTAGGTTACATGTAGATTTTTTGGGTCCATTCAAATCTAAGATATATCTTGTTATCATAGATGCATATACTAAATGGTTGGAAGTGTTAGAGGTATCATCAACAGCAGCATGTCAAACCATTGCTCATTTTAAGACAGCTCTTTGCAAGGTTTGGTTTACCTGAACACATCGTAAGTGACAATGGACCACCATTTACATCACATGAATTCAAGTTTTTTTTGAATGCAAATGGTATTAAGCATACTTTAACACCTCCATACCATCCTCAAAGTAACGGCCTAGCCGAAAATGCAGTAAAAATTGTAAAAAATAAATTGATGATTGCTATTCATGAAAAAAGAAATATAGAAATAGCTTTAAGTAGATTTCTATGTGATTATAGGAACTCGGTACATAGTACAACAAATGAAACACCTTCAAAATTAATGTTTAATAGACAACTTAGAACTAGGCTTGATTTGCTACGTTCTAATCTAAATGAAAATGTAGAGCAAAATCAAAGAAAACAGGTTAAATATGCAAAGGGATGTAAAACTCGAGAACTAATTCCAAACCAACTAGTACTAGTCAGAGACTATCGAGCAAAGAATAAATGGATTGAGGGGTTTGTTGTATCACAATTGAGTCCAGTTGCCTATTTAGTCAGAGTAGGGGCAGTAGTATGGAAACGTCATATTGACCAATTAATTAGTTTACAGTCTTCCCCTGAAACTAGAGTGGAGGAGATAGAACCTAGCATTAGAGAGCCATATCCCTCAGAGCTAGCTCCCAAACCTAATAGGGAAGGGTTGACATCTCCTAAGGCATTTAGGGGGGAGAATCATTCTCCATTCATCCCCAGGGTTGAATCTCATGAAAAGGACAATAGTCCGGAATCACACCCACCTCAGAGGGTGGAAATCTCACCAGAAGTAAAAGAGCCTAGGTATCCAACTAGGTGTAGGAAACCTGTAGTTAAATTAAATTTGTAAATATCTTAGTGTTATTACATTATTTCATTGTAACTATTGAAAACTCTGATCAAATAGGATATTATGTATTTTTGTATTTTGTATAAAAAGAGTTCAAAATGTAAACTATTTCATCATGACTATTGGAAATCGTGGTCATGCATTGTATTCTTTATTTTATGTATATTTATGTATTTTGAAATATCTAAAGTCAAGAAATTGTAAGGGAGGAATGTAATGTATTGCATGTAGGGTGGCAAGCATGGTGGTGACGTAATAAATTGACTGCTTCCCATCATGCCCCATCCTAACTAACTATCCTATCGATAGCCAGTTTTTCCGACCCAACCACTCACTCAAGCAGTAACATCAAAGTAATATAGTCGTGTTCTTGATCCAGCTTCCTTACCATGTTACGGACGTAACAACTTGTGAATAAAATTCCAACCTAAATTATGTTTTGTTAGTGTAATGGGACCCTTAATACATCCTAATCAAAAAGTGATTTGTTTTCTTTTTTGTAAAATTTATGGCGGGAAATTATTTCCCAGTTATCATTTAGAATACTGAATTATTGTGTGGGGTTTTTCACCAACAAAAGAACATATATTTTAGGGCTTTTGTGTAAATATTTAGATTTATAGCAAATCAGCATAAAGTTAAACATAACTAACACAACATATACAAGTTTATGTATTGTTTTACTATTTATTGATAATTTTTAATTTGAAAATTTTTTAGGCATATTTGAAGCTACAGTACAAATTTAAAACAAATGTATTTTGTATATTCTTATATATTAGGATGGTATTAGTTTTATAAAAATATATTATATTATAAACCTCTATTTTTATGACTTATTAATTTAAACATTATAGGCCTAGGGGAAAATCTTTTTTGGACAGTGTTTAGTAATCCACCCTAACCCTGCAAAAATGAATAATACCTCAAAAAGTGAATAAAAATTTTCCTTATTAGGACTATAATAGATATTTGACCAATCATGTTGCCATCCCACATAAATTGAATATATATAGGGACATGCAAAATTCGCATTTGGGATAAAACAAATATTTACACTAATTTTACTGTTTTTACACAAATAACACGAATTTCACTCGAACAGCACAAATTAAGTGTTTTCCAAATAATTTTTTTTTGTTCAAATGTGGAAATTGCACCTCATCATGCATTACAATACGACCGAAAGGTTTCAGAGTGTCAGTTGGTATGAGCCAAGCTAGTGGTCAGGTACTCTTGGTGACTCTGGGCTAGAAATACCCCTGTCCTCTTGTACTATTTAATGGGACGGGGAATACCAATCTCAGCAGTAAGTGAGCCATCGGTAGTAGTCACACTACCTGCCTGACAAGGGTGATAGGGCAGATAGCACCTTGATGATATTTAAGAAGTGTCAAACCTTGATATTTAAGGGTGTAAACTAGAACATAATTGAATTAATTTCCCATGAATATTAATCATCATTATATTTATATAATAGTTGCTACTATAGTTAACACTGTAAGAATAGTTTATTTTACTTTACTTGCCATAGAAAAATAAAGAATAAACACTCATTTTGGAACAAGACCAAAAAACCGTAGCACCAACTCTAGTCCTAGTGGAACTATTGATATATTGTATGAAAATACTTTTAAACATTGTCATTGAGTGCTATTAACCTAATGTTGGTGCTATATTATTCTGGACTTAAGCCCTAATTTTTTTATGAATACTAATTGGACTTGTATCTACATAAATATCACTTTCAGCTTAAAATTTTATCAGTTTTCTGAGAAAAATAACACTTTTACCCAAAAAATTACTTCCCCTTTTGCAGTCCTCTAATTATATATCATAATATATAAACATAATCTTTTTTATGCACTATACGTTATCATTTTGATACAACTTATGTTTAGAAACATTTCTGCATAGTCATAATTTTATTTATGTGTTATATTTATGGCATAATAGAATGTATTTATAAACAAATAATTGAATAAACTACAAACAAAATGTAATTAGTCTTAGAGCCATTTGCAAGACAAATTCCAAGGAATTCCAAAAGTAAAGCTATACGAAAGAAAAAGAAATCCCCTTGAAAGTATAACTGGTGGCCTGCAAGAAGTTCTTGCTAGCAGTCATGTGATGAAACTTAACACAGAGATACCCCATAGCGAAATAAATTTATCTAAATACACTGCCTTCTATAGCAGCGATTTTCAACCTCTTTGCCGTGAAGAGTCGGGGGGGAAGGCCAAAATATTGAGTAAAAAATCACCAATGTTAATTTTAGACGCAGGCCTACAGTATATTTTTTAAAACAGTTGCTATTGTAAAATTCCAAGTACTTCCATTCTTCTTGTTCCAGACCCTCAAGTAACCGTAATAATCACATTATTAACATTTTCAGGCTATTAATGTGAGTCCTTAGTCAGTTGTTTGAATCAGCTTTGTCATTCTGTGTTATATTGTCTTATTCATTTTTTTATTTATATTTCATTTTAACTATTAATATTTTTAGATATCTTTAGACATGTCTAATTAAAAAATGTAATTCAGGTGAAAGTGTGGCTGGCAAACTACATATTACAGTTAGTGTTAGTTCTAAAACTGTCGTGTGCCAGTATAGTGACAATTATTGAGCATTATTTTTGATTCATTTAATTTGGAGAGAAGCAGAAAATGTATCAAGTGTTTTGAGAAAATACATATATGGGAAAAATCAATTGAATATTTTAAACCACCATTACATTTTTTCAATAAAACTATTATAATATACGATATTGAATTTCTAAACACAATCGTAAGACATATTTCTTTAATTATAAAATCTCCTTAAAAGCTGATGGTGTGCCTTGAAAATGTTAGTACCTTGTTCAGTGTCCCGCAAGTTACAAAATGTTGTAAGTCACTTTTATAATGATTTTGCTCTTTAAATTTAATAAAACTAAACAAAATTTATAATAAATTGTTAATTATATCACCACTTGATTAACTTCCATTATAAATTATGATTATATCCAATTATAAAAATTATAGTTCATTTAGGCCCGGGCCTAAACAAACTAAAACAAAATCTGCTCTACAAATCAGAGCACCATATCATGAAGTGTGTTGCCTTGAAAATAAATGCACAGTGCATGTGCACAAATTTTCAGAAAGTAAGATGAAAGGCTGATCAGGACTGGATTTATGTGAGACTTAACTTTGATGTTCTTGCAGCAAATCAAGGCGTCTTCCTCCTTTGCTTACACTTTTGGAACATTTATCATCCTTGCATACGGCCCTTTAAGGACTTTGTGATTTTTTAAATACAACTATATACTTTTTTATAATCCATAAAAATGCTTTCCACTTTAGCGCAACATTCTGCAAGAGCATGTTTTAATAGTTTGCTCTAAGACAGTTAACATGTAAGTAAAATAATATCCCAAAGTACGTCTTCTGTAAAAGTGTGGGAAAACTATTTTCCAAAAACATTATAAAGAGCTGCTTTAGTACAAATAATTATAACTCTATAATTTTATGTAAAGTTGTATTTTCAGCTTTTGAAAATAAAATATTTGATGGTTAAAAAATGTATAATTATTTTAGATTATTTGTCAAATTTAAATGTTATTTTGATTAGTGTGTTGTAATCTTGAAAAAGCAATTTCTCTAGTGTTCTTCCCTGGTAGTAGAAGAATAGTAAAAAAATATCATTACAGCAGCGATATTTTCAATAAATGTAAATAAATTATATTAAAAAATTTGAAACCTTGGGGCTGTTTATGATTTTTATATCATTAGTAGTTTATGTACCATTGTGATTAACAGGCTATTTATAACTAACAGCAGTAAAGAACTCAAGTTATTTATTTTTATATATTTACATTCTTTGTACAGAGCTTCTGAGATACTAATAGGCCTGGGTACTTTGCCCATGTAAATTAATGATGTCACTGAGTTGAGGCTTATGCCTCAGGAATAGTGGGTCGGTACTGCATGGGGTGGAAGTGTCGCCACGACCAAAACCACCTAGTCCGAGATAAGGTGCGGTTCGCTAGTGTCGATAAAACAGTCCTTGCGTTGAATAAATAACAGTTGTGATATGTATTAATTTAACAGGTTATTGTGATCCAATACATTTACTATGCACACTATTATTTGATCAAAACTTGTAAGCTGAAGAGTGACAAGTTTTTAATTTGGAAAATTTTTGTCGTCCCATAGATATGATAATTTAGAATATTTTCCAACTCTTGATCTATTTTATATTTTAAAATTCAAAAATGCCTTGCAAGTGTAAAACACAACAATTTTTTTTTTTTGCCATTTCATCACCTTGAGCTAGATAGAGTAAGGCAAATTGCAGAGATATTGATGTTTTAAAAAAAAACTATTTTTGTGAAATACACAGTACAACTTTGGAATTCCTGGACAAAATATCAACATGGCTTGGCATGTGGGAGAATCTTAAAATTCATGACACATTCTCTATAAAACAAACACACAGGCTAACAAAGTAAACCTGCCACTTCAACAGACAACAAAAACAATCACTCTCCTGAATTACTTAGTTAAAACTGGAATTGAATGGAGTTTATTTGTGAATTTGAGCCATACACTGCTTGCAAACTTAAAATAGTAGAAACAATATAAACTAAAAATTGTAACTAAATGACTGAGCAGTCTGACTGGAACATGTTTCAATTATGACAACTCCCGGGTGCAACCGAGATGACTTGATCAGTAAATGGTGCACATGCTGTACCTTTTCGGCGCTTCCTTACCCCTCCCCCCCACTGTACCTTACCTATCTGGCCATTTTGACTTTTTAATATTTTAGAAATTGTCAGTGTCATTTAAATATCAAATGGTTTTAACATTTTATATTACAGTCAACAGTATTGATACTGGTATTGCATCAAAAGTATCGGAGAATCCCTAGTGTTAGTTGAGCATCTTTTAAAAGTGTAAAATATTAAAACCATTTCCGACTCCAAAACTTTTTTTATTCAAATTTTTATTTTTACTTATTTAGAAATACCTATTTGGGGGGTGGGAGGGTGGGGAAGAGACTGAGAGAATTCTAACCCAAATAAAGATTTTTACCACTCTTTCTGTCTCGTCTGAAACGGTTTGATGGATTTTGTTAAAACTTATTCTCCAGGCCGTGTTTGATAAGTCTGTCGAAGGACCCTTGGAAGCCAAGTGCACTTTAAAGTAGCAATGGCGTCAACTTAAAGGCACCCGCCTCAGTGGCGTAGTTAGCTAACGCGCCAGTCGTGTTGAGCTAGACCACCGAGGGCGCGGAGATCAAGGTTCGAATCTCAGTCAGGTGAACTGGGGGGGGGGGGGTTCCTAAATGATTTTACACTCTCCCTCCACGTAAATGCGGGCTCACTTCCACTAAATTCAACCTTCCCAATTCCTAATCCATTAGTGTAATTAGTACTTAAGTGTATAACCCGAGCGGGTAGTAGGATGCGGTGCTAAATTTAAAAAAAACCTGAAAGGTTGGAAGCTATTCTTGATGGTGTCAGTATTATCTTTCATGTGTACAATTGAACCCCTTACACCACACTTTATTAAGGGGCACATGCGACTTACCCTGTACCATACACTTTAGTTTAATCAACATTTTATATTGAGTATAAGTATTTTAGATTGTGTGTATATTAAATAAAACATCCACAAATTATTAAATAAAACTAATATGTTGTGTTCTTTGCTAAACAGTTAAATTTCTCTCTAGCGTGAAAATCTCTGTTCAAAGGAAATTTATTTTAGCTCTTCAGTAAAAATTGTTTAAGAATAATACTTTTCTGATATAAGTAAATTAATTAGGGTAATATACCAATTTATAAATACATATATATTTAACAATTGCTCTAAATGTGCAGAAATATTATTTGATATCAGGGAGTCGAACTGAAATGTTTAACGGTTCGGGTTCCTGTTTCGGTTCTCCAAACAACCATTCCAAGGTTCTGGTTATAGAAACAAAGCTCCCGTTCTTTTCGGCTCTTAATTAGGATCCGGTTCTGATTCTGGATCTCTTAAATTTTTATTTAAGTCATTACCCATATTAAATTATTAAATACAAATTATATTACAATTTATTTAACGACAAAATAAATGTTAAATAATAAGTCATTTTTTAAACAAAAATCCCTGCTGTACTGCGCACAATGATTATACTATCTGGACTTTTGATATTTCAAAATAGTATGTTATCAACATGTGGAAATCATCAGCTACATTAAGCGAGCTATCTGATTCCACAACCATCTTGACTCAATAATGGCTGTTATACTGCCAGGTGTAAAATTGGGAGAATTCACAACTATTCATATATTAATTACATATTGCACACAAGGTTTATTACAGGCTCTGCTTAAACTGAGTGAAGAATGACCCTGGGTACAGGACAATTCATGGATAGCTCAGTAATAGACCGTTAGCGCGCTAAGCCAAAGGTCCCGGGTTTGATTCCCGTGTCCAGTTGTCATTTTTCAACTAAATTAATGTTGATTGAATTTGGCCACCTTTCCATGGACACGACTGTGCTAACATTGTTAGTTTATATCACCTTGTGTGTGATTTGTAATCAAATAATGTAGGTCGTTAATTGAAATATGAAACATGTAAAGGTGTTTTATTTTGTACAAAAATCTTTGGAAATATCTTTCAGCTCAACGATTGTACACACAGCCAGAATGTAGTTTTTTTTTTCCCAGAAATAAGTTTTTTTATTTTTCCATAAACATGTCAAATAAATAAATTGGATAAATTTCACTATTCCTATACCCAGTTATATAAAAAACTGTTCATTATATGAAAAATACAACAAACTTACTGGTGAAATGTCACTATACCCATACCCCAATATGGGGAAGATACAACCAATGCATTTATGATATTTTGTTTCTCCCATTACTAAACAGGGAAAATCTCATCCCGGTATATAAAAATTACAACCAATGTATAGGTAAAATATAATTTTTTTCCATAAACAAACATGGGAAAAAACCAACCCAGTATATGAAAAATACAACTTTCATGGCAGTCAAATATTAATTTTTCCATACACAGGTATGGGAAAAATACCAATCGAGTATATGAAAATTACAACTTTCATGGCGGTCAAATATTAATTTTTCCATACACAGGTATGGGAAAAATACCAATCGAGTATATGAAAATTACAACTTTCATGGCGGTCAAATATTAATTTTTCCATACACAGGTATGGGAAAAATACCAATCGAGTATATGAAAATTACAACTTTCATGGCGGTCAAATATTAATTTTTCCATACACAGGTATGGGAAAAATACCGACCCAGTATATGAAAATTACTACCAACGTATGGCACTTTTCCCATGACCGTGTATGGGAAAACTTCAATACTTGTATGGGTTAATTACTTCCAATACATGTATGGGAATTTTACCACAGATTTTTCTTACAGTGTCTATGTGTTATAAGACAAAACCTCGGGACATTATTTAATTTTCCCACAAGCCAAAAAAAGGGGGTACTGTAGTTTACAAACGATTGATTTTCATTGAAATACAAATTTTCGAAAATGGCTAAAATACTTTTGTTAAAAATGAATAGTTATGGTTGGTTTTACCTCCAAAACAACACTATTTATTTGGTTTTGGAGGGAAATATTCGTTATAGGTTAGTTTATAATAAGTGATTTTCTGAAACTAAAATTTTTGAAAATAACTTTAACTATTTATGTATATCTGGGGAGTGTTCGGCATGTCACATAAAATTGTATACTTGTTTAGGAGGGATATTCATTGATTGTTTTATTTTAAATTCGAATACGTTTGAAAATAGATATAGTGATTTGGTTGAAAATTGATGGCTGTTAAGATTTTTACTTATTTACACTGTGCCACAATTAACTTGAAAATTCATTGCCGGTATTACAAAAGTACACCATCTATCTTGTGCTAGTTCTATCCAGTTCCCCTCATTAACAACCCTAATGACTATATTGTGCTAGATTCTATTCAGTCCGCCTCATCACATATTAGGTCCATTCTAATGGTATCCACCCATCTAAAATCTATGTCCTCCCAATGGTCTCTTCCCAATTTATCTACGAATGTCTTTCTTACCGTAATCTGCGAGATTTGTTCCATCATGATCTATAAAAGTTGGTTTTACAAAAAAAAAACTACTTAAGGCAAAATCTAATAGTTTTGTAACAATGTAGGGTTATTTTTAGAACTATTTAAAAACTTATAGTTGTTGTTTCAACGTTGTATATTTAAAACTCGTTAAATAAAATGTTAATTCAATGGAAATTGACAAGACGTGTATTAATCACAACTTGTGAATGTGAGGAGTGCCAGGCCTCCACCGTGGTTCGGATTCCACGTTAAACTGTAGGTCCTCCATTTTATCTCACAGTCACCTTACCATTACACATTAGAGTAAGTGCGTATAACCCGAACGGGTAGTAAGACGCGGTGATAATAATAATAATAATAATAATAATATAATAATAAAATGGAAATGTTTATCTTAATCTACCGTGACGTCACAGGTAGGCAACATCCTCAATAAACATAAAACTTTGCAACGTCACATTTTTTTGGTATCTAAGAGAGTTACCTAGATATGGCAAGAAATATGACCCAAAATTGAAGTCAACTTTTGTAAAGTTGTCATTTTCCCGGGAAATTTTAAGCAGGCCATTTTGTTTTTTATGTTAAACTTTGCATGGGTAAGAATTTTAGTAAAAATAACGTTAGAACCATATTGTATGAAATCTACTGTTTTCCTTTTTAACCTTGACATTAGTGGTAGCTCAATTGTTACAAAATAAATAAATGTTACGGAACTCCGCACGAACTTTCACGCTCTATTTTTTTAGAAATAAAGATATATACTCAAAATTCGTAAAATAATATACACCAGCAAACCAGAGAGCAAATTTCGCTAGACAAACGTAAATCTTTTTTATCGTGGTTTAAAATTTCATAATTTTATTTTTAAAGAATTAACGTCATTTTTATATTTGGATCAATACAAAATATCGACATTGGGTCCCAAAGGGTCAACACTTCGTATTAAAATTTTGATTTCCGGGGTTATTGCATTACTCTTGAATTTCTCTTTTATATATTTTGACCAATTAAATAGGTAATTATTGACTATTGAGTCTAAAATGAGAGAGAATCGTTATAGCCGATTTTGAGAAAATGGAATTTTTCTCTTTTCACCCTTTAGTAAACTGCTATTAATTTTAGGGTTAGACAGATGGCGTTGCGAAAACCACTATTTAGTGTTAGGGGGATCATGAAACGTCGACATCCATCAACATCTCAGGCTAGATCTTTTTATGGTTGCAATACTTTACCTTAAAGTTTTGGCAAAGTTAAAAGAAATATATATTTGTGTATAGCTTGAAAACTTTAGGTTTTATAAAAATATATTTCAAGTAAAATATGTTTATTATAAATAGTTCCACATGTATGCAATGATACGTTATTTCATATCTCAAAGACTTACAGAGATAATTTAAAAATTAGAATGTACGCATCAGACCGGAACCCTTAAAGTCATTTTGACTAAAAGTTGAGAGTAGCCATTTGGTTTGTAATATTGATCAAAGATTAGAAATGAAATTTAATCAAAATCGTTAAAGCCGATTTTGATAAAATAGATTTTTTTCTCTTTCCACCCTTAAGGAATCTACCCTTAATTTTAGGGTTGGATATCTAATTCCAAAAATTCCTCGGGCTAGACCTATGAAAACCCTATATACCAGGTTTTAGCCCAATCGGTAAAATAGTTTAGGCTCTAGCCCGAGGTACAGACAGACAGACAGATGGACAGATATAGAGACGGCATTGCGAAAACCACATTTTAAAGTTCGAGGGGTCATGAGACGTTGACATCCATCAAAATCTCGTGTTCAATTTTTTTTACGATTACAAAACTATAAGGTAGCGAGAAAGTCAAAATATTGATATTGGGTCCCTGTGGGTCAACACTTGGTATTAAAATGTTGACTTCGGGTTTAAAATTTTCGACATTTTACTAAGGGTTGCATATCTATGATTATTGCATTGCTATTAAATTCCTCATTTATAAATTTTGACCAATACAATAGGTAAGAATTGACTATTTAATCTAAAATGATAGAGATAGATTATTTTTGTACAAACATTTCCCTTAAGAGGTTGAAAGAAAAAGAACATACAATTTTTGAGAGACTTTCTCATTTCTTACTTTATGGCATTAGAGAATTATTGCGTTAAAACTTAAGTATTATCTCTCTACAACTAAAGCTCACAAAATTGTATTAATATATTTGCCAATATCTCAGAAACTGTTGGTTCTATAAAATATATATTTAGTATAAAAGTTTTTTTTAATAGTACTACAATTTTGCAACGTTAAGTTATTTAGTAGGGAAGACCGGGGCATGTTGACGACGTTAAGCAAGAATGACTAATATAGATAGTTGCAATCCATATATAAAAGTGAGTATTTTTTATCTTTAAGAACTTTTCATTGAATAACTTTTTCGCACTACAATTTGTTATAAATTACATTTGTTTAGTTGTAAAAAATTTTAAATGACAAAACTTCAAATTCGTCAACGTGCCCCAGCATAGGGGCAAGTTGACGAACCTATTGGGGTAAGATGACGAATTAGAAGGTTAATGCATTATATATGATACACAAACCTTTTCGTATATGAATATAACCTACATATTTAAATACAAAATAATTTCAAAATTACCTATCTGATTAAAATGTTATTCATTGACTTAAACTATTAACTAATATTCTAAGAAAAAACGCAATCCACACACAACATGGCCTTTAACATTTAGGTGTTGCGAAACAATATGATAACTAAAGAAATCAATAACAATTTTTTAGGCCATAAATGGCAATTATGTTTTAAATACTAACAATAGTCACATTTAAACTGGCCACAACCTTTATATCTTAAACAGTCCTCATGCCACCATTGTCCACAAGCTCCACACTTCACCCATTCTTCATTAGGAGGGTCAATAAACTCTTCTTCACATCATGGACACATTATAGTTTCAGTGTTTTCCTGCGCTTCCTTTGTTCTTGGAATATCTTCTTTGCAGCTTTTTTGCATCCCTTTCTTCCTTCTTTTTTAATTTATTTTTCTTTCTTGTTCTTTTTCCACGAGAATATCTTCCACAGGCGTGTTCGTTAGAACAGATGCTGTTATAACTGGCCGCCTCCTTTTCATAGATCTATTTGCTTTTGGCAAAGGTTTATTATAGTTGAGAGTGACTTGTGCTTTAGTAGGAATTGATGTTTGCACAGTTATATTTTCATTCGACTCGGAACCACGAGCAGGAGCCTCTGCTTGAGCATGAACAGTTTCTGGTTGGTCTTTCTGCTGGGAGGTTTCAGGTTGTGGAATATTTGTTTGTGGGAGGTGACATTTTCAACTGAAACGTCCTGTGGTCCATTGCAAACCAAAGTCGGTTCATCATGGGAATGTCCTGATTGAGGAAGATCTCGTTCAGCTGTTGCTGAAGGTGCAAAATCCTCTTCAGCAAAAATTTGTGGATTGTATGGCTCAATTCCTCAAGCTTCGAAACCTTTTATTGCGTTGGCTACTGTCGCTACCTTCAAGTATGCCGTGCCAAAACGCTGACCTACATTTCTGTCAGTTATTGCTTGACCAGGATGGGACACCATGAAATTATCGCATGCTTGACTATAGAATGTCTTGAGAGGCCCAAAAAAAGATACATCCAATGGTTGGAGTCGATGAGTTGTGTGAGGTGGGAACCCAACCATCACAATATGGTGTTCACGGCAGAAATTAATAGCTGGCAGTGAAACATGAGAAGCATGGTTTTCAACAAGAAGTAAAACAGGCATATTTTCTGATGGCTTTACATGATTAGTAAAGTGCTGAGGGTAGGAAACAAATAACTCTGAATTCATCCAACTGGTTTCGCTAGCATGACCTTCAGAACCAGGAGGCAAATGATCTAGTAAATTTTGCCTCATTCTCTTTCTGGGGAATTTAAGAAATGGTGGGGCATTCACTCCAGTTGCACTGGCACTGCACACAACTGTTACATTTTTTCCTCTCTCTCTGCAGAAACAACCTTAAAGACCCTTTTTGTGCCTTTGGGTGAAATTATTTTTGGAAGTTTGTTAGGGATTGTAGACAAGCCTGATTCATCAGTATTAAATATTTGACTGGAAAAAAATTCATACTTTACTCTAACCTCTTTCAGCAGATCAAAGAATTTGTTTACTTGCACTGGATTGTCCAATCGAAGTTGCTTCAGGAGGCCTCATAGAGAAATTGAATGTCTTCATGAAACTGATTACCCAGTACTCGCCAGCCATTTTTGTGTCTCTTTTGAATGGGTGATTAAGGCCGCATGCTTCTGCAAACTGGAAAACAAGATTCCGGCACTGTATCTTCGTCAAGCCAAAAAGTCTTCGATCAATTTCTGTTAGATATGTTTTGAGTTGTTCAAGCTGTTCCTCATTAAAAACCTTCCTAAATATCCCTCCATGAACGGGAAGCTTCTGAAATGCAAAACCACCCCTAAGTAGTAGGCCAAATGCAATGTTAATGAAAACTGCATAGCCTATAGTGCATACTGGGTAGGCTTTGTGTAGCCTACCGTTTAATAAGACCGGTATAAAGAGCAGTGATGTGATATTCCTTTGAAAATAGCACCACGTCCCAAACCAGCTGATTAATGCCACATTAAGATAAGAGAGGAGATGAGGATTGAGCTAGGATAAAATTAAAGAAAGGAAACAAGAGTGTCTCATGGGTCTCCAGCATGATGACAGCATCCATCATAGTATTACTATGATATTATTACTACTATATAATTTTATAAAATATATTATCAATATATTTTTATGAGCATGGTTTGCAGAATTAAGTTTATATTGCTAAATAATATTTGTGGACATTAATTTGTCGGATTCTGATAGCTTATATCTTGAAAGTTTACTTTAAAAAAATACAGTGAAAAAACTAAGAAAAACTCGTGGCAGAGTATCGCACTTCCTTAATCAGGACGAAAATAATAACATCAGATCAATATATATAGTAAATAATTTTAGAACTTATACCTCAGGTTCTGTTTTCAAATACCTTCTGATTGTCACTTTGGGAATTTCATACGTTATAGCAGCCATGTTACAGTATATGTGTTCTTCTCTCACAGCATGCATTGCTGCTATCATTTTAGCATCGTCTTCCTGACACATGTTCTCACCATCTGCAGAGGACAATTGCATTTTTAATTGTGCATTGCATGCTAATAACAATGGTAGCATAAAAATAACGTTGTAGTGTGTTACTTTGATATATGTTTCTAAAACCCACATATTAATTCATATTAATTAACTCAAACACTTGCAGGTTTATATATATATGGGCATACTTTTATAGTTTTATAAAATTGAGATAAGATGACAAATTCGTCGACTTACCCCCGCCATCTTGCCCTGGATTACATTATTTCAATAACCTGCATAAAAAGCTTAAACAAAAATTTATATCTATAATAACTATTACATGTATAAATTACTAATATAAGACACACTAGCTAATAGCATGTGACAAACAAGAACCATTCTTTACAACTTATAGAATTTACCTTCAATTTCACTGCAAGGATGTGGCGACACAACTTCCTCTCCGCACAGCTACTCTCAGATTGAATGGAAAATTCCGTTGCTGCTAGCTTATAGCAGCTGAGGAGGGTGGTCAAGGCTACAGGATAGCCAACCTTCTCTCGGAGTTACATATAGCGCAAATTGCAATTTGTCATCTTGCCCCGTTCGTCAACATGCCCTGGTGTCCCCTATCTCAAATAGTTGTGGAGATACGGAAATTTCCGCTTCGGTAAAGTACATTAAAATTAATTTTCATGGAAAAATGAAAATAGCCAGTTTACTTATAATATTAATAGAGGCCTAGATTTGAATATTAATCAAAATCGCTAGAACCGATTTTGAGAAAGTTTATTGTTTCTCTTTTTATTAAACAACTCTTAGTTTTGGGATTAAAAAACACAGAGAGACGTCATTGAAAATACCACTTTTTAGGGTTTAGGGGGTCATGAGACGTTGAAATCCATCAACACTTAAGGCTAGATTTTTTTTACGGTCACAATGCTTTCTTTAGTGTTCAAAAAGTTAATATATATATTTATATATATATATATATATATATATATATTTGGGTATATCTGGAAAGTTACTGCTTTTATAAAAGTTTGTTGGGAATAAAATATTTGTATTATAAATAATATATTTTTCCTAATCTATTAAAAAACATAGTTTCCTTTCTGTTTACTAATTATGATAATTCTTGGACATGGTCCAATTCATTGTTCTCTCCCTAACTGTAAATCGTAGTCTTATCAAATATACTAAATGGTGATGGCTTATGACTTAAAATATATTTCGTAAACAATATAATCCACTAAGAAAGTGTCAGGTTTTCTAACCACACTTTTTCTATTAAATTCTATTATTATTATTAGCACCACGTCTTACTACCTGTTCGGATTGTACGCACTTACGCTAATGTGTCATGGTAGGGTGATTGTGAGATGAAATGGAGGACCCACAGTTAAACGTGGTATCTGAACCATGGTGGAGACCTGGCATTATTCACATTCACAAGCTGTGATTAATACACGTCTTGTCAGAGATGAAGGAAGGGTATAGCAATCAGATAAATCTGTGCCGGGACCGAGGGTTGAACCCCGGACCCCAGTACAGAAGTCTGACGCCCTACCTCTAGACCACCAGGTCACCCGAAATTCTATTAACTTGTTGCTGGGGTGGAGGTTTTAGGTGTCTTAAAATAGATTGAGGCTAGGAATAGGTTTCATAAGACCAGAACCAATTTACTTATAGAGGTATTTTACCTTAATATATTTATCTTCTTTTCAATTATCCTTTGACCCGCCTCGGTGGTGCGCTAGTTTCATGTTGAGCTAGACTGTAGAGGATAGAGAGATTGAGGTTTGAATCTCTTTCAAGGGAACTGGGGGTGGATTTCCCTAAATTGTTTTTCTCTCTCCCTCAACGCAGATGTGGGTTGATTTCCTTTATATTCAACCCTCCCAATCCCTTGCTCATTATCGTAATTCGTACTTAATCGTAAAGCCCGAACGGGTAGTAAGACGAGGTGATAAGTATTATTATTATTATAATTTTTATTATTATTTGGTAAATTTTAATTCATCCCCTTCCCTTGGTGTTAGATTTTAAAAAATCGATATTTTCACAAGTCTGCGAGTTATTTCTTTGATGAATGATTAGTGCCAATGTCTGGTCACTGCTGGAGTTAGATGGACTCAAGTTAAATATTTCCAAATACAAATACCATGCATAAGTGTGCAATTGTTTGAGAACCACTTTAGCTGCTAAGGAACAAGGGGTTCAATTTATTTGCAGATAAGACTTAAGGTCCTTGCACACCAGCATAGTATCTTATATGTGCGGTGTGGGTCTTCCATTCCGTTTTGAAAGCGGAAAGACACGTACGGTAGTGAACATTATTTGACTTTCGTAAGAGGTTAATATTATATTATGATATATATATATATCATATATATATCATATATATATATATATCATATATATATATATATTGTGACTGAATAAAAGTATATTTATATCTAAATTTACTATTATTATTTTTATATAGTATTAATTATATCTGCCGAACAATAAGCTTCATTCTTTAAATTAATTTTTCAACTCCATATAATCTGGTATTGAAATTACGTATATTTTCTTAATTTGTTGAATGTAATTTGAACTTTATTTAATATTATATTTACAATTAACTTATGGATGATTAAATATCTCATTATATTATATCTTTAAAAAATCATTGTGTAATTAATTTTTTAATATCATTTATCACAATTTCCCTCTTCACGTTTATATATTATATATATATATATATATATATATATATATATATATATATATACACACACATCAATTCTTACTAACTGATTTTAGAATGTATTCCATAATGTTAAATATATCAAAGTTGTTCTCTATATGACATACTAAATGCTTCTGCTCCTAAAACACACTGTAGTAATAAACTCTAATGTTGGTAGCGAACGTGCAGTCTATTCATTCGTAGGAAGTTACTTATCCGACAGCTACTCTGACGTATTCATATGTTAAGTCGTGTGATTTGCCGCTGTCACTCTCGATAGATAGTACAGTAAATATATAAATAAAATAGCTCTAATAATAGAGTAAACTGTTATCAATGTTGACAGAAAAAGAGATATTTATTTTTTTAAGTCTTTTCTTTAGAAAATTGGAATGTGCTTGGTTTTTATCAATATGTTACGTCACTCAGCTTTTTTTTTAATGTTTCAAGTTCATTATCTCGTAAAGTATGCATGGTAAAAATATTTTCGAACTAAAGTTGTGTAGTTTCATTATTCACTTTAGATTAGGGAGACAATTTCAATGTTTTCTCAAGGTTAGCATTTAAAAAAATAGAAACCTGTATATTCTATGCATAATCTTACTCTACGGGTAAAAAACTATCGTGTGAAACATTTTTCAAAGGATTTCTATTTTAAAATATGTTTGATAAAATATAAAAATATTATTACCATCTTTTATTTACTATTACTGCAAACTGTACAGATTTATGGTATTGTTGTTTTATTATGAATACATATGATCACACAGAATAATTACAACATTTATTCAAAGTGTTATCTGTTACTTTCCATGCAATAATACAGTCTATCTATGAATGAAGATAATACATTATGAAACAATCTCTTGGAATATTTATATAAATTGCGGTAATCCTTTGGTGGTGTTCTTAAATAGTCTTAGGCTTTGTTTTATAAACATTATACTTTAGGTGACCCCAATAAGAAATTCTAAATTGGTTGGATCTGAGGATCTTACAGGCTTTTTGAAAGAACCTCTTCTACCAATCAATTGTTTCATAAATACAATATTGAGCTATCGTCAAATACCGATTATGTGATGTAAAGGTGCTCCATATTGTTGGAAATAAAGTAAATACACCACTCTCCAGTGTTGCCAAGTCTATAAACTCTAGCGATAGTACATGAACCTGAAATGGATTGTATTTTGACCGGTAGGATACTACTTTCTGACATTATATTGAAAAGCCCTGCAATTTTCATAAAAAAATAATAATTAATGTAAAATTTGTGACTATAAAGCAGGGCCACAGGATATTACTTTAAGAAAATATCCTAAAATTGGATTGTACACGTGGTGAAATTATATCAAAAGTAGTATCCGGATCGTACAGTTGGTAACACTGCCACTCTCATATATCTGGTTTTCTATTTCGTGTGTAGTAAGAGGGTTAATAACATCCTCCAACAATTTTAAGTAAAACTCATCGCTGAGATTTCATTCGAAAAACAATGGTCCAATGACTGTATCTCCCAAAATACATTTTTATATTTTAAAATAGAGATCAAATGAAAAATGTTTAATAAAAGAGTTGTTAGTTCTTTGCATAGAATAAGATTCCCCAATATTGTTACATTTAAAAAACAAAGTTTACCTTAAAATAACCTTGAAAACGCCTACCAAATAAAAAATAAATAATGCAGTCCTCTTTCCCCTCCAAAATAACACAAATTTTGTTCTAAATTATTCTTCAAATTTTGATTATTTTTCTAGATAAACACCTGGAAACGTAGAAACAAATACATTTTTATATTTTAAAATAGAGATCAAATGAAAAATGTTTAATAAAAGAGTTGTTAGTTCTTTGCATAGAATAAGATTCCCCAATATTGTTACATTTAAAAAACAAAGTTTACCTTAAAATAACCTTGAAAACGCCTACCAAATAAAAAATAAATAATGCAGTCCTCTTTCCCCTCCAAAATAACACAAATTTTGTTCTAAATTATTCTTCAAATTTTGATTATTTTTCTAGATAAACACCTGGAAACGTAGAAACAAACACCCGATAAAGTTTGGAGATTGGTTTATCAGATTATCATAAAATTAATTTCAGAATTATAATATTTAAGTTTGTGTATTTTTTGACAATATTTAGCTAGGCACTTACCATCTAAAACCTTACCATCATCCAAATAAGTAGCAGAATCAACACCATTGAGGGAGGTATGCCTACGTTTCTGCCACGTTCCATTAAAAGCTGCTACTATGTAGGCCCCTCCATTTTCTTGTATAGCTTCTTAGGCAGCATTTCTCATTGAAGCTTGACTTACCTCACTCAAAGAATTGTTCAAAACTTTAGTGTAGCTTCCAAACTTTAGAGGTGGTGGTGGTGGAAGATCCAGCATAGCACACACAATGTCTGGGCTGACTTTTGTCCCTTACCAATGCATCTCCTTCCATAAGCCAACCGAACATTTATACTGTGCATTCTCTGTCTAGAGAGCTTGGAAGACATAGCTGAATTTTTATCACCACAAATATTACACAACAAATACAATTTTATGGCTAAACCCTTTATTTTACTTGCACCCTCATATAATTCAACACAATATTCACCGTCACAAACTTCACATTTTACTGAGTTTTGTAAAAGATCTGACAAAATATTAAAATACTTTAATATATTTCCAAATTTAATATTAAACTAATATTATCTTTTACATCTGCATTCAAATATGTATGTTTTCTCTTTGATGCACTAGAAGGTGTAGAATTTAGAGTAGGCTCTGATTGATATTGTGAGTCAGACACCTTTAACCACAAAAACAGCAGTTTGTATTATTCGAAAACCAAGAAAAATAAAAAGCTCAAGCTGGGGATTTAGGGGATGCGAGCAAAGATTTATATTTTTGAAATTTTATACCAAACTTTTTTGGTCTAAATAAATAGAATTTTGCTTGAATAGAAACAATGAGTTTAATTTTCTTCACAAGGTGTTATCCCCATTTGTTGAATATCTTTTAAGGGTGTCTTGGAAATTAATGCTTTTTCTCTTCATTTAAAAATTTTGTCATCTAATGGCTCTACTCTTATAACAGATATTCAATAACTGTGGATATTACCATTTGAAGAAAATTAAACTTAATGTTCTATTAAATAAATATTTTATTTATCTACAAAAAAAACTTTGTTATAAAAACTCTAGAATGATCTTTTCTCGCGTCCCCTTTATACTCACCTTATATTTGGCATATAATTATGTATTTTAGAAAACTTTAACGTATTCACCCCGGTCCTATTGTATTCGTACTTTTACCTAGTTAAATAACGTTTTCGACGCTTTAAATCCCTATTTGAAGCCCCAAATCTGAAAAACATATGAAGTGAAAACTTGACAATTGCACTTAAGGAAACATAAGAATGTGCACATAGGTGGTTTTTATATAATGTGATATCTACAATTTTTAATTCATGAACACTGGCACGGTTATTTCTTTAACCAAAGAAAATACCAAGATGAAACTTAACACAGGCGTGCATGATTAAATAAACCTACAGAATGTTTATCTGTTACGGCTTTATTTATGTTACATAAATTTACTTGCAACAATCCAAATGGCTTAAACCACATCATTAATTAACTTAAAAATCAAGAAAAATTTAATGCTGAAACTCTTAATTCTTACTTAGGGAAACTTCAAGGTTTGCACTAGGGTGTATTGAAAATGAGAAAAGTTGGCGGAGCGTAGCGTTCGGGGCAGTGAATGTTGTTGGTTGATACCAATAAGAAATTTCCAAAATCTAGACATAATCGGATAATATCTTCTGCCCCCGAAATGAAGTCAAATATTAGCTATTTTGGTCAAAAACTTTAAAAAATACGGGCATGTGATGTTAACTAGTTGGTGGTAAGGCAAAGATCATTTAAGATTTATCAGGGTTTTAAACAATGCCTTTAATGATAAATTAGTATTTGAACGAACATACCCACATATGAATAAGAGGGGAGAGGGCCTGAATGGCCGAAAATTGTATCAAGAGATTCCTCTGTAGAATAGCATTAAATCTATCAAATGGTTAAGAATGCACTCGTTATCTCTCACTATAATAAGACTTATTATTTAGCTTTCACCATCTTTCAATTAACTGTGTTGATGACAACAGCCCCCTCTAGTGATTGACAGATTTGGTTTATCAGTTAGGTTAGTCCTTGCTGTGGATAGTTCCCTTCTTTAGGACGTTGGCCTGATCTCCCATAGTAATTCCGCCTTTGTGATGGACCAGACTAAAATAAGGAGAGAAAGGTCGCGGATTAGGAGAGAATTGGAGAACAATTCTGCCTTCAGTCAGGATCCTATACTTGTGGTTTATTTTGATGGCCGTAAGGACAAAATCCTTGTGTAAACCAAGTACGGAAATAAATACAATCAGAGCGTAGTCAGTGAGAAACACATCACCATTGTTAAAGCACCAGGGTTATGTTTCTGGGGTCATGTTACACCAGCCTAAATTTCAGCTAGTTCCATTTCTGCCAGCTTGATGGAATTCTTAGAAGGTAAAATTGACTTCACTGATGACATAGAGGCTGTAGGTTGTGATGGTATGGTGGTAAATACTGGGTGCGAGGGTGGTGTAACCACTTGTCTCAAGAGAAAACTTAGTAGAATACTCCAATGTCTCATACAACCACGTTCCATTTGCATGAGCTAACTTTGAGACATTTATTTTCTTACCTGGACGGTCTAACTACAGTTTCTCGATTCTATGAGGACCCTTTTGGAAAGTTCTTTTCCAAATTTGAAGTCTTGCCTGTAAAGGATGTTACTCCTATGGTTTGTCAGCTTCTTGGGTAATTGGTTGAGGTTTCGGTGAAGGGTAGTCTCCAGGCGACTTTGTATTTAGACATTGATCTCGTGGGTCGTGTGGGTAGGGGTAGGAAAGAGGTCAGCGGCAGGTCCCGGCAACGTGAGTCGTGGTGGGAGGTAAAGGAGCGAGAGGATATTAGACTATATTACTCTTTCTGATTTTTGAAAATTTACTTTTGATCCTTCGAACAGGTGGAGCACCCGGGTTGGTTAGTCACTGAAATCTGAGCTAGAAACCACCGTGTTAAATACCCTCCACTGCTGCCTGGCCTTATCCAATGGGAGAAAAGGGATCTTCCAATTGGTGCGCGAGAACGTGATAGACAGTGGCCGCCAAGAAAAAAAAGATGACGGCAAACCCCCTTGTCCCTCTCTGCCATGTAAACTAAACTAAGGTGGGGTACTACTTATGCGTTAAGCCAAGGCATATGCATTTTAAAACGTGGAAAATTATGAAACTAAATACTACTCTATTAGTGTAGGGTGGGGCAGACCTGATATACAAAGGAAAAGCCACCAGGATCCCCCCACTGAGTGGAAATAGGAGCAGGAAAAGAAACCTTGGACTAAATCAAGTGTAAACCTGCGATAATCTCGTGCAGGGTTCATGCGTAAGTCAGCGCTAATATGATTTGACGCATATTCCCACTAACATAGGATATCACTACAAATGTCAAGGATATAATAGTGTTACTCGCAGACGCAAAATAGCATGCTCTAATGCACCCTGAAGGGGAGCATGAGAGTTAATTTCAACACGTACCGACCAATTGGTCACACCATGTGGTTTTCGGATACTAAACTGACGGGTTGTCACATTTCGCAAAGTTACTGAAACAAAGAAAATCATATTATTAATATTATTGGGGGAAACCAAAGGTGGGGTAAACCGAATAAGGTTTTTTTAGAGTTACGTGTGGAGACACTATTCTATGGAGGGCTGGGTGAGAGCCTCCCAAACCACTGTTGACACATCTCGCTTATCCGAGCAGGGCTTTGGGATGTCTATGGCACCCTTCAGGGTTTATGGCGTAGTTCCCAAGCCCCTGGATAAGAGGATTGGTGGTACCGGGAAGTCTGTCGTAGAAGGACTGCGCCAGGTTCCGGAAGTGGTCTTTGATGGTAGGCATATCCAGGTCGTGATGCAGAGTCACATTTCGAACATACCAAGGTGCGTTCACAATTATCCTCAGACATACGCTCTGGAACTCCTGCATCCTCCTCATATACGTGTTCGCCAGGTGGCCTCATGCGGGACACGTATAGTCGAGGATCGGTCTGAGCAACTACTTGTACAGTGTCAGACCGTTCCTTGTAGACAGGGCGCTACGCCTGTTAAGCAGTGGGCCTCAGATTACCAGCCTTTGCCTCGCCTTGTTTAGTCTCTCGGTGCAGTGTAATCGCCAGGTCAGTTTGGTGTCCAGCGTAAGTCCCAAGTACTTAGCACTGTTCGCCCATCTGATCTGTTCTCCGAACAGCTAGAGTGGGACCGGCCTGTATAACTTTCTTTTCCATGTGAAGAGCACTGAGGTGCTCTTCTCCACGTTGATACTTGTTTTCCAGGTGATCAGCCACCCCTCTAACTGTGTCAGATACGTCTGGAGTCGCCTCTCCACCAGATACCCTCACCACGACTCCACTACTAGAGCCGTGTCGTCCGCATACAGTGCCAACTTGTTGTCTGGGGATTTCGGAATGTCGTTCACATACAGACTGAAGAGCACCGGGCCCACAAGGTAACCCTGTGGCACTCCAGCCTGGATGCTTCTGACTTTGGAAGTGGTGTTCCCAAAGGTAGTGGAGAAGGTGCGGTGGAAAAGATAAGATTGAACAACCTTAACTAGGTAGAAGGGCAGGTTCAGGGAGAGGAATTTTAAAAGGAGACCTTCGTGCCAAACATGGTTGAAGGCCTTTGCCACGTCAATAAAGACAGCACCAGTCAGCCTGTTGATGTTCAAGTTCCTTCTTTAAGACTCGATTTACCTACTCCCATTAGAGTGAGTCAGTTCATCCAAATGTCAACTCATCATAAGAGACATGTACTTAGAAATCCTAATAACACCTACATGAGCTTTTCCTGACTACCAACCAACTGAAATCCCATGCCCTTATATTTTACAGTTTTTGACCAAAATAACAAACCTTTGACATAGTTTCAGGGGAAGAAGATATGATCCAATTGAGTCTATATTTTGGAAATATCTTGTCGGTACCAAACAACAATCTTACTGCCCCGAAGGTTCCACTACGCTAACATTTCTCTTTTTTGATCCACCATAGTGTGCACCTTATTTTATGTATTGTTTGAAATTATATATTACGACCTTTATTTTATGCCTTAGACTGGTTTAGAATTTGTGCGGGCACCTTTAAAAAAATAAAACAAGAAATACACTAGATAATTAAATACGTATATAGGGCAATCTTTATTTTGAACACCTTAAAGTGTTTATTTTAAAATTTCCATCCAATGAAAGTTTGATGCATTATACATCGTGTTCACCAATTAAGTTAAATAAAAAACCAATAAATATAAAGTGGATACTTGGTATGTGCCTACGAATTTAGATTAACCTTGGTTTATAGTTTTACAAATATTGCTAGCCTGATATTGTACACCACGTGATCACTGGCACTGGTAGATCTAAAACCAAAAAACATAATAATAATAATAATATTTTTCAACCATGTAACTACCTGTGCGGACAACTTCAAAAATGATAATCCTATAAAGAAAACCCAACAACAGTATATTTCCCCTACACATAGGCCAACAAAAGCCTGAAGATTTATCGTGTAAACACCAGTTTGAGATATTAAAAATGTTTCCAACAAAGTCTGCTATCAGTTTAATATAGTAGTGATTAGTTTTCTACCTGCGATACGCCAGGCGCTTGCAGTTAGTTAGTACCATAGATAAAGACTGTTATAAAAAGGTTAATTCAAACACAATGAATATGTTGACAGAACCCATTAATACATCGAGATTATAGTAAACTATTTATTATTAAAAATGAATGAGTCCAATTTATAAAATATGATAAGCTTTTTTTTTAAATAATAAAAATATTGTATATATATACATGCAGTTGAAGTCAAAACTGATCAAGTATAAAAGCAACAATAACTAAAGAAACATGTCTCTCAGTTGAAACATTTAACAGTTCAACCAAAGCTTTCTTAAAAAGTTAATAAAGTTCGAAGCTTGGCATCGTAGCAGAGGGATATTATTCGTAGAAATTATAATACTTGTTTAAATTATATAAAAGCCAAACAAACTTATACTTGTGTATATTGTGAATATCCCTATTAATAATTTGGGTAGCTTTCATATTTTTCAACTAAGTTGCATTAGATCAAGTCTCATTCGTTCTTAGGTAAGTACTCCGTATTTTTAAGCTTATTTTATTCTATTTTAATAATTAGCACTGGTGGTTTATTAATTTTTTTAGGATTTTCAAGTATTTATTCATATAATAGATTAATTTAGATCATAAATATCAGATAAAATTTGAGCGTTTAATTTTGTAAAAATCAACTTCTATTATTTTTGAATAATGTTTGATATAATACTGTTCACAGTAGCCTAATATAACTTGTTTGATGTTCATATACTTAATTTATTAATTTGACTTAACTAGACCAGAGGTGTTAAACATTTTTAAATAATACCACCAGTTTATTATTATTATTAATATTATTATTATTATTATTATTATTATTATTACTACTATCCCCACGTCTTACTACCTGTTCGGGTTATACGTACTTACGCTAATATGTAATGGTAGGGTGATTGTGAGATGAAATGGAGGACCTACAGTTTAACGTGGGATCCGAACCACTGTGGAAGCCTGTCACTCCACACATTCAAAAGTTATGATTATTACACGGCTTGTCAGAGGTGAAGGAAGGGTTTGGCAATAAAATAAATCTGAGCCAGGATTAAACCATCGACCCCCAGCACATAAGTCTGACACCTTACCCCTAGACCACCAGTTCACCAATTAATTCT
Source organism: Timema podura (assembly GCA_033556935.1). Taxonomy (NCBI): domain Eukaryota; kingdom Metazoa; phylum Arthropoda; class Insecta; order Phasmatodea; family Timematidae; genus Timema; species Timema podura. Next base: position 13,970,289 of record JAVRXN010000009.1, read on the forward strand.
TGGCATTCTAAACTTAACGTATAAATTTCAACTGCATCCATTAAATGTTGCTACTCCCAAAAGGATAGCCATATAATAATATTAGCATGGAACTTAAATAATATATTTAGAAGTTTGTCGGAGGTAAATTTCAGCTACGTTCATAAAAGTTTTTATCTGAAATATAGAAAAGTTACTATGTCTACTTTCTCAAATTCATATGCCAAATCTATCACTTTCGATGGATATTATCAATACCTATAAAATAGCATTAATAAAATAAAAAGTTAATAATTTTGTCTGCAAAATAAAGTGTGTTTTACATTAGACTCTTTCTGTGAAAATTGAACTGTAGTCTTTATATATTTTAAAACAAATTGTACGGTGCATTGCTCACCCTTTCTCTCTTTTTTATTTTAAAATATATACATATATACTTATTAACGACTCTTAAGTTTTGTGAAACGAGATAGTATACATTGTTTCAGAAACACTACACCAAAGAGGATTAAAGAAATAACTTACACTGTTAGGAACATTGAGAAAATAGGAATATCTCTGGCCACCAAAAATCCTATATTTAATTTATTTGACGTATTTAACTTGCACATTCTGAGCCAACTGATTATTTATATCAGCATGCGATTTGTAAACTAACCTAAATCTTTAAAAGACACAACATCCATCCCCTGGGCGTTAATTCGTCATTATGAAAGGGGAAACCTACATTTCATCAATGATAATTTTTTTGACATGCCAGGATTCGAACCCGAGACCATTAGTTCATTATACATACACGTTACCAACTAATATAAGGTGTCATATTATAACAATCAATTTCATATTTCAAAGATCATATAAAAATTAGATATTTTATAGATTATCTTAGAAAAAATACTAGTTTTATAAAAATGTATTTTAAATATAACATTTCTATTTTTAGTATTACTTCACCTTTACAGTAATATAGTATTACCTAAACTTTACAATAATAAGATATTTTATATCTCAAATAGTTTTGGGAATACTAAAAAAATTGGATATTTCCGTCTAGGGAAAGTACACTCAAATTCATCTTAGCGAGAACATGAGAGTTGCGATTTTGTTTGTAATGTTAACTAGTGTCTACATTCAAAATCCAATTAAAATATTTAAGGTGGATTGAGAGAATAGAAATTTTCTCCTTTTGATTTTCAATAAACTACCCTTAATATCTGGATATCTAATTCCAGAAATTTTACGGGAGAACTTTATGAAAATCCTAGATACCAGATTTAGACAGACTTAGGCTTTAGGCTGTGTTACAGACAGACAGACAGACACACACACACACACACACACACACACACACACACAGATCGCATCGTGAAAGAAATAAGATGGGTTCTAGAAATTAGACCTCTGGGGAGTGTAAAGTGGAGTTGAAAATTCTCAAAATTCCCTTTTCTGACTTTTTCACTAGGGAGCATGGAGCCTTGAAATATAAAACGAAGATTTCGTTATAGAATGGATTGAAAATTTCACAGGGTTTTTCGAATTTGATTCCCTAAATGAATGGAGAGGGGCAGAGTGAAGTAAGAAATCTCAAGTTATTCGATCTTGAAGAAATGTGATTAGACCTATTTTGGATTTTTTCGGGTCACAGAATACGAATATAACATAAATTAGTGAATGGCAGCCATATGATGGGTCCCGATGTGCGTTAGAGAAAAGGGGAGGCGGGATCTAGGCTAATACAGATAACTGTTTATCAGTTTGGTAGGAAGTTGAAGTTTAGCAGGCAGCCAAAGGGACCACACCAAATAATTATAAATGTCTGAACATCCTTTATTTATAATTGACGGACCCAGGGCTATATAGTAAAGTTGTCTCACTCTGGCTCGGGAAAAGGTCACCTACTCAAACAAGAAGTGACGTCACTGCTCTGACAGCTGCATTGTATCGGCTCTCTCATAACATGGCTACATACACAACCTTTAATATACTATTTGTGTATATGCTATCAAACTTATCAGGAACTACACGACTGTGTTGAACCCACTGATGATAATTTCAACTTATTAGTTTTAAATACGCTTTAATTAAAATATGTTCGTAGCTTTTACTTTTGTACTGGGCCTATTCTATTTTTAAGTACAGTAATATTCGCACTGGTAACATTAATCACTGTGCAATGTAGTAACCCTTATTGAATTAAACCTAAATATTCATTAAATTTACAAAAATCTCAACTAATATTTTTTTTAAGCATCGCGTCTTACTACCTATTCGGGTCACATGCTTAGTATTTGCTATTAATATAGTAGGGCCTAATAATAAAGAAAAATAAGTAAGTAAAAAGCTAATACATTTAGAGTAAAACAAATTATGTACTAGTTATTTAAAAATAAACACAAAAAAAGTAATAGTTTCAACTATTAATTTAATTTTAAACTTTAAAATTCATCGCGATAAAATAATTGAAACTATTTTGGGTATTGTAACTTAACATTGTGTATTAGATGTATTGAAATTGTTGTTTGGTTTAAATTTAATAATAATTAAACACAACAATCGTTATATCTAAAATAATGTTACTTAGGTTAATAATATTCCAAACATAGTTTTATTTCACACATATTTACATTTATTTATGTACTTATCTTTTTGTTTTAAAACTAGATATAAACTAAACTGGTTAAAAATTATTTTAACTCGTACAGTACACAACCAACAGTTATTTCAGTTTCAAAACTAAGAGTAACTAACAATAATTATTAGAATAGTTTCTCTGAGCAAATTTCTGGTTGGAAAACTTAAAAAAAAGCTATATAATAATTAATATACACCAGAAATTTTTAATTTTCTTGGATTGTATCTATTTCTTAGCTTTCTTTGTTTCACTTCGCTCACATTAAGAATATATATAAACACACACACATGTATAATTCTAATGAAAGTATTAAGTCTTTCACATATGTCCATAGTCCTTCATTACTACATCAGGAAATTTAATAGATGGCATTTTTAAGTTCTTTATGAAAACATTATACCACCTGTATGAAATTTTCTCGCCATGAAGTGATTCAAAAAAAGTCTTTAACTCGTTTACAATAGATTTATACTCTAAAGATGCCAAATAAAATACAAGCTTTTCCCTCCAAAAGTCATACGCTTTACGGGATAGGGACCTGAACTTAAAATGTATTCATTAGTCCATTTAATAATATTTCCCTTACAGGCCAATGATTGTACTTGTGTGGGTGCTAAAAGTTTTGTGACACGGGTAGTTAAACGACATTTTTTCTTCATATTCACGTTTGATTAAGTATAATTCTCGTTTTAATTTTTTTTGTTCCATCAACATGCTTCCTAATTAGTTTGCAATGGTTTTTATCTTATCAAGCCGTTTAAAAAAATGTGATACACTTTTTTTTAAATAAATTCAACTTGGTTTTCAAGGACTCTACAGTTTCTCTTAGTGTTTTATTTTCTTCAAGCAACTGTTTATAGCTGTTTAAAGTTATCACGTTTAACAATATCATCTCCTTCAAAGGGTAGGAGATTAGTCGTAACAGTCTCGTTTATTTCAACGAGTAGGCTCTTAGCACTTAAATGTTTAATTAGCTCCAAAGCAGTTAAATGAGTACGTTTAACATTAAATCGTTCTTCTATAAACAGAGTCAGTTTCAATTTATAATTTTTTTACGTTTGACTGGTTATATTCAAAGATATAACAGCATTTGTCTATAGTATTTTCCTACAAAACCAGTTTTTATGTTATACTAATAATCAGAGGTAAAAAAATTATAAAAGTAGACATCACGATTTGGCCTATTACTGAAGGAACACGTGGGGCTGTAGCAGGTAGTCGTAAGCAGTAGCAGAGCTGTGACGTCACGACAATGTTTCCCCCTCCAACTAGCGGTACTAAGGCAGCAGAGCCAACATCAAAGAACTGAGACAGTCCTTACTATCTAACTCTTGGGGGACTTCAGGAAATAGGGTGGAGGAGGTTTGAAAAAACAAAATATTGGTGTGGAAGGAAATTTAAATTGTGTAATCAATTAGCAGGACAACTCTATATAACATATTATATCTTAAAAATTGAAATTTATAAATGCTAGATAGATAATATATTGGAATGGGGATGTGGGATTTAAAATATCTAAAACTAATAGAAAACTTTAATTACCAGTGTGGTAAAGACCTAAATTTCGGAAATAAAGTAAAAGAGACCATCCCAAATAACCATAAGAGTTCGAATATTTAAACCTTAAATGGAACCCCAGGAAATAAGGGAAAGGATTAAAAAAAAGAAAAAAATTATAAGTGGGACGGAAAATTTAAATTATGCCAACAGGTATAAGGACTTTTTAACCACATCAAAACTAAAATTTGAACTTTCTAAGTGAGAGCTAGAGAAATGGGGAAAGAGCTGGCTGGGACTTAGAAATTCATAAACTAATTTTAAAAACTATTTATACTCGTGTATGGTAATCGGAATTCGACAAGCTGAATAGGGAACAATCCAGATAAATATAAATACAAAAGTCAGTATATTTTAAATTTCATAATTATACTCTAAGAAATAGAGTGGAGGGATGAGGAAGGGGATGTGCAAGTAAAAATAAAAATAAAGTGATGTAAAAGTTTAAATTTCTTAAGAATGTAGGGACCAAATCAATTTTAATGACTAGTTATTTTTATGAAGTAATATCAAAATTTACAAAACTAAAATATTAAACTACTTCTCACTGTGATATTTGTTGGGAGAATATAAAGACTTCTTCAAACAGCATTAAGTTTTTAATTATTAAATTTCAAAATGAGGGAGTGGAAAGTGGGAAGGGCGGGTTCGTTCGGATTCGAGGTCACATCAAAATTTCCAAATATAATTAAAAAAAACTAAAAACACTTGTTGGAGGGGAAAAATGTTGGAATTTGTAATGTACTGTTCGTTAATAGATCTTCATAGATATCCCTAAGACGTCTAAACAAATGGAATTTCCATATTAAACCACAAGAAATCTCAGAGCTTATAATCTATACAATCTATAATGCTATTTTCGATGTGGTAAAGTTTAAATTCTGTAGGAATGTTAAAAAACATGTGAAATAACCAATATAAGTATTAAAATTTTGAATTGGGAATGTAGGAAGGGGGGAGGTAAATTGATATATTTCCAAATTATTATAAAATTTACTTTTCTTCATGCAAGAAAATTTAAATTCACCAATATAGCCATAAACACTGAAAAGCTTGTAATTTAAAGCTAGGGTGCCGGGAAATGGGGTTGGGGCCCCAAAAAATTTCCTAAAATGAAAAACTCCTTTTGATATGGTGGCAAATTTAGTTTGTAAAGGAAGATGTAAAATATACACAAACGAATACAAACCCTAGATATTATCTTAAAGTTGATCCATTAGTATTAAGATAACATTGTTTAAAATCGAAGGATAAAATGATTAGTGACATAAAAATTAAAATAAACAAGTTAGGGTGACAGAGATTAAGGATTATTATTGTCTTTGTAAAAGAATGATGCTAAATATTTAATATGTTTTTGCAATAAAGTATATTATTTCATCTATGTTCTTTGGTTATTTTTCATTGGCATTTTTCAATTTTTTCTGTAACAATTCATATTAATTCGTTTTAATTTTATTATGATCGTTCTTAGGTAAACATCACGTTGTCAATTGATTGATTTTTTTGTACACTCAGTTTATGAACTAGATACCGTAACTATTTTTTCTAAGAATTCTCTTAGAAATCTATTAGTTATTGGTTTCTGATTACCGTCGTTATTTTAGTATTGCACGCATAGAAAATATCCAAATGATGGTGCCGATGTTTGATCTTCCTAATTGGATACAGTTAGAAGTGGCTTACCAGTGAGAAAAACGGGTCACACTGCTACTAATTTATAATTTGACGTTATTGTTCCCCAAAAACATTTTGAAAATATATTATATATATTTTTAATTCATAATAAAGGGGGAGTCTCACCTATCTATAGAACTTATTTACACATTCAGGCAAACTACAAGAGAAATCTCTAATTTAATTTATCATGAGTAAACATTTCTTATTTCAAAATAAATAAGTATGGTAATTCATTTATATAAAAAAATTGACGGGTAAGCAGTTGACCCCAATTAAAATATCTCAGGAGCTATAAAGATAAAGAATTTACTAATCCAGTATATTATTATAAATTCTTTTACATTCCTGTAACTAATCAATGACATACATCCCATTAATAAATCTTCAGTTTATATCATAAAAAATGAAATTTACTTAAAATCTCAAAAATGTTAAAAATCTTCTAGTCAGTAATCATTATTTAGGAGAGATATGGAGAGGGGTGGTGTATGCATTTAGATTATATTCATTTTAGGAAACTTTTCAAACTATTATTCATATTGATAGGAATTATTACACCAAACTAATGCTGGTTGGAAGAAATTTACTCTCATGTTTTTCGGTGATATTATTGGGGGGAGGGGGGTTTAGACTACTTGAAGTGTCTATTTTCTCTTGGGATAGCTACTTAATACACAAATATAAGTCAAATTAAAAGGTTTGAGAGAATGTTAAATTATTACATTCCTTCTCATCATACCCCTCCCCCCATTAAATTAAGTCCTTAATTTTCCTTGTTTTGAACGTATTAATAAAAAAAACTGTTGTTTTTCGGGGTAAACATTGGTTTTTTGTTCTGATCTAAACTATATTTTGAACAAATACCTAGTAAAAGGTATCATAATATTTCTACAAATGTATTTTTATCATCACCATGTAAAATTAAATGCACATCAATTTTAATTATTGAATAAAATGGATCCAAACACGATAGAAGACATTTTGTTACCATAAACTAAATAAATTATAAACTATTATGTAAACACAATAAAAAATATATTAATAGTCAATTAGGCTATGTGTATCTAATTAATTATTTTAGGTATGGCTGTGGATCTATGTAAAGATACTATGAAGATACTATGAAACACCCAAACTAACTATTTCTGTAGTAATAATAATATAATTTTACTATTCATGGTTTCAGGTTGAGAGGTTGATTTAATATATCATGGAAACCGCAGCGACAATCAACAGTACCGCATGTGTCATCAACACGGCCAACACCTTCATGACCCTCATGACTACACTGTTAGCCGTCCAATCTCCAAACATGTCACCGCTTGATTCCAACAATGCAGAATACGACTTCATAATAGTAGGAGGAGGGTCTGCAGGCTGCGTTTTAGCTAGAAGACTCTCGGAGATACACAGTTGGAACGTCCTTCTCCTTGAGGCAGGAGGCGAGGAACCTGATTTTGCAGATATTCCCGGACTAGCTCTCTTCAATTCAAACAATTCCTTGGACTGGTCGTACAGGACTGTCCCAGACGAAAGATCTTGTAACGGTATAGGCTGCTTTTGGCCTCGAGGGAAGGTTCTTGGAGGAAGCAGTGTCTTGAACGCTATCGTGTATGTTAGAGGTAATCCCCAGGACTATGACCAATGGGAAGAGTTTGGAAACAATGGATGGGCCTTTAAAGACGTACTTCCTTATTTCATTAAATCAGAAAACAACCATGATCCTTCAATTGTAGACCCAAATTACCATGGTTTTAATGGTCCATTGAATGTCGAACAATTTCGTCACTTAGATGAAAATGCTGTGACAATTGTGGAGGCCCTTAAAGAGTTGGGTTATAATGAAGGTGACTTTAATGGAGCTCATCAGGAAGGGCTGGTGCTAAGGTCACAGCACACGGCCTACAATGGAAGAAGATGGAGCACAAACAGAGGATATCTCCAACCAGTTAGATATGTTCGTTCCAACTTGAAAGTAATTACTTATGCTACAGTTACACGAGTTTTGATCAATCCTCAAAGTAGAGTAGCTTATGGCGTGGAGTATATTTTGAATGAAGACAGAAATACAGTATTCACAGCTATGGCAACGAAAGAAGTGATTCTAAGCGCTGGATCTCTAAACACTCCTCAAGTACTAATGCTGTCTGGTGTTGGACCAAGAGAACATTTGGAGGAGCTTGGAATTCCAGTAATAGCTGATTTGAGAGTTGGTTACAATTTACACGACCATACTTATTCTTCTGGGGTTGTGTACCTTCTAAACGAAACCTCCAAATTGCATTGCTCACAGGAAGAAAATGATTATTTAGAATATATGACGACGTCAACAGGACATTTAGCATCAACTGGTGTAACACAAACAGTGGCTTTTGATAAACCACAAAACCCCGATGATGCTATAGAGTACATGTTTATAGGTAGGGTGAATAATCCAAGCAGTAAAAAAGTATATCCTAGTCCCCTTTCTTACTATGATAGATTTATAGTTGGTGAAATACTTCTCAGGCCTGTAAGCAGAGGAAGGATAACTTTGAAATCAACTGACCCTCTGGACAGAGCTCTCGCTAATCCCAATTACTTTGCAGTGGATTCTGATGTTCTTATAATGGTTAAAGGCCTGGAGTTTGGCCTTAGGCTCGGGCAAACACAAGCTTTTAGAAGTAAAGGCTTTGTACTTGATACGAATTTGTTACCAGGATGTGAAAACTTTACGTTTGCTACAGAACCTTATTGGAGGTGTGCAGTGAGGACAACTACCGCAACTGTTTTTCATCCGGTTGGAACTTGTAAAATGGGACCCTCTAATGACACCGAGGCTGTTGTAGACCCTCAGCTCAACGTTTATGGAATTAAAAATTTAAGAGTCATAGATGCTTCAATAATGCCCAGATTAGTTCGTGGAAACACAAATGCTCCTACCATTATGATTGCAGAGAAAGGAGCGGACATGATTAAGGCCTCGTGGCTTCAAAATAACACGAATGTATAAAATAATTTTATGAACATTTTATTTATGATCTTAAAATATTATTATTATTACTACTATTATGGTGTGTTATGAATGATAGATATAAAAGGTGATCTTCCTCAAAAAAATATTTTTCAATTCATGACAATTTAATCCAATCTTTAATACGAATGTAAAATAAATAGCCTTCTATGTTAATTTTTTTTTAAATCATTTGTCATTAATAATCGATTGTTATTCAACTTGTTATTAATAACATTTAATATTCTAAAATTAATTATATTTGACTTGATTTAAAATTAATATAGGCAAAATTTTCCATTAACATTATCTTAGTGAGCTACAAAATAGTCCCTTTGTTATAAATGTAAGGAGTTATTTTCAATATAAAAGAAAATTTACAACACAATTGAAACAAAAAATAAATACAGAAGATTTGTATTACTAAATTATATTTTTTTACGCAGCATTTTAACTACCTGCCTAAATTTTGAAGATACACACTTATGAAGTTTAAATGAGGAAAGTAAATTGAAATTATTCACATTTGCGTGGAGGAAAAGTGGAAAATAATTTAGAAAATCTCACTACACCAAGGTAACACCTTTATCCCACGTACCCATTGAAGCGTCGAAATAATTAAAAGTATTTTAAATAAAATGCCCTCAATTATAATGTCTAGTGTATTAATTATTTACATATCCAAAATATAAATAATATAAAAATATGGTTTCAACACAAGTTTTTCAAACCTATAGCCATCACGAACATCATCTGTCCTCAATAGTGGCTTTATTATTCAAAACATTCAAAACAACCAATCGTTAACTAAACAATTAATAAATATAGCTATTTTAAACATTAATAATAAAAAAATGCACTTTAGCATAATTTAAAGTGTCACTTCATCCTGAATTTGCTACCAAATTCGTATTTTCTTTAAAGGGCGCATTTCATCAAATGAGCTTCATTTCTAGACTTATTTTAGTTAAAAATAAAACTAGGACGAATTTTAAAATCTGGTAGTGCCGCAAAAATGTATTTTTTTTAAAACGCGTTACATACCAGTTTGGACTAGATTCATATATTTTAACAACGCTAATGACTAAATAAGAGCAATATATTAGTTATTAATCATGGCGTGCCTGGGATTCACTAATTTGTAAATTAGTTTACGGAAAGATTATTCAGTACATGTGGATTCACACCTTCGCCGAAGAACAAGTGCAGAACAGAAACTTAATCACGTGACGAGCTATAAGCTAATCACAAAATTTCCGCCTTATCACCGCAAGCTGTTCAGCTAAAGTTCAACTTGTTTTTACTTCATCCGCTCTGCCTGATATGTTCAGCACAGGAGAACCAATCAAATCTCAGAACCAACCATCTCAAATGACTCCGCATGCGTATTTGACAACGCATGCACTTTACAGACAGAAGCGAGCAAACAATTTTGTTGGCCATTGTGAGGAGATTTGAAATAACCTGTTAATGTAAAGCGTTTGTATTGATGTATTGGATTGTGCCACGACACAGCGTTATAATTTGTTAACACCAATAGGGAGAGTTATCTAAAATATATGTTCATCCACTAGAAATTAAAAAATCTTGATAATTAGCGTTTAACGTTTGCGTTGCAATAAAACATGGGTCAACAACATACAGCGTGTGAATTGCTGCACCACTGAGGCATATTCTGCTTTCTATTTTCGGCTAACGTTTGAATCAAGCTTACTAGTGTACTGTTGCCCAGGGGGGCCCGAATGTACAAATACCTTCCATTGGGGTTCTTTACATGTCCCGATAAGATAAGTGAATGACGATAATTAATATGAAGGGGTAACTATTTAAGATCTGAACTTAGCTTAAGCTTAAATAAATAAATTCCTAGTGACAATAAGAATTATTTACCATTCGATAAAAATTTCTCGGTACCAACCAGGAACTAAGCCTAGTACCTCTAGCTCAGGATCCAGAAGTTCTGACCACTATACCACGAGGCAAGTTAATATTTAAGTTAAAGTAAAGGCACAAATATTTGAGAGAATGAAGAGTAATAAGCTACTTTTAGGAAAAACCACCCAGTACAGCTGGGTGAGGCTTGAACCCTGACCTTCCCGCTACTAACAAATTGGATGAAACGGGCTTGATATTTAATTCACGTGCCTACTAGTGCGGGGACAGTGCATATTAGTTTATTATTTAAAAACAATTTCCATCTTCTTAAAATGAAGCAGTTAGCCGGCCTTTTAAGACTAACAGTTTGGACCATCCAAGCCCCTACAATTGTTCAACACACCTCGATTAATATCTGTACACATTTGACAATCAGAATTCAATATATAGCTTCACCACACGTGCCTTTGATATCCCTTGGCAGGAGATATGATTTACTAGCGACCTCGTAGTGAGAATATTAATAGCCCTCAGGTGTGACAAGACCCCAATTGCGAGTTGGTTCCCATTCGACCGTACTCAAAACTACCCCTCTTACCATCGTCATTGAATGCAGAATACTTCATTATTTACACACAAAAAAAGGTGATAAATTCTCAAGGAATCACAGATGTAGAATGACCTCATATATCATTTAGAATATTTTATCACACAGACAAAAAGGCAAAGATATTGAGTTATCCACTATAATGAGATGGGGAGTGACGTCAGAAGCAAAGATATTGAGTTATCCAGTAGAATGAGATGGGGAGTGACGTCAGAAGCAAAGATATTGAGTTATCCACTAGAATGAGATGGGGAGTGACGTCAGAAGCAAAGATATTGAGTTATCCACTAGAATGAGATGGGGAGTGACGTCAGAAGCAAAGCTTTTTTTTTAGCTCCACATCTTACTATCAATTTGGTTTGTACCTCTATGCACTAATTACAATAATGGTTAGGATTAGGGAGGTTTAATTGAAAGGAAGTGCATCCACATTTGCGTAGAAGTAGAGTGGAAACCCCTTTATGAACAATCAACCTAAGTGCACCCAGCCGGGATTGAACCTTGATCCCCCCCCATCTTCGGCAGTCTAATATAACACGAGAGTAGCGCGTTAGACCACGCAGCCACCAAAGTGGGCTTTCTATGATTTAAATGTTGGGTATTTAACGTGCACTTTCTAAGTGAACTGATTTAGTCACAAACTGACTCGATTTTAAACCAGACACAGCACCCAGTCCCTCGGCAGCACCCTGGAAGGGAAATCATCAATTTAACTAATGATTGGTTTTCAGGCTATACAGCTAATAAAGCTCTGTACACTGAAATAAACAGATAAACAAGCTACTATCTAAGCTAAGTTGTCGGACAGAGTCTCAAAAAAAAAACCAAGCAGTTTTTTTTGTCTTAACGAATATTTTTCCTTTGGCTGTTTTATAAATGCACAGATTATATCATCACACGCCCTAAAAACTAACTTAAACTAGGACCTTATGCCTAGTTTTTCACATTAATTCTTGAAATCGAGTGGTATAATCTTTCTCTAATTTTGTGAACCTGGTCATACTACTAGTCCAGGCTATCGACATATTTACACTAATAGGGTATAATATAATAAGGTAGAGTCTAAAGATCCATGTACCACCATTTAGTGGAGGGAGAGTGAGACATAATTTATAAATAAAAACCATTAAGCTAATATTTTAACTTTAACCTTACTGCCATTGACACAATTAATATCTGTCCGTGTGTCCATAGTTTCAGCTCCCATTTAAAAAAAAGTAAAGAGACCACTCGTATATATTCTTATAATCATTAATTTATTTATTGGTTCGTTCGGGTTATATTATATTATATTATATTAGAAAGTTAAATACTCTAAACTCAAAAATCAAGATAAGGAGGGTTATTTTTAAAGATATTTCACTAAATTTCTACTGGATTTATATGGTCAAACATCGCTGATTACGAAAAGGCCTAAAACCTTATTTGGTCTAGTTGGATGTTGAAAGTAAGGTCAGGGTTTAAATCTTGACTAGGTTTACTGAAATTGTTATTTCTTTAAATGTTTTTCCCTTACCCAATAAAGCAAATCAGGGTACATTTTGTTCTAAAATATTATTTTCTTCCAACCTACCTCGTTAGTAAACATGTGGGTATACAAGATGCATAGTACCCACTCCGGTGGCTGCATTTTGTATGATGCTATTCTCGCAGTAGACTAGACTGGCGATGACAGGGAGATCAAGGTTTGAATCTCTGTCGGGTGTACTGAGGTTTATTTTTAAAATTATTTTCCAATCTGCCTCCTCAAAAATGTGGGCACACTTACTTTAAATATAACTTTCCTAGTGCCTAAAACCATTAGCGTAATTAGTAAATTTGCTTATAACCCGGATGGGTAGTAAGATATGGTATTAAAAATAAAAAAGGTTGTTCGTCAATACGTGGGTCAAATTAAAATGAGGCCTTACAATGCGTGTGTGTGCGTGTGTGCGTGTGCGTGTGTGTGTGTGTGTGTGTGTGTGTGTGCGCACCTTGTGGGCGGTAAAGAAGTGTCGAGGAAGGGATAAAGTTAACACATATTATATCACATAGAGTCATTAATCGAACCTTGACCTCTTGTATTAGAACTTGCTACAATAATGATCCAGCTAGCTTTACTAGTATCTATATTATTTATATTTTGAGATAAATATTTTCATATTAGGCCAAGAAACCATACAACAAAATTAAACACTACATGACTACTTGAAAATGTTTTTGCGAAACCTGATTAGACACTTAGTGTAGTTCCAAAATACCTCATTTCTTTGTAAATGCTTTTGAGAGAGGGAGGTGGATTGTCTCAGTTAATTACACGCCACAGATAATTGACTAGATACCAATAATACACCCTTCTACGATACAAGATTATATCCTGTTACATCACAGAACTGATAGTTACAGAGTGCCCTGTTAAACTTTATGATCGCAAGCTAGAGCTTAAACCAGTGTCAAATGAAATCAGCAAGTCAAAGGATATGTTAAAGAGATTAGCTACGTGCATTGGACCACACACGAGAATAGTGGTGGCTTTGGTAGGAGAGTCATGAGGCTTTGTTAATACTAATAAGGACTTTGACTCTTTGTCAGTACAACATATGATAGGATTTGATTTTTCAGCATACATTTTTATCAGCGACCCTTTGTGTTTTTTCGTAAAGGCTATATTTGATTTGTTTGGAACCATCTCACAATAAAAAGAATTAGGTGGGTGAACTGTGAATAAAAGAACAAATATTGGCCTAAATAAAGGTATAAAAATACAACTTTGAGGAAAATCAATCACAACCGATAAAAACTATTTATATTATTGTGGTATTTAAAGTAAACTTTCTAAATGTATTAGTTTTACCAGCATACCACTTATAACTTAACTTGGCAGGCTAAGCCCACCTAAAGCTGCCAAGTCAATCTTTGTGCTTGAATTTAAAAAAAAATTTACCTCAAGACTAAACCTTGTATATACATATATATATGTATATATATGTATATATATATGTATATATATATTCTCCAGCACCAAATGACTTTCAAGATTTGTTGTCCACCATATTAATTAATTTTATATGGCAAGATATAGGACTTGTTGAGGAATTTAATTTTTATTCTTCAATCATCGGATAACCCATCAGATTTATTATATATTGAGATAAGTTTGGGTTGCAACAAAGTTAATAAGGATCAACATCCTATATCACCTGACAAGTAAAACAAACATTGTAATACTTTAAAAAAGGCACTGTATTTAAAAATGATGATTGTGAAATGACTTAAATTTATCTATAAGTTTTACTATGATCTGTAAACTTTATGTCTTTGTTAGCTTAGGGTGCTTGAAATGTATGTACTAAAATTTCATTTAATTGTTATCCTGGGCATGTTTCTTATGAATAATAGTTTAAACAATTTTGTAGTGATTTGAATTTATAAACACAATAAAATATTTTCAGTCTAAAACTCTTATCAAATGTTTATTTATATATGAATAAAGGCTAATTTATTTATTTCTTGTAGCAGCTTTGAATCTCAAGAATCCTCTATTATTTCTTCGTATAGTTGAAAATTTTCATCTTTATACGCTATAATTAACATTATCATCCTTAAAAATAAGTCACACTCAAAATAAAATTATAAAACATATTTCACTTTTATTAATAACTTTAGAAAAATAATGCTAAATATAATTTATTTATTAAAACTGATATACTATGTCTCCCATCAACAATATGTTCAAATAACCAAATAATTGGTTAGAGATAATTGGCCAGTTAAGTTTATCAGAGAATTGATCGACTTTAATAACACCACTACGTCTCTAGATTTACACCTTATATTAGTCAGAAGCTTTTAAAAGTGTAATGCACTTGCCATGTAAGCTCTGGCAGCTAGTTTGTAGGGAATAAACACCTCTCTCAAGACTCCTCTAGCCTATGATGGTTGTTTGTGTCCTTCGAGCGTAGCCAGGCGCGTAGACGCGCGCAGCGAGAAATGTAGAGACCAATGATCCTGTGCCTGCCTTCAATCCCCGGCATTACCGGACAACTAGGCCTTGGCTAAACTTCCATCAGAGGGAAGAGTTGGCTCCTCCTTCCATGAGTTCTGGGTGTACACGTCAGGGAGTTGAGGCAAAGCCTAGGGATCGCTCTGCTCTAAGGGATTTAAGTTTTTCCCTATTGGGAGTCAAAATTCCATCTTATAAACTAACCTAAAAAGGGATTTTGCCTAATTCACCCCGTTTGGGGCCTTGGAGGGAGTGAGACGCCTAGCCTTAGGAATCGCCCTAAAAAGGGCTTTTATCCTAAGTTGCCCATCAGGGATCTCGTTCAGGTGGCCTGATCAGCTTTCCTCGAAGTTATTGGCTACCAACCGCTTAGTATGTGGTGAGTTTGGGGTAAGGGTGATCCTTCTTCCAGTCACTCTCACACAGACAACCTCTACACAGATTTGGCCACCCATCGGGAAAAAACCCCTAGACGTTGCTGCCACGAGGAGACACACTGCAAGGACTTCCGGACGAGGAATATCCCACACACAGGGGTGGGAAGCCTCTTGTCCAATTAAGATAGGAGCAGTCACCATGAGGGCGATAATTCATCTCTTACTTATGAGCTTCCAACCCTATCCCGGGCTGACGCGCAATTTGATGGACAATCACATCATAATTGTTAGTGGTACAACTGAAAGTAAGATTTGAGACACTAATTGAAAATCAACCTAAATATGATATGTGATCAAGCCACTGATTCTTATTTGTGAGACCACCCCACAATATTTTATGAAAAACACTTTTATATTTATTGTTTAGTTCTTTTAAATAATTAAAATTTCTATAAACAAAATTGATTTAATATTTTTCTTCCCGCAATATCCGTCCACATACATCCATTCAGGTAGTACTTATTTTAACTAAACAATTAAGTTATGGATAAGAAATAGATTTTTTAAATGTGCTCGCATTCACTTGAAAGGAGACTGGGAAAAAATTATAAAAAACTTCAGTACAAGAAACAATAATTATAATCTTGATCTTACCTCCATCAAATCAGACTGGATGAACCCGACACCTATATTGTAAGTCCACAGATGCTGGCTAGTTCCAATAAATTGTGTTATATTTATTGTGGATACTGTTAAATATCCTCTTAAAGTAAAACCAAAATATTCACCAATTAAATAAAAACCCTATTTTTGAATTATATTGATATCTTTAATTGGTTGCATATTCATTTTGATTAGTTTTATTTCAACTTTGGTTAAACAGCAAGAATCACAGCTGCAACAACCACAAAAAGAATATAACTAAATTCATTTAAGTAGAAGAAGGATGTGTGTAACTCACCAAACCAGTTTCATATCTTCTTTTTCATAGGTCCCCTTGGATTGAAAATGGAGAGGAGAATCATTACATTCTCCTCTTTGTCATCTTTCCTTGTTTTCTTATACGTTAATAGGTGAGCGTGTTCTACATTACAATTTGACAACAGTACCAACACTGTGGAAAAATAAGATTGACGGTGGTGAGAAATATATCCAAACTTTTGGCTATGCGGGAAGTTTGGGGGAAGGGTGATAAGTTTCTATACTAGTTTCATTTATTTTTTATCGCAATGACGTTCCCGTCTTTGCCGAACTATTTTTCCTTAACAATTGTAGGCTGATCATATTTTTGACTGAAGGGCTAAGGAGATTGATGGCAAATATAACGACCCAAATAAGTGTATACGTTTTCAAAGACATCAGTCACATCGTGTACACTTCAACGTTGACGGGGATTTAAGGGTTTGAATCCCTACTGGTTGTACTGATCTTAGTTCATCAAGTCTCAGCGCTCAAATAAATTATATTTTTTTAAAGGGTGGAAACCATCGTTAAAAAATTTTATTTAGAAAAATATAATTCACTAAATACCTACATAAACTGATTAATTCAATTTTTAAAACTTAGTATTTTTCTTAATCTCCCTCTTTCACCACCGGGGAGAAAGTGATAAAGCTGATTGGTTGACACAGAGCATGACTCAGGCGTACAAGGTAGAGATCCAGAACTGGTCAGGTTTGTTTTGAGTCTTGCCTAGGTCAAATGAAGAGTAGAGCCTCCACTCTGAATGACGACAGTTTGAGTCATGGCTCAGACGTGACGCTTGAGAAATTACGGACTAGTGACCCATTTTGTATTTTTAATATATACATTGGGCGAGGAAAGAGGGAGAGATATAAAGAGAAAGTTAACTTAGATTATTTTATTAAAAACATAGTTTAAATTGACAATTTTAGTTCATTTCCAAGCCTGAAGATTATCTTCGTCTGTATACCAACATATTTTATAAGTTGCACGTGTCCACTTATTGGGACTAAACAAGAGATAACAATTTGAATAAAATCATTTAAAATTTTTGAAAATCATTAAGTAATTTTTGATAATAGAAAGTTCTAGAGAGCATTCCAAATTAATATAATCAATATTAAGAAATATTGCCCATAATGGGCCATTAGTATAAAAGTGTATTGGATGCTAGCTATGCATTGAAAAGATTAAGGAGATCAACAATAAATTTAGAAAAGCCACAAGCAGATGGCGCGTTGGGTTAGTTAAGATTATCAAAAGGTCTTATTGATAGGCACAATCCCATTTAGGGAAGCCTCTATAAAGATAATATCATAATAGCCCATACAGGGACATACACACTACACAGGCGATAGTATAAGAAAACACTCGGTGGACAAATCCTCCCTTGAACCAAGCCACGGCCGGGAAGGTGCAAAACAATTAAAAGGAGAGCTCTTATATCTGAAAGAGATCTATAGGAGACGACTCCACTGTTTAGTGTCATATTGGAGATAAGTTTAGTAAAATAATAGTAATTATAATAATAATTTCAATTTCAATTTCCTTTATTATAGTGCTGGCCAACAGACCTATAACAGGCCAGCACTGAAAAGTACACAAGTACCATAACTATACACATATTTACACGAGAAAATATGATAAAGAAAAATGGCTAAATAATGGTACATATTGATGAATAGTTACGAAAAAAGTAGTAATTAACAATGATAAAAATAAAAAATAGCATTAATAACAAATAACTAAATAGTAGTTAAAAGCAGTAATAATATGCAAAAAATAGATCAGAATATTGTAAATTTAAATGATATAGGCAGAACCTCTACATGATAAATTATTGATATGGGATTTCCTTAAATAACTCTCTGAGTTTAGCTTTTCTTTTATTATAGAAGTCGAATTCAACAAATCTAGAATTGGTGCTATGAATACAATGACCTATAGGGATTACCTTATAAGAGCTATTGAGAAAAAATAATTTTTGATTTCAAAAAGCCCGAGAAGGGATATTAAAGCCTACATGATCAAGGGCAAATTTTCAAGAAATGTTGCTATTGAAAATATTAAAAACAAAAAGGGCATCACAATAAAGTCCACGCGAGAAGAGAGTTTGGAGCCCTAAGAGGTTTCGAATTTGGTCATAATCAAAATAAATCCGGTTACTAATAATAATAATAGTAAAGCCATTCTGTGATTAAAATTTTTTCTAAATACCTCTACAGGCACTGAGAATAACCTTAAGCTCAAGGCCATTAATGTTCAAACATAAGATGATAATAAAACAATCAAAATGGCTCTTAAGGACGCCAAGCTGTGATTAACTTGAAATTACATAAATACACATCCTTGTGTAAAATATTGAAGTGGAGGTCCATGCATCATAATGATACACCTACACGCGCTGTGAGCCAGCAACATGAGACTATAAACCTTGTAAGGGTAAGCTATTCCTAGACTAACAGTAAAATTAAATTATTAAATAAATTGAATTAAATAAAGTCAGCGAGCCTGCTAGTCAACAAATCAAAGCTCAGCTCTAACTTTTAGCAGGTACTTTAGTGCTGACGTAAGCTTCATAAGCATTATATTATAAAGGAGAGCTTATATCATACTAAATGTTTTTCTTCGCCTTGATGGCAAGACCATTCATATCATACCTACGGTCGAGCCTCTGGCAGGTGGTAACTATGAGCAGCGTTACTTCTCAAATCAATGAGTGAACAACGAATACAATCTTTCTGGGTCAAACATCCCAATTTATATGATCAAATTTGCGGATGAAAAAAGGGGAGGAGAAGGTGAAATCATTCCTCGTATTGTGTCGTTGCTTTTGACGTGAATACGTCTTTAAATTTGCTACCATACGGGGGCAATCCAAAAAACCTAATGATAACAAAATCGGGGGATACAGTTTGGTGTTGTAGTTTCGAATCTTTCCTCTACATCCAAAATTAAATTATAACACTGGATAGCTAAAGGATCAAAGAATTCATTACGATAAGCGAGAACAGTGACGCATCGCTTGTGGAGGAGGGGGAAGCGCCGCCATTTTGAGGTTATTTTGCTGCGTATCGAGATTTGCAATTAGTATAACTTTTGACTCGGAGAATCTAAGATGTTCGTTTAAGTTTTAATCGTCAGCTGTCGTCCAAATCTATCGATTGTATATAAAGTTATATTGTAACACAATAATTATTTGTTTCCTTGCTTTTACCCTAAATACATAAAAAAATATTTTATTTAAATAATATAACCCGTACATAAACGTATTCACGTACAACACACGGCCGTGTCCATGACACAGCCACACCCCATTTTTTTCGCTGAAAGGAAGGAGTCGATCCCGTGGCACTCGTAGCGCAAGTAGTTGACAGGTGGAGAGTTCAAGGCGTAGGTGCTAGATTTTCCTTCCTTGTATCACACTACTCCAAACTTGAAAGGTGTAAGCATTAATTGATTCAGCTAGTTGATCACGTCATCGTCTCGGGAGTCATAATAATATGGAGCATGTAACCAAAATTAGTTCACATTAGCTGAGAGCGTGGCGAGTTGAAACATATGGTTGAAGGTGGTTTGTTTGGTTTATAGGAAAGATGTTTAGGAATAGTGAATAAATGTGTCTTCCTTTTTTGTGAGGGGTTACAAGTTTTTAGCCCATCACACTAATAGCAGTCCCTTCTAAGACCAACGATTTTTTATTTTATTTTATTTTCAGTGGAGGTGATAGATGCCAATCACCAACGTTGTCAGACTATTCGGGAGTGGCACTGTTTCTCGATTAGTCATTTAAATTATTTAACATCACTTCTAATTACCCGCTTAGCTTATACGCAAATACACTAATTACGTTAGTAGATAAAGGAAGAAGGTTTAATTTATGAAAAGTGTACCAGCATTTTCATAGAGAGAATGTGTAAATCTACTTAGGAAATTTATCCTCAGTAAACCCAACCGGTTTTTAAACTTAATGTAATTAATACATCCAATAGAATTACGTTTTACACTTCACGAACTTTCCTAATTTTAGTGTTCATACTAATAACTTGAGCCTCGAGCTACCAAAATAAATAAACATGATGCTTATTATAAGTGTTGAGAATGGAAAAAGGATGTGCGAAACTTAGAAATTTTTCCTAAAAGGTTCCTCACACTTTCCTAACAGGTGGTGGTAGATTTCATCTGAAATATATCTTCCACATATCTATCTCATTAGTTTAAGTTTAAGCACAATATGATTTAGGATTTGTAGCATTTATGTGCTAAACGCTACAATATTGTCCTTGGCTTACTCATAAATTGATTGGTTGTGTTATAGGCCTAGATCGTGGGCCACGGACATCCTCTTCAAGTAGGACACTTCTCATGATAAGTTGGACGTACGAGACTAGTAGCCCAACGAGGCTGTGGATAAATAAATAATTAACCATAAGAGCAGGGCACTGGATCTGCGAGAGCTCAGTTCGACATCACGTGATATGGTTCTTCCCTCCTTCTCGCACGTCTGTTTTGTTTCTTGGAGTTGTGACTGTCATCATGTGTGCTTTCTACATCAGGCTATTAACAGAATTAGACAAATTTTGCACCCTATCTGCGGGGTTTATATGCGTGCTTCGCATGGCGCATAGTGGTGCCAGTGATTTTCACCAATATTAGTATTTTTTAGACTTGAATGAGAAACATCCCTTGCTCTGAGGAGGTATTTATTGTACTTTATATATTTTTTATCACTTTTAGGTTAAAGAGTTTACGTGTATAAACTAACTGCTATATATTATGTTGTTATATCTTTTTGGGTACAGATTTTACAGACTTACAATATATATTAAAAAAATTGAGGAGTCTTTGTATTTGTATGTCTGCCATGAGTGTACGATTTCTACCATACGTAGAGGTCTGAAATTTAAATATTAGTATCCTCCTTGCATCAACATGTGCATCTTAAAGCACGAGCTTTAGTTATTTTTTTATCTATTTTTAAGTTAATTTAAAACTGTGTCGGAAGAATTAAAGCAAGATTTTCTTCTGTTTGTTTGAAGCAAATAAAAACGTCGCCAGGGGTAACGCCGGGTACTTCTGCTAGTATTTTTTGTATAATTACTTATATCATTTTACCACAACATAAGTTGTGGAACTGTAAGGTGTGCAAAACTTTCACTAGTGAATATTTCGCTAACTTACAGAGGACCAAAATAAAAATAATGAGAAGCCACATAGACTAAAAGGAAGCAACAAATGGAATTGTCCACGAATAAAAAAGAAAACAAAAGAGGGGATTACTCTTCAAGAGTAAACCTGACGGACATCCAAACTATCTCCAACCCGTCCCCTGTGGCATTTTGTTTCTATTTCTGGACTACGTCGTGCTGATTCATGTGCTACGTGCGTCACTTAAATGGATATAACAGAGTTTGCTGTGACATGTTTGGTTATAATTTATAGCGAGACTGGAGAAAGGAAATCTCTTTTGGTTAGAGAAACTTTTGTTTACAGCATTTTATGAAAATGTAACTGGAAAAGTTCGTTCTTTGTTGTAAAAAAACAACAACATATATTTTGATTTATGTTTAGGTTCATTCCCTTAAATTTTGAAAATGTATCTAATTATTTTTAAATTTTAAGATTAAATAAGTATTATTTTAAATATATTTTTCTGAATTTCTCTTAGAGCTTATTACATTTAAAATTAACTAACCTGTATCGGTGGGAAAGTGGAATGGCTAATTATACTGAAATATCGTAGAAATTTCAAGAATATTAATCATGTTGTAAAGCCCAGGATATCACTTTGAAAGAAATGTGATGTTGTGTAGTAATATATCGAGGTAATAAGACCAAATACCGTAACCCTAAGAAAAAAAAACATTATATAGAAAAAACTGAATAAATAATATTTTCAATTTTTTTATATAAAATTAAATTTAATAAATAATCATAGTATTTCATGATACAACTATTCCATTGAAACATAGCTACATTTAGTTAATAGTTATTAATAATTAATCACTCCAGTTTGGTGGCTACACGCTTTGTCTTGCACCACTACATGCTTGAATTGATGGTTATGCCCGAATTAATTTGTGGTCTATGCTAATTTACCAATTTGTCTCTGATAGCTAGAGCGTACTTTCAATCAAAGACAAGTGAAGCTTGTGATCAATGACTACAATAATTTATAGTTCATGCTGGGGATTGCTGACTAAGTCACTTGAATTATTTGTCAAATATTCACTGTGAGTACAAAAATTAAGTAAAAACGATTATTTAAACCATTAATGTTAGGGTTAATACAATTGGTCAGTATTTTAAACTAGAAAACATAAAAATAGCCTAAACTCAATTTTAGAAACTATTATGTCTATCCCCTTTGGTCTTTGTACCCTCGATATTTATTATCAAAGACGGTGTCAAACCTTACATCATAAAAAAAACTTTCTGCCCATCAAAATACTAAGACGCGTAGCAGACCTCCAGAAATCCCATAATATTCATAAAAGGGTTGTTTTATTTCAAAATACAATTTCTAATAAAATCAAATTATTTAATTCTATGTTGTTATTTTTAAATCAATAAAAGTGAAATTCTCCTATTTTCAGACACGTGTATCAAAGTAAATTGTTATAAATATATTTTATGCTTCTAAAATAGTGTATTTTTATGGTCACAACATAAAACTTTAGTTTGAGTGGTCTCGAAGCTTCAGAACTATTATTCCTAAAAGAAATGCCACATTATAGTGATTTTCCTACTAAAGTAAGCGGTGGCCTTAGGTTTGCTCTACAATATTGTTTCCTTGGTAAACATTTTGAATTTAATCTAATTAGCACAGTATAAATTTAATAATGTTATTTTAAAATATGAGTTTTGATAGTTATTACTACCCATACTGGTGGTTACATGGTCTAAGGCATCAAGCTAGCAATATATGCTTGATGACATGACGGTTGAGGTTTTAAAATTATAAAATCTTACTGGAGGCTGCTTTTTCTACTTGTTGTCCATCACTGCAGTTTTCTCATACTCTCTCCACGTTAATACGGGTGCATTTGCTTTAAATAACCTTCCTTACCTCTAATACGTATATAAATAATTTAATAACCCTTTTATTTGAAAGTATAAGTTGTAACGTTAACTTACAGTTAGTTACAATTGGATCCATCCCGTTATAATGTTGATACGTAACTATAAAGAATTCATACCACCCGCTCTATAATTCCGACCTAAATAGAATCCCTACAATGGTACATTTCTCTGTTGTAGTCCCTGTAGGCTAATACGGAAAGATAATACGACACAGTATATTTCATACAGTACAATCTTCTGTAATATTACTCATACTTGTTCAGGAACTTACCTTTGAAATCTTCTATCACTAGCCGCCACCAAAGCTGAACTACACCGTGCAGCCAATGTGAAGAATGGGGCCGAGCTAAAGAAAGTCTACAATCAACGCGTGGTCATTCTCCGTCTAGTCAGATTGATTCTGAAGAATGACAACATGGAAAACGCTAGAAGACAACAATCCACCCGCCCTCTGACGGATGTCAGATGAACTTCCCCAAACAACACAAACATCCAATGATCGCCGACTTGTTCTAATTTTCCGATGGAACAACCCTACAAAGTGACTACGTGACCGATGACAGCTAGCAACTGCGTGCTAGTAATTACCTCCCCTCTTTCCGTGCAACGAAAATCACTATAAAACAGGCTGACATTGTCTAAAAACTTTGACTATCTAAAATCTACGAACGAGGACGGATCATTGTCGTCTACCTGGACAATGATCGGATAAACATTCATACATCATAAATTGGAACGTAACTATGGCAGTTACTTATAAAGAACTCTATTCATTTTCAACTTATAATATTTTCGTGTTAAAATCTTTATTTTGTGTTTTGCTTAATATTTAACTTTTTGCTTTATTATCTCAGTCGCATAAATGTAACTTGTATGCCGCCACTTAGGCGCGGTTGGTTAGTTGGTTAGTTTATTAGTTTAGTTTGAAATCCACCATTGGTAATTTTGTATTGAGTCAATTTAAATGTAAATTGTTAAAATGTGTGGACTTTTGTATTTTGCTATTTCACGCGACTGTAGAATCAAAATTAAGCTTATTATTTTTTTTTATATAATTTAATTTTGTTCTAAATTTCATTCTTTAGTTTTTTCTAAGATATAGTTAGTCCCGGGAGATTTTGACTAGCGTCTGGAAGTCAAACTCTCGCGTTATGTTTTATGTAGTTGTAAATTTTCATATTGTAACTTGTAATTGTTTGAGGAGCCCATCAGGCAAGAATATTTAATGTTTGTTTCTTTTTTTGGATATCTTACTTCACTTCACTTTTGGTAGTTTAACTTCTCTTTTGATGTTTTAATCTACGTAATTTTGTGTCTCTTAAAGACGACCTGTAATAAATGTAAACATGGAAGGTTTACATTCTGCGCTTCACGTTATTATTTTCAGCATTATTCAGAATGATATAATGAGACCACTGTACTTTGCTTTATCTACGTTTATACTGAATAAACCATATTATTGTTATATTTTTAATTCTGCTTATATTTTCCTTTATGTCGATTATACCTTCTCCCTTTTATTTAATTGTGGTCGTTAAGTAGAAGGCACGGAGACGGTGTAACACTGCGCAACTCTGCTGTCCTTTTAATTAACTGACCTTCCTGTTTAATTAGTTAATTAATAACCTATATCATTGCTGAAAAATGTTGGAAAATTATACTGTATATTTTTGTTGTTGTTGTGAATTCATAGCCTGAGTTTAACCTTGTATCTCTTTCTGTTTCATAATGGAACACAATTTGACTACGGACGCTTCGACTGAGGAAGTAGTGACTGGCGAGCC
Source organism: Timema podura (assembly GCA_033556935.1). Lineage (NCBI taxonomy): Eukaryota > Metazoa > Arthropoda > Insecta > Phasmatodea > Timematidae > Timema > Timema podura. The sequence continues at coordinate 13,995,800 of JAVRXN010000009.1, forward strand.
GAGCGTGTTGTCTAAATCTGATGTTTACCGCCTCAATAAAGAAAGCCTTATCTCCGAGCTTGCTAAGCGTGGACTGCAAGGTTCAACAGAAACCACCGTAGCAAGACTTCGTGCAGTTCTAGTGGGAATCCTTTCGGAGAGCGATACGTCTCGAGACCAGGCAACAGTGGGAGTGGAGAATCATCATTCAGTACCGGTGAGGGTTGGAGATCCAATTGAAATGTCACGCGTTTTGGTGAGTGATAAAATCCAAAGTAAAATTCTCGTTGATTTTGTAAATCGACTACCACTGTGTGATGGTCAGGACAGCTCATCTCTTTTTTTATTTTTAATTGAGGTTCAAAGGATTTGTCATTTAAATATCGGTTCTGAGTCCGAGTTTATTGCATTGTGTTTAGGTAAAACTTCTGGATATTTAACTCGTTTGTTTTCTGAAGGGTTAGTTAATGGGTTAAGTTGGAAACTTATTTGTCGTAAGATATTAGACTGTCTTGTCCCTACTAGAGCTAAAGATAGTTTGTGTAAGCAGTATGTACATCGCTTTCAACGTCCTGATGAGTCGTTAAGGAGTTTCATCATGGCCATTTCTGAGGCAGTTGAAGTTTTAGGGTTAGATCTTTCTGAATGTCAGATAGTAAATATTATTTTGGAGAATGTGTCGCCCTTGTCTCGACGTCATTTTGTATTTACTTCTAAACCTGGTACGATAGTTGAGTTACATGAGTTAGCTTCCCTAATTGAAGGTACTTTGTTGTCTGAAAATGAATTTCTGGAAAATCATGCGCCTTTTATTGTTGACAATCCAGGCGTGGGTTCGAATCCTAGTTATTGTGGTAGGTCTAGGAATAATACTGCGATTTCTCAGTTGGGTGTGCAACCTGTGAAGAAGAACCATATTGGCCCGCGAGCGTTGGATAGTAAGTTTTTGTCAGGAATTCGCTGTTTTAATTGTAAACAGTTAGGACATGTACAGAGCAAGTGTAGTTCAGGAAACTAGTTGTGCGCCGTAAGAATCATGGGTCTTACGAGTCAAGCGCATTTCCATGCCCCCCTTCCCCCGTTGTAGTTCTTGTGCTTGTTTCTTTATGTTGTCTTGCTTTAATTAAATATCTGCCAGGCTCTCTCCCAGATGGGATAGACCCTGGTCAGTTGAATCTTTCTTAACACCCGTGTCGGTCAGGTTGATGTGCCAGACAGACCCGACCGATACGCGAAGAGCTCATGTGAGCCATCTTAAAACTAATACCGACGCTTTAGAATGTCGTAGTTTAATGGATAATGTTCGTAAGTTATTGTACTTACAGATTTAATTACTCCATTTTGGATTTACTTAGGTAAATGTAGGATGCCAAGAAATTTTTTTATAAGTTTATGGGGACTTGTATTTGATCTTTTTGGTATTCCTGTTTTGTGTAAGACTTGGTGTCTTGATATTATTTGACAATTGTTGAGTCATTTAATGAACGGTCAATTAACGTAATCTCATTTTGTTAATTATAGTATTGACCGGGTTTATTCATACTCTTAATAATAATGTGGAATCATGCCTAATTTATAGGTATATGGGGACCTATAATTAATCTTTTGGCATCCCTTATTAATTTGAGTCTTGTTTGATGGCATTGTGCCATGGCTGTGAGCCAAATCGTGTTTAAAATTTAAATTTTGTTTACCATTAATGATATGTTATATATCAGTGGTTTGTAGATATAGTGTTTTGTTATCTATATATTGTTGGCCATGTGTATAGTAATTTACAGGTATTGAACCGTAATTGAACTTGTGGATATTATGTGTTTATGAAATAAGTGAATAGTTTATAGATTATGATGATGTTCCACTTCATGGAATTTGGATCACGAAATCAAATGTTCTTTTGATTTAATTATGACGTAACTTTCTCTATTTTATGTTTTGAGACACTCTATTCTAGATTGAGTGCTGAGAATGGACTTATATAGAATATAGTGAGATTATGGTGATCTAACATTTGAAACTCTCAAACCTTTGAATAGGAACCTTCAAAAGTGTTGAGGGGGGGGACGCTCCTCCGATACATCTATGTAGGATTTCTATAGGATTTTAGGATTTCATGAGGATAAACTTTTGTGACTTTGTAGTCTAGTGAACTTTATTGTGAGAACTTGAGTTTGAACGTAGAAGAAAGAAGAGATTCTTCATGTGTTCATACAGACAATTAGACATGTGGTTGCGTGTGACTTAACGCCACTTACATCTCGACAACAGACTTGTTGTATATGATTTTTCGTTGCGCATCCTGTTTTCCTTTCTCTCCTGGTTTCTGGTAAAGTCTACGTAGTGGTACCGACTGCTTCTCTAGATGATGGAATCTAGAGCAGAAAAAAATGGATCGTTTCATGCTGTTTGGGAAGATGATGTACAAGAAGGCAACCTTGAGCCCTTTGATGTTCCGCCTTGCTGAGGACGGATGCTGCATCTTCTTATTCTCCTGGTCAAGGGGGGGAGATTTGTAACGTTAACTTACAGTTAGTTACAATTGGATCCATCCCGTTATAATGTTGATACGTAACTATAAAGAATTCATACCACCCGCTCTATAATTCCGACCTAAATAGAATCCCTACAATGGTACATTTCTCTGTTGTAGTCCCTGTAGGCTAATACGGAAAGATAATACGACACAGTATATTTCATACAGTACAATCTTCTGTAATATTACTCATACTTGTTCAGGAACTTACCTTTGAAATCTTCTATCACTAGCCGCCACCAAAGCTGAACTACACCGTGCAGCCAATGTGAAGAATGGGGCCGAGCTAAAGAAAGTCTACAATCAACGCGTGGTCATTCTCCGTCTAGTCAGATTGATTCTGAAGAATGACAACATGGAAAACGCTAGAAGACAACAATCCACCCGCCCTCTGACGGATGTCAGATGAACTTCCCCAAACAACACAAACATCCAATGATCGCCGACTTGTTCTAATTTTCCGATGGAACAACCCTACAAAGTGACTACGTGACCGATGACAGCTAGCAACTGCGTGCTAGTAATTACCTCCCCTCTTTCCGTGCAACGAAAATCACTATAAAACAGGCTGACATTGTCTAAAAACTTTGACTATCTAAAATCTACGAACGAGGACGGATCATTGTCGTCTACCTGGACAATGATCGGATAAACATTCATACATCATAAATTGGAACGTAACTATGGCAGTTACTTATAAAGAACTCTATTCATTTTCAACTTATAATATTTTCGTGTTAAAATCTTTATTTTGTGTTTTGCTTAATATTTAACTTTTTGCTTTATTATCTCAGTCGCATAAATGTAACTTGTATGCCGCCACTTAGGCGCGGTTGGTTAGTTGGTTAGTTTATTAGTTTAGTTTGAAATCCACCATTGGTAATTTTGTATTGAGTCAATTTAAATGTAAATTGTTAAAATGTGTGGACTTTTGTATTTTGCTATTTCACGCGACTGTAGAATCAAAATTAAGCTTATTATTTTTTTTTATATAATTTAATTTTGTTCTAAATTTCATTCTTTAGTTTTTTCTAAGATATAGTTAGTCCCGGGAGATTTTGACTAGCGTCTGGAAGTCAAACTCTCGCGTTATGTTTTATGTAGTTGTAAATTTTCATATTGTAACTTGTAATTGTTTGAGGAGCCCATCAGGCAAGAATATTTAATGTTTGTTTCTTTTTTTGGATATCTTACTTCACTTCACTTTTGGTAGTTTAACTTCTCTTTTGATGTTTTAATCTACGTAATTTTGTGTCTCTTAAAGACGACCTGTAATAAATGTAAACATGGAAGGTTTACATTCTGCGCTTCACGTTATTATTTTCAGCATTATTCAGAATGATATAATGAGACCACTGTACTTTGCTTTATCTACGTTTATACTGAATAAACCATATTATTGTTATATTTTTAATTCTGCTTATATTTTCCTTTATGTCGATTATACCTTCTCCCTTTTATTTAATTGTGGTCGTTAAGTAGAAGGCACGGAGACGGTGTAACAAAGTTTAGATTTAGAAATATTACTATGAGTCCATTGTCTGCATTGCACCTGATGGAATATCTTGTTTTTTGAATTTGTTCGTACAAGCTTGCCTTGCAGAAGTTGATGGCGTATATCTCTCTCCCTTTCTCTCTCTCTCTTTCTCTACAATACAGTCACGAAGTGAGGGATCATGTTGAAACCACCTAAATGTCCTGAAGCAGAAAGTTGTTTCAAGACTTTCCTCAAAGAGGAGCACACACAAAGACATTAGATACGAGAAAAGGAAACTTTTTATTTGTTTGTGTCACTGTTGAATCTGCTAGAAGGGTTTCGTATTGTGGCATCCACTTGACTTACATAGTTTTATATAGATACGTCGATTGTGGTGGTTTATTGAACATGTGGAAACTTACGTTTCAAATGATATTTGGGTTAAACCATCTTAATCGATGATGTAAGACGATCGTATTAATTGAACATGAAGTTTGCAACATAATCTGGTTTTCTATGGCCGTATTCAGAATTATATTTTTAGGAATTCTGGCTGTGGTGGCTCGCACCAACAGGATATAATAATAAACTGTTTAAGCACTATTTTTTAATTTATTAAAAATAAAATTGGGTTTTTAATAATTAGGAATTCTATGCTACTCCAATTAGTGACCAGCCTGGGCACTGAGGAATACAAGCCTATTTTATCAACTATACTATAGGTGGGGGTGGGGGGTTGGATGAACCCTATAAACACCCCTCGTCCTTCCCCTCCCTGGTTTAGTTATGATATTTTCTCACAACGTGTATGGAATTTAACTTTCATGTTTTCAGATCGATAAAATAAATACAATAGCTTTCAATATCTTTGACAAAAATAGTTTTTATGTTTACAATACCTATTATATCTTCTAAAATTAATAATAGTGGTATATTAACTGCCAATATCATTACCAAAAATAGTTCTCATGTTTATAGTTACTGTCGTAATTTCTCTAATCAGTGAAATATCATCTATATCTTTAATATGAACGTGTGCATTCTTGTCTTATGGATCTAAATTGAAAAATGATGACTTTATTTTATAAAGTATTGACCAGAAGATGTGCACCCGCTGTTAAAATCAAAACAATATTTATCAAGAAGTCGAAAAGGTTTTTCCCCATCATATCTTGCCCTCCACCCAGACGCATCTTCGAAACCATTGGGACTATGGGGCCCATCATTGAATTAGTGGGGGGGCCTTGAGACCTTACCTGAAAAATTACCCACCGAGCCCCTTTGGCCCCCTTCCCATCCCAGAAACATCTCTGGAACCGTCTATTTGTGTTTTATTCATTTGAGAAAAATATATTTTCTTTAATTTATATCAAGTTTTTATTATTTAAAATAATATTATTTCTATTTTTACCTAAGTATTACGCAATTTGTGCTCGGGTTTGCTAGTATGTATTAACTTTCAACATCTTAGCCAAAAATAGTTAATATGTATATAATAACTATTCTAATTTTTCTCTCATTTTTAGGGTAGTGAAAAAAAATATTCAGATAATGAGCCTGTGTAGTCAATCGTAATTTTATTATGACCTCTAATAATCCCCCCTAATTATTTTGCGAATAATCACCACAAAATATGTATTGTACATATATAAATATTTTAAGGTCTTAAGCCAATTCACAATTTAAAAAAAGGAATTTACAACAATTTGATATTTTTAAAATAGATTTTAAATTCTATTCAAATGTAAATATAAAAAAGTGAACGTTTTAAGTAAAATTAAATCATAGCGTTTTAAAATATAGCATTTCTAAATTAGTGAGTAAGAAAAAGTTATTTATTTAAAATTGATGTGGTGTTTCATGTCTTGAGATATGATAAACCTGAAACTTAAAAAATTCAAGACATTTTATGAAATAATTTGGAAGGTTATTATTGATAATAGGCATTGTTATTAATATTAGAAAACGTTATATATATCCAGATGATTTCTTACTAAAACATTTTTCTTTGAAAAGATTGTTGGTTTTTGTACTTAGAACATTTTATATGATTGGAAAAAATAATGAATTTTTCAGATTATAAATCTTTGAAGTTTTTTTCTAAAAAAACACCATCCACACAAAGCTGTATAAGTATCATAAACAGTTGTAAGTAGGATAAATGTTATATCATAAATTAAAAATTTTGAAAGTATTATTTAACTACTTAAAATTACAATAATTTGCTACTAGACACTGTTACCAAACCTATTGTTTATTAATAAACTTAAAGAAATGGTGAAGATGTGTATTATTTCTAGTTTAATGACAGGCCTAATAAAATTACATATTCCAGATAAAGCCTGAAATTATTGATAAATCGTACATCACATGAACTGCATGAACAATTTCATGTAAATATTTTGGACGGCAATCGTTTAGCTTAGCAGTGAATAAATGTTGCCGTGAAACAATGTTTTGTAAACGTACCAAAAATATACATCTTTGATCAATCACTAATTTTTTCTAATATACGATTAAATGCTAATACTTTTAAAAATCACGCAACAATTATGTTATTTAGATTATCATTCATTTCAAAGACGATATTTTTTTTTACGATCAAGGAAAAACCCCGAAATTCTTAGTTAGGTGGAATTAGAAAAAATTATATTAAAATTATCATTCACATTTTAATCTATTCTCACTAAAATAATAATAAGAAATTGTAAAACACTTAATATGCACTATTGATAGTATCAGAACCGATAATCAGTTGGTTAATTCCACCTGGCTCTCAATATTCTGAACTTATGTTGACATTAGGTGGGATTTTCCACTATTTAAATAATTATTTTAATGTTTGTCTCTCCTCTACACACTAAAGCGGGTACAGTTCCGATAAACTATCCTCTTACTCCCTATTCATTAAATTAAATCATTGATAATCTTGGTGTTTAGCACACTAACCAATGTAGTGCATTGGACGTTCTATAATAATGACCTAAAATTAATTCCCCATGATTGTAAAAATAATCTTTCATTTTCCTTAATTGAGTCACCTCATTTATTACTTGCTACTAATGTAAAGAGAACATTAGATACTGCAGGAAAAGAGGAAAGTAATATAAAATTTAAAGTAGAAATCATCTCTTTGAAGAAGGCACAAAATTCCTCTATGAGATATTCTAGACGCTAAAACAAGAAGATTCTTGCTTTGAAGTTATTTCTTATTTGACTATCTTTTACTTAGAAACCACATTAATATATTATCTAATAAGTTTAAACAAATAAATGATGATTTAATTTATAGATTTTTCGTAAGAAATATAGTTGCATATAAAACAGTTTTATTGATTTTTACATACATTTGTACTTTATTATCAATTTATTATTGATAAAATGAACACGTTAACAACAAATGTATTTATATAAGCTCAATTTTATCTTTTAAAATAATATTCAATAGTTATAAAAATAAATATATCATTCGACTCTTTTTATTTTGGCACCGCGTCTTACTATCAGTTCGGGTATTTGGGATTAGGAAGGCTATACTTAGAGGAAGTGTACCAACATTTTTGTGGAGATAGAGTGGTAAACAATTTTTTAAACCCCCTTCAGTACACCCAACCGGGATTTAAATCTTGATCTCACCGTCATTGGCGGTCTAGTCTACTGCGAGAGTAGCGCGTTGGAACACGAGGAAAATGAGGCGGGTCATATGAATAGTTAACAATTAAATATATAGTGGATAGTAATGTTTTAATTCTACGAAGATATTTCAAAGAATGTTAATAAGATAAGGTAAACAATTCAATGGAATAGTTCTTAAAAAACGTAACTAGTTTTGATTTCCTTAAATTGGACTGGATCTTATTAATTAATTTATTTGTATTTACTAACAGTCTTTATGATAACTTTAATATGTTAGGCTTCATGCAAAATATTTGTAGTTAAAATAACATGTTTATTAAAAATCAACTTAACATTGGATGTGTGTCCAAAGATTGAGTATAAGCCTGACAGGTGTTGCTGGATGGCTATTTCCAGGGCTACTTTCACTTGATGGGACTGTACTAGTAAGCTATCTCCTCACTATCCATTCTACCCAACACACAGGTAGAGGGCCCCACGTGTTGACAACATCCATAGGTACACCCTGTGCCACTAGAGCTGCTAATAGTCTACATACAGGCGACCGAACTGGATGTTATGTCCCTCCCGGTTTGTAATGCCATACGTTTAAAAAAACACATACACACACATTAAGGTAATGGGTGAATATCTAATAATGGGCGAATATTTGTGCATAAAAGAAAATTTTGATACTCAATGGGAGGGAGCAATCAGTAAGGTAATGAGCGAATGTTTGGGCATGAAAGAAAATTTTGATACTTAATGGAAGGGAGCAATTTACGAGTATCGTCGCGTCAAACATAATTTGCCTTAAGGCCCATGGCCCTGTCGAGTGCAGGTCTAAGACTTTTTTGTGGTATGGTGGGTGGGAGGGTGAAAGGCGTGTCGTAGCTTCACAACCGACCAAAGTATCCTTCCGCGCCAACAAGAACAAATGGATCAAGGGAAACGTAGATGGCGCTAGCCACCGGACAGGTATTGCGGAAAAATCATACGTTTGGAAATATCAGTTTTCTCGATAACAAGTGAAATGTTTATGTTAATATTTTCAACAGCGCTTCTAAGATAATGTATAAATGTTTATTAATTGTCATATTTTCTTATTTTTTGTTGTGATGACAGTATTTTTCTATTGAAAAATATAAATTTTATCGATATTTGATCACTGTTAAAATTATAAAGGAAATGTGTATATAAAAAATACACCTCAATCAAAATGTTTCTATTCTTGAACAAACCGTTTCCGGAAAGAAAATTGCAAAACAATAAGAACATTTGAAGCTAACCGTTTGTTCCCATGGCTCAGAATCTTCATCCCAAACGAAAAGGACCAATCGTCTTAGTATTAGCGTACATTTCTAGGTTTCAATTTAGAGACTACCATTTTATTAAGCGTGATTCTCGCAATAGACCGGACTGCCAATGAGGGAGATATCAAGTTTAAATCCTGGTTGAGAATATTGAGGTTGTTTATTCCTAAATGGTTTTCTACTCTCCCACCAAGCAAACTAAGGTATATTTTATCCCTTGTATGCCTCTATCTTCCTTACCACATCAGCTAATTTAATACAAGTGCAAAAACTCAAATGTATATTGAGAAGAGATATTAAAGAAAATCATGATTTGATTCTTACAAAATAAATTTGAAGGTTTATCTCTTCAGTGGGGTTTCTTATCCTCCATAAGAGCGAATGCCAGTAACCTATAATTTCTGTTAATCTACCATTATTATCAAGTACATTCAGTGGCGCACCAGGGGAGGGAAGCTGGGTGGGCTAAAAGTCCCCCCACCCAACCCAATAATAAAGAGAGGATAATAATTAAAGAAAAAGAATGTAGGAAAAGCCTTATTAAATCACCGACGTGTCTGTGTCTTATCATTTTGGAAAGTGATATTTTAAACAATTAATATATAGATAGGCGTGGATGTGAATAGATTCTTTACAATATCCTTTTATTTTAAAAGAAAATCTGGAAATTTTGAGCAATTCAAAGTTCTGTAACTCTTTTATTTGGAGCACCCATACCCACCAGCCAATCTTTAGGTCCGTGCTTCTAAAATCTTCCCCACACACTACAGATGACCAATAACGACGTACTTTCCTGTGTTGGTTTCTTGATCTTTCGAGAAATTTCTTGATCTCCTTATAAACGATAGCTGTGTCGTAGTGCATAGTTCCTGGGATTTCTTTAACTCTGAAAGGATTAGTTGAAATTGTGAATTTGTTGATGATATGTTACTCTTATTGTTAGTTTGTTCTTTGTTTTTGTCACAATCTCTCGTCTATTTATAAATTGAGTCTATATACTATTAAAATATATTTTTTGCTAAATTTTGTCATTTTTATATGTAATTACTTCCTCAAGTACAGTTTTAAATAGCTTTCCTGCCCCCAAAACCTAATCCTGGTTGCGCCACTGAGTCCATTTAAGTTTTTTTTGTGTGAACCAAGTCTTGCTTCCCATCTGAAAAATCCACATATATACACAAATAAAATGACCATTTATAGGATGAGATTTCAAGGAAATGTAATTAATTACCTTTGCATGAAAGGATTGCGGGAAAACCTTTAAGATAATTCAGTACGTCCATCCGTGATTTGAATCTTCACCTTAACCTTTTCAAATCAGACAATTTATGAAAACATAGTCTCCACTGGGGACTTTCTTCAATATTTTAACGGCCATATAAAACAGACTACCATTTTAATTGTGGAGGTTTCAACGAATTGTTAATATATTTTATAAACTATTTTTAAGAATACAAATGATAAAGAAGGTACACAAAAATTACTATTTCAGAATAAAATTTTTTAATCCAGGTTTTTCTGTTTGTTTTGTGGTTGTTTTTTTAATTATCGTGTTTTACTATCTGCTTAGGCTACAAGCTTTTTTCTGTATTAATTATTTATCTGATAGCTTACAACAAGTGAATTTTAAATTTTTTAACTAGGTTTGTATTTATAAATGTTTAAGTTATGTTTGCATTTGGTTTTTAATATTAGATAAATTATTGTTCCACTGATATAAATCACACTGTTTCCTAATAAATACTACATGTTACCACACCGTGATGCGACACACTGTTATTTAATTTCTTAGTTTTACTTTATTTGTTCAAAGTAAATCCAAACCCTGGATGCAGGTCACGTAGATGAAGGCATCAGTCTTATCTTGTCTGATTTATTAGTGAGGATGGTGTTTCCTAAATGGTTCATTACTCTTCCTTCATAAATGCGAGTACATTTTATTAAAACTTTAACTTATTAATCCCTACCCTATAAGCATATAAACATATTGATTTCATCGTTATGGGTATCAAAATAACTTTTTTTTAAAGTGTATTAAATTATTTATTTAGCGTTGAAATAGTATTTTAGGTTGTGTGTGGGGTTCCAAAAAAAAAATTTCAGCTATTTTACTATCTCATTTGTAATTTTATTCATACCAGGTCGGAAACACCAAGATTATTCGCATGAGGTCAGATTTTTATTCAATAAAAATAAATCAACATTTCTTTTGACGAATTCCAGAGACCTGATTTTACCGTACAGTAAACGTATCTTTGGCATCATCTTATTTATCAATACCTTCTCGGGAACTCAATGCTTTCACCGTCGAAGCTCATGTAATGCGATGTTGCTTTGTGGTGAAGTTTCGTGATGTGGAATATGTTGCAAAGAACATTGGTCGGGAAGTACGCGAGGAGAATACCAACCCCAAATCCCACACAGCTCAAGGGAACAAAATCTATTGGGTTCCTTTCTTCCATTCAAAGTTTATAGAGAAAATAAAATTAAGTAGTCAGTGCATTAAAATTAATTTCCTTTACTAATAATATAAATTCCATAGCTGCTGCAAGACCCTATAAGTTTATTAATATTAATGATAATAAATATATATTCCCCCACTACACTTTTGCTGACACCTTCTTAAATTTGAGTTTTTTTTAAAAAAGTCATGCTCACGATACTTTTCAAAATTGGTTGCATATCCCTTTCCTCCAAATTTCAACTCTTACACAAAATATGGACCAATAAGATTCATTCCTTTTCTAAAATGTAGTACCCCATTATTTCACTGGGTTAATTAATTCCTTTAAGTGTCATTGAAATTATTTTTCACTATTCAATTTGCTTGGAAACTGGCTTCGGTGTTCAAATGATCCAATTCATCTCTTTTGTAATAAAATAGACTGACATTGATAGGGAGATTAGTGTTTGAATCCCGGTCAGGTGTACTGAAGCTGTTTATTTTAAATGGTTTTCCATTTTTCCCTCCACGCCAATGTGGGTACACTTCCTCCAAGTCTAAACTTTAATAACAATATATATGTAATATTTTATTTATATTAAATTTTATTTGAAAGTTTAATTAATTATAAGTAGAATATAATTACATGTATTCTATTTCAGTTTGTAAAATATATATTTTGATTACATACACATACCTGTTTCGGTGGCCGCAAGGGATAGGGAGTCAATCTCGTGTTAGACTAGACTACCTATGATAGGGATGTCAGGGTCTCAATTCCGGTTAGGTGCTATGAGGTTTTTCCAAAATAGTGTTCCACCCTTCTTCCATGCAAATATGGGTTCACTTCCTCTAACTTCAACCAGTCATCTCTAAATCGTGAGCATAATTAGTACATATGCATAAAACCTGAACAAGCTATTTACACTGTTCTTTTTTATATATAGGTCTATAGATTTGTCATCTAGTTTAATTTTGGTCATAAATCTAATTTATTTACACAAACAAAAAAAGGGTAATATTTTGTTAATATATGCTTCTCAAAACAAGTGAAATTAAGTCGTTTAGTCCATTCTACTCCTATTTCTGATCACTTTGATATCTTATGACGTATAACCTCCACTACACTAGGCGACATTATTCTTTGTGACAAAACACAAAACCACTCAGTTTTTTTTACGATGTTCTTATATAATATTTTATTTTCACCCACAAAATTTGGACACCTCTGTTTGAACTCAAGATGAAAAGCAACGGCCACCACTCCTGTTTTTCGATTTTAAGAAAACCCAGCATTTTGTCTAAATAAAAGTGTTCTTTCACGTAATTAGCTAACTTGAACCCACACCAGCATGCACAAACTTGCACATGGATTAAACCTCTTTTCATTCTAATATATTTTCCAATGATGGGCGGTAGACTGACGGGCTTATTGAGGGTGTTTTTCCTAATTGATTTCACACTTTCTCTCTCTACACAAAAATGTGGATACTTCCTCTATTTTCTACCGATCCATATCACAATGAGGTATTTAAATGAGGATAGCCTACATGAGTATTAATTGGCAGAACAGAAAATAACCATTGAAGATAGCTAGTGCGTGTACAATTCAGTGCACAGTACTTAGATAACAACGATAAGAAGATATAAATGATATTTGGGCTACGGACATAGCTACATCAAGCATCATATTAATAGATCATAAAACTACTTTTAAACTCGGGAATCGAACTTAGTACTCTTGATTAAGTGGGATAAGGCTCTACCACTGAGATATCCAGAATTATTACGTTGCTCAGGGTCATTCTTCACTCGTAGTTTAAGGTATAGTTTAAGGCCGAGTTTGTGATGTTAGTGTAAAAATCATCGGCTACTATTTATAATCTAGTACCTATGTCTGTATAGATCAGCAGTAGAACATTGGCGCAGTAAGCCGAAGGTCCTGAACTCAATTCTCATGTTCAAGTGTAATTTTTCAAATACCAAAATTAATAAATAAAATAATTAACTAGGTTTAGTAGAGTACTTGCCCATGGCTAAGTGGGTAAAAAACTTCCTTAATGAACATGGTTACGCTATTTACTTCCTTTACCCTACTTAACCCATCTACGCTTTTTAACTCATTTACCCCTTTACCACGTTTAACCTTTTTGTATCCCGTTTAACCCTTTTCACCCTATTAACCTTTATTACCACATTTATATTTCTACCCCGTTTACCCTTTTCACTCTTTTTATCCCTTACGATTTTTTTTACCCTTTTTGTATATTTACCTTTTTTGGCCTTTTGGAACTTTTATCCTTTATCTATTTCATCCCTTTTAACTTATATACCATTTTATTTCACTATATATACCTGTTGTCCCTTTTGAATATATTTGAAAACTAAAAGCTTTTCTCTCTCTATTCATATACACTTTTTCCCCACTTTTGCCCTTATGACCTTTTCCCCCCCATTGTTACACTCCTTGCTGATATTGCACTTTTTGTCCTTGTTACAGTTTTAGTATATTAAATATGGTTTTCACTTTTTAACATTTTAACCATTCTTTCAAGCTTTTAATTATGTTTACTTTTACCCTTTTAGACTTTTTTTTTGTAATCTTTACGCCTTTTTATATTAAATACCAGGTTTAGATCGGGGATCATATTTTAGTATTAAGTAGGTAAAAGAGTTAAACAGATATATAAAGTTGTAAGAATTTCAAAAAGTACAAAACGGGCCAAAAGGGCCATAAGGGAGTAAAGTAGATCTAATCAATTTTATTTAAAAAGCTGTAGGTAAAAATGTGAATATTTACACAAATAAACAATATGATCAAAATGTTAAAAAGTTCAAAGAGGGCATTAAAAGATAAAAATATGAAAGGGGGAAAATATAATATATTGAAAAATGGATAAAAGGGCAAAAATTGTCAAAAAGGACCCGAAGGGTCACAAGGGAAAAGATCAAACATAGTAAAAAGAGCAAAAAGATTAAAAGAATAAAATTAAAATAAATGTAAACATGGTAAAAATATCAAAAGAGTTAAAAGGCTAAAAAGTAAATATAATAACATTTTTAATATAAAATTAAAAATAAGTAAACGATATAAAAAGTATAAAAGTGTAAAAAGGGCCAAAAGGTAATAATTACAAAAAGTAAAAAATGTTAAACTGTGCACAAATAGCCAAAAGAAAATAAAGGGTGTTACCACCCCTCTACTCCCTCTCACTCTGTAATGCTCTTGTAATTTCAAGGCTGTCTGTTGTGCTCTACCCCTCTCCTCCTTCTCTGTTCTACCTCTAAGATCTCAAGACAAGTAACCCCTCCCCTTCTTCGTCGGCCTCTGCAGAGAGCTGAGTTCTGTCGACCCAACCGACTAGGGGAATGAAAGGAGCGGACGGACAGATAGCTTGAGGAAATATATCGCAGTAAAGTTTTTGCGTGTGCCTTTCTTATCAAAACTGCCCATAATGACCCTTCTTTCTGCCTCCCACCCGGTTCACCACGGTAACTCGCCGAACACTCCATTCTGCCTTCCACCTGGTTCACCGCGGTAACTCGCCGAACCCTCTATTCTGCTTCCCAAGTGGTTCACCACGGTAACTCACCGAACACTCCATTCTGCCTTCCACCTGGTTCACCACGGTAACTCGCCGAACCCTCTATTCTGCTTCCCAAGTGGTTCACCGCGGTAACTCGCCGAACCCTCTACTCTGCTTCCCAACTGGTTCACCACGGTAACTCACCAAACACTCCATTCTGCCTTCCACCTGGTTCACCGCGGTAACTCGCCGAACCCTCTATTCTGCTTCCCAAGTGGCTCACCACGGTAACTCACCGTACACTCCATTCTGCCTTCCACCTGGTTCACCGCGGTAACTCGCCAAACCCTCCTTTCTGCTTCCAAACTGGTTCACCACGGTAACTCGCCGAACACTCCATTCTGCCTCCCACCCAGTTCACCGCGGTAACTCGCCGAACCCTCTATTCTGCTTCCCAACTGGTTCACCGTGGTAACTCGCCAAACCCTCCTTTCTGCTTCCCAACTGGTTCACCACGGTAACTCGCCGAACACTCCTTTCTGCTTCCCAACTGGTTCACCACGGTAACTCGCCGAACCCTCTATTCTGCTTCCCAACTGGCTCACCACGGTAACTCGCCGAACCCTCTATTCTGCTTCCCAACTGGTTCACCACGGTAACTCGCCGAACACTCCATTCTGCCTCCCACCCAGTTCACCACGGTAACTCGCCGAACCACGTATTATCAAGCGGGAGTGACGACTAGGGTGAAAAAGGTTAAATGGGTGATAAAGCTTAAAATGTTAAAAGGGTTAAAAGAGTAGAAATGGTAAAAAGTTAAAACGTAATTCTAATATAAATTTTAAAATTCCAGGTCCAGGGTCACATGTTCATACATAGGGGCTACCACAACCCGCATTACACAAGTGAATGAAATATAATACTAGATCCATCTCGTCGCGATAATATATCCTTAAAATTTCTGTTTTTAGTTAATTTAACCCTCCTACTACTGGAATAATTTTGTTTCACTGAATACCAGTGGGGTCACTGGATATACCATTATTATTATTTTTTTATTAACACTACATTCTACCCCTGATTTATTGTCATAATAATAACTATATTTTATTTTAAATATGTTTTACTTTTACTTATTTTGGAGATGAAATATATATATATATATATATATATAAATACCATATGAAATTTAAAGCAATACATCATCACACAGAATACAAATTGACTGGTTACAAAGAGAAAATTTTGGAATGTATATAAAAGGATTGGTTAGGCTACTTCAGTTATTCTCGCAATCCTTACATACAATGATTGAATGGTCTTTGCAAACAAAAGATACACATTTAACACATTTATCACTATACTTCCTATCTGCTGATCGATCACATAATGAGCATCGTCCGTGCTTTTCACTTCTTTGAGTCGGTGTGGTTGTTTGAGAAACAGAATCACGTCGTTGTTGATTTTGTTTTGTCAGGGATTTACCCAATTCCATTAGAAATATTCGTCTCTTGTAGTTGGTCTTCCGGTTTCAATTTGGATTTAGATACATCCAAATAATGAAACCATTTAGAGCACTTATATCCAACATGTTGTAGAACAAAACCATAGGCCACCTCCTTGTTATTCGTTTGGTTGTGTATGTTCTAACCAACTTATCCATGGTGTCAACTCCTGATTTATTGAATTATAGTCCAGAATCATTTGAGATTTGGCTCTTTCTTTGTCTTCAGTTTGAGTTGAGTAAAGCATTGTACACAATAGAGCTACCACTTTTCCTTTTTTTAGACAATATGATACTATTGTGGCTACTTTCTGAAATCCGAATAGAGAAGAATACACTTCTCGACCTCTAACAGTTGTGAACTGCGGTGGTAACTCAGAACGATTTGTTCTTATTGTTCCCAATAGTGTTAATTGTTTCTTTTCTAGCTCTATTGCCAGACTAATACTTGTGAAAAAGTTGTCTGCTGTAATATTCCTTCCACTTTTCTCTAAGCCATTCACCATATCCAGCACCACTCTCTTCCCCTGGTTCACCTCCCTAGGAGCATCAGTTTCTTTACCTGTGTATACTTGTATGTTTATTACATAATATGTTTTGCTGTCACATGCTGCCCAGAGCTTTATACCATATTTTCCAGGTTTTGATGGATTAAATTGACGGAATTGGCATCTTCCCCTGAAAGTAACTAATTGCT
This sequence comes from Timema podura, assembly GCA_033556935.1. Taxonomy (NCBI): domain Eukaryota; kingdom Metazoa; phylum Arthropoda; class Insecta; order Phasmatodea; family Timematidae; genus Timema; species Timema podura. Next base: position 14,012,888 of record JAVRXN010000009.1, read on the forward strand.
CATCCACAGTTACATTCTCATTTGGAATGTAATCATCTTGTAATGTTTCAGACCACATCTGGAATATATTGCTTATTGGTGACAATTTTTCAGGACTTCGATTTTGCCTTCTTGATTCAGCATTATCAAACCATATACAGCATAATAATTGTATAAACCTGTTTCTAGCCATAGACTTGTTGAAAATTGGGCGACCATCTTCTAGATTCCACAAGTTTGTAATAGCCTCATTATGAGCTTTGAATAGGCCAGCAAGTATCAACAATCCAAAGAAACACATCAGTTCATCCTTATCAACACTCACCCATAACTCTCCATAAGTAATATCACTTTCTTTGTTAGTCCACTTCAGTATTTCTTCAACTATACTTGTGTTTTTTACTTGATTGAGAGAGAGAGAGTTATTTATTTTGGTGTGTGCATGAGTAGATGTAATTGGATCCTACCTGCTGCTGACGATCCGTTGTTTGTGACCCAAGTAGGCCTACCTGGGGTTGCGATGATGATCTGGAAGACTCATACGTCTATTTGATATTCACTTCACGCACACACTCCGAGAAAGATGGGTTATTATGATCACTAAAATAAGTTATTAATTGTGAGCCGCGCGGTGACACACGTCTACCTGTTGGATGAACCCTTTGTGGACTAAAGAAAAAACGCGCGTAAAAGAACGAGAGACAAAATGTACCACCCTTACAAAAATAAATTACTGAAAAAGGGCGGTAAACAGAAAAATGTGATAATTATATGAATTAAGAATGAATTAATATAAGAAATATTTAATTAAATAAACAATAATGAAATTTATATAAAATTAATAAAATATAGAGAAATAAAGACTAAACATCCTCCCCCCGTTGAACCATTCAGGTTCAAAAATAAGGAAGAAACACAAAACACATTGAGACCTAATTACTAGGTAAAGGGAAAACCTTTACAGCAGGCCGAGTAAGGGATCCTCTTGACGTACGTAGAGTTACCACTCGTACCACGCCGTCAGAACCAGGAGACGTTGAAACTATTCGCCCAAGAGGCCAAGCAAGGGGGGGTGAACCCGAATCATGTATTACTACAAGGTCTCCATTCTTGAGGTTATCATTTTGAGTACTCCACTTGATTCGTTGTTGTAAATTATGGAGATACTCCCGGTGCCATCTTGACCAAAATCGTTGTGAAAGAGCCTGAATTATCTGCCATCTCTTGAGACGGTTGAGAGGCATTTCTTCTAGTTGCGACTCAGGGAGAGCCGTGAGAGAGTTTCCAATGAGAAAATGACCAGGGGTGAGTGCGTCAATCTCTGACGGATCTGAAGACAAGGGTGTAAGGGGGCGGGAGTTGAGCATAGCTTCAACTTTGGTGGTGAGTGTAATAAATTCTTCCAATGTTAATATTTGGCTGCCAATAACTCTGGTTAGGTGGTGTTTAGCACTCTTAACAGCGCTTTCCCAGAGTCCACCTTGGTGTGGAGAGGCAGGGGGTAGGAAGTGAAACTTGATTCCATTTTCTGCAGCAAATCGGTCAATTTGGTCTTGATTCTTCTTTTCTTTAAGAAAGGCTTTTCTTATTTTCTTCAATTGAGTAGAAGCTCCCACGAAGTTGGTGCCACAGTCAGAATAAATGTCTGAGCATAACCCACGACGGGACACGAAGCGAGTTAGCGCAGCAATGAAAGCGTTTGTAGACAGATCTGTTGCAACTTCAAGATGTACAGCTTTGGTGGTGAAACAAATAAATACACACAGGTATGCCTTTATTGGTTGCGATCGCCGTAATGTGTGTAACTTAATTGTGAAAGGGCCTGCATAGTCTACCCCTGTCTTAAGAAAAGGTCGTGAGGCAGTGAGACGAGCTTCAGGTAGATCTCCCATTAAGGGGGCTGTGTTGGTTGGCTTGCATCGGAAACATCTTATGCATTTAAAAATGCGAGATCTGATAATACTCCTAGCCGAGATAATCCAATATATTTGGGATATTATGGATTGCAATAGTTGTGGGCCTGCGTGTAAGTATTTGTGGTGATAATAATCTATTATCATATGAGTAATATGATGTTTTTTTGGGTAAAATTAAGGGGTGTTTTGCCGAGTATGGCAACTGCGATTGTTTGAGTCTACCTCCGACACGGAGTAATCCCTCAGCATCCAGAAACGGTGCTAAACGTTGTAAGTGTGGTTTACAGCTTTTGCCGAGTTTGAGGAGATTGATATCTTCTTCGAAATGATTGGTTTGAATCAATTTCACAATTAAAAGGGTGGCCTTTTCTAATTCTCTAGGAGTGAGAGGCCCAGAACAAATCTCTTCTTTTCTGAGTTTACAGATGAAACGTAGCATATAGGCAACAACTCTCTGTAAGATGAACCACGATGAAAATCGAAATAGTAAATCCCAGTCTTCTTTGTGTGTCGAGATGAGTATGTTTAATGGTTGAGGTTTCGTTTCTAGGAGTGTGTGTTCTTCTGAAGATGAACAGTAAATTGGAGGCCATTGTGTTCTGGATGCTGCTAACCAAGGGGGGCCTGTCCACCACAAAGGGTGGTTGCAGAGCAGGGGAGGTGATACACCACGGGAGGCCACGTCACTTGGATTTTGATTGGTAGGGACATGAGCCCATACTTCTGGAGGTGTCATCTCTTGTATTTGAGAAACCCGATTAGCAACGTATACCTTGAGACGGTATGGTGGAGTGTGTATCCATGCAAGTACGATGGTTGAGTCTGTCCAAGCGGTAACTGAGTTTATGTGGTAATGAGATGATATGATGTTGCTACAATACTGCATTAATTTTGACAGTAAATGGGCTCCACATAATTCAAGACGGGGTAACGAAATCCGTTTCAGGGGTGCGACACGAGATTTCGCTATAAGCAAATTTACTTTGACTTGGGAGTTTTGAGTCACACATCTGAGATAGATGGCTGCTGCATAGCCTTGCTCAGATGCATCTGAGAATCCATGTAATTGGACATCTACAGTGGAGGAGAGAGATAGATACCGAGGTATGCTGAGGTTTTCTAAGGCTGGAAGCTCCTCCAGAAACCTTACCCATTTTGCAGAAATATCTACGGGTAGAGGTTCGTCCCAAGAAAGTCCTAGTGTCCATAGAAGTTGCATCAATGATTTTGCCCAGAAGACTACTGGTGTCAACCAACCACACGGGTCGTAAATTTGAGCTACAGCAGAGAGTACTGAACGTTTAGTCGGGACTTGTTGAACTATATCAATCTTATACGAAAATGCATCACTGTCAGGCTTCCATTTGAGACCAAGGATGCTATAGAGAGGTTGTTCAGGAGTGCGAAAGTAAAGCGGGGTCTCACGATGCTCTTGAGGTACAGCGCTTAGTACCTGGTGTGAGTTACTGGACCATTTGTGCAACTCAAACCCACCTTTTCTTAACAACTCTGTGAGCTCTTGTTGAAGAGAAAGTGTATCTTCTAAGTTGTCAGCGCCAGTGATAATATCATCGACGAATGTTTGGGTTTGTAGCACTCGGGATGCGCTGGGAAAGGCCTGACCCTCATCCTCAACAAGTTGATGTAAAGTCCTAATTGCAAGATAAGGGGAGCTAGTTACACCATATGTGACAGTGGTAAGTTGGTACACTTTGAGAGGCAAATTAGGATTTTCGCGCCAAAATATCAATTGATAATTTTGGTCATCAGGATGTACTTTAATCTGTCTGTACATTTGGCGAATGTCTGCACTAAAAACAATTTTATGACGTCTGAAGTTTAAGAGAATATCGCAAATATCATTTTGGAGTTTCGGGCCTGAGTGAAGTATATCATTTAATGAGAGGCCAGATGTGCCTTTGGCACTTGCGTCAAATACTACACGCAACTTAGTGGTAGAACTTGTTTCTTTATGCACACCATGGTGAGGTAGAAAGTAATGTTGAGAATTATTTGGGAGTGTGTTGGTAAATAATTTCATGTGTCCAGATTTATGATAATCATCCATGAATTCAACATAGGATTTCTTGAGAGCTGGTTGAGAATTTAATTTATTTTCAAGGGCATTAAAACGCCGTTTTGCTTGATATGATGAATCGCCAAGAGATTGTATAGGTTCCTTGAATGGAAGTCTAAGCACATATCGACCAGTGGTGTCCCTAGCGTGCGTGTTGCGGAAGTGATTTTCACATATTTCCTCATCTCGCGTAACCACTTGCAAAAGAGGGGGTTCCTCTAATTTCCAGAACTGTTGAAGTGAGTTGTGCAGATCAGTATCAGTAGTTGATAATAACGTAATAAGATTAGACGAAGCTGGCTGGGTGTTGTCGTCACTAATAGAGGGCGCGCTTCCCATAACTTCGAAGCCGAATATAGTTCCTAGCGCTATAGGCATGTCCTTTCCAAGTGGATAGAGATCACCAGTAAGTGTTTGAGCGAAGAGGTCAGCACCAATTAACATTTGAACAGAACTACTCTCATTAAACGTAGGGTCAGCAAGTACAAAATGTTTGAGTTTTTTCATTACGTCAGGTGAGATACGGGTTTGCGGCATATTTGATGTTATTTTATCAATTATCATAACTGAGTGAGCGTTGGCCACTGGTATACCACCACATGTGGAAATATTTAAATGAGTAACACCCTTAAGTTTCACTTTAGTTGATGATATCCCCTGAACGTTACTGGGTTTGAGGCAGTTACGTTTTACGCCCAGCATCTGTGCACAATGTTCAGTGATCAGCGTGGATTGACTCGCTGAGTCCAATATCGCACGCACGATTTGTGTATTGCCGGAGGGTGTAGTAATGTGGACTAGAGCTGTGGCTAGAAGAACAATATTATGAGTTGTTGAAGACAGACCAACAAATGGTTTGTTTTGACCCGAATCGGTCAACTGTGAATAAGTAGTGGTGTCTGTGTGAAGAGTAGCACGATGGTTTCTCAGCGGTTCAGTGTGAGATCTCTGTAATTGTCAACTGTTGTTTGAGACAGGTGTTTGTGTTGCATCTGGTGACTGAGGAGAAAGATGCAACAATGTGTGATGAGGTTTATTGCATTGTTGACACACATGTTTTGACTGACAGTTTGAGATACGGTGTGAAGTACCTAGGCAATTAACACAGAATCGATTCGCTTTAATAAATTCAAATCTTTTCTGGGGAGTTATAGATTGAAAATCAGTACATTTATAGATGTTATGTTCTGGCCGTTTGCAAAACGAACAGTTATTAGTTGAACCTGTATTTTCAGACAAAAGAACCATCCTGGTTGGTTTGTGTGCTAATGGTCGTGAACATGAATGTGCTGGCATTACCGTCGGTTTTAGTGACAGTTTATGCGATAGATTGGCCGCCTCTAGGTGTGTACACTCAGTTTCCAAAAAAAGTATTACTTCACTGACAGTTGGTATAACCTGTGTGTCAGCGCGATTACTTTCGAATTTCTTTCTGAGCTCTTGAGGAATTTTACGCATCAAGATGTTTGAAAAAATTATGTTTTCATCGGAAACCTTTTGATTAAGTGCGGATAATGCTTGTGAGTGCTCATTATAAGTTAATAAGAAGGAGCGAAGATTTTTTACAGTCACTTGTTCAATATTGGGTAGATCAATTAAGTTGTCAGTGTGTAGATTAATTAAATAACGGATGTTGTGGTATCTCTTCTTGAGCAAATTCCAAGCAACTGTGTAGTTTTCTGCAGTGAGTGGAAGTGACTTTATTATGTTTAGTGGTTCGGATGTTAGTGAACTTAAGAGATACTGAAATTTCTCGACCTCTGTCAGAGACGTGTTATTGTGAATTGTGGCTTCAAAGAGACTTGAATATGTTAACCATTGTGTGGGCTCACCAGAGAATTGTTTTAAATTAATTTTGGGCAATCTAATATTGGACGCAACAGAGTGGCTTGAATTTGTTGACTCATTTAGTGGATCACTTGTGGAAACCAATAAAGGAGGGACTAGCATGCTGACAATACATTGGATATCGACATTTAAATCGGCAATTGTATTTTGAAATTCGTCTATTTTTTCTGGATCATATTCTTGAGTGTGGGTTGTGACATTGTTTAATTTAGCCAAGGATGCATCAAATTCTGCCTTTTTATCACTTGATTCCTTACCAAGAATTGTACTCTTTTGTACTTGAATTGGGTTTAGCGTTTCACATCGAGAAATAATGTTTAATTGATCCTGTATTTTAGTAAGTCTTGACTTAATTTGTTCTGCTTGTTGCACAAAGCTTGAGTACTTCATCTTGAATTATGTAAGTAATATTAATAATAATAAAATATTCTTGTGCATCTATTTATTTGTAAATAATATTTAACTGGGAACAAACAAAATATAAAGCAAAAAAAAAGAAGCAAATGTCATTTGAAACTGTCTATACACAATTCTAGGAACTCATTTGGTCTGTTGAGAAGAGGGTGTTTTTGACCTCAGCCTTGAGCTTAGTGTGCCTAACGGTATTATTTAGAGAAAGAGAAAGGGGTGGAGAGTAACTACAAAGGCAACTAAGAAATATTCCAAAACCACTCACAATGGATGTTTGCGGAGTGATATTATTTTCAACAACAAAAACCAAACTTATTAAAATAGAAATTGGGTGGTACATTGCATTTTATCGCGCACATAATATTATAAATATTCAATGTCTAGTTCAAAGTTCACAAATTAATTAAATCTCGTTATTAGTTAAGCGGCACATTAACAATAGAATATCAGTTTCGCCGAGAACAAGTTAATAAATGGCGGTCTTTCTTGGCGGCAATTCACAAACGTGGAGTTTTCTGATATTCTACACACTTGTTTTTCTTTTCCAAAGCAATTATTTTAACACTACTTTTATTTGGTTGTCTTGAGATGAAAATGTTCAGAGTTTCTATATTTTTATTGTTTATTTTAATGGACTTTAACACAATAGCGTGGTACGAATGTTAGCTAAATAAAAGAATTTAATTTATTATCTCATGTATTTAGAAACATCCGGCCCGGAGGACCAATGTTTTTTACTTGATTGAGAGAGAGAGAGTTATTTATTTTGGTGTGTTCATGAGTAGATGTAATTGGATCCTACCTGCTGCTGACGATCCGTTGTTTGTGACCCAAGTAGGCCTACCTGGGGTTGCGATGATGATCTGGAAGACTCATACGTCTATTTGATATTCACTTCACGCACACACTCCGAGAAAGATGGGTTATTATGATCACTAAAATAAGTTATTAATTGTGAGCCGCGCGGTGACACACGTCTACCTGTTGGATGAACCCTTTGCGGACTAAAGAAAAAACGCGCGTAAAAGAACGAGAGACAAAATGTACCACCCTTACAAAAATAAATTACTGAAAAAGGGCGGTAAACAGAAAAATGTGATAATTATATGAATTAAGAATGAATTAATATAAGAAATATTTAATTAAATAAACAATAATGAAATTTATATAAAATTAATAAAATATAGAGAAATAAAGACTAAACAACTTGGTTTGATAAAAAGCTCAAATGCAGATTGTATAGTGTCCACATTTCTGATGCTGTAACGTGTAGAACCAGGTGCAATACTCATTACATTGCGGCTCGGTTGCCGACCTAGCACATCTCTTTGTGGATTTGAGTACCATAAGGTTTCTTCATTCTTTGATCTGAAAATGTATGAAAATATATATTTAGGTAAGAAAATTATTTTGTATTTACTTATTTTGAGACATTAATTTTTTTGAGATTTAAAAAACACTCGCAAAAAAAAGCATTGATTGTTTTATAAATGTATTGTCTGACCAAAAATGTGTAAATAAAAACATTTATAATAATTAACATTTAGACACACAGTTATTTATAATCTAAAATTTATTTCTCATATAAAACTATAGTTTGGTAAAAAACAAATTATACCTGCCAATAAATAAGTTTTACAGTACATTACTTACTTGAAATAATTTTGTTGCGTGGACATTGATGAATCATCAAAATTATATTCATCTTCATCAGAGCGTTGAACATTATTTTCGACAAAATCTACTTCTCATTTATCATCAGAATCCATTTCACTATCTTCAACTTCCACATTATTTGAAAAATCAGAAACACTAATCTCTTCATTTAGAATTTTTGATATTTCTTCTACTGACAACCTTTCATCCGCCATTTTGGCCAGAACGTTCCTCAACTAGCAGATTAGTTTCCTATAGTATTCCATTCAAGATGATGTAGATGCTGCTATCTTTAGGCAACTTCAGAAAATATAAATAAATTGATTATAACGTTACAAAATAGATGGTTGTAGTTGTGTGTGTATTTTTTAGACATTTTAAATGCGCAAAACTCTAAATACAAATGTTTTCAGTCTTGGGGTCAATATGACCCCAATGGTATTCAGTGGTATAAAATAAATTTTGAGGTACTAATTTTAAAAATAAAAAATAAATAAATAATACATTATAAGGTAGATAGATAAATAAACAAAGTCAATTTTTTCAGAATTTTGGAAAATATATTACAGGTTTTACAGGTCAACAAATTTGCACTGGGGTCTCTGGTGACCCCATGGTACTAGGAGGGTTAAAAATAATGTGAACCAAATCACAGAATGTCGGCTTCAAGGTGCACATGCTTCTTCATAGGGGCAGCTAATTTAAATTCAAGACCTCTGCATGGTATATATTGCACAACCTTAACAAGAGAGACACACAAACTCTTCATCTATTATCCATATTAACAAAATGAATAGTTTGGATCTTAGTAATAGACGTTAAACAATATATACCGCACTTAGAGACCTGAAATTTAAAAATGAGCAGTCTTGTGCACGTACATGTGCCCTTGGAAGCAGGAATTTTGAAAATTCCTATAACTTTTACTTTTAACCCATTTTAACATTTTGATTTTTCTATCCCTTTTAATCTTTTAAAATAGCTCACCAACTAGAGAATTTTCAACCTTTTACCTTTTTACACTTTTTTTTGCACCTTTTCATGCTTTTTTTTATGTATTCGAATTTTTTACACATTTATCCCTTTAATCACCCTAACCCCTGTTATCCCTTATAATGCTTTTATTTTTACTATATCTTTTTATTTTTTAGCCTTTTCACATTTTAAGTCATTTTTATATGTTTTCCCTTTGTTTTGTTTTTTACCCTTTTTTCCATTGGTAATATGATTTTTTTATGCAATTTTTGCTTTTTTTAAATATATTAGGACTAATTTTTTTGCCTTTTTTATATTTGTAGGCCTACAATTTTGCCCCTTTAACCCATTTTTCCTTTGCTCTCTTTTTTATTTTTACCATTCAAAACATTTAACTCAGTCTTACATCATTAAATCTTTTTACTTATCCCTCATTTAAAAGAGATTAGACTAACTTTTGTCGTTCTGAAATTTTGAACACTTTTTTATTATTTTCGACCATTTTACCCATTTAACCTTAAAATATGTATCCTGGGCTAAGCTATGTAATTAATTTTAACAGGTGTAAAAATTACAAAAGAAGCAAATATAGGAACAAGTAAATATAATCAAAATATTTGAAAAAATGGTAGAAGGTATAAAAATTGTAACAGGATTTTAACGTATTAAAAGTGTATAAATGGCAAATTAGTCTAATAAGGGTAAAAAAGCCGAAGGGTACAAAAATTGCAAAAATAACAAAACTGTCCAAAAAAAGTTAAAAGGGGCAAACAATGTAATATGATAAAAAGGACAAAAATGGTAATAATAATAAAAGAGGACTAAAGTAATTCCAATAAAGTAAAAAGAGTATAAAAGTTAATAGGGATACAAGATAAAAAATGTGAAACTTCCAAAATTATAAAAATATGATAAAATGGAAATAAGTATTAAAAAGGTGACTAAAGGGTAAAATTGTGAAAATAGTAAACTGGACTAGAATTGTAATTGAGATAAAAATAGTAAATGGGTTGTACCCCTTTTGTTATCACTAGGTACATTCCCCCGACACAACGTAGTACCAATACGTCACTACAAGGACACGTCTCCTCGCTGACTGAGAACATTCCACTAATTGAGCTTTGTTACTCGGTTACTGCCCCCCCGTACCCCCCACCCCATTATTTGTTTACAAAATAAGACTAGTCCACTTGTAAAGAAAACACAGCGAGATTAAGCTCAACATAATTATATCAATAAGTAAATTGCTTAAATTTGATGGCTCACAATATTGTTGGGCAAATGAAACAGAACACACTTAAACACTGTAATACATTATCCCACTGGGAACTCAAGAAATGTTTTCTGTCTGACACTGTTCTACCTTGTGCGACACACGGGCCAGCACTATCCTATTCAAAAATTCGTACATCAATGATCTATTCTGATACACTCCACCTCTAACCCCAGTGGGCGAGAAGTGCCATCTATCGGCACACATTTCAAATAGTCAACAAGGTGTGACGTAGATGGTAGAGGGCTAGCGAGCGGTTTGCGGTAAAAAGGGTAAACTAGTTAGAAGAGTAAGATAAGTAAAGAGGATGAGTGGTGTAAATGGATTAAATGAAGTAAAATGCGTAAACGTGGTGAGTAAACGGGTTTGATTGGATTAATAAAAGGCTAACCAAATGTTTTATTGGATCTACTTTGTAGCTTATTTACCCCTATTCCTTGTTTTCACTTATGGCCTTTTATACCATTTTATTCTATCTTACAATCTTTACCCTTATACATTTTACATTACTAGATTTAATTTTTATCCTTTTTTTGCAATTTTTACAACTTCTTAGATTTTTTACACTTTTTACCCTAAAAAGGTGACCTAGTGGTCTAAGGGTAAGGTGTCAGGCTTCTGTGCTAAGGGTCCGGGGTTCAATCCTCGGTCCCGGCACAGATTTATCCTATTGCCAAACCCTTCCTTCACCTCTGGCAAGATGTGTATTAATTACAACTCTTGAATTTGAGTAATGCCAGGCCTCCACCGTGTTTCGGATTCCACGTTAAACTGTAGGTCCTCCATTTCATATCACAATCACCCTACCATTGCACATTAGCGTAAGTGCTTATAACCCGAATGGGTAGTAAGACGCGGTGCTATTAGTAATAATTTTACCCTAAAATATTTCTCACGTACAACTCCGGGTATTTCAATGCTAGTAAATAATAATACATGTGTATCCTTCTATAATATATTATTTTGAAAGTAGTTTACTTATGTTGATTTGTATAAAAAAATTGAAATTTTTTGAAAAAAGCATTGAAGATTTTATTTATAATATTTTTTGTAAGTGATTTTTAATTTTTATAGTAAATAAGAAGAATACATTTTACTAACAATTTAAAAATAATTTGATTATATTTTAGAAATAATTAATTTTTCTAAAATGGAATGAGCTAAAAGTATTTGAGCATTTGTGTTCGTTCCAGTCAACAAACGATTAAAATAACCATTGAAAACAAGGAAAGTGGACTGTATTCGATATAAAATTGTGATGGGAATGGCTTACCTCGTCCAAATGGGGTTCGCCGACAATGGAGGTCTACCTTGTTGTTTGCTGGGTCAAGAGTAGGAAGGAATGGGAAGACAAGGGGGCTGACTTAGCGGCATGCTTCAAACTCTTATTGTTTCTTGATAAAGAAGGCCACTTTAGGGCCTTTAACAACCGACTCACACTCGGACACCGATCTGTGCATCAATTAATGCACCCATTCTGGCAAACACCCTGTGTGTCCTGACCACAGCGCTCAACTGAACTGCTCTCTCTCTTTCAAAACAAATTACTTTTCTTCCCTCTCCCCTTTAACTCTCTCAAAACAGCTTCTGGTGTGGACTCTTTAACAAAGGGGATGAGGGGCCAGACAGATCTGTTACACTGCAGCCAAGCAGGTCTTTTCCACCAAAGATGGTGCTCAACAAGTTGTGAAGGGCTGAGTTCCCGAGAGGCGCATTCTGCTAGATTATCTATTCCTGGGATGTGGAACCAAAGTTCAGAAGAAAAATATTCTTGAATTTTAGACACACAATTACCAACAAAAGTATTCCATCGATGTGGCGATAAGAGTATCCAGTGAAGTACCACTGTTGAATATGAACATGCGTAGATATTTGTAAGTGTGACTTTCTGCATTAGGTGAAGTTTCAACACATGAATTAATTTTGCAAGAAGGAACGCAACACAAAGTTCCAATATAAGTATAGACACTGTTTTCAAGGGGGCAACCTTCGATTTTGCACATAACAAGGTTACTACTATTGATTGCAATGAAATGACCACTCTGAGATAGATTACAGCACCATTACTCTTTTCAGAGGCATCTGAAAATCCAAATAATGTGCACTCAAGGCATTCCCTCGAGGACAAAATTAATGTCGTCCAGGAATTTTGAGTGATGAAAGATGGATAAGCTCTTGGTGAAATGTATTCCATATTTGAAACAAAGTGGCGGATGGAACACCATCCCAACCAATCTTCAGACCCCAAAGGGTTTGAATCAACATTTTTGCAAATATTGTGGTAGGCGATACCAAGCCTAAAGGATAAAAAATTCGAGCCACTGTAGAAAGGACACTTCTTTTCGGGCAGTCCCATGGTGTCACATTTACACTAAAGGTGAATACTTCCAAGCTCGGTATCCTCTGCCTAAGAATTTTAGGCCTATGTTGGAAGAGGTATCACCATCAAATTCTTTCACTTGATTTACTTGATGTTTAATAGGAATGGCATGAAGGAGGTCTGAACTGTTACTTGACAACTTGCTCAATTCAAATCCACTACTTAAGGAAAAACTAACTAATTGGTGATGAAGGAGATTTGTTGTCCAGTAACCACATCATCCACAAATATATTATTCTTTGTGACCTGGGACGCCAGAGGGAACCGATCTTGTTCATCTAAGGCCAGTTTCTTAACAGCTCGAAGTGCCAAGTACGGTGATGACTTCACTCCAAAAGCTACTTTATCAAGTTAATAGGTCTTCAGAGTTTCTCTGGTGGAAAAACGCCAAAGAATTTTCTAACAGGATCGATTTTCAGGGTGAACCCATATTTGCATATACATCTGTCGTATATCAACGGTGAGGGCAATGGGATGCAAACGAAAGTTTAAAAGTATCTAATAAATATCCAATTGAAGTTTAGGTCCAGTAAGGAGAGCATCATTCAACGAAAGCCCTGAGGTGGACTTGGTACTAGCATCAAAAACTACTTTCAATTTGGTTGTTTTTGTACGTTCAGGTTTCAGGACACAGTGATGCGGAATATAATATGAGAAGACTTTGAATTAATGATAAGAGACAATGAAATGTGTTTTTGATCTAAATAATCTTCTTTTAAGGCATGGTATTCCTTACGCATTTCAGGGTTGAATACCAACTTTTTCTCAAGTGTATAATATCTCTTTTCTGCTTTGGACTGGGTCTCTCCCAAGTCGCATAGGCCGTGTTGGAATGGCAGTGCAACTGAATATCGACCAGAACTATCTCTTTTAACATTTTAAAGGAATTTGTCTTCACATCGAGTCTCTTCAAGGATATAAATAGGTTTTTCTGTTGGAATCTCCTCCAATAACAAAAACTGTTGTGGATCCAGCGAGGCACAAAAGGTTTTGGGTGTGGTGGACTGAGTGAGATACATTTTGCCCATAAGTAACCATCTGAAACATGAGCTTAGGGCCACAATTATATCTGGCTGACCAAATCTTCTCCTCCCATCAACTATATAGGGATAGAATTCCACCCCCACTAGACCATACAATTCACCTGGTTGTTAAAAGTGGTCATCTGCAAGAGTCAGACCCTCCAAGTGGGGCCATGTTTTTGGTGGTAGTACTTGAACCGCTGGAAGTTGATCTGTGATCTTGTCAACAATTAACGCAGAGATATGAAATATAGGATTATCTAATAATCTGGGTTGAAGTGTGAACGAATTAGTGTCATGAATGGAGAGCAGTGATTCCCTTATTCCATTAACCGAGACTTTCAACCGATGACGAAATAAACCTAGCCTTTTAAAACAAGATTCAGTGATGAATTTGCCTGGCTAGCTGAGCCTACCAAGAATCTAAACTCTTGCAGGTTTACCGATAAATCCGTTACATGTAGCAACGCTGTAGATAGAAACACCACAGATTTAAGGTATGTAGAATATGCTAACAATACTGTGGAAGCTGTACACTCTGTAGGTCTATAAGCTGTTTCTTCTTCAACATTAGGTGGGGGAGTTACATCAACATTAGGCTTAGCATTCATTGTAAGGTTTTCAAAATGGAGCAATGAACGTTGTTTGGAGTTAAAATGGCGACATGTTAGTACTGAACCACAAGATGCCACCTTATGTGAGCCACTAAAACAATTCAAGCACAGTTGCTTATGTTTTACAAACTCAAATCTTTCGACAGGAGTTTGTTTTAGAAATGGTTCACAACGATACAAGGTATGGATCTATTTGAAGTTTATACGTAGTCTTGAGCCTCTAGAAGTATTTCCATCTGTTCTTTTTCTTGATATTCTTGGGGATGTAGCTTGGATCCTGCTGCCCCCTTTGATCCCACTACAAATGAATGAACTCCTCGTTTGTGACTTTTATATTGGTAGGTGAGTAACTTGACATGGCTTATAGCTACACCTGAAGGGATTAACGCCTCTTTGATTTGACATAGTTTTTCAAGAAATTGTAGAAACTCGTTCATCGTGGGAAAGGCACTGTCCTTTAAAGCTATTTCTCACCGTCTTTTGGACGAAGGATCTAGTTTGTGAATGACAATGAAAATTAACAATGTGTCCCATTGATCTATAAGGAGATTTTGGACACGTGGTGCTCCCAAGTGTTCGTTGATTGTGGTTAGTAGTTGTCTCAAGTGAGTCGGAGAGTACTTCACAATGCTAGGAAAGTGAACCAGTTTGTCTAGATGAAAATTACAAATAACTTTCTGACTGTTATATCTGGCCTTGAGTGCATACATTTCTGCAGGAAACTCAACTTTGCCGTAGGTGAGGTTTTTAACTGGCGATAGTGCTTCATCATGAACATGAGACTTGAGGATGTTAAATTTAACAATATCAGGATACTCATTGTTACACTAAACTAAATGGTGAAACAGAGCATAGAATTCAGGCCATTCAAAAATATTGTCACCTAAACTAGGCAATCCAATGGGAGGTAGTACAGTCTTACTAGGGCCTGGAAGACTAGCAGGAACAGGGCTGGGTGGTAACACTACTCTCTCACTAGGTTTGAACAGTAGTGACTCTGGGAACAGCTGGTTATAAATATAGATGAAAGAAAAGTAGGCCAACATAAATTCCTGCTGCTATTTTACCTTATCACTTTTAGTAGGTTGCTTACCATTTGCCAGGTAACTATCCATTTCCACAATAGAATTATCAAACTTTTCCCGCGTACCTGTGAGTTCTTGTTCGAAAGATTGTATCAACTGTAGCCGAAGGGGATCTGAAGGATTGCCTTGAGCTTCTTTCACCTTATCAAACATCATGCGCATGAGGTTCAAAGATGCCGTTTTCTTATTTTCGTATAATTTAAAGAACAATGAAAAAACGGAAAATAAACAACGTGGTGAAAAACCAAACAAATAAAATATTACTATAAACTCCGTACGAGAACAAAAGAAGCTAAATATTAACGTAAACAAAGTACGATCAATGGTAAACGGCAAGTGATAGATTGCGAGAGAAAGATCGATATATCATAACAGCGATAAACTGCGAGATAGAGAGAGATCAATGTATCGAATATTGTATATCGATGAATATTTAACGTAGCTTGGGCGAGAATCCGAGAAATGATGTCACAAATGAAGCACAACAATGTAGGAAAAGCAAAAATGTTATGATACGAAATATAGAAATCAAATCACAATAATTATGAATAATGATACGAAATAAATACAATTTTCTTGAACCACCAGAAACCCAACAACAACAAAGAAACAATTTCAAATAAAAAATAATTTAATAATGAAATTACACAAAGCACACGAGCAAAAGAGCGGGAAAATGGCCGACGAGATCATGCAAATAACTAGAAAACAAAGCAAAAAAATGCCCATCATCCGTCCCAGAGTGACCAAAATGTTCGTTCCATTCAACAAACGATTAAAATAACCAGTGAATCAAGGAAGGTGGACTGTATTCGATATAAAATTGTGATAGAAATTGCTTACCTCGTCCAAATGAGGTTCGCCGATCATTGGAGGCCTACCTTGTGGGTTGCTGGGTTCAGAGTAGGAAGGAATGGGAAACAAGGGGGCTGACCTAGCGGCGTGTTTCAAAACTCTTATTGTTTCTTGATAAAGAAGGCCACTTTAGATCCTGTAGCACCTGACTCACACTAGGACACCAATTTGTGTATCAATTAGTGCACCCACTCTTGCAAACACCCTATGTGTCCTGACTACCACGCTCAACTGAACTGCTCTTCCTCTCTCTCTCTCTCTCTCAAAACAAATGACCTTCCTTCCTTCTCCCCTTTAACTCTCTCACAAACGGAGGGAAACCATCAAAAATGGCGGGACTATCTCCTAGACGGCGGGAAAACGTTTGAAGAATAAACAACAAAAATACAAAACCAATATGTATAAAGCATTATATTAAAAAAACTTATGTTAAACAAATTATTACACAAAAGCTTTTTTACAATATTAAATACATACATTTCAGAAACTGAACAATTTGTTTTTAAAAATTGTATATGAATATTGTTTATTATAATTAGCAAGATGATATAATTGTTTCTCTGAAGAAAATTTACTTAAGTGTACCTAACTGAAATATTATTTTTGAAAATTTTGTATTAGGCTAAAAGCTGTGCGATTATGTTGTACCATTTATTTTAATAATACTTTTATATATATATATATATGCGTGTGTGTTTTTGTGTGTGTGTGTGCGCGCGCGTGCACGCGCGAACCACGTCTATCTACTTGTCCAAGCTACCCGAATATTTAAAAATGTGTATTAAGGAAGAGTAACGTTTAATTTACAGGAAATACACCCACATTTGTACAGAAATAGTACTTTTGTGTTGAGTCAAGGGTTCCGTGCTCGATTGTTGTGTACAGGTGTAATTTCTTAAAACTTACGAGTATGATCCTGACTCGGCTATATTCGTAACATTATTTTCATTTCTATTTCTCAAGCCTCGCTAGTAAGGTACAATTAATTGTACAAACTGGTGCTTTCTTCATAATCAATTATTGCTATTTTAATTTCATATTTAGAAGCAACAATTTTTTTTACCAAGCATTTAACATTTTTTCAGATGCTGACTCCGGAGCACGTGTATATACGTCAGTCTATTTTTTTTGTCAATATTTCTTTTGCTAGGGATATTGGGGTTTAATCCTAGGCTTAATTTACGGAGGTCTTTTCTCATTAAAATTTCATTTTTTTCTTCCTTCCATTCTTTATTTCCATTAAATAGAATTCCCTTAATTTATCACAATTACACCATAAGTATAAATATGCCAATCGGATGGATGGGTAGCAAAGGTGAAAGAAGGACTATTTCAACAACAGTACTAGCAATCCTCTCAAACCTTCAATTAAAATTGGTTCATGTGAGTCTTAAGCAAAACACTGGCATTATAAATAAATAATAATAATAATTTTCTCGATAGCAGGCAGTAAAACATAGCTCTACCTAGAAGGCGTTTCAATTAGCGCAACTCCCTCTCATTTTAGGAGGGATGAATTTATAAGGTATTGAGTGAACCACTAGGAAATACAATGAATAGCAATATAGGGAAGGGTTTAATTGAAGTGAATATGAACATTGAATGGAAGGTTTGGTATTGGCTGTGGGAGAAGTATATGGGGAAGAAGACTCGTATATAGATCGCTGTTTATAAGAAAGGAATCTATAAGAGACAAATCAAAAAGAGAAGAAAGGGAAAATAGGGGAATGGTTTGTACTGTAAGGGATACTTAGGGAAACATATTTTGTAAATAAGACGTGAACAAATTAAAATTATGAAATACCAATTATGATTGAGGTATTTAATGTGAACTTTGTTAACCAACTTATTATGTCACGCCAAACTTATAAAACTATTTTCATTCTAGAACAGACACAACACCCAGTTACCAGCCTTAAAGTCATCATTGTTGAAAGGAGAAATACCGATTTCACCAATAATAAGTTTTTTGGGCATGCTGGGTACAAAACCCGGAATCATTAATTCAATAAATATATATGATAGTACTGAGATATGGTGTATATATAGTTCTAGTCAATCTAGAGAATGCCTAGTGAACTCACACTTTCAACTCTCCTTACTCAGAAGTTAATTATTCAGACTATGTTGTATTTTTAAAAATCGGTTGTTTTACCAGGTAGCATAACATAAAACAGTAACTCTCCTCCTTTTTGGTTATATAACAGTGAGTTTTGGACCTTAAGAAAAAGGAGATGGGTGGTTGATAAGACGTACGCCAGTTCCTAGTGGGGCTAGGGCCAAAGGGCTCTCTCTACATACTCAGCTACCAAGTCCAACCAACTTATGTGGAGAATATTCCACAGTTTTACTCACTGCTAGGTACAGATGAGGAAGCCCCAACCCATCGTAAATGTCAGAATTCATCAATAACAGCACAGCGACGTACCATTGGGTGTTCAATATCAGTTAGGGTTGTAACTTGTAACATCGAAGTTAAGTCAAGACAAGGACTACAGGATAAAAACATTGATAGAATGAGTACCTTTTTCCAAAATCTGTCAATTAGTTCTGAATCCTACATCACATTCCACATTTTTAGATTAATTAATCTATTTCAACTAACCATATTAAACGGAGCCCACAATTATTTGTCACTATATATATCTATCCATCCTACAAACCGTATCCGGACACGTTAGGCCAACGGCACGGGGATAGTGACAGTGAAAATAACTGTTGTAAATTTTATAAACTGTCAATTTTTTTTAGATCGACAGCTATATTTATAATACCCTAAATAATCCCAACAAAAACTGTTCCACTTCTTTGAGAAAGTTAACCCTAAACGTCACTTGACCTCCATGATAATTATTCATTAAATTAAACGGTCTGAATGAAATTGTAAATATCCACATTAATTTGGGAATTGGGAACGGGGTTTTGTGGGGCCACATAATTATCGTCTATCTCCAACGGCCAAGAATGGATAGAGGCCAAGCAACTTCTGTCGTCGGGATGCTGTCTATGGTATTTATAAAATCCGTCTTGACCGTCGTCGTAGATCTTTGAAAGTTATTTGGATAATTGTGGCCACTTACATTGAAACGGTCAATTCAATAGTCCGTTTTTGCCATGTACCATGAGTTTAGTTACATTTATTTGCATTTACTTATCACTGAATCTATATCGTCTGTTCTGATTTTTTCCTAAAGTCATAATAACAGAATCTGCATGCGAGGAAGTCCTCGTTATTGTTACTCTAGCGTGTTTAAAATATACTTGTTTTTCTTTTAACGACACTGCTAAACTCCTCGAGGACATATATATATAATAGATAATGATAGCCTTTCTAGAGTAATTCAACATTTGTAAAAGATTCCACCTTTAAATCCATTCAATAGTTCTCAACACATTTGTACAGAGATGATCCTTTATAATGATATAACCCACCTCGATGGCGTAGTTGACTAACGCGCTAGTCGTGTTGAGCCAGACCACCAAGGACGGGGAGATCGAGGTTCGAATCTCAGTCGGGTGAACTGGGGGTGTTTTTTCCTAAATGGTTTTCCACCCTCTACGCAAATGCGGGTTCACTTCCTCTAAATTCAACCCTCCCAATTCATAATCCATTAGTGTAATTAGTACTTAAGCGTATAACCCGAACGGTTAGTAAGACGCGGTGCTAAAATTAATTAATTAATTATAACGATATAAGAATTCAAAACCACCATTTAAGATAAAATATAATTTATGTTTGTATTTAATATTGAAATTATTCCTGTAACTCTTATTATTTGTAGTTGGCGATCAACCTATACATAAAAATAATGAATCATACATTAAATACAAGAATTCATAATTGATTATACATTTTGAGAAAAAATCTTTGAAAAATATCAGATGTATTTGATTTAATTCGTTTGATATATATGCTAAAAACTTCACCGTAAAAATGTAGAAATAAATAAAATAACTTAATCGCAATCAATTAAATCTTTCCATTTTAGGGAATAGGCATAGAGACACATTGTTTTATAAGTGGTAGATATTATGTTTAATTTCAAGATATTATGAAAAAATAGTGAGAAGGAATTGATACATGGTTGAGAGATTCTATTTTCACAATCGTCCAATTGCGTGTTAATGGATTCTGCACACAAAGTAATTTACTGTAATATTTACTTATATAATTTCTGTCTAATCAATTCTCACTCGGCCAAGCCTACTTACATAGAGTTCTTGATAAAATCAAACATGGAAATATTATTTAATACTAGTACGTATTTTAATGATAGAAAATTAAATGTTAGATAAAGAAGGTAGAACAATTAAGAAGAAAAGTTCAAACCCATTTTCTCTAGAAATAAGCTATTATAGATTAAAAAATCAGCAGAAAACATAGCATTTTAAAATGCTGGTGAATAAAAAAATTAAAACATAGAAACTTGGTTAATAGTGTCAAAATTGAGATTTTTTTTCTGTTTTTTATAAAGATAAATTACTAAAACAAGAAAAATGTTCACTTCGAGATTATGATAATAGCTAATGTTTTGTTTGAACCTATACTCTCATAAGTAGAATTTACAATATAGTCATCTATGCCCCATGTTATAATACATAAAGTTCAGAATTTAAAAAAACATATCTGAGCCTAGTATTTTCATGTTGATAATTGAAAGCTTTTTCAACATTATTGAGATGAACATTTCATAATCTACTAATAGACATAAATGTTGTCATCTGAAGATATTAATTTTGACCTTGGTTATTAAAAGAGAGATCCTAGGACATTACAAGCAGATATATATTTGTTTTAAACATTTAAATTGTAACGCTACTAAAGACAAAAATCTGATCTTTATGAAACAAATATTTTCAGTTCAATTCCTTTTAGTACTTGTAGACTTAAGCTAAACTATATTTGTTGCTAATTCAAACATTTTAATTTTGCTATGTTAAATTTAAATGGGTAAACTTTAATATTCTATTTTTTAAATAAATCTTATTCTTTTGTATACTTTTGCTAAATACATGCTTAGATTATATATTAGGAAGAAATGCCATAGGTAGGGATTTTTGGTAAGATTTTAATAGCTATTAAATAATAGCTTCTTATATTGTTTATTTCTATTATCTTCTGATTTTACATTGTATTGTATATTACCACCTTTCCAGAGGTACCAAAAAGTGTTGTATTTTATGTATATTGTTTCCTTACATCATCATAGTAAGATTTCTTCAACATTGATTGTAGGATGAGCTGATTTTCCCGACTAAACATCCAATGGTCTCAGAGGGTCACCGTGCCAGGGAAAAGTAAAATCTTTTTAATTCTCAGATTAGAATGCTTAGGGTTGGCGCCCATATTATAAGTATATTATATTTCTTATATATAAAGAATTTTTCAACAATATTAAAATAAATTGATCTTGATGACTCATTACTTATTTCAAAGATATAAGTTAAAATATATGATCACTATATCTTATGATCATAAATATTATTAAATTGTATTTTATTTTTAAAATCAATCATTATATAAAATATTATATTTAAAATTAGATTGAATCATATATAACTACTTAATTAATTAAGAAGTGAATATTATGTATCTGATCCTTCAACTAAAACCATAATTTTCCCACTTTCTTGAACTAGATCACTAATTGGATTAAAATATAATCCCTTTAACGTTCTGAATGATTGTAAGAATATGTGAAAAAATGACAAAATAATTAACCCATATATTTAACAATAATCTTCAACACATATACTCCTACAATATTAAAAGCTCTTATGACGTCACTAATAAACTTCAAACATACCTTTGAACTATGGATCCAAATTTTTGTTATTAGACATTTCTCATCTTTATACGAGTGTTCCCATTAATGAGACCATTAACATAATCAAATCCACACTTATAGACAAAGATTTTTCTAAAGCGTATTCGGCTCAAATCACTAACTTTATCCAAACCATAGCAAATCAGAATCACTTCCAATTTAACAATATATTTTATTCTCAAAAAGATGGTCTAGCCATGGGACCACCAATATCATGTATATTATCTGAAGCTTTCATGCAGACAATAACCATAACATCATCAACTACCTCACCAAGTACATAAACATTCATTCTATTGGCGATATGTCGATGACATATTTATCATTTATGACAATATCCATGACCCCACCATATTTAACAATGGCGATATTCTGAACCACATTCACTCTAAATTAAAGTTTACAAATATAACACGTTCATAACAGCATCAATTACCTAAGTCTAAACATTTCTAAGACCAAAAATAATCAATTTGAATATAAAATTTATAGGAAACCAACCCATACTGATGCCATTATATCCAATGATTCCAACCATCCTATAACTCATAAATTGGCAATATTAAATAGCCTAATTTATAGGCTAATCCATATTCCACTCTCCAAAAAGAATTATACAACTGAACTCAACATCATCACACAAATTTCCACTATTAATGGATATTCACACGCCATAATATATAGAATTCTCCAGAAATAAAAATCCCAACAACCCTTCAAATCACCCTACAAGCAACCCTAAACAACATAAAGGGATAAAATTTAATTAACCAGAACGTAAAACCAATACACCCAGTAAAATAAAAAAAACATAATATCAAAATAGCATTTGGAACCAACAATACAATCAAAAAAATCCAACCAACTCTAATCTCAATATCCAAAATAAATACAACAATAGTGGGATTTACAAACTTACTTGTGAATGTAATGCTGCATGTATAGGCTAGTTAAAAAGTACCCTTTCTAAACGTTATGCATAGCATTTAAGTTAATTTAAATACAATAGAACCAAATATAACTTTGCTGAACGATTTAGAACCTCAAATCATCAAACAACACCCATCAACCAGTGCATGAAACTTATCCACCCTCTACCAAAGGTCCAATAATGAGTATTGTTGAATACCTCCATATTTATAATGCTACTTTTCATCACAATATTATTTTAAACGAACAAAAAAAATTCGAGAAACAATCTCTTATCAATACAATCAAGAACTTCCCACAACATGTCAAAATCAAAAACTCAAATAATTTCAATCCTAAAATCTCTGCCCTCCTACCATCGTAGTTAAGATTCGGATGGACACCTACTATATAAGAACGATAAATTTGTGCCCGCCATTGCTTAAAAAATATGCATAGTAACAACATGTGGTTTTTTGCATTGCATTAAACTTGTAAATTTAAAATGAACTTATTAATAAAAAAAGTTACAAGTTACTATTTACTTTTTTGCAATAAGACGTAATTTCAATTAAATTTAAATTAAATAAAACATGAAATACAAGAATATAGTTTTGAATTTATCATATTATTATAGAGAATAAGATAATATTCTATCATACACGACATATATTTATAGTACAATAACGGGTATAAAATTTGTTATTTTCAAATTAAATCATGTCTAAACTGTTGAAAAAGTTCATCAGCTTCCTGGTAGAGTGCTCTGTCTTCGGAAGCACCTCTCCCTCTCTCCACCCCAAACCCCCTTTTGGCATTCTCTTTCTTACCATCTTTTTTTCCCCATGTAAACCCCGCTACTCATCCCTTCCATCGAACTATTTATATCCTGTTCAGTCAGGTAAAACCCTTGACTGGACACTAATTGTCTGCCACCTCCAAACCTGAGCTATTGAGAATGTTCCCTATGATGTATTTGTATGATCTAGGCTAAAAGTTTTTATAGAGTAAACTTGATTATGTTTACCTTATAAATCATTTTCATAAACAGTGTTTCCTTGATTAGATAAAACCTATTTGTATAACGTTGGTTTTGTAAGAAGAGAGAGGTGAAAAGGATTTCTCTAAATAGTTTTATTCATGTTTTATAGACGAACAAGAACTTTTCCCACTTATAGCAGACTTAATTTTGAAGGTATTAAGATTCAGTGGCGCATCCAGGAGTTTACTTAGGGGAGGGTGGGTATGTGTGTCATAGCTATTATTTATATCCCCTGAAAATATTCATTAAATTATTTTAGTTTAATACATCTTTTATTTTAGAGAAATTACACACACACGCGTATATACAGGTTGTTAAAAAAGGGGGTTCAGAAATTATGGATCTTGTTGTACACATTAACATGTGTGGAATGATTTTAATGATGTTACATGACCTCTAGTTGTGCCAATACGTCGGTAAACTCAAATAATAATTATAATACAAATAAAAGTGTCTTGGAAACTATAGGTCCACAAAACTACTCACATAGAGGTAAAGGTAATTTTGTATTTTAGTAATAAAAAATAAATGGTACGGTGCACCACACAGACTTCCTTTTGCTTTTATCTTGAAATATACATTTACTAAAAACTCGTTAGGATTTGTGAAATGAAATAATATACACTGTTACTTACTCTGTGCAAGGGTGGCTCAAGGGCCGTGCGAACCGGGCGGCTAACTTCTAACCTAACGTAGCCTGGGCGTGATATGAAAATAGTCCCCAAACCTAACAACTCCAAACATAACGTAGCCTGGGCGTGATATGAAAATAGTCCCCAAACCTAACAACTCCAAACATAACGTAGACAGGGGGTGATAGTGGAGTTGCTAAGCTTAACAATCATTCAATTTTTTATACTAACATGAAATTTTACACATTTCTTTAAATTTGTGGTTAGTAAAATAGAATCTAATGTCACTCTTAAAAAGATATTTTATTTATATTTTCCAGCTTGAAATAATGGCGCCATTAAACTTTTTTTTTTTTTGCAATTATAACACAAACCATTCATAATGTCAAAGTGTTTGTTAAACTTATAATAAAAAATAGAGGATGACATTGTCTACAAAACAGGTTCTTATAGTTTTATTTGTAATCCTAACAGTTTTTGTACAATCTCGAAGTGAAACGTTTAACGTATGTTTAACATTTGTGGAGTTTCCCCTTCACATTTTTTCCTATCACACCCAGGCTACGTTAGGTTTTGAGTTGTTAGGTTTGTGGATTATTTTCCTATCACGCCCAAGTCACGTTATTATTTTATTATGGACTATTTTCATATTTTCCGAGAGTACAATCACCATGAGTAATGTGATAGCTGGCAGCTAGCAGAAGATTTAAGAACTGTCAAAATAAAAACCAAATTAAAAATAAAATTGTTTTTGTGAAAGTTTTGACTGCCAAAAATGCCAATAAATCAACATAGTATTATGGTCATTGCAGATAATATGGTTTGGCAAATTGATACATGAGATTTGATCTGCTAACTTTTGCTAGCTGTTAGTTACCTACACTCCTATGGTGAATGGATTATATTATCCACCGGTTACGTAAATAGGTGCCAAAAAGCAATACCGCCTGGGTGCGAAATTTACCTCAGGCCGCTCCTGACTCTATGGCTTTAGGAACAAGGAGCACTGTTACAGAAAAAATGAGGAAAAAAGAAACATCTTTGTCAACTAAAGAGCATAAGAATAAAATTTATTTTCAAAAACCTGTATTAAAAACAGTGGTGTAGTCGTAAATTTAGCAGTGCCGAAACGCAAGGTCGTAGCAACCCCAAAGTTGAAGTGGGGTTTTGGGACCCCCAACCACCGTAGACGAAAGAATTGCACAAACATAATTGCCTCTAAAAGCTATTTGGAGCATCTTTTAATGATTACTAAAGCAGAAACTTACTTAACGCACTTCCCCTAAAATTCCTGGAATTCACATAGAGCACTGTTAATTTCATCAGAATTTATTGATTAATAGTATGAAACTGTTTTAACATAATATTGATATAAAATCAATTAGTTAACTTGAAATTGCAAAGTATAAAACTTTACTAAACATTAAAAAAAAATATTTTGCCACGAAAAGCAGTGCCAGAACGGCGTTCACCAGGGATCCCACTCCACTACACCCCTGATTAAAAAGTTATATATATATATATTTGTTTATAGCTCAAAATTTATTGGTTTTATAAAAAAAAAAAAGATTTTTACATTTCATAGTATACTACAACTTTAAAATAATAAGATATTACGAGTCTCAAATAGTTACGGAGAAATGATGAAAATTTTAAAATCTGTCCTATGTAAGGTACCCTCAAAGTCATGTTCATGAGAAAATGAAAATGTCTATGTTTAGATATCAAATTTAATCAAAACCATTAGAGTAAATTTCAATAAAATAGATTTATTCTCTTTTTGCCTTTCAATAAACTAGCCTTAAATTTAGGGTTAGATATCAAATTTCAAAAATCCCTCGGGGACGGGGGGGGAGGGGGGGGGCTTATTTAAACCCCAGATACAAAGTTTTAGCCCAAATGGTAAAATGGTTTCGGTTCTAGCCCAAACTAAGGTACAAACAGTCAGATGGCCTTGCGGAAACAACTTTTTTTGTTTCAGGGGGCTATGAAACGTCAACAATTTTCAAAATCTCGGTTTCGAATTTTTGACGATCACAATATTTTCACTCCAAGGTATCGAGACAAAGTAAATATTAGTTTACAAAGTTTAGTTACCCACAGCCGTTGCTTGCCGTTGGTTTGATCGCCATTGATGGGGAGGTCATGGTTCGAATCTCATCTGCGTGAACTGGAGATGGTTTTTCCGTTAAATGTATATATATATGTATACCTTTAACGGTTTCCCACAAGTGGTTTATCACTCTGGTTTTCCCATCTTTACTCCATGCAAATGCGGGTTCACTTCCTCTTAGCTACCTTCCTCATCTCTACCCAATCAGATTAAGCCGTTAATAACATGTGTTCTGAACGTAGCAATAAAATAGAAAAGACTTGGTTTTGGACGGGTTATAATCATATTATAGCAATAAATTAATAATTTTAAATGGAAACATGGTTTAGCGAGCCTTATTTAATTTTGATTTTTTTCAGATCATAAAATACAATATTCTTGTTAGTAGGGTGCTCGAAAAAATTTAACAATAGGGCCTATTTGTAAAGTGAAGTAGGCGTATAGTACGTAAATTATATTTAATTGAAATAAAATTTTAAAAATTACAATTTTTCACCACCTTTGGCCACCTTTTTCTAACTCATTAATTTTTTTAAAGATATTTCAATTTTTTTTTATCAGGCAATCACCTGGAAGAAAGTGTGGTTTTCACTTTGGTTTTTATATCTTCTGTACAAACAAATTGTGGTGCACTTATTTTAATTCTAACCTCCTTATATCATGTATTTAAATAATTAGCGTAAGTAGTGACCGTAAAAACTATGTCATTGAAAAAAACAAAAAGAAATGGCTATATATTTTTTAGTATAGGGAAGAAAATGTATATTTATATATTCCTACAGTAATAGATAAACTAAATAAAAATGTAACAATTTACTGTAGATAATGATTTCCCAAGGTAGCTCAGAAACATTATACTTTGACAGCGATTCGAGCCCTAGTCCTATGACTTTGGACGTCATTCTACAGACCCCGAGATATCGGCTAAAAACCCGGCATCATGGAAATAATAACGGGGATAGATTGTCTTTTGTTGAGTAGCAAGCAACAAAAGTTGAAAGGATTGGTGCTTGGGAGGGGGGGGGGGGGCGGTGGTCTGACTGTGGAATGTAAGGACACTCTGAAAAGGGGTTAAAATAGAGGCGGTGAGAGGGGTCGGTGAGGTGACTGCCTTAACTACAGCAGCGCACCTCTAGTGAGGTGATAATACATGGAACTACTTGGACGAGAGATTTGCAAAACTTGGAGATGTCCATCCGAATCTTAAGGACCTGTTCGGGCCAGTGTCGAGAATATTAGAACCTAATTTCATTCTCCCTTTGTCCCACATCTTCATTCTAGACCATCACCATTTATTTCATCTTTCGTCTAACTATATTCAACAGCTCTTAAAACCAACCGACACACTAGCGACCTATCATATACTAACTTTTAACTTTCCCAAAATGTTTACATTGGTCACTCAGTCCATTCTAGAACACTCATCACAAAGGTTATAAACCTAACAATTTCCTACACTTAAATCTATTGCACTGTGTTAACATAGGGAATAAGATTTTAGTCCCAATTTGAAGATAAGCTTTATAGTTTAGGTGTTTTTTTTATAGTATTTAACTTTGTATACATATTACTCTCAATCTCTCATTTTTATTTTTAAAGCTCAACCAACCTTCCAAATGTTGGTTTTTGGTTAATATCTCTTTATATCCTAATATGCTAGCTGGTTTTTATCATAATATTTTTAGAACGTTTCTTTATCATAACTTAAATAATTATTATTTTTGCACTGGTTTTGTCTCAGACCTTATGATGGCGTAATCGCCGAAACATTACGTCACCCAGCCAAGATTAGTAACACTATACAAGGACAGGAATTAAAACCATACGGTTAAGGAACGTTACTTTATTACAAACTTTTCAAACCTTCCATTTTTTCTATTTTTTACACTTCTTTCATAGTAATCATTTGTACTTATTTATATTATCTTGTATCTATAATTTATCATAACAGAGTATAAGTATAACCTGGATGACACACAGCCATTGATTTCCATTAATTCTCCTAAATTCATCTATTGTCTCGATAATTAACACAGGCAAATTTTATAAGCAAGTGACTCAAAACACAAAAGCCATGTTAGAATACAAAACCTGATATTCCACCTGGCCTCGAACCCGGCGTGATCATGTCAACAAACACATTCTACTTAATAAAGAAACATTTTATAAACACACAGAAAATGTTATCATAATGATGATGATATTCGATTTTATATTAAGAATGTTTACACATACAGTAAAATAATGGTATGTTTCCTATTCATTACAAATGTTACTTTATCAACGTTAACTAATTACTTTTTTTAGTTTTATTTATTTCCGTAAACTTCAATTACAATTTTCTTCTGACTGGTTCTAACCAACACCACCAGTAACGCTATTGTGGCCGTCTCCACCATCGTCACGAATATCGTGGCCACAATTAAGAGCTAGTATCTAGACAATCCACAACTTTGTAGTCACGAACGAACTTATCACCTCTTGCCAGGGGTCGCTGGTAATTGCATCGTTCACTTACAGGCGCTCGGGTGCGGACTGGTATTCACCCTTTTGACTACCTCCGTTATAAGAAGTACTGGTATTCCCCCTTTTGACTACTTCCGGTATAAGAAGTACTGGTATTCCCCCTTTTGACTACTTCCGTTATAAGAAGTACACAGGGCTGGACCGAAATCTCGTGCTCGTGGTGGTGGCCCAGAAATGGATTGGACTCTGTGGGGCAGTGTGTCATCTCCGACGAGTGATGGTGTTGGCAAGACCGACGTGGTTCTGGGCTTTTGGGCTGGGTCCTTGTGGTTCTGGGTCTTCAAGCCTAGTTCTCGCCAGTCGTGTGGTGAGACGTTTCAGAACTCCAGTGCTAACCTGGACAGTTATTACTGCATGGGTTAGAACATGGGCACCTCCACTAGTACGTGCGAGGAGTGGGAGATATATTATCCCATGCACAATGGGCGTAATCCCATTCCCATAGTCACGGGAAAAAGTTGAGATTGGAAGGTCGCTTCTGGGAGAGGAAGTTAAGTAGCTCCAGCTACCACCCTGGATAGGTGGAAGGCACAGCCCCAGTGCCAGTCCAACCAGTGAGACTAGAAGGGGAAGAGGAGTTATTCTCTCTTCCCTGGGTATCCGGCTTGATTCCGATTATCTCACCCTTCTGGGTGGGGGTTTGAAGCTCTTTAGGTATCGACCTAGGAACTGCCTAGGGCCTTTATGACCAGGGGTGCTAGACCTCGCCAGTGAGCCAGCGGACCAGGGGTGCTAGACCTCGCCAGTGAGCCAGCGTAGTGGTCTTAGCACGTTAAATGTAAGTATCGTCTCTGGCATATATGGTAGATAGATATTAAATTTATAATTTTTTTAAGAAAATCGGTGAGTTTATCATTATGTCAGGAGGTAGAATCCTATCGGTAAAAATACAATACATTCAGGTCCATGTATTATTTCTAGAGACAAACAGAGTTGTCAAATCTATTAGTTGAATACTTCTTGGGTGTCTCTATTTGTTGATGTTTGCTTTTGTCCTGTAACATGGTTTGGAAACGTTTGAACACAAGTAGTTAAAGTTCTTCATGCTTACTATTAATGACCGGGTAGGCAATTGTAGTTTAACATTGACTTTACTCACCACTTCCAAAATTTGATAGGCACCAACCAATAAACTTTGTCTGAAATTTTTGACATCCGCTACCTTTTTTTGCTAACATCCACTGGTAATTTTCTCATGTATAAGGGTGTGTTCATTTTTTTCCTTAAATGATTCCATACGGTGATTTTCGTGGTTTCTTGTGTACTTTAGTGTTATACGCCGTGACAATAAGAAAAAAATACAAGTGATAACTACTCTAAGATTTATAAAAAGGGTCAACAGTCTCCTAATAGTTTGATGAACTCACTCTGCTCTTCCATTTATCTCGGCATGTACACTCCGTCGGTATTGTAAGGTAGTAACATTATGTCTCAGCCCACGTGGTATGATATACCTCCAAACATGACTACAGAATAGGTTGCCTAGCTACGCCCAAGGCCAGATTTAGAGAAAGCCTTAAGTCCTTAAACTATTTCTTGACTATCTGGAAGGAGTGATGGGGGAGGGGATAAGTCTTTTTGCGATGTCCAAATAGTTTGATCTAATAAGTAAATTTTACTTTTTTGTTCCCTTCCTAATAAAATCAATTATTCCTTACATACTTAGTTAATTAATTATGTTTTGTCTTATTAATATATGGGCTGGATTTTTTTTTAATTGTTAAAGATTTTACCACGCCAAACATTATTTTGGCAGCAGTGCCACCCACATTTATTGATTTTACAAGGATCCTTAAACCAGGTCTCCCTCTTTTCAGAATCTTTATTACTGTGAATAGCTAATTATGAATTTATTAATGATTAGTTATTATATCCCATACATGTAACGCAAATAACATATTAATTATAAAAGATTTTTACTTTATTTGCAAGAAGCTGAGTTTAAAAACTTAGATAATTTAAGCGCACCAAACATGATTTAAAACATTTTATATTATTTCCGGGTAGAAAAAAAATTTATTTGATAAAATCTTATCTCTTGGACATATTTTAGCAATAAAAGTGAATTTATTTGTTTCTTAAACGTTTATATGACTGTCTCTAACTTTGTGGGACCATAGTTCGATTCCATACCTTATTTACTTTTACCATAAAGGCCACAATATAACTATTGATAAAAAGTTTTGATAAATACTCTGATTGATAAAAATGGTAGTTTAATAAGATTTACGTTGATGATAATTTTCTATTAATTAAATTAAGTGTATAATGCTAATTGTGTTTGTTTTTTGTCAAATTTGATTTTTTATTACTAAATCAATTCTGGAAATCCAAACCTAATAAACTGGCCATTTCGTAGACAATTATTAATATAAGAGTAAGGAGGTTCACATAATTTAAAAGCAGGGAGAAATATTTTATTTGGTTTACGAGCTTAAAACACTTTACATGATAGCTCTGCTTTTTTAAGGTTTGGAAAGTATATATTTTTAGGTAAAAAAATATTGTAGTTCTGTACTGTTTTTAAGAATGTCTGTCTGTTGGCAAAGATACTTGCAATTTCTTAACCGATTGCAGTGCATATTCATTAGGATGTCTGCTAAGGGAGGATCTCGCATACATACAGTCAGGGTTTGTGTCTCCGTTAAAGATACGGCCGGATTTATTTATATTTGTAACTTAGGACCTCTGGAATCAATTAACCGACTACGGTGTGGTTTTTACTTTTATACTGGACCATATCCAGGTAGGTTTTAGCATTATTTGTGTATAATTAGGTGTTTTGTTGTGAGTCCCGGTGAAGGGTCAGCCGATTTTATATATTTATGAAACCACATAACTACTGTGGTGTATTTTTTATTATTTTGTTGAGTATTTATCCAGGCATTTTTAGTGTAAAATTATAATCGTGTGTTTTGGTGTGGGTTCCGGTGAAGTGTCAGCTGGATATATACATATATATATATATGGAACCACTTAACCGATTGTGATGTAGTTTTTCTTTTTTTCTAGGATATTAATCCAGGCATGTTGTAGCATGATAAATCAGGTGTTTTGGAGTGAGTCCCGAAGACGTTCCAACTGGATTTTTTTTATGTTGCCTAATATTTATGGTTTATTTTAGCCCATTTTTGTGTTGTTATTTAAATCTGAAGGAATTCCATTTACTCACTAATAGATTTTATATGTCAATAGGATTGGTTTGAGATTCCCCGGTTAAGTGTTGGCCTGACATGCGATGACGTAGTTTGCTGGTTTACAGCAAGGTGTAATAAGTCATCTCGAAGGTAGCGGAGTCAGAGTGAAAGTTGAAGGCGTGGAGTTGGAGTTTGTCTCTCGGTGATGTTCCGTTAGTCCTAACAGTGAAAAGTTTGGCGTTCAAAATTTTCTGAGGATGGTAGAAATATTTTGGTTTGAATGATCGTATTTTTAAAACCAACTATATCGTTAGTGAGGACGTGGTTGTATCTTAGTAAAAATTTAATTTTTAAATGTCAATTGTTCATTTGTTATTGCACTTTAGTTTTCTACGTGTTATAGCTTTTCATTGCCAAACAAGAATCATAATATTATATCCACTTCACATCTGTTTGTTGGAATTTTCAGAGATGGTAATTAAAAATAAAATATGCTCTATTCAAAAAACATTTAAAGAAATATAGGAAATTTATTATATTGCAAATATCCGTGCTACAGCGAAAGGGTTAACATAGCTAAGAAAAGATGTAAGAATATATTTATATATCAAACAAAATTTACAACCACGTCTTACTACCCTTCTGTGATATACGAATAATAATACGCGAGTGAGTTATGGAAAAGGAGAGTGGATTGAGTGTGGATGTAACCATATTTACATGGAGGAAAATTCGAAACAATTAAGGAATAAACACCCTCAATAGGCATGGCTGAGACTCTAGCCCTAACTTCCCTATCATCGACAAACTGGACTAGAATTGCTAGATATTCAAACACGTCAAATATGATTCGTTTATCAACTAATCGATTGTTTGCGTGTATATATTTTTATCTTATAAAACATAATAATGTATTTATTTAGCCTAAAGACTGGCTCCACTTGCCTGGTATGTATAAGCAAACCTTAGCCCTCAATATCCATTTTACCAATCCAATACATTACAAAGTAGTGGGCAAAAGTGTATTCATAAGCTCAAGGGCAAGTTTGATATCAAGGAGGTGGGAACAATTTACTATAAAATTCTTATCACCACCCATATTCCATCCCTGTTAGTAAAGATGTAAGGATTTATTGATTTAGGCCTACATTAATTTCTAGGTAGGGCTTTTCACGCTAAATTGGTTATTTTAAAAAGTTTTTTAATACTACGTTTAAACATTTTAAAATAGTTCCTGGCTCATTACTGTGGCATAGATATTTTAAATTTGCTTATTCCTTTTTTTCAAGGAAGCAATATATTAATATGTAAGTTTATATAATTCCAGATTATGTAGGTTCAGAACCAAATAATATATATATATATATTTAGTGCCGCACCGCACCCATTCGGGTTTTACACCTGTATACTATTTACTCTAATTTGTTGATATTAAGGAAGGTTGAATTTACATGAAGTGTGACCACATTTGCGTGGAGAGATAGTTGAAAATCATTTAGGAAAAACCCTCTCAGTGAACCCGAATATACCCGTCATTATCAGTCTAGTCTATTTAGAGGGTAGCATCTAAGAACATGTGACCACCGAGACGGTTGAATCGTGTTTACGTATATAGTCTTCTTATTAAATGATATCTTTAATTTGTTTCGTTTGGCCTTTTAGTCAGTGCCTATTGGTTGTTGTCATGAAATTCGTACAGCAATCCAATCCTGCTCCGTGGTTTAATAGGCCAGCCTGGCCTGCATTCACCAAACACACTATAAGCAACGTCCTCTCCAGCCATGCGTTTCGTTAGTTTAGAGTGTTGTTATAAATTGGATGTTACAGGCTAGGCTTCCAAAGTCAAGGAGGTATTAGACAAGAGCATTTCCTAGGAGGGTCAAAATAAGGAGTGGAGATAGGGGAGGATCTTATATGAAAGAGTGTGAAGAAGACAACGTATAAACTAGCTTGGATGTAAAATTAATGTAGTCCGTTTTGCCTATGACAAGGAGGTCAGGGCTCGAATCCTGATTGGGTTTAATGAGGTGGTATTTATTAAGTGGTTTCTCATGCTGTTTATTCCAGTTAATCATGGCGTGGAGGACAAGGTTCGAATCTTGTGCTATAAATTATGCACATGAAATACCTCATTATTTTGAAAATAATTGTTTATAGATAAAATTTAACTCTATTCTGGTTAATATCTGACACCATTTTTCATCGTAGGTTTTTATATTTCTTTTTCTGTTCTTGCAAATCACGTTTTTACGTGACTTAAACATATTATTTTATTATATAAATGAGAAAATTTGGCAGCGTAGTTCGAAAATTGAGATATATATATAAAAAAATTAAAGTGAATACTATGGATAATGTCTTTAAATAAAAGTATTTTTACTTCGTTGTATGAATTTACGGCTGCTATTATGTTTTATTTGCGACTTTAACTCCACTATAAACTCCTTACTAATTATCTTTCGTTCTTGGCTACGTTTCAAGGGAGAGGTTTAGGAAATCATGTATGAACTTGAGTTGGACCTAAAATATTAACTTTTTCGATGGGTTTACCTTGTAACATTCCTTGAACTACTGTTGGATGTGGTGTATTAGGCGTTCGATTTTAGGCCAAAAAAATCACCATCATGTCTCACCCTTCGTTCGGTATATACGCATATATATTACTCTAATTGAGTAGATTTGAGGAAAATATAGATTGAAAGTTAATGTACCCAAAATTTGGTGGTGGTAGGGTGTTAAAAATTAGGGAAATCTTTCTCAGTACATCTATAAGGGATTCAAACCCCGAATTTACCTTGAATAGAAAACCAAACTGAATAAGCCGGAAATTTGGACCTATTGTTTAACTCTACCAATAGTTTATATTTTAAAGTCCAGTAGGCTATAATTTTGCTTTTTAATAATGATTAAATATATTTTATAACTTTTATTATATAATATACTTTCTTAAATGACTGGGTCAAATTGTTATTATTTATATTCCCATGAGTGGATCATAGGAGTAAAAACTTTCACATGATGGAAACATTGAAAATACGGCTCATTTGGCCAACCGTTGTTTGTTTCTAAGTAGGAGAACAAAACAAAATATATATTATTAGAGTGTTTGAAATGTGTTTCAAACTTATAGTTGACAGCCATGGAAAGATATGGACATTTAAGTGAAACCAATAAAGTAAGGATTCTGGGTTTAGTGAAGGCAGGGTACATGGACAATGAAATTTCGCGTACAATGCCGTGTTCGCGAAAAAAAGTTTCGCTTTGAATATTTAGATGGGAAATGTAAACAGACTAAAATTTCGTCATGCTTTAGGTAATTCACGCAAAACTACTCGGGCACAAGTTGCGCTAGTTGCTTTAGCTCAGGCAAGCCCCTATTTAACAAGTATACAAATTACTGCGTGGGTTGGGGTAAACTTGTCTAAAGACAAAATTTTGGAGAGGTTAAAAGAAGAAGGGCTCCACTCATTTACTGCTGCTTCAAAACAGAGATT
The DNA here is from genome assembly GCA_033556935.1 of Timema podura. Lineage (NCBI taxonomy): Eukaryota > Metazoa > Arthropoda > Insecta > Phasmatodea > Timematidae > Timema > Timema podura. The sequence continues at coordinate 14,048,660 of JAVRXN010000009.1, forward strand.
AACAGAATGACAGAAGCTAGTTCGACTGAATATCACAAACGAAAACTTATAACGGTCATTTTAATATTGAAGGAGAGCTACTTTTACAGGCGAAAAGGTATGGAGTTCATCAAATGATAGTCTTGTGCTAGTGTATCGCCCTAAAATACTCGTTTTCAACCACCCTATGTGCATCAACCACGCTATAGTGGTCCCTTCTCTGTCTCGAGCTGGGGGTGGATTTCACCTGTTGGTTTGGGAGTAATGTGGAAAATAGATGGACATTTAAATAAGGAACAATACGTGTGTATCTTGGATAGCGTAATAATGCCTTCTCACACTGTGTGAGAAAAGGTTGGTCTGGCGAGTGAAGCTAAGTAAAACAAAATGGATGCCATCACCCTCCTCAGTTGCAACCTTCTGAGAGTGATTTTGTTGAAATAAACCCACCATTGTACAAAATAGCTTTACAGAAGGAAAAAATATGATTGCTTTAGGCACTGTTCAATTCTTCAACAAACATATTTGTTTGTGTGAAAGTATAATTATATATTTCTTAATTTTTTCACATTCACTTAACAGTCTGTTTAACTGAGGTGGTAACGTGACATCCTAATGATCTAGAGTTTAGGTTTTCAAATCCAGAACGCTCCAATTATTATTTTTTTAATTTATCAGACTGAAAAAACATTTATTTTAAATTATTGGATTAATAAGCATATAATTTGTGTTATATACTTTGTATGTAAATATAGAAGGTATTTGAACCTACGTAGATTACCACAATATTCTTTTTTAAAAATAATTTAACAAAGTATTAAATTATAAACAGTGCATTAATTTTGAAATTTCGTATGTAGGTGATCATTTATAAATTAATTTAATGGGTCTTATAACATAAAAAAGTACACATTTAAAAATAAGGCTAAGCAATCTAATTATTAATCGCATACTAAAAACCTTTAGGTCATATTTATGTTTTAAAAATAGTTGCTAAAATAAAATAAAGTTTTACTGGATTCAAATTATTAACAAGTGAATTTTTATTCCGACCAAAAATTAAAATATCATATTCGAGCTAGAATTGATCTCGTGACTTCTTAGCCTTATACAAGCACGTTATCAAGTGAGCTAAAGAACATCTAGAATATGTTAAACGTTTAATTTATACTTATATAACCTGAGAAAATTTTGAGACAGTAAATTTAGTTGCAAAAAATTTAATATGGTTTCCTAATAGAACCAAACAAATCGTTATACATAATGCACTCAATACAATACTAGTGTTTACTTTAAGTTACGTATTTTGTACAATGGTGCGTTGTGGCAACCCATCACCTCAATCCTTTGGTACGTCACGGTTTTAAAGTGTTGTCAGATTGAAAATTAATTCGCAAGCGAAACAACGCCACGCCGACTCGCACGACAGTAGCAACATTTCAAAATTTGCACTGTTTTGGTACAGCATGCGATCTGCGAGATAATGAGTTGCGAGTTTGCTCACTAACGAGTTTTTTTCGCATGTATCAAAATTAGGAGTTCAGGGGGTGCCAACATTATTTTCTGTCATACCACTATTTAAATTCTACGCTGTTGGCATTGTGCGTGTAACTATAACCCAAAACCTCCAACCTTAACTGACCTCTGCCTCCTTTTCCCATCGTGGACAGTAAAAAAATAGGCCTATTTGGAGAGTGGAATAGGGAATAAACTAAGTTATTCAAATTTTAGCAACGAGTACAATTGGCCGAAATAACGCGTTTTTTTGTTTTTCAATGTAATAGATTTTATTTTATTTAATCTACGATATCCTTAAGGGTGGAACTTAAAATGACTTGGCGTGCCATTAGTGTCACGGGTTGGTCATCTCTGTCCTACTTGACTGACCATACCTGTCTCGTAAGGTGTTAGGCTGGGTAGGAGAACTGCCTGACTAGTCATTAGTCTGACGTCACTTATTTTTACAGCTCAAATGTTTCAAGACCTATAGCCCTGAGCTTCAGGGTGAGTCTCGGTCGAGTGTACTAAAGGAGGTTTTTATCAAATAATTTCCCACTATAATCAAATCTAATCTATTCACATACTGGTAAGTTTGCTAGTAATGCTACATTACTCCTGACTACACCACTATATTAATGTGTAATGTCCCCACGATAGTTAAGACGCAAAGCAAAGAAACATTTATTTCTTGAAAAATTAGTATACAAAATATACCAAATTTAATAACCAAAGAAGTTATTTATGGTTATTACTTCAATGTCAGAAAGCCTTAGCCTATAGGTCATTTATAAATAATATTATATAAATCTTATTTATTTGAGGTATTTAACATGCACTTTATGCACTAACTGATTATATCAGCACATGAGAATTTCTATGAGTGATATTGAGACGGCCTTCCAATTTTACCAAGAAAGGTATTTTCACACACCTTCCAGGGTTCTTTTATATGACACAATAGACTTGAGACCAACGGCTTCACTTCCCTTCCGAATGAAGTTGTACAACGTATTTCTAACGCTCCAGAAAAATCCATCGACCTTGGCAGGGTTTTAAATAATATCTAGGACCAGAAATATCAATATGTATAATAAAAATGTTTCGAAACATTTTTGTAAATTTTTGAGACACAATATTAATAATTATATTTTAAATATTGTTATTGTAACTGATTATAGTTCTACACATATTAAAGTGTATCGAATATGTATCTGATTAAAAAAATATGGAATAAGATATTTATGAACCACTAAATAAATCCCCACATAGAAATATGTAAAACCAAGATTTGAGATACAACTACTTAGAAAATATGTTATTTAATTTACATTGAATGTCTAAACTTGAAATAATAAATAAAGTAGGAAGAAAAAAAGATATATGTCCTTCTATAATCTTACATTATTTCTACCAAAATAACTATTTTAGGAATGAACGAAAATTAATGGCTTAAGCTACTTCTAATATTCTTCATATTCATTTTCTAGTTTTTAAACTATAATAATATAACAATACAAATTATGATAGAATTAAAAATAATAAACACACGAAAGTTACACTCAAAGTCACAATTCTTTTTTTTGGGTTCCGTACCAAGCATGGAACCCTTTTGAAAAACTCACGTTACATGTCTGTTTTTCGGTGCTACACAGATTTCAACATTTGAACGGTTGCACATATAAAGCCAAAGCTTGGGTTGCAGCTAAGTGCTAGCGTGCCCACATAAAATTAGTTGGTAAGAATTTTGAAAAAAAAAGACGAATAACGGAGTTTGTGAGTATTAAAGGTAAGTTTTATTATTATCATTTTTACCCAACTGTGCGGGGTATTTTTGGAAAGGTTTTACCGTGAGGGTTTCAAATATATATAAAGTGTAATTTTTTTAAACAAAAAATCTAATAAACGGGATTTTAAAAATTTTGGGAAAACTATGGAAAAAATTTGGAATATGTAAAAACATATGTTTTTTACAGTAAAAATTATTTTATTTATATGCAAACATACTTTTCTATATATTTCTATATTGCTCTCAGTACTTTTTCTCGTGAATGCCGCGTGCCCGGCAAAGATTTATCTGATTGCCAAACCCTTCCTTTATCTCTGACAAGACGTGTATTAATCACAACTTGTGATTGTGTGGAATGCCAGGCCTCGACCGTGGTTTGGATTCCACGTTAAACTGCTGGTCCTCCATTTCATCTCACAATCACACTACCATTACACATTAGCGTAAGTGCGTATAACCCGAACGGATAATAAGACGCGGTGATAGTAATAATAGTAATAATAATAATAATGATAAATAATGCCGCGTGCCGATAGCTTTCAATGGAGCAGGACCACATGAACAAGAAGAGGATGGTGAGCCTAGTTATTAAATCCAAATAACCTGCACCAAGTGCACACTTGTTCCATAATAATGCATGTATTAAAGATGTGTAAAGAATGAAAACTAGCCAAACAACGCATATTATTAAGCCGCATATTTATATTGCTGAAGGTTTTCTTACTAAATATTTTGTTTCCCAGATAAAGTTAAAGTTATATTTAATATAAATGAGTACACCTTAGTTTTCTTATTTTCTTCAATAAGTAATAACTCCTCACTTGGAGAGAAGCGTAGCGTCCTAAGGTTTAATTTTTAAAATTTATTTGAGCTATTTAACGTGCACTTTCTGAACCTACTGATATAATCAACACACGACTTTGATACTATCTTAAGACTTGAAAAGACCCAACATTCACATCCCATTAGCTCATCACTTTAAAAGGAGAAACACACATTTCACTAAAGCTAAAAGTACCGCGATGTAGGAATCTAACCTGGGATCCTCAGTTCATTAGAAAAAAAAAAGCTATCGATTATGTTAAGAGTCCCACTATCTTACCGTTGAATAAATCTGTAATTCGTGCTCTCGTGGGACTCTTGGTTTTGAAATAATAATAAATAATAATAATAATAATAATAATAATAATAATAATAATAATAATAATAATAATAATAATAATAATAATAATAATAATAATAAGGCAACCAAAAATTATTTGAGGAGTATGATATTTTAACATATAAGTTGTAGTGCAGACTAAACCAAAATACATGATTTATTTGTTCTTGAAATTAGCTTGGAAGGAGTAATAACTGTTGACTTACTGCAAGACGTAAATGTTTAGAAGATGTATGAATGTTAACTGCATTTGAAACTGTCAGTATTTTCCTAGGGCGTTATTTGATAAAGTGAATAAGGTGATCCAACCCTCTTTTTAGACAAGCGCCATTTAACTATTTTACGCTAAACTCGGACCTCCACAGAACGAACTATTTATTCATGTGTTTGAATGCCAGGAAAAAACTTCACTGTTTCTCAGATAACCTCCACATAACCAATCTTAAATCAATATACCAATGAAAGAGTATTTAAAGGAATTGCATACACATTCTTGTTGAGAGTTTTTTAAAATTTTACCACTGCATCTTACTACCCGTTCAGATAATACGCTTAAGTACTAATTATTCCAAGGGGCTAGGAATTGGGATGGTTGAATTTAAAGGAAGTGAACCCTCATTTGCGTGGAGGAAGAGTGGAAAACCATTTAGGAAAAAACTTGCCCCAGTTCACTCGAGCGAGATTTGAACCTCAATCTCCCGTTGTCAGTCTAGTTCAGTACGAAACTAGCACGTTATTTATTTTCTCCACCAAGGTGGGTCTGAGAGCTGTTGATAATCCCATTGTAGTAAAAACATTGTTGAATGGACTTAAAAAAGAAAGCCCCAAAATAATATATTATAGACCAGTGTGATATCTGCTCGAAATACACACAAAATTAAATATTTGATATCTTATAGTAAAAAATTACAAAGTAAATTAAATATTCTAGGAAATGTCGTAATGATTTATTTTCTACTGCATCGGTGGTCGCGTGGACAAAAAAATTATCATATGGTCCATTTTCTGTGATGGATGAAACACGGTTCTCATACTGGCCGGAAATATTGAGGGACGTTTTCCTACACTGTTAACCAATTTACCTCCTAACAAATGTGGTTACATCCTCTTTAATTTGTATCTTCTTCATCACTATCCCACAGTAATTATTTAAGGCGTGTGGCCCAGATGAGTAAAAGAGGTGGTTTAAATAGGTAATATTATATTACATATAAATATGCTCTTATACTTCACTCTGAACAATACTCTCCCCTTCGCGGAAGAATGGAGATTAACCTTCTAGCTGACCCACAAAATCCATTATCACTAGGCCTGTCAGCATTTACAGGTACTCACAACAAAACACTTGATTAAACTAATGTTAAAACCTGCCTGGATATAAATACAGCATAGTTGAAAAAACTGATATCTTACCGAATATAATAAACTACCTCGGAATCGGTTTGCTGTTCCAGAGATATACACAAATATCCAGCTGGTCCTTTACTAAGACTCACAACACAAAACCTGATTATATCAAGTTAAAACATGCCTGGATAAATATTACACACACACACACACACACAAAACTACATCACAATCGGTTAAGTGGTTTCATAGATATATACACATATCCAGCAGACACTTCACCGGAACTCATACCAAAACACCCGATTATAATTACTATAGTAAAAAATTCCTGGCTAAATACTCTACAGAATAATAAAAATTACACCACAATAATTATGTGGTTCCATAAATGTATACAAACAATCGGCTGGCCCTTCACCGGGACTCACACCGAAACATCTGACTATACACAAATAATGCTAAAACCCGCCTAGATATTGGCCCTATATTAAAGTAAAAACCGCATCGCAATCGGTTAAGTGGTTCCATAGATCCTACGTTACAGATATAAACAACACTGGCCTTATTTTTAACGGAGACACAAACCCTGACTGTATGTATGCTAGATCCTCCCTTAGCAGACATCCTAACGAATATAAATAAACGCACCACAATTGATTATCAAGTTCCAGGTATCTTTGGCAAAAAACAGACATTTTTAAAAACATTATAGAACTTACAATATTCTTTTACTCAAAGATATTTACCTTCCAAATTAAAAAAAAACATAGATATCATTTAAAGTGTTTTTAAGCTCATAAACCAAAAACAAAATTTCTCCGTGATTTTCATTTATTTAAACCTCCTCACGCTGATATTATATCAATACTTGTAGATGACATAATCAGTATTATGGTTTGGATTTCCAGAAATAATTTAGTTAATAAACAGATTTGACATAAACAAAAACCGTTAACATTATACATTTAATTTATTAGAAAGTGATGATTAACGTAGATCTTAATAAACTACAATTTTCTCAATCAAAGAATCTATTAAACTTTTTACGAATAGTTATATTGTGGTTGTTTTGGTAACATTAAATTAGTATGGAATCGAACTCTGGTACCACAAAGTTATGTTATATAGACAGTCATAATAACTTTTAAGAAACAAATAAATTCACTTTTATAACTAAAATATGTCCAATGGATAAGAATTTATCAAAATATTTTTTGTCTACCCGGAAATAATATAAAATAATTTAAATCAGGATTGGGACCCTTAAGTTATATAAGTTTTTATTTTAACTCAGCGTCTTAAAAATAAAGTAAATATATTTTAGATTTAGTTTGTTATTTGCACTACATTTGTGGAATATAATAATTGATCATTAATAAATTTTTAGTTAGCTATTCACAGTAATTAAGATTCTGAAAAGAGGAAGACCTGCTTTAAGGTTCCATGTAAAACCAATAAATGTAGATAGCACTGCTGCCAAAATAATGTGTGGCGTGGTTAAATCTTTAACATCTAAAAAAAGCCAGGCCATATATTAATGAGACAAAACATAATTAATTAACTAAGTATATAAGGAAAAATTGATTTTATTAGGAAGGGAACAAAATAGTAAAATCTATTTATTAGATCAAACCATTTGAACATCTCAAAAAGAAATATCTGCTCCTCCAGCACTCCTTTCAAACAGTCAAGAAATTGTTTAAGGACTTAAGGCTTTCTCTAAATCTGGCCTTGGGCGTAGCTAGGCAACCTATTCTGCAGTCATGTGTGGAGGTATAGCATACCACGTGGGCTGAGCAAATAAGTTGCTACCTTACAATCTCGACGGAGTGTACTTATGAAGGTCTTAGCTTCTTAATTTTGAGTAATTTACACATCTATTTTAATAACTGGGACATAACATAAAATGACTACTTTTATTTGTAAGTGTACTACCCATAATTCCAAATCCATCTTGATCTAAAAGTATAATATCCATAATTCCAATTCTAAGAATCCACTCTGTAAATAAATCTCAAGTGACTGATTATAATCTCTGACCTTCTAAGGTTATCATCACCAAATATCTTTAAAATTATAAATAATCATCAAACTGAACTTTTTCCCATTATCAGTTTTTGGTAGGGATCCAACTATAATCAGATTACTACACTTGAAAGGACATTTAATCTCAGTTAACTCTAATAACTAGGTTTGTATGGTTCCTCTCATGGTCCTTTGCTTGCAGCTCTCACATTCTCTTGCATCTGTGTCTACATCCATCCTTCTTGTCGGCTAACAATACTTCTATGCGATCTTAGGATAAACAAAATATAATATTTTGAATTTAATACTTGGAGGCTAATAAATGAAATGGCTCAAAATTTACAGATATAATACAAATAGATACGTGACGTTACAATGTATATTGCTATATATCATTTAAAATACTTTTCTGACACCCACCTGAGAAATGAGATATTTTCGGCTCTATTCCGAGATACAGACAGAGTATTCGAATCGCCTTAGAGGATGATGTTTGAAATACCCTCAAAAACCTTTTCCCCTTTTCTAAAAAGGAACCTTCCTTCTTAAATTATAAGACGCTGAACTCACTGGTTCAAAAGATATACTAGCAATAAACACATATAAAATAATACAGGATGGGGCCGAAACAATTATAATTTTAAAACTTTAATTGAAAATTGAATAGATCGCAAGAAATGGATTCAAAACAAATTCTTTTAAATCTGTATTAGGACACACGATTCTTACATTTTTCTGGACGAAAACACAATCACATTTTTAATTAAGAGTCCTCTAAATTATATAATTTGCGAAAATGTCTTTGAAAATATCACAAAATATTCGTTCTTATTGACAATACTAATTTTTAAATGCCTCTATTAATACTCTAAAATCATACTTTATTAAAAATTATTTTACACTGTATATTTGTGGAGTCCCCCCCCCCTTTCCCCTAAATGCTTTGGATACACTTAGCTATCTATAGTTATGCCAAACATAAACAATCGTAACATAACCATCACTTAAAGTAATGCAATTAGTGGTTTGAGTTCCGTTTAGATAATTTTTATAATTTAATTTTTTTTAATAATTTTGATCCAGATTTGACTATTATTTGTGGCCTAATAAATATGTTTCCCAGGAATTATTTAGTATAGGTCACTATTAATAATTAATAAATACATATGCCCTTTTCCCTAAGAAACAACTATATGCCTATAATTTTATTTATCATGTTAAACACTCCCCAAATATCAATTTTAATTTAAGTATTTAAAACTATATAAAAATGAATTTTAATAAATCATTTGTCAGTAAACTACTCTAATTTGGGGGCTTAAAAATGCCTCAAGGTATTACCATAATATATTATGTAGATATTAAATTTTGAAAGAAATCTAAATCTACTCAAGATGTTACCATAATATAATATATAGATATTAAAGTTTGAAAGAAATCCATCAAATCGTTTTCGCTTGAACCCTAGAGACATACAGACAGGCAAGGGGTCAGACAGAAAAAAACAACACCTTTTTGTTTTCGAGGGCACATAAAACGCAAAGATTAAATATAATCTGTAGGTTGAAAATGTTCAGGATCCCAAAGCAAAAATTGTTTTCTTTGGCGACAAGCGACAAATATCTCTAAATTTCAAAATATTTTAGGAAGGTTTCACCTATTTTGGCTAGTAGCTCAAAGAAATGAAACAACATACAACCTCTTGCTGTGAAAAGAAATTCAATCCTTTTATATAAAAAAACTAAAATATGTTAAAACAAAACAATAGCAAATGCTTGAATTCTGAAAGTTATTGTAATATATTTACACTATAATAAATGTTCCATTATCTCTATTAACAATACAAAACACTAAATTAATTCTACATAATATTATTTCAACTAAAAATTTAGTAGAAATGCAGTCGTTATTGCACTCCTTACATTACTATTATGAATTATAATGTTACAAAATTTCAATATATCTAATGTTATTAAACAAATGAATGGCAAAGTTGAGGAAATATTTATATACCACTAATAATATTTACATATATATATTCAATGATACTCAATAAATAATACTGAATAATTACACACACAAACACACACACACACACACAAATCTGATATGAAACTTGTTCCAACTAATTTCACAGTTAGAATACAAAGAAAAATAGGTGCTATACCTCTCTAATATTTGCACTAGAACATCAAAATTGCACACAGTTTTGTAAAGCCATGTTATTTAAGACAATCATGCTTTCATTGAGAAACAACTTTATTTATTAAAGTTGCTATACCATAGTTGATAACGCTTTCAAAACATTTAAAAATAGTTTATTACTATCATCATCAATTAAAGTCATTTAGTTCAATAATTCATTGTGATTTCACTGTAAATACATACATAGTTCAAAATAATAGCTGACTAATTCTTAATATTCACATTATTAATTTCAATGTTTTATTAACATGAAATAAAATACAGCAACCCTAGTGTATTTATTGATGTCAATGACTAAAATATTTTTTCTTTTCTTTTAGTAAACAGCCTAGTTCAGCTCAGCCAATCTCAACATTTTTCTTGCTTTGGGCTGTGCTTGACTTCTTTATTTTAGTTTGCTCAGGTTCCATATAATTTGGATTGTGGATAGGCATCGAACGTGGATAGCATGGGTCTACTAGCTAAGGCAGTAAGCAATCGAAATAAAATAAGGAAAGCTTAGTCACCATTTCCCAGAACAGGTTATCACGTTCGATTCTTTCTTATCGTATGTATGGCACAACTGGTGTCCATATAGCAAATATGCAGTACAACCAGCGTGTTACATGGAGCTGACCTTGGACTTGATAATAGTACTTATGACGCCTGTTTATTCCATCGATCCTTTTATATTTGTTAAGTTTCCAGAATGTCACCTTTTGTTGCAAAATGGCTGACTCAGGACTCATCTGTTCTGCTGATGATGGACATCTTACCTCTACTATGCCATCATTTTCGATTAGACCCTCTGGTGTAGCGCCGAGGAATGTCAAATCACGGTCAATAAAGAAACAACAGCGTTCAACCCGAATATTCAAAATTTCTTCCAACTTTTCTATGGCACGTTCTTCATTTTCTTTTCCGTATGACTATGAGCTTAGGTGTTGGAGATCAGAGTACAGTATTTGTTTGACCAAATTTTCATAACCAGTTGATGGGAGCTTGCAACAAACTTGTCCAAAATTAGACGTTGTTAAACGTTTCCTTCTTTCTTCTAGCCATTGTCTAGATTCACTCTGATTTATGGTTTGATGTTCAGAGTTTCACAATTCTTCTTCGGAATATTAGAGGCTATTTTGAAACTCTTTTTTAAGTAACATAAAATATTTTTCTGGCAAATCTGGGCGTTGAGAATTTGGACCATTGTCAGAATCCATTTTATTTTTGGGGGGGATGGGGAAGAATAGTTTGCTTGACCGTGTGGGCTTCGAGTGATGTGAATCTTCACGCTTTCTTCGGGTGAGACACATTTTTCGACGCTTGCGTGCTTCTTCCAACTTTGTGAATTTTCCCGGACTTGATCCATACAATTTTTTGTGTAGTTTGTAATGGAAAGAGCCAGAATTGTAACTTACTACAGCAACAGCACATCGCGCTTGATAGGACCCTCTTTGTGTGAAATTGATGCGCTTGCCGCCAGCTTTTTTTCTTTCTTTTTTACAGTGGCAGTAGTGCTCAACACAGTTGTTGTCTACATTATACAGCAGGCTGCGACAATGAATGGTAAGGGTTTGAGCTATAGATTTCAGCTTTTGTAAAATACCACTTTCTTGAAGCTCTGGAATAAGATTTTTTTAATTTTCTTTTAGTCCTGTGCAAAAATAAGGAGCACAATGTTGGTGGTCTCCAAATATGATTTGTACTGTTCAAAAGGTCATCTTTTAATTAATCAATGCGCTCTTGCAACTGCCCCGCCTCATTCTTTCTAAATTTTGCAGCTTTCACCACTGCCCCACGTAGCTGCATACATTTGTCAGTGATTTTTTGTTGAAGATAGAATGGTCCATTTTTGCCGTTTTTCCACAAATCTTTCAACTTGATGGAGTAGTTCCAGAGAAGATGATTACAGCACTCCAATTTTTGTACCGTCAAATTTCTATATGGACGAGCCTCAAGAAGCCGCTTGTATGCGCTACTGTCACCATCAGAACTGAGGGTGTTGTATCGTAGGCCGTACATTTCTTCGCTCTTGCAAAAGGCCTCGTTAATAATAGCTTCTTCCATACTTGACGAGTTTGATCCTCTCCCCAATTTTTGAAACAAGTAAGCTTTTGAGGGGGGTTTTATTCTTTCAGCGCCCGGTCACAAAATGTACAATATTTGTTTTTAACTCCTATGTACAATACTTTCTTAGTCTTGTACCCCACAATAGCGGCCTGAAGGAAACAAAACAAAAATAGGTATAGTGACAGTACTGAATACAGAGTTATAAAATGCCTAGCTACTGTTGTGAAAGGCACAACATTTTCTCAACAATGATTGGATGCTTCTTGAAAATAAGAACCAAAGTAGTTGACTTTATTAATAGCAACGGGACGTATGTAATTATTCACATGGTGTACAAATAGATTAGTGAAAGAGTATTGGCGCGCTAAAGCCATAGGTGCTATGTTCGAATTTTATGTTTAGGTACTCATTTTATATTCAGGCATGGATAATAATTATCTAGGTGTTTTGTACACTTTAAAATGTACATTAATTTTTTTTTTGTTTAGCCCAACGTCTTACTACCCACCCGGCTTATACACATTATGTACTAATTACGCTAGTGTGTTAGGTATAAGGACGGTTGAATATGGAGGTAGTGACCAGCATTTGCGCTAAGGGTAAGTTGGAAACTACTTGAGAAAATACACGCTCAGTATAACCATTCAAGGATTCGAGCCTCGTTCTCTCCGTCATTGGCAGTTTAGTTTATTGTTACCCTTAGCCCTTTCGATCACCGAATTGGGTTAGGATAGTTTGAATGCATTTCAACAGGGATGAGGTGAGATGTCTATGGAAATATAACAGTAAAATATGTAGGATGATAATTATTCCCAGCGCAACTGGCTAGGTTTTGAACCTTGACATCTTTATTTACATTGACCCATTCTAAACCAAGAGTGATGTATTAGACCTCACGGGGATAATATTTACTGTGTTGTTTTTAATTTCAAATTCAAGCTTTAGGTATAGTACGAGTACAATCTATTGTGGTTGTGTCTTGACTTATAAAGTTGAACGTTCTGGAACCTTAAAGTCATTGATTAACATTATGGCCTAATATAAAAAAATAATATTGTGTGTTATGATTATTTATATTTATTTTATAGATTCAGAATAAAAATAACAATTTAAACCTAATCCAGTGTATTTTACATTGTATTATGTCACCATCCCTTGCCAACCACATTATTTTTGCGACCAAAATTGACAAATATTGTATTATAAACTATCATTAGTGTTATTTAATAAGTATTGATAATATCTATTAAAATTGACAGCTATAGGTCACGTGACCTGACGGATGTATACATGAAAGTAGATCTATTTATTTTTATAGTGCCTTCCTATGAAAACTTGACTCTACTTTCCACTAATTTTTGGAGTATTGACATCTAGAAGGCCTTTTTTAATACTACATACCACTATATAGTAGAATTCTTGATAGAAAAAATGGCCTCTCAGACAATAATTCCTACAAAATTCGGTGTATGAGCCTTGTGTGGAGCGCTTTAGTTTACATTGAGAATTTCATACTACAACCGAAACCTCTAAGAAATTAAACTTTTTTTAAATATTATGTTGTTTATTAATATAAATTGGGAAGATGTGGATCTTAAATTTTCTAAACTTTTGCCACCATTTTCATTAGACCATATGATTTTACCGGTTAAAATATTAGCATATCTAATATTATAAATTAAGAGTAAATAATTATTGTTGTTCTTTGTTTTATCTGAGGTTGAATCAGATATATTTTTAACTGATTTCATATTAATTACGATCCTTGGTATTGAAGTAATATTTTCCGAGTCCATGTAATGATTGATTTAAAAACAAATGTGAATGGTTATTACTATTAATCATACTAACTAAAAATTCTCTTGGATTATATAAAACTCGATCAAATTTAATATAATATATTTCACATTATGGATTATACACCAGTTATGAAATACCTCAGACTTGGAACATACACTGTACACAGTCAAAGTATATTAATGGTCAGGCGGACAAAGGTGTCGGTTCCGTCTTGCCTGAGCTATAGCTCAGAGGTACAACAGTCTTTTCACCATAGGAGTGCTAAATAATTGATGATAAAGTAGTTTTATCAAATGCTTCCAATTAATACTTCCCTTGGAATTACTGAATTATAAAACTACTGCTAGCAGTCATTTACCACTCTTCCTATGTTGAGTCGACTGTATCAGGAATGTCAATACTCGAATCCTAGTCTGATTTACCAAGTGTGGGTATCTGACATTGTATCCCACACACTCTCCCTCCTTCCAAATGCAAGTACCCTTCCTTTGAATTCTACCTTTCCTAAATTATAACCCCCCATTTGTGTAAATAAACAGATAAATATAAATTGTATTTCCTAAATGGCTCTCTACGAAAATGTGGGTACACTTCCTTAAATAATAACCATCCTCATCCTTAACTTAACAGAGTAATTAGTACATATGCATACAACCCAAACGGTTAGTCATACCCGGTGTTAATAAATAAAATAATATAAAGACTATTTGGGCGCGTATCATATGATAAGTAAATGGGTAAAAACTATGTTGCCTAAACAACTTAAATAAAAAAACACAAATTTTATGTAACATAATTATATTATTAAATTTTAAAGTCTAATATGTTCAAATTTACTTTAAGATAGTTTAATTTTTTTAAATAACGTCATTTGAGTTGTTTTTTTAAAATGGAAATATCCAAATATCAAGGAATTACTAGATGGCATAGATTAGAATGCTAGGTAATTTTTTTTTTATAAACCTGTAGGATTGTTGCATGTGTTTCCACTCCTAGGAAGAAATATGACTTGGTTTTAACCTTAAATATAGTTCAGTTAGGGCAGATATCATTTACAAACAATGCATATTACTACCCTTTGGAATGTACACTATAGAATAGATATGAGTAAGATAGAATTTGAGAAAGTGTACTTGAATTTTTGTAGAGGGAGAGTGGGAAATCATTTATGACTAGCTACCTCAGTACAACCGCTGAGATTCAAAACCCATCCTCTCTGTCGCCGGCAAGCCAGCCAAGAGGAGACTGACACTTTTTACCACGCGTTAAGTGGTGTGAATTGTAAGGGCCATTCTTGATTGTTTTTAATTTTCTTAAAAATTATTTGCTTGTGTATTTTCTCTTAGCTTACCTCCTCACCTGTCCTTGATATTAACCCTCACTATTGCTTAAGCTTAGCGTAATATTGGACAAATTATAAAACATAATTATCTTTAATATATGAGTGAAATAGTTTTAGTGATTTTTTACATAGGGTCTATCATTTTAAATATAAGTAGTTTTGCTTTTGTAATAATATTATTTTGAAACATTTTTACAATTTATGGTGGTTATAAAACATTTCATATTTTAAAACTCTTCAGATTTACATCGACTCCCATTTAAAAAGCCATTAATGTTTTATTAAAGATATAATTAATTTAACAGATTATTATAAAAATGCAATTTACAAAGGTTATCTTAATCAAAAACAGTTTTCATTATCAACGTGAACATGCTTTATGTGGTGGTCCCCCCCATCCCCATTCTCTTCACAACTTACTATCCTTTCGGGCTTATCTGCATATTTACACTGATAGGACAGGAATAATGAAGGTAAATACTATAGGAAAATTACCCAAATTTGTATGAAAGGAGAATGAAAATAATTTAGGGAAAACACGCTAAGTAAATCCGTCAGGGAATCAAAACCCAGCTTCTCCAACATCAGTAAATCAGTTAGATTTATGTTTTTGAGCAGTTTAACATAGGAAATACATACCATTGTGTGTTAAACTAGGGAACAAACGAAATAAATCAATAGTATGTCTTGTAAGTTAGAAATCAAGTATTGATAATAAAACTTACCACGCCAGAGAGCGAACTAAAGTTGGAACGATAAGAACGCTTAGCCCAGCTACTTGTACAGCAAGTCTCGATTCTTCCGAGCAGCCATCTTCAACTCTTCCATGGATGTCACAAATAAATCATCACAATTAATGTCGTGATACTTACTGTAGGCTCGACTGCTCATAAATGGCATGTTCATGGCTACAGTAATCTCTTCTAGATGAGCAATACCACCTCTTAGCACGCCTGACACAGCTGAGGAATTGATTTCCATTCTTGATTGATCACATGGATCATCTGTAAATATGTTTTGCTCTACTCCACAGTCGTTGCACAGCTTCGCAGTCCACACCTTGATTCTTTGGTCAGTTCTATATTTTCTAATTTGCAGCTCAGTGGTCCATGTTCTGTTATTTTACTGAGCGCTTTTAAAAAGTAAGAAAGTTCTACAATTCTTCTGCCAGCTATTCCAAATATTATATTCTTGTTTTTTTGATGTTCTGTGGTAAGGTTTTCTAATATTAATTAGTATTAATTAAGATTGCATTGATTGTTGTCACTAGTTTCTTGCTGTACACAAACTATTTGCTCTACTTATACGGATATTCTCGTTTGAGTTTCTAGATACTTTTTAAAATTCAAACCTTTCTGCTTTTTTTTTGTGATCTGAAGGATGCTTTCTCCCATTCTTTTCCACCATTTTGAAAAAAAATTGCAACAAATTATAGTACTACTAATATTACACCCATTCAAACCAATACAGCACTAGCACCTGACGAACTTTGTGTCGGTGCTGGCTTGTTAGAAATTCTTCAGGTCTTAAAAGAGTATTGAAAGATAGCCGAGCTCTCCCCTTTCTCTACTTCTGTAACCAACCAAGCGTACTTAATGGGGTATTGACAAGAAAAGAATGGAGGTAAAGTGACCTATCTCCAAAATAATATTAATTCGAAAAGGCATGAAAATGTTTTTTTTGGGTTGATTAAATTTTTCCTTTTTATAAAAAACACCCAATTATAATTGTATGTTGCAAGCGTAAATTAGTTGGCATTATTAATGCCAAGTTAAAAATTTTAATTTCTCTCTCAATTAATAGTAAGAAGCTCAAACACATTTATTATTTTATATCTAATTTTTTACCTGATTATTCCATGGTTTTCTTAAATTTTGAGTTTGGCATAATCTTTTGCATATTGATACCTTAAATTTGACACAATAAATATTTTACTATCATTCATGATAATTGAGATATCATAAGATTAAGAATAACCTTTGGCTGACCCTTCAACTGTAAAGCTCCTTCTTAAGACTGTGGAAAGTTAGTTCACTCCAACCCAAGCCTCTCTAGGCATCACTGGTGCTAGATAATACAATTATTACAACATTTTAAAATAGACTAATACATTATTAACCATGTATTCCTCTTAATAATAAACAAATTGTCTCTGAATTACTATCTCATGAGCATCGCTTTATTTATATTTACTGAGATATGTAAAATTAAACTGTAAATATAAATTGGCACAATAATAAAATTAAGTTCACTACATAATTTAGCAATTTATATAGTTAAATGTATAATAGAACAATACAGATAATATTTATAAATATTTGTGTTTCCATTGAATCGATTACTTGATTTGATATTTTGTCAAAAGATGCATATACAACATAAATTATTTGCTTTATATAATAATTTATTTAATTCAAAATAATAAATGAATTAATAAAACATAATCTCAATCAAACAATAACATTTATATTTTTAGTTTTTAAAATATTATATTTATATTATGATAAGTTTATAAACGACAAAAAATTCCATTTTTAAAAAATGAATTAATTTACCATAACTATGAACACTATAGAGTAGGTTAAATATAACACATATCTCTTCTATTCAATACGGATCACTTCCAAATTTCGTTTCTTATACCAAATTATAGTGTCAAACAAAATCTCACATATCAGTGAAAGAGAACTCAGAGATAGACCAGCGATAAGGATGTAAAATGAAGTCTGTACATGACCTAAACCCAAAGGTTTCAAATCAACTTTCTTATCTCTATTAAAAGATGATAGCTTAATTTCATATTCATCATCGCTATACCACTTCTGGGGTAAGCCGGATTCAACCACTCTTCTGATTCCAACATCGATTCTGTCTTGAAATGGAGAAACCTGGGGAAAGTGAATAACCAGATGTGTCAAATAAGAACACTCCTCCATAACGTGGATTAGGGGGTAGCCATCTTTATAGTAGTCGTTTAGGTTTGAGTACAAGCTAACTCGAAATGAATCATCAACATAAGCCACTGTTCGGTTAAAGGCAACCGTGTCAAGCGTAGATTTTATATCTTTCTTAAAAGAAGCTCTTTTTAATATTGTTTCTGCAAGTGTATCATTAAGATCCATGCTTTCAAATATTTTTTGGGCACTATTTCCAAAGCCATCTCGGTGAATTACGGCTATGGCTAGGTCTGTCTCAACTAATTCACTCAGTGAATTGATATCTTTATAATAGTGTGGCTTGGTCAAGAAGCTTGTAAAACTTCCTTGGTATGCCCCCATCAATACCACACACAGCAACAAATAGGAACCAACAAAGCATTTTTGTGAAAAAGAAACTGATGGTAAATTTGTTCCACCACTCACAAATACACGAACAGTTTCTATTAATGTTTCCGTTTCTAAGGTCACGTCTTGTCTAAATAGTTTCCATGACAATGTAATCAAGGGCAGAGCACCTAAAACTAGTGACCAAGTATTAGTAGAGAAAGGCAGTATGATATTCAAGTACTGTGGAATACGTTGTGCTTTTGGTACTATGAATTTTACACAATGTAGTTCAATAGATGTTGAGGATGTATACATATTTTTTAAATGTTTAATAAAAACATTTCCATAAATATCAGGCACTGTTTCATTAATATCAGAGGTTTTGTCTTCCAAAGTACCTTTAGAGGGTTCTTGGCTTGTTGTATTTATAATCTTAAAAGTTGCGTTAAGAATCATTTTTATAATTTGGAAAGATTCATATTCAGCCTTCAATACACTTGATTTCAAACCATATTGTTTTAAGGATTCAGTCATTTTTATTTCATATCCATATGTATCTCTGAGTTTGTTTGAAAAAATGTTATTATTTTCACTTTTCATCAAAGTTTCTGATAAACTAGAAAATGATCCTTGATTTTTAAATTGATTGTAAAACAAGATTTTGGTAGTTGGTTCAGGTAGGTTGGTTTTGATTACGTAATTTGTTAAAGAAATTACAGGAAACCAAATTATAACTACATTCAATATACGAAACTCATCCCATGTCCTTTGACATGTATTTTTAAATATTGTTATATCTTTTTCATCTTGTGAAGTAACAATTATTATATAAGGTATTCTAGGATTACTCAAGAAAATTCCTCTAAATTGAGCCAGATTCGTCCAAAATGTCAGATCAATATTAACAACAAACCAAAATATCACTCTTGGTTCTACCTTAATACCATCAAGGGACAGATCATTTAGTTCTAAAGTACGGTTCTCATACATGTATAAAGTTAAAGTAGGAAAATATTCCATAAAGTACCTTTGTTTTAACAATTCATTAGAAACATGGAGACAGTTTTCTTGTATTACCACGACGGACAGGGGGCGAGGCCCACTTCTCCGAATAACGTCAATGATTGAGTGAATAGTCTCTGTGATGCTGTTATTAGGTTCACTATGTCCGACAGAAATATTAAGTTTGGTTTCTATATCTCTTACAAAACACATCAAAAAAATAATAAATATCACTTTCATACTTAGATTCACTTCAATTTTATTTTTTAATAAGAAAATAAACCAAATGTTTTAGTTGGGTAGCTATACTAAAAAATCTTGCAGAAGATTCTTTCTTAAAAATACACAATTTATATGATTGATTTATATTTACTTATATATTATTGCTTCTCCATTTTAATTTAATACTTTTTAACTAGAACCAGATAATAGAATATAACAATATAGCTTTGTTTAGATTATGCCGACAAAAGTATAGTACTCCTTATATTACCATATCCTAGTTCCAGCTTGTTCTTATATAATGATTTACAAGTTGTGGAAAGATATAATCAGCCTTCTCTGAAAGGCGTGACTTGGATTGCTGCTAGTCCAAGATGCTGTTATTAAGTTGTTTATGATCAAGATAAAAACTCATATAGAAAAATAATTGCATGTAAATAGGTACTATTATATATCCTTTTAAATGTAGATAACATTTTACAAATCAATTATGTAGACGGGTCCACTTTTATTTTCCTGGAATCCAAGTTAGTTTTCATGGTCTTTATTAAAAGTTTGTTACAAAAAAGGAATTCAGACCTAATCGAATTGGTACATAAGATGAATTGATTCATCGAAAGGCAGCCAATAGGCTCTTTATTCACACGCCTGAGACGGTAGACTATTTAATCTGTAGTTCTTTAATATTTTACTCTTTTGTATTTATTTCATCTTTAATTGGGTTTATTATATAAATGGTAACTATATTTAAATGTTAACTATATTTAAATGTTTAAATTCTATTTACTAACGTATCTATCTGGTCCGAGCGTAGTATCGACGAGCTCTGGAAAATATATCGATGGTCTTGTGGATAATTTCCTATGCATTCATAGAACTGTTATAAAGTTATTGACCTTCGATTGCATGAAATGCATTGAGTTTGGTCAGTTTTGTTGCTAGTGATTTCTGTTTATTTACGATCACTCTCGTTCTATAAACGTATATTATTGTATTATGTTTTGTTGTATTTAAGATGTTTAAAGAACCCTTTGCCATTAATATAATGAATTAAAATTAGTGTATATTATGTCTATGACCATCTGGGTTGGAGAGAGACAATCCCAGAAGGCTGTTCAAGGACTTCAAAAAATAAAATAAAACGCATTTATGAATGACGTATTAATTTTTTGTGTAAAGTGAAAATTGAATTTTAATTTAGTAATTTATTAAGTGCGGTATATCAGTATAGACTTTTGATGAAGAATATGTCTTACCATTTATTAAATGTATTGCAATAGTGAACTCACTGGGTAATCAACCAAAAACCATCAATTTAGGGGAGCGGTTGCTGATTTATCATAGCTCCACCATTAGTGAAGATCATATTGAAGGTTTTATCTTTACAACCGGGTAGTTTTTGTGAAGGGAGTATCACTCCAGAAACCAGCAAGACCAAGGTACTTTACACCATGTACATTTATTCCTTTTAGAAAGGAGATTAATTCAAATAGCTTATTCACCCCATAAATAACAAACTTTTAGCAAGATAACAAAGGGAGTTCATGTTGCTTTCTTACAAGCGTCACTTTTTCATCCATCTTTGAAATTATATATGATCAATTTTAAAAAACACCTAACGTGGTTTCGCAAGACCTTCAAAATACCATATTATTTCAATCTCTTAACTAAATATTATACTTCAACCAGAAAATAAGCTAAACTATATTCAATTCACATATTTAAATGTGTTTATTATTACTTAAACTTCACTATTATTCGTCTTGGATACGACTTGTAAATTGTATGTATATGTCATTTATCTCAATTAACACTGGCACAGTTATCTAAATGACTGACCATTTATTTATTCAACAATCTCTGGTTGTGTTCCTGTAATACCTCCATTTTTAATTATTAGCTCCTTTGACACTTGGTGGTCCCAAAATCAATGATCATGTTTGCCGGTTGTCACTGTTGACTCTCCTCCTCCCTCGCACCGACTGACTCCCGAGGCCTGCCCACCACGCCTTATATACTCTCGCTTGCGGGCGGAAGGTCGTGGGAAGGTCCCGGGGGGACAGCCGAGGGCGAGGAAAAAGGAGATACGGCCCTTAGGCTTTATTATTATTATTATTATTATTATATTATTATTATTATTATACAGAACAGGGATACATTTAATATACAACAGGTTCAATAAGTCTGTATTTACATGTTCTAAGTCGAACTCACCCGCAGTTTGCGTTTCCTCTTCCAGTAGCTCTCTCCAGACGACTCTGGATGGGTAGTCAGCCGGTTTTCTCTCCGTTGGTACCCAGAAGGTCCCCAGTCCGTGGTCCGTAGGCTATTCATGACGTGGAGGTGTAGATTCCTGGTGCCCGGTTTATTAAACACTAATCCTTTCCCAGACGCTATAGTGTACACCGCTGATGTGTTGTCCATCCCTAGTCGCAGACATCTGGGGTGGTCCTTTTGATACTTCCATTGAAGAGCCAGCAGCCCAGCGACCACTTTAGCCTCGTTTATTTCAACGGGCTCGCGAATTCTTTGGACGAGCGCTGCGTTCTCCTCCGGATCGTACGCCACCAAACTCCAAGGAGTGGCGTCGGAGAACACGAACTTTGCTTCGTGTTGGGGCTGCTTCCATGTCGCCTTAATCCACCGTGGTAGACTGAGGAGCTTCTTGGAGATCTCCGGGCATCACCGGTATACCCGCGCGATGGCGTATCCCGGCCACATCAGGTTGTAGCCGATCCAGGCTATGAAGCCCGCAATTCTTTCGGTCTCCTTGTCATTTGCTTCTCTCAGATGTCTCAGCAGTGTGACCGCCTTATTGTGAGAGTCTTCGGTCAGTATTACGCTGCTAGCAGTCATGTGGACCACGAGTCCAAGGTAGATGAATTCTCGGTTAGCTGTCGTAGATGATTTCTCTTCATTAAGTACGAAACCCATTGATGATAGGAGAGCTGGTAACTCTTGTAGGCTGTCTGCAGATGGTCCGTAGAACAATAGATCATCGAGATACACGATTCCTTTGACTTCTAGGCTGAACTCGGTGATCGTCTTAACTGCCTTTTGCATAACTCCCTGGAGGACGGAGGGCACCATTGGGTGTCCCATTGGGAGCCTTGTTACTGCGTAATTTTGTCCTTTATAATACACCCCCAGGTTCCAGCCGGTGTCTTCTTGCAGAGGTATGTGATAAAACTCTGACCGAAGGTCTGTTTTCCACAGGAAGGATCCTTCTTGTATATCTTGAATTGCTCTTCCGGTGGTCTTTAGCGAGAATCTGGGGGTGTGGATGAACTCGGACCATGGCGACAAGTCCTGTATGACCCTGATCCCGCCGTTCCCTTTGGAATTAGGAACAGCGGGAAGGCGTTCCTGACCCGGTCGTCCTTTCTCAGCATCCCCGTTCTCTCCCAATCCTGTATGACTTAATCCATTGTTGGGGATGACCTGGTTCTGCGGAAGATGAATGGTGCATCCGGTGGCCTCGGTAGATTCACTCTCCTTTCCAGTCTTGAAAAAATGCGTTGGTGGTTCCAGTAGATGGGCTTCAGTTCGGGCACGGCCTGGCTCTGGTATTGGCAGTCTGATAATCGCACCTGGGGTTGCTCGCCGTCTTCCAGAAGGAGCTGTTGGAGCGTTCTTCCTACGTTGGGGACCAGTGATCCTTCTTGATCTCCAACGCTCACCTCATCTTCATCCTTCCGCCTGCGGGCGAGAGTATATAAGGCGTGGTGGGCAGGCCACGGGAGTCAGTCGGTGCGAGGGAGGAGGAGGTGCCCTCTCTCACGTCCAACTGTCCTCGCTCCCTCCCCGTCCCTCGCTTTTATACTCAACGAAGGAGAGCACGCGCGCGGAACGGAGAGGAAGGTCGAAGACAGCGAAGTGAGCGAGGGAACCAGGCGACCTTTATTGACCTGAGAAGTTACATAATACAAGAGGGTAATTCAATAATAGTACAATTAAAAACTTATTTTTACCGATGAGTCTTCTCAGCGTACGTGGCCTCTGCCACGTCGTCGGACAGTAGCGAAGGGCCCACCTCCACCTCGTCTCGAGGGCTGGTATTGGTAGACTGGCCTCGGTGCTGGTGCTGGCACAAAACAACACAAAAAAATTTAATATAATTTCTGTTCGCCCTGGTAACGATTAACTCTGGGATAAAAGGGTTACGGAAGGGTGTTTAGAAGTTATAGTCCTCAGAGCTTTAAACATTGCATAATATTAACTATACATGGAAATATTATAACTCCGGTAACATAAAATTAACTTAATTTTCCGGGAAGTTAATTAATTTAAATATAAATGCTTGGCGAAAATTAAAAGTGATATATTCAGTTCTTTGTTACAGTCATTATTTTATAATAAATACATAGGAATAAGACTTTTTACTTTCTCTCTATCTTACAGGTAGAGAAAGTATTGTGATCGTCAAAAAATCGAAGTCGAGATTTTGATGAATTTTGGCGTTTCATGACTTCCTGAATCCGAAAAAGTGGTTTTTGAATTTCCGTCTGTCTGTCTGTCTGTCTGTCTGTCTGTCTGTCTGTCTGTCTGTCTGTCTGTCTGTCTGTCTGTCTGTCTGTACCTCCAACTAGAGCCTAAACTATTTTACCGATTGAGCTGAAACTTGATATCTTGGGTTTTCATAGGGTTGCCCCGAGGGGTTTTTGGAATTGGACATCTACCCCTAAAATTAAGGGTAGTTTACTGAAGGTAAAAAACAGAAAAAGTCGATTTTCTCAAAATCGGCTCTAACGATTTTGATTAAATTTCATTTATGAACATTAATAAATATTCCAAACAAAATGGCTACCCTCAATATTTCGGCAAAATCGCTTTAAGGGCTCCGGTCTGATGCGTAAATTAACATTTTTTATAATAGCTCCGAAACTATTTGAGATATGAAATTACTTAGCATTACAAATATGTATATATATTTATAATACAAATATTTTATTCGAAACATATTTTTATAAAATCAATAATTTTTAATCTATACGCAATTATATATATATTTTTAGCTTTTTGGACATTAAAGCTTAAGTATTGCGATCGTAAAAAAAACTAACATGAAATGTTGATGGATTTCGACGTCTCATGACCCCCCGAACCCTAAAAAATAGTCTTTGCAATGCCGTCTGTCTGTGTGTCTATTAAAACTTAAAATTAAGGGTAGTTTACTGAAGGGCAAAAAGAGAAAAAGTCGATTTTCTCAAAATCGGCTCCAACGATTTTGTTTAAATTTCATTTATGAACATTAATAAATATTCCAAACAAAATGGCTACCCTCAATATTTCGGCAAAATCGCTTTAAGGGCTCCGGTCTGATGCGTCAATTAACATTTTTTTAAATAGCTCCGAAACTATTTGAGATATGAAATTACTTAGCATTACAAATATGTATATATATTTATAATACAAATATTTTATTCGAAACATATTTTTATAAAATCAATAATTTTTAATCTATACGCAATTATATATATATTTTTAGCTTTTTGGACATTAAAGCTTAAGTATTGCGATCGTAAAAAAAACTAACCTGAAATGTTGATGGATTTCGACGTCTCATGACCCCCCGAACCCTAAAAAATAGTCTTTGCAATGCCGTCTGTCTGTATTACTATTAAAACTTAAAATTAAGGGTAGTTTACTGAAGGGCAAAAAGAGAAAAAGTCGATTTTCTCAAAATCGGCTCCAACGATTTTTATTAAATTTCATTTATGAACATTAATAAATATTCAAAACAAAATGGCTACCCTCAATATTTCGGCAAAATGGCTTTAAGGGCTCCGGTCTGATGCGTCAATTAACATTTTTTTAAATAGCTCCGAAACTATTTGAGATATGAAATTACTTAGCATTACAAATATGTATATATATTTATAATACAGATATTTTATCCGAAACATATTTTTATAAAATCAATAACTTTCAATCTATACGCAATTATATGAATTTTTTTAACTTTTTGGACATTAAAGTTTAAGTATTGCGACCGTAAAAAAAAACTAACCTGAAATGTTGATGGATGTCGACGTCTCATGACCCCCCGAACCCTAAAAAATAGTCTTTGCAATGCCGTCTGTCTGTGTGTCTATAAAAACTTAAAATTAAGGGTAGTTTACTGAAGGGCGAAAAGAGAAAAAGTCGATTTTCTCAAAATCTACTCAAACGATTTTGATTAAAATTCGTATCTAGGCGTTGATTAAGATTATAAATAAACTGGCTATTTTCATTTTCCTATGAAAATGATTTTTAGGGTACTTTACAGAAGCGTTAATTTCCGTATCTCCACAACTATTGGAGAAACTAAACAACTTATCATTGCAAAATTGTAGGACTATCAGAAATAAAAAAAATTTATTTGACATATATTTTTATAAAAGCAGCAGTTTCTGAGATATTTGCAAATATATTAATACAATTTTGTGAGCTTTAGTTGTAAACATATACTACTTAAGTCTTAACGCAATAATTCTCCAATGCCATAGAGTAATTAAATATAAGTATCTAAAAAAGTATGTTATTTTTCCTTAAATCTCTTAGGAGAAATGTTTGCATAGCAATGATCTATCTCCATTTTAGACTCAATAGTCAATATTTACATTTTTTATTGGTCAAAATGTATAAATGAATAATTAAATATCAATGCGATGACTTGAAGATCTGCAACACCTTATAAAATGTTAAAATTTTAACCAGAAATCGAAATTTTAATACGAAGTGTTGACCCTTGTGGAAGACATTAAACTGTTTGAAATGCTCTTAGGTGGACAAAGATGCGCCTCTTTTCTCATTGATTCTATATCATTGTATATTATTTTATGCGTGTTCTTATGTGGAGTGGTGATGATACAATGTACATTATTCCGTTCAGAAATCTTACGAGTTTATAGAAAGAGAGAGAAAGTCTGTGCGGTGTGCCGTACCATTTATTTTAATGAATGATTGGTTTTTATATTTTAATATGTGTGTATAAGCTATTATGATTACATGATTTAATTTTGATTTTGTGGAAATTTCAAATTCAGTGTTTTCCCAAATATCATTTACCAGTTAGTCCAAATAGGTGTAACTAGTAATTGCCAAAATCTTATTTAAATTAGAGATTTAATTCAAAATGCAAGCTTTTATATTCGTGAATATCTTGAATACGACATATTATAAAAATTATTATATTCACCCATGCAACTCACTATTATGAAATATTATAAAACTATTATTAATCATTATTAAATATTTCACAAACTATTTTAACGTGAATTTGATTTAGTAATATTTTGTTAAGAAATGAAATTTGCATTAAAATAATAGATAAATAATGTGTTAGGACAGTTGTGAAATGGGGAAAACGTAAAATCTTAAGTTGTATATAATTATCCATGGGTGTAAAATAGTGTGTAACTACCATATTAAAACTATTATGCCTATAATTACTATTCTATGTAAGATATTTGAATTATTTACCACTATATTGGCACTATCCTATAATATATATATATATATATATATAGTACCCTCATCTTAATTAGGTTAACTACGTGTTTTCTAATTAGCTCTCCAATAGGTGATCGGCCATTGATTAAGATGCTATCGATTGTATATTCCACTCTAGCCATATATTGGCTCCATTTACTTGAAACTTATTAGATTAATAATTTATAAAGTGCACATTAAAATAAAATATAGATATATTTTAAATATTTTAGACTTTTTAACAAGATATTGCAATACTGTTTTATCACAGTTTTAATCTTACATTTTTTACTCATTTGTGTTTTACTCAAGTTTCACTAGTAGCTTATTTTACAAGCATAATTATTTGTTAAATAATAATGCATAGATATTAAATGTTATATATATTTATATGTGTATATTAGAATTCAGGAATATTTATATTTTACTGAAAATAATTTTCAAAAATATTATAAATATTTTATTACAAAGCCTTTCAATAATTTTTCTATATATTTACCAATCAGAATTAATTTTTTTTGCGATATCTATGTAGGGAATTACTTTCATTCCTTGATTAAAGTATAATTTAAGTGAAAATCTTTATTGCGAAGTTACATAAATATAGTTTAAGACGAATCATTTGTAAATTTTTGTAAGTTTATTACCTTATAAATTTAAATGTTTGAGTAATATTACTATAACAATATGATTGGGTTTAATAAATAATAAGGGTTAAATAACTTCTATACAAGCGTATAGCTTATGTTGAGTTTATAATATATTTTAGATGGTATTACTTAATGGTTTTTGTATCATTTATAACAATTAATGTTAAATTAAGAAACATAAAAATAGAAAGGCCTTTACAAAATAAGATAAAACATCGCATTTATCTAAATGCCAAAAAAACTTGAAACAATAAGTATTTTATGAAATTGTGCGTTTCAGTAATATCTTAGTTTTTAAATTTTGATTTAAATATATTGAGACTAGTTGTAAATAATAACAAAGCGTTTTTTCGTATCATTATACCTTTCTTATTCCAAAATTTTAATATATTAACAAGATTTTTTAAATATTAAGAATCTATATATATTTCATTATATTGCTAGTAGTACTTGATTATTTTATTCGTTTGTTAAAAGTTAACTTCGATGGGGTTGATTTGACGGTGACGGAGAAATTTGAGATTAGATTTCTAGACGGGTGAATTTAAAAAGATATATCGTCACTTTCCTTAATATTTTCCTCCAAATTAATATGTGTAAGATTTCTAAATAATTATATTTTCCCAATCCATAGGTCATTAATATAAAATATTTGGATGGCCTTGGGTCTGTCCATTTCTCAATAAAATAAACCATTCCAAATAATTATTTAATCTAATTCATTTACTTACTATTAAAATATAAACAATTTATTTTTAATATGATAGTCAAATCTCAGGTCAATAAAAATAATATATACATTCATGGCTCTACTATATTGTATACCTTCTAAATTATATTCATTTAGTAGAGCATTGAAACTATTTCACTTTTAATAAAACAATACCAAAATTATAAAATGAATTGTACTGAATTATTAACAAAGAATGAATAAAGGAAAAGTATGACCTGTAGGAAATACAAGTGAATAAACATTAATATTACAAATACCAGATTATTAAAAATGATATATTTATTGAAATAAAATACATTTATATCTTAAGGTTTTTATTGCTACGTGCCAAATTCATCTCAAATTACATCTAACATATTAACTAAACTACCGGAAGGACTTAACTAAGAAGTAATATACGGGTTTCCCCTGTTGCCCAAACTTCCTCACCGGCTATTAGAGTCAATGGCAAGCGCAGGGGAGTCCTGACTGATTTCTATGCGAGTTACAGGTTGAAGTCGCATACCCTTATCCTCGTTGTATGAACTTAAATTTCCATGAATTGGTACCTTTGATTTGTTTGTATAAATACATGGTTAGCCTTGTTTGTTGCCCGATCCAGGATATCCACCTTGGCAGAAGCACCAGGCTGGTTCAACTGAGAAAGGGCTGATTTGTTTTTTGAGTTACAGGCAGCAGTTGTTAGCCCTTATCCTCATGGAATAATGGTGAAACATGTTGGATGATATTTATGGGTGATGAAATGATTGTGAGTTTGTGAGTGTTACCGTGTTACCTATTACCCTTACCGTTTTGCCTTGTTACCTTTTCACCTTGTTACCTTTTTTTTACCGTGTGCCTTCTTACTCCAGTCTTGGTCGTTTGTATGGTTGTTCTTCTTGGGGATTTTAGTTCCCTATTGTTCTTATTATGGGGTTCTCGTGGATTGCAGCACGTTGATAAAAGGTTTTCCTTCTTTCTTGGAAGAGCTCGGTGAGGGTCTTGATTCTCGTCATGGCGTGCTCGTCCGAGTGTCTACTCCAGTTATTGTTCGTAGTACCTTGTTTTGTAATGTCTGTAGTTTGCTGGTATGAGTCTTGGCTGCATAGCCCCAAGCTACGCAGCTGTAGAGCATGATTGGTTGTATTACGCATTTGTAGATCGTGAGTTTTGTTTGCTGACTTAGTTGATTACCTTTAAGAAGCGGGTAAAGTTGAATGAAAACCACCTTTGCCTTCCTGTTTGTTTCATTGGTATGTTTTGCCCACGTTAACCTCTTGTCTAAGTATATCCATAAGTATTTTGTGTCAGTCTTGAATGGAATTTCTTCTTGGAATATCGTAAAATTCTATGGAGGTATCTGTCTCCTTCTGGATAAGACTATTGCTGTGGATTTAGTTGCATTTACTCGGATCCTCCATTTGGACAGCCAGGATTCAAAAGTCTTTAAGTATCGTTGGATTGCTAGTGAGGCATAATAAATGTTCCTTTCCCTGGTGTATATTAGGGTATCGTTGGCAAAGAGTCTTGTCGTCAATCTTGGTTTGGTCGGGACGTCTGACACTAAAATGTTATACAAAGAGGGAGCCATCACCGACCCTTGCGGTACTCCCGCCTCTACCTGTACTCTTTCCGACAGGGTGCCTTCAACAGAAACTTGAATTTGTCTATTAATCAGTTAGTTGTAAATCAGTTGTATATCGTCACGTGGGAAGTTATAGTTTATCATTTTTTGTATAAGGCCGAGATGCATAACTTATCGAACGCTTTCTACACGTCTAGAAATATGGCTATTAGATATTCTCTGTTGTTGAAGGAGTCAGTGGTGTCTTCCGTGAAGTTTAGTAATGGGTGGATGGTTGAATGGTGTATTTTGAAGCCAAATTGAATGTCCGATATTATTTTATTATCTTCTGTGTGTCTTTCTAATCTTTTTAGTACTAGTATCTCAAATAATTTGCCTGTCGTGTTTAATAGGCTTATAGGGCGCCTATTTTGAGGGAAGATAGGGTTTTTCCAGGTTTCGGAATGGTTACCACCTTAGCCTGTTTCCAGATTTTTGGGAAATAGGCAATTTTAAGGGCAGCGTTGAAAATCAGTGTTAGGTGGGCCATTGCTGTTTCAGGTAGGGCTTTTATCATTTTGTTTTTTACTCCATCTAGTCCTATGGCCTTGTTCTGTTTTAGCTGTTTTATGGTGTCTTGGAGCTCCTGTTTTGTGACGGGGGCTTGGGTCTCTGTTAGGGATCTTTGTATGAAGCTATTGACTGATCTGGTGACGTCTCTATTGAATTTTTCGTCTTGTATGGGATTTTGCTTGAGTTGATCTTCTAGTGTTAATGCTATTCCTTTTGCTTTGTCCCCGCTGTTGTAGGCCATTCCCAGCTACCCGTGGATGGCTGGCGTGTTATATCTTTTTGATGTCCCTATGAGGACTTTAGTTAGGGTCCAGGTTTTATGCAGGTTCGTGTCTGTGTCGGTAACAAATGTATTGAAGTTGGTTTTCCTGATTTGGTTTACTGTTATTTTTACTATTGTCTTGAGTATGTTGTATCTGATGCGTTCGTTAGTGGTTCTTAGTCTCTGCCAATCCCTACGTGCTTCCCTTTAAAGTGCTAGCAAAAAGCTTAATTCAGGATGATCGATTTTGAAATGATATTGTTTTTGTGATGTCGTAGTGTTGAACTTGTAGGATTCTTGCAAAGTTGTTGTAAATAAGTCTATGGCTGCCTAGATGTCTTGCTTGGTATTTATTTCTATATTCCTTGGTAGGGCTTCCTGTAAGTCAGCTTTATATTTATTCCAGTCAGTCGTGCTTATTTTTGATTTGCGCCAGTTGGTTTGATGTTCAAGGTTTACTTCCCATTTGCATAGTAGCAGGTTGTGATCTGAGTCAAGCTCTTGAAGTACTGTTATCGAGTCTGGTGATATTTTTAGGTTTGTTAGAACTATGTCTATTATGTCCGGTCTATAGAGATAGTTTACGGGATGGTAGGTGGGAGCATCTGGTTCTAGTATGTTATAATCTGTTTCGTTAGAGTTTTCCTCCAGTATACGTCCGTGCCTGTTGGTCATTCGGCTGTTTCATAACGTATTTTTGCTGTTAAAATCTTCGCCTATGAAGAATTTGTCGGCTGACGTAACATTATCTAGGTCTTGTTTTAGTAGCCTTTTTTTCGGTGGGTTGTAAGCGGCCACAAAGTTGATATGGCCGGATTTCGTGTTTATTGTAACCGTTGTGGCCTCGAGGTTTTGAGAGTCATAGATGTCTGCCCTGTAGTGTGGTAAATAGTATTTTATGAGGACAGCTGTTCCCCCTCCCCTTCCATGTTCTCTGTCTGTCTGGTATATATTGTATTCTGTAATATTCAGTCTTTTGTTAACTTGTAGGTGAGTTTCGCAGATGAGGGCCAGGTCAATTCCATAGGTGCTCAGTAACGGTTCAAGATCGTTTTTCTGGTTCAGAATTCCATTGGCACTCCAAATTAGGATCCTTAGATGATTTTTTTCTTTCAATGTATTTTTATTAATCATCTCCACTGAAGAAAAATTCTGTGGCAGTTTCTAATAGTATCATTATTTTGTTTGCTTTATCGTCTTCCTGTTTGATTTTTGTGAGATATGGTCTGAGATGTTTGATAAGACCACAGATGTCGATTTCTGTTAGTATGTTTATTATCTCCTTTAAAAATCAAACAGGGTGGTTTTCTCGTGTTCCTTTGTTTGTTGTGGAGCGTCATTTCTATTGATTAAGGTATCCCTGTAACTTCTTGGTGTCGTGATAAAACTGGTAGATGTCAATGGTTTTTTTGTGTAGTAAAGGAAAGTCCTTGTCGTTTGTAGACAGCTTTTGTGTATGAGTGAAGAGTTTCTGTTGTCTATGTTCTATTTTTTTTTCGACTACTTTTTGGTATTCCGGGCACTTTGACTAATTTGCCGTGTGTTTTCCTCCACAATTAACACAGCTTGCTGGAGTAGTTGAGTCTTTTTTGGGGCATTTGGAGGTCAAGTGCGGTGTCAAGCACTTGACGAACCGAGGCTTGTTTGAACAGTAATTTTTTGAGTGTCCAAATTTTTGGAATCAATGGCATTGGAGAATATTATTCTGAAATTGTAGTTAGTGCTCTATTTTCACTCGGGTGTTGTTGATGTATGACTGTTGAAACAGCTGGAAATTCTTATCAGTTCTTGTCAGGGTGCATACAAAAATCGGTAGAAGTTTGACTTGGTCGTGTGGACTTTTTTGTGTTGTATATGTGAAGTAAACTGCCACACGTCAGTTGGTGAGTACACCAATAATTGAAGTTCTTCTCTAATATCTTCTGTTAACATGTTTGGGGGAAGTCCTTTTATTACTACCTTGAGGGGTTTATCCCTCGGCAAGGTGTATGTGTGGTATTCCTGGCCAGTCTTTTTAAGCATGGTTTGCAAAGCTTTGAAGTCCTCTAGAGTGCTTGTGTGAATTTTTAGGCCGTCTTTGATGTAGAATATTTTAAATGTCCCTACCATGGTTGCTTTCATTGTTTTAACAATGTTCGAGTAATTGGTAGTCCCTGATATGGCTATTGGCGGTAATTTTGGTTTGAATTCTTGGGTGTCTGCGGTGTTTGCCGGGGAACTAGTATTCGGTAGATCCGGTGTTTCCATCTTGTCCTCGTTGTCTGATAAGGTCTGGAATTTGTTGATCACTCTGATTGCCTTTGACGGTTTGTCTTCCTTGGCCTTAAATAGAAGCTTTCTTTTGAGTATCGTTGCCACAACAAAGTCACTGCTAGATCCCATCTCTTCATCTGATTGGTCTGTCTCTACTTCAATATCTCTAGAAGAATCTTGAGTTGTTTTTTCTTTTTTGGTGAACCCTTGTATAGTCAGGGTTTTTGTCCATTTTGTCCTCTGTTGTTGGCCCCAATAAGGGCCGACAACACTTTACGGAATTATTTTTAATGTCCTTTTTTAGTCTGTCAATTGTTCTCGGAAGTATATGTAGTCAAATTTCGGTGTACTCTTTAGAATGCTAACCTTCTCTGCGGTTTGTATCCGCTGGAATCTGATGTGTAATCTCACCGCTGGCCTTGGAAGCCCGAGCCCCCCGGCAGCGATGCTCGGTCGGACCTCCCCTGATTCGCGGCAGACCTCACGAGACTCACGAGCGCTAATATCACAAGGACGTATGAAAAAAAAAAACAATCTCTCCTAACTAAGAAGTCAGGTCAGCGTGACTTGTTTTTATGTAACAGGCTTCATTTTATTATTGTGGTTTAACTGAACCAATCCTAGGAAATATATTTCAATATGATAGATATCAAGTTCTTAAAAAATGGTAGAAGGAAATGATTTCTTTTATTTGGACTTTTACTATAAAACGAGTATGAACTATAAATTGATCAAGACATATAAGAAATAAGTATAAATGCTACTAGCAAATCTGTCGCTCTTCCAACAGATTTATAAACCATTTCCCTGGCATTTTAAGCCCTTTAGTTCATTAATGAGTGGTAGCC
The DNA here is from genome assembly GCA_033556935.1 of Timema podura. Taxonomy (NCBI): domain Eukaryota; kingdom Metazoa; phylum Arthropoda; class Insecta; order Phasmatodea; family Timematidae; genus Timema; species Timema podura. The sequence goes on from JAVRXN010000009.1 coordinate 14,082,680, forward strand.
AAGAACCCTTAATATGATCTTTACCAACATGGATAACACTGAAAAGCAGTCGAGTCTGTTTCCTGTTCTATCAACAAGACTACATCACGACTGGCCTCCAAAAAGAGTGTAATAAGAATTTAACATGATCAGCCTCTAACATGACTATAACAAGAAACGCATGCTCGCTACAAAAATTGGACACTACTTACACTACACAAGCACATCCTAGCTTGAGGTTCGTGAACTACAAATATGTTACAGTTTTTTGATCACATATACAAAACTACACATACTAACACTTCCACATTCTACTATAATAATTTTAACATTGAATCTATGTTTATTTTTTAAATTATATTTCTGGTTGGAGATTTTGTAGTAGATTCTTTGTGTTTAGTTACGTAGCTAAATAAATAAAAAATATACATATATATTTAGTTTATATTATATTATACTAAATTTCTTCTATTATTTAAATAAATATATGGCACTTATAACTGATAGTTTGAGAGTGGCCATCAACTGAGCTATAAATTATTTTGTTAATTAATTTTGGATACTAATTATGTATATTGCTTATTAATCACGTATGAACATTACTTATAGTTCCTTGTATATTCCGTGAGATAGCGAATGAAAACCGATCCTCAACTTATAAATGTTAAATAAAACCTATCCTAGCTCGAGCCATGACTGATGACTGACAAGTGCTATCCACCAATGTTCTACGATTAGTGAGCCCCAATCTTTTTTGCAGGTCTATTTATAACCTTAAATCAAATATTCCAGAAGATTAAATCCAAGAAAACACTCCATGGTTCACTTCATAAAACATGAAGCAAATAATTGTTCTCTTGTACCTCTATCAAATATTCCCTTAGGCTGTACCGTAATTTGTCCCACGAGTAAGCCTACAAAATTTAGCTGAAAACCTTTATGTCTCTGTTGTAAGGGTGCGGGCATTATTTAAATTTGTGATTGAAATTTCCTTTCCACGTGGACAGAAGGTTATTGCACTCGTTGAAAGCCCGATACTTCCTATTAGATTGCTTTAAATATCTTACTTTTAATATGGATGGCAAAAGTTGCAGAATGTTTAATTACATAAACAATATTGTGGTCGTCGATAAATTTATTTGGACAATTTAATATTATGGAAAAAACGCAAACAAAAATATCTGTATTTACTATCATAATAAATCTTAACAATCAAATAAGTTCACTATTACTATTTTATATTTAAATAAATTTATAATTATAAATTATTTTAAAACTAATAACCGGATTCAGATCAAACAAAAAATATTCTTCTAGATATGAGTATTTTCTCAAACATGATTTATATAATAATAATAATAATAATAATAATAATAATAATAATAATAATAATAATAATAATAATAATAATAATAATAACAACAATAATAATAATTTATTATCTGTATTGTTACTTTTGTTCAGTACAAACATAAAATACAAAATACTCAGTGCTTTCCCCAGATTTTCTTTCTATACTCAAAACTACTGTCCAAGAAATTTGCTTATCAGTGAAGAAGGACTGAGAGTCAGAGTTCCAAGAAGAATGTAAAAGGAGGTATCGACATGTCCAAGACCCATTAGTTTCAAATTGACTGTATTATCCCTATTACTAGCCAATAGCTTACGTTCATTTCCACCCAAAGCCAGACCTGTTTGACGGAACTTGTTGCGGCCACTAAAGGGTCAATTCTCCCTTCTCAAGATGCTATATAACCTCCATGTATCTACCCTCTCAGTGAAGCCAAGTCCGGGAGCACAAACACCAGTCATTTTGACACAAAGAACTGTGTTATTAAGTTAACGTGTCATTACTGGTTATCTCGGGAAAATGTAACAATTGTTTTCTGACACCTTTAGTTATATCAAATGTTTCCCATTTACATTCCTAGCAAATTTCAATTTTCAAAGGTTGCTTTTTTTTCTTTTTACTAACCACCAACTTCCTCCCTTCATTCCTCTTTTAAAAAAATTCAGGATTTTATTGTTATTTTTAGTGGTCTTTAAACTTCCTTGCCGAATTTTAGTGTCTTACAACATAGGAAAGTATTTGTTACAATTAGTTTTGGGAGTTGTAACCCTGACTCCCACATCACATTTAAACAAAGTCTACTTAAAATTTTCAAAATTTAAGAAGAATATAGCCATCTGGGGCTGTCCTTCTACCTGCCTGATAAATTCAAATTTTTTACCACACCAAAAAGTTTGTTTGTTGTTTATTGATTCCTTTCCCAAATTTCCCAAAGACTTAACTAAACGTTTAAAAATGCTATCAACTAGTAATATCTATCTTGGATTGGCTTTTAACTTCCCTGCCAAATTTCAATTGTATATTACACCGAGGAATTTTACAGCCCTGGACCCCTTTTGTTCAGTTAACTCATAAAATATCGAATTTAAAGATTTATTTGGCTGTTTGGATATATCTCTATATTAGTCTGCCAAGTCTTAATTCTATCTAATTTAAGAGATTTTTCTATTTATATGCACCATATTTTATGAAATCAAATTTTGAAATTTCCCAATTTTGTACTTTTCTTGTTATGTGGGGCAGTCCTATTAAGTAACATAAGCTTCCAGACTCATAGGCTAGGAAAAAATGGTGATGAATGTGTCAGTGAGTTTCACCAATTTAAGATCGTCTACACCTTCCTAAGAAAGAAAATTTGAAAAATACTAAAAAAGTCTCTCCTAACTCTAAAAAGGTACTTTCATTTTAAATTTCAAGGCTGTGTGTCCAATGATTCTTATGATACATCGATGAGTTTGGAAAACTTTTAAACCCCTCTTTTTTTTTTCTTGAAGGTCAAATTTCGCAAAGCCCTTTCTGATTACTTGCTTCGAGCCTAAAAGTAGGCTTCATCGAAAATTCCGTGCTTCCTTTTCTTGGGATTGGGGAAATTTGGTGATAAGTTAGTGAGTAATTAAGTGAGAGGATTCTGCCTTTAATGTATTACATGAATCACCACTTCTAAAAATTATATGTTTCATTTCCATTAGCATAAAACCCACAGATTCATATAATTGACCATTTCAGCTGAATAACTTAGTAATGACAACTATAGATTAAACTAGGACTATAATAGACTAACAGATAATATTAGATGCTGAATGATATTCATATTACTATAGGCTTAACTGATTGGATAAAATTAAGTATGTTATGCTCAGTATATTTATAATAAAAACATAATTACTATTAAAATTGAGGGTCGGGGGGAATTTTTTTAAATGAAATATAAACTCTTTAATAATGTACTTGAATATTATAACTGCTGTTCAATTGCAGGCCTATTAGATAAACAATAGAAAAATGTATATATATATATATATATATTATATACCTTTTTAATATAGCTTATTCATATATATGAAATAGACAAGAGCTAAGAGCCTAAAACCCTGACCTTTTTACTTTGATAATAAACTAAAACAGTTTCATTAAATTATCATTGTAAGAATAATTCCATATAATAGAGCCGTTATTAGCGTGCTTGTACTAGCGTCTTAAATTTTGGCTTGTTTTAAATTAAATTTGTTTATTTAATAATAAATTAAGATAATATAATTTTGTTTTCATTGCGACAATTCTTCCAAATTAAAAAGTCACTGTTTAAGTGCTTGCATTTGTGTCTTTATTTAATTAAGATATCAATCATTTTGTGTTGAGGCTTGTGAATTATTTTTATGTAGTTTTTTATTTGTATTTAATTAACAGCACAATTTTGTTTGTTGAGATAGTTAGATAATAAATCTATGCCTATAATAACACTCCAGGATTTGTGTGCGCATTCGAATTTTATCTACTTGTATAGCTGTAAATTTTATAAATACATATTTTACAGTTAAATCAAGAAATAATTTTACTTAAAAAAATTAATTATTTAGGTATACGTTAAGTTTAGTTTTATCTAAAAACAAACATAAATAGTAAAAATAACGATAAGTTTTCTGTTACAAATTAATTTAACAATAACATCATTAACATTTGTTTGTGAGATCGGATTAATTAACTGCAGATTGATAAAGAATTAGTGTAGTGTTTGGGGAACCGTTTTAGTTACATTAAAAAAGAAACTTGCTTTGTAGTAGACGGTATAATATTATTCTGATACTTCATGGTATTCAAATCCACAAAGTGATATAATGGGTCGGCAACCAAACCGCAATGTAGGGAGAGTTGCTCCAAGTCCTACACGCTACAGCATCAGAAATGTGGACACTGTAACATCTATCTTTGTACTTATTTTTTATCAAACCAAGTATAGTTGAAGACATACTGAAGTGTCCTAATATTGAAGTTGATATTACAATTTTTAATAATTCTATGGCTAGAAACAGTTTTACTAAAATATCCCGCTGCATACGGTTTGACAATGCTGAGTTGAGATGACTAAATTGAAGTCCTGATAAACTGTCACCAAGAATAAATATTTTCCAGATGTTGTTAGATACATTACAAGATGCTTACATTTGGAATGAGAATGTAACTGCGGATTAGTAATTGGCTACCTTCAGGTTCAGTTGCCCATTCCGTCAATTTATTCCATAAAACCTGGAAAATATGGTATAAGGTTCTAGGCAGCATGTGAGAGCAATACATAATATGTAATCAAGATACAAGTCAACACTGGCTAAGAACCTAACGCTCCCAAGGAGGTTAACTAGGGTCAAAGTGTGTGATGCTGGATATGGTGAGGGGATTGGATAAAAGTGGAAGAAATATTAGTGTAGACAACTTTTTCACAAATCTGAATGAAATAAAAGAGCTCGGAAAGGTACAACTGAAACTATTGGGAACAATAAAAAATATCGTTTTGAATTACAATCTCAATTCACAACTGCTAGAGGTCGAGAAGTTTATTCATCTCAGTTCAGATTTGAGAAAACAGAAACAATTTTATCATATTTCCCTAAAAAAAGAAAGGCGGTGAATATTTTGATTACAATGTATTCCTCAGGGAAAACGGAAGAGAAAGAGAGAGCCAAACCTGAAATGGTACTTGACTGTAATGCAATAAAGACAATGGATAAGTTTGTTCGAACATACACAACAATTCCAGAAGATGGCCGATCTATTTGTTCTAAGTTATGTTGAATATAAAATTGCCTTAAATGCTTTGATTATTTGGATGTATTTAAATCGAAATTGGAATTGCAAAACAAGTTACAAGGATCGTTCGAAAGGAATTAGATAAATCACTAACAAAACAAAACCGACACAGATGTGCTTCTGTATTGCACACAAAGACACCAATTAAAAGTATGTGCAAGGCGAGGCCTATTCTGATTATGTGATTGATAAACAGATAGGAAACATAGGGCTAGGTCTGTTAAATATCTATATTTTGTTTTCAAACAGCATTCATTTATTTATTGTAAAGATTGCTAAAGTAACTGAATCCTGTTTGTATATATTTTCAAGTAATCTTTTAATAGTCATACAATATCTTATTCTATTCATTTAAATATAAATTAATCATTTTAATTAGTTTTATTTTCAAAGTAAGTAAAACTAAGGAACACTTAAAATTAAAAATTCTATTATGATAGTAATTCATGATTATAATTTAAAAAATAGCAACGGTGTCACCAGTGACCACAATGGTATTCAGTGACTCTAAATAATGCTGTTAGTAGGAGGGCTAGGTGATAAAATAAAAATTATGTGATTTCAAAATATAACACAAATACAAAGATTGTGCTGGTTAGATTCGCACTAAGTTAGTTATTTTTATTGATCACTGTGACGTCACCTCCAGACGGTGCGGGAGTAGTGTGAGGCCGCAACGTTTGGAGGTTTGTAGGGTCAGAGAGTTGACTTGTAGCTAGACTGGCGAGCGGACGAGTTGAGTCCAGAGTGTCAAGCGTCAGCCTTGCCCCATTTAGTCTCGTTGATGAGACTTTTGGTGTCCGTGCGGATAGGATAACAAAGGATAGCTTTGTATAACACGACAGTAATACATTTCAGGAAATTACGAGAGTATTGAGTGTATCTTTCTTGTATGATCCCTGAATTTGGCCAAGTGGAAATACGTCGCTGGGCAGTGGCGATTAGTGAGGTCCAGAAGCGTTGTACCTAGGACCTGGTGGTCTAAGGATTTGGGCAAAATATAATGCTATTAGTTACAAGCTTACTTAATCATGTATGGATTGATACAAATTCTGATATTCTATTTTCTTAATAAAAAAAGAGAAATAATAATAATAATTTCCATTGTTCTACTAAGATCTGCTCTGATATTAACATAGTAGAGAGGGAAGACGTGTTTGTGTGTCTTTGTATCACTAACAACTTCCATGGTTAAAATATAAAAGTTGAACTTATTTAATTAAATAAAAATGATGAAATAAATCGATCTCCTCAAAACATTTTTTGTATTTCTTTTATACTCCCAAACGCCACGCCATGATTATTTAACATTTTATATTATTTTGACAGTGTGGAAATTCCTATTTTGAAGTTTGTAAAATGTATTTGTCAGAAAGAAGTCTAGACTTCTTACAAAATATATCTAGTTAAAATTTAATTTGGCAGTTGCCCAAGTAATTGAGTGAGGGCAAGCAAAGTTCATTAGGAGGAAGAGTTTGTTGTCAGGGAAACATTTCTCAACCTGAAGGAGATTGTACAGAGTATGAATATGGACTAGAAATTAAAGATCCTGGGAAAAATCTATTTTAAACAAATCTTAGCTGAATATAATATCTAAAACAAATGTCGATGCCTTATATGTTTATTTATCCTTGGAATTTTAATCGAGACTACTTAATTAACTTCCTCTACCAGTACCGATAAAAACCTTTCAACAAGATCAGAATTTGATTTAGAAGTTAGAAAATGATTGAGGTGCCTTTTTATAGGTAGATAGTCTGAGGTGTAAAATATGATAAAAAGAGTGATAAAGAGAGGGAGACATAGAAAACATAAATACATAATATATACATACATAATAATGTAATAAATACACAGGTACATCAACCAGCAAATTTAAACTTAATACAACCATTCCCAGGGACCTCAGATCAGATAAATTAATTAACCAATCACATGAATGTCTGTACGTGGGAGGATGTTTGCAAGGATTTTATTATTTCAAGAGTATAATTTGAATACCAAGTAGAATTTAGTATCTTAGTACAGAAAAGAAAAAAAATTAGTGAAATTGATAAGAACATTAAGCAGGGTCTAACAGCTTCTCAGAAAGTCGAATATAAATTATATCAAGTGATAAGAGAATTAGAAAAATTGTATCCAATATTATAAATTTCAAATCATAAGCAAATTCATAAAGGTATATAATTTAGGAAACACTTTTCAGGAAGGTTGTGGACAATTTACATTCCTCATGAACTAGCTCTATCAGTAATTATTAGCTGTCATGCTAAATATGGTCAGTAAAGAGATAAGAAATGTTATATGATCATATAAGAGTAGTGTAATTTTCCACATATGCATAAATTATAGTCAAGGAATTAGGAAGTTGTTATTTTTGCTAAAAGAGTAAGGTGACAAATATAAAGTATCGGAGTCCGATTAAAAATATATTGAAAGACAAAACTCTTCAGCTAGTGTTTGTTGATTTAAATGGGCTTTACCTTCCAGTATTATGGGTGTCAAATATATTTTTGTCATTCTTGGCATTCGCACCAAATATGATAAATTATATCCCATCAGGAAAGCCACCACAGTTGCTGTCACAAATAAATAGTTAATAATTATGTTAATGATGTAGTTAACCCACACACAGTTGTGTCAGATCATGGAATTCAATTCACTAGTAGGAAATGGCGTTAGACTTTGCTGAGTAACAACATTGCTAGTAAAGTACATTTCGATATACACCCCTCAGAGTAATAGTGTAAAGAGATTAATCGAAAAATTTACTTATTTTTGGGTAGTTTGTTATGATCGCCTTGCTTCCTGGGCATCCTATTTTGAACAAATTAGTTTTTTGTTGGGATTCCTACTCACATTAAGGTGTGGGTTTTACACCATTAGAGTTAATGAAAGATGTTAGGCCTAGTAGAAACTTGAACAAAAGTTGATTTTCTACCAATAATAAAAAAGAGACAGTAAGATAGAACTGCATTTGGCCATGAAAAGATTGAGAGATATAGCAGGGAAAAATAACCCAGTATCATAATGAGAACTTTTTGAAACCCAGGCTTATTTATATATTTTACCATACTTATTTCAATTATTTGAATGGTTAGAAGTAAAGTAGGAGATAGCAACTCACAGCAGAGATCAGTAGATTTTATCGCTAACAAAGATAAATATAAACCAGGATTCACAATATAGTTAGTGTTTACTAATCTTGCGCGTCAGGCTGTAAAATTAATTAGGTGTACCCAATAAGTGAAGCTTGCTGTGAGAATTTGTTTCATGTAAACAACTTGTGAAGCTGAGTCCCAACTAATAGAGGGATTTGACACTCTAGTATTTATCAGTTAAATGGGGACAGCTCCTCTATACTTCGAATAGTGAGTGTAGAGGACTCTTGGCACTTTTACACCATGGGGGCCTATAAGTTTTATTTAGGTAAATTTAACGAAAAGCGGGCGCAAGTAATATAGGAATGGCGAATGATCCACACTATAAGTCTAAGATACATAAGAGAAAGTGTACATTATTCATTGTTTATTAGGGTATGTATAAATTACATCATGAACGCAGAAGTTAATAAAATTTAAATTGGAAATATAACAAGGATTAGCTGATTATGTAAATAATTAATTCTGTGTGGAAGTGTGAATTGCTATGTTGTTTAGTATGCAAGCAAAGTTGAGGTCTAGAATGAATATATATGTTGGTATCATAAAGCTATGGCCGCATACTTGTTAGAGGTTTGTAAAGAAAGGAATGCTAGGAGATTTAAGTAGATTAACAGGTGATTTATATAATGTGGTGATTCACCATAAAGCAACTGGCACAAAAAATAATTGATTGTGTCACTGATAGATGGGGAAAAATAAGGTAATAAATTATAATAAAAATTTTAGTATTTAATTTCAATGATTTTAATTAAACTCATAATCAACTATTTGTAGAAAAGAATGTTGTTAAACGAACAAAATTAATGTTATAAGTATTTTAATCAACAAACAAACAAAAAAAAATGGTGGTCACAATGACTAAATAAATCATTTAATTTACAAATACTCTTAAAAATAATTATTCTAGATTACTACTAAAATACCATATCATCACTCATTTATCAAGAAGATAAAATATATAAAGAAATTTTAATTAAATGCAACAACAACAATGAACATTTGAAATCAGAAATAGACAATTACTACAGTATTGTAAACGAGCAATTGTAAGTGAAATTCTAGCAATGATTCTTAAAATACTGTATAAAATATAATATAATATATATAGTAAATTTGTATTTGAACTATATTTGGTGAGTTACACTTATTGAATAAAAGTATATTCTTATCGGCTAGCTTTGACTGGGGTACGATGATCTTTAAAACTCGAGCCCACAAGGTGTACTCAGGAACGCTTTTTAAAAAATACTATATATCAAAATTATAATAATGACACAACCTACATTAATGGTACACTCGAAATATCTTCAAAAGTTGGAGAAAATACATATAATACAAAATTGATCAAAATAAATAAAACGATTCAGTGAAGAAATTGTACTAAATAAAACTACAATAAAAAATTTAACTTTCTGTGGGTCACTTTTATTAAGTTAATATTTCCACATCCTTATCTTATCTATGGGCGTCCAGGTAGACGGTACTAAAAACAACTGAGAAAGTAACATAAATGATAATACAAAGTATTTATAATATTTCTGTGATCGATATGTTATATTAATAATATATATGATAATCAAATTAATATTGAGAATGTATCAATTTTTAATACCATATGGATCAAAAGATATAATGTTGTTTGACTAGTATACAATTTATTACAATATCTATTATGTGAAATAAGCTCTTTAAGTAAAATATGGTTTGTCTGGAGATTATTAAAATAAATAATCAAATCGGAAGTTGTTTATCACAACATTTTTAATAGTTTCAGATGTTGGATGAAAGAGATAAATATATTTAAAAATACATGTTTAACAGATTTCACCAGGAAAAAGAATAATGTCCATGAATATATCTACTAACATATTAGTTGAGTAAAAGTTTATTATTTCCAGATGAAATATTGTAGGTCACTATATAATAATACAGTTTGAGTTATAGGATTAGTTCATCTTAAATAAATTTTAAATTAACATTACCACAAAATGTACATACTTCTTAAATTTTTCGTTGAGGACGGACACATTTTATTTCATTCTGAAAGTTTTCAGATGCCAAGAAGTAGACACAAATTTATTCAAACAATAATCCAAGTATCTTCTTAAAGAGCAAAATTTATAAACATTATTTTTTCTTCAAGCCCAAGGATAATATTAAAATATGATAAATAAGTTAAAATGGTTGGCCATTAAATAAAAATAAATATAACATAAAATTTAATTGAATATAAAATTAATATGAAAATTTTAAAGAGAGAGTTAAAATCTTCAATTCGATCTGTCAAAATTGAAACTCGCATTACTAGAACTAAACAAATCTTTTTTTTCCAAGAGAGTCTGCGCAGGCCTCGTCTTTGTGCGTGGGATCAACTTTGTCGAAATGAATCTCCTTTGTGTGGAATTAATTTGCTCAAATAAAAATCTCATATATTTAGTTTTTATTCCTTACAAGACTCGCTAATTACTTGTCATCAGCTTTTTATATCTTGAGTAGCTATGGCCGACCATTGAAGTGAACAAGAAGACCTCAACATACAAATTCAAAAGATAAATAATTTTAATAAAAAGGTAAGCGTCATCACATTTTTTAAAATACCCTTTTAATATAAAACTTTTATTATATATGTATGTAATATATAAATACCCAGATGTACATTTATATATTTATTTGATAAATATAAATATTTGATTAGACAATTAACCTTAGAGGATGACGGAAGAAAAAATTTATCGGCATTATCTTACTACTTGATGATCTCTAATGAAGCCAAGGGAAAAATAATGAATCAGATAAGTCTTATTAACCCATTAGACCTCTGGCTCTGTTAGAAAATAATTTTCCAGAACTATTTCTGAGGACAAAGAAAGATTTACACTTCCGTTTAAATAATTATTCAAAAGTATGAAACCTTTTACACTGTAAAGTATTCTTTTTTGAACAGGGACCTTCGACTAAGCTCCAAAAAATTATCACAGCATAGTAATGGTTTATTATTTGTTAAAAAAATGTTTCAATACTACTTATAATCTCCGGTTTTACCAATACATACTTGACAATTATAAACACAGGTAGTCAGAACAACTTAATTAAATAAGTCAAATGAAACTAAGAACTTAAAATTAATCTGATTATTTAATAGTGGGTATTACATCAGCTAGGGATTTTTTTTTCTTGAAAAAGGTGCTTCAACAATTTAATAATACGTAGATCCTAGAAAAAATAGTACAATTTAAATCAGGTGGTTAAATCTAATTTATTGCCATATGCACTAGAGAGGATATGATATTAGAAATATTTAATTTTTATCAATTTAAAATATATTTTTATAACTGGAAAAGACATTGTGGACCAAAATGAACCATAATTCATTCAAGTTCTTTGCTAAATAAAAAACATACCTCTTATGAGACTTTTCACTAATCGTTTTTGCTGAACATAATAGTACTGAACAATAAAATTATCTGATGTTAGTCGTATTTCTAATCAAGTATAAAATCAAATCAATTAATCTATCATAGAATGGATGAAATAATATTATCAGTTTTGGTCTTTTAAATTCATCATTGTTAATAAATATTTATCTTTGTAATTTTAACCTATTCAGTATATAACTCAGACGTATCTGTGTAAGGAAGAACATTACACATTTTTAAGAATAAATGTGATAAAGTACACAACAGAAAGATTTTTTTATTATTTTTTACATGATAGTATACCTTGTAGAACATTGTTTCATATTGTCTGGTTCCCAAAATAGGAACTGTTCTCTTTGTGCTATTTCCCATCGTATACCTTTCTTCAACATCCCGCAATATGCTGAGAGAAGAACACAGTGAAGAAATGGATATTTTGGGAGTCAATCTCCATCATTTGTTTTGAGGATCACTAAATTAGTTCCAGTGGTCATGTTTATAAATCTTTTACTCGTGTTATTACTCATTGATGTAATAACTGGGCAAATAATAGTAGTATAGCCATTATAGTGCAAAAATACCATTAAACTGGGCAAAATTGCTTTTCTCATTTCACTCTAAAAATTGTGTTTTATAATATACTCATAATCCCTTCAATTCCAACTTGGGAAATATGTTAATATCCAAGACGGTGGCCCAATTTGTAGTTTTATACTTAATTATATGCATTTAATGTTGTAGAAAGACAGTTTATACATTATTATACTTTAAATATGTATTTATTATGTCCCAGATTGTTCCATTTGTATCATACTCTATATCCTATTAATTCCAGACTGGGAAAGCAGTCAAAATCCATGAAGTCGTCTGAATTTGTGGTATTTTTCCACAATTATGATCTATTTGTAATTATAATTACATTTATTTATCTAACCAATGTTATGACTCAACGTCAGAACACTCATCCTGAAGTATATGGCATTTTTTAATAAATATGTTCATGTGATAGGACGTACTGATATAAATAGTGCAGGATTAGCACCAGATTTGGTAATAGAGCAATGTCTGATAAGCTCACTCAAGACAAGTGGAGATCTGACAATAGGCAGCGGTATGTCAGAAATACAGAGAATAGCTTGGCTGTTGTCAATGCCTGTGCAATCTGAGTATAACATTTCAATGCAGGAGCTTACAAAGATTTCATATGGGCCTATCAAACGGCATAAAGATAGAATCCATCACGAAATAAACTAGATAAGAGGACTCAAATAAAATATTTAAACTAGTGAGATCGATTTCACCATATTCCGACGAACAATTCTTGCAAAAAATATGCCACAGGTGTCACAGCAACTTAAGACGTTAATGTTGAAATATTTAGAACTATTAATATCTAAATCGTGGAAAAGATAGAGGAATAGGAGGTATCTTCTTATAAACAAAAACAAAATGACAAAGCTATAAATATTCATTCTGTGTCTTTCATTAAGTTTAGCAAAGAGGAGAGAACTATTGACCCAGCTCTGTTATTTCAGCAATTGTATATGCTATCTTCCTCAAGTGAAATTTATTTGGACGAAGTAATAAAATATGAGCTTTGTTCCTATCCTTCAGCAATATTTTCAAACTCAAGGTAAATGCTGATAGCAGACAAGCTGCAGCTATCAAAGGCATTGATCACGTATGTCACTACTAATAATTCAGACTACCAAGAGCAGAAGAAGGTGTTACAAGCTATGTACTAGACGAAGATTCCCTAATGCATCGCTTGCCATGGAATAGAGACAGTTCATACAAGGATATAGCAATATCATATGTAACATTTGTTACAACCAAGTATAGACTAGCAACTATTGTATTTGATGGTTATGAATCAAGATCGACAGTAAAAGACATGACCCATTTGCACCGATCAAATACAATTTTTCCCTCTGTTAACTTTACTGCCAAAACGTCATTCACAGGAAAGGATATTTTTCTGTTTAATACTGGAAATAAGCAGAAAATAACTAATCTTATCACTGAAAAAATCAAAGAACATTGATGTTAAGTTATTCATGCAGTGGATGATGCGGATGTTGATAGTGCTATAGCTGCAGTGGAATCTTCAAAAGTCAAACCACAGCAATAATCGGTGAATATACTGATCTAATAGTATTGCTGATTTATTGGGGTGATCCAGCAAGCTACAAGTTGTTTCTCAGGAGTGAAAATAAATTTCTAAAAAAATAAGGTTTACAATATCACTGCCATTAGATGTTCACTTGGAAATAACTTACCAAACAGACTATTATTAATTATACATCCATATACAGAATGTGATATGACTTTTATAATATTCCATATTGGAAATCAATCAACCTTCATGCATGTTGGGGAAGACGATAATTTTGTTAGCTTGCACTCTCTTTAAACGCAAATTATCTTAGTCCCGATCAGACGTATATTTGGTGAAAATCCAAAGGACTCACTATACACATGTCGGTACAAAAGTATGTTGAGGATAGTATAAAAGAGAAATCTTTTGTTAAGCCACATCAACTTCCCCCAACGGAATCAGTTGTAAAATATCACAGTCCCCATGCCTATCAGCACATTCATTTATGGAAACGAAAACAAGAAGGCTTGAGCCCCACCGACTGGGTATGGAGTCTGATAACATGTATGTACCGAAAACAATGTACCTGCAAGCAGCACCTGAAAGTTTGTTGGGCATAATACGACGTAATTGCAAAACTGGCTGTACTTCAATTAAATTCAGTTGCAGGAAAAACCACTTTAATTGTACTAATTCTTGTGGGCTTTGGCAGGATACAAATTGTGAAAACTATACACAACTGATGCTAGACGATGAGATCAAATGTGAAGACCTTGCATATGAACTGTGAAATATACATTTTTTATATAGTTACACCATATTCGTTTTCATTTATTTCATAATAAAAAAAGTTTATTTTGTTTAAAAATAATTTTTTCTTTTAAGTTTGTGTAGATAAAACTTAGTTTTCTATAAAATCATCCAAATTGGTAGAGTAATAAATGAATCATATCATTAATCTCATGAGCAATCTTGTATTTCTATGAATTTATTGGGTCCGGGAAATTGGTTAATTCTCGATTTTCTTATAAATACACTTTAACTAAGCAAGCAGGTGTCAAAAATATATTTTGGCATATTATAAAGGCATTTATTAATGTATATTAGGTAAAAATATAAAATTTTCAGTCGCCATATTGGATTTAAACTGATTTCAAGGGTCATGATTAATGGTAATTTTGAGTATGTTATGGAACACACTTTTTAAATACAATGCAAAAATAAAATTTTTTTTGCAATTTTCCTTGAATCAACACTTATTTTTACTGTACTATAGTTAAACTTGCGTATTTAGTAATGTGTCTGGCTTTCAGGGCAGGGTGGATGATAGATCCTTGCAGGTGCAGCTAGTTGTAATGATGTTGGAGTTGTTGTTTATAAATGCCATATCTTTTGTTCATATTTAAATTTCTGTTAATTGTTCTTTTTTTATCTACGTGGTCTACAGTTTTTATAGTAATAAGATAGTTTTAAAATGTAGTTAGTTATTGTGAGACCGCAGCCCTTTATGTTAAACGGATTGTAAATAGAAATGAAGTGGTTCACAATCGTACATTATCTTATAGTCTACTTTAGTTTGGAAATAAACATAGACTTTCAGTTAACTACACTAAAAATTTAAAAACATTAATTTTAATTATAAATAGTATTTATTATTTAAATTTATAGATATTAAAATACATTATATATCAAGTAAAACAATTCCTAGATACACATTTTGAAATAAAATGTTTTCTATTACTAAACCATTAATTTTGTAAAGGTCTTCTTTTAAATACAATTAAATTAATAGATTAAAAAAAAGTTTTTACCATGAACAAATAATTCTAAATTATAAATTTTTTTATAACAAAATCCTTAAAGATATTTTAAATTTAAATTTTACAAAAATCAGTCATATGTAAACTGTTATGAATTAAATTATTTGTGAAAGACCAAAACTTTTTTTTTAATCTTCTAAAGAGACTTGGTACTATAAATATATATTAAACCATTTTTAATATATTTCAAATTTACAAGATCTGTTTTTTTTCCTAATATACTACACTAAGGAATGTTTCCCATATTAAAAAGTATATAGTGATTTTTAACCTTTAAAACACCATAAACATTTCAATTTCAAACAAATGCTTAGAGCCAAAAACACATCAGTAAGGTATTTTTAAGTCAAGGAAAAATTCAAATTATAAAAGTAAGTGAGGCTTACAATCTGACATCAAGAATAAAATTTGAAATAAATACACTAAACCATTTCAGCTATAGTTCCTTTAATAAAGAGACCGAGATAATCAAGCTTTGTAAAAAAAATATAAGACCCAATATTTGGGTTTCGAGTACATATAAAACGTAAAGATCCAACATAAAATCTCGGCACAATATTTTCTCAATAAAATTCTTTATCTATATAAAATAAGTATCATTCAATTATTAAGGTACATTATTATCTTTAAAATACACATTCCATTTAAAATAACCTCGTTCAAATATTCAATAAGAAACCAAAATTAATATATACAATTTAAGAAAGTGTGTTGTGACTGTGGCAGACTGTAGACTTGCATACGTGATAAAATGAAGATCGTGGAGTGTTGGGCCCCAGGAGTTGGGAGCTCATCCCCCTCTCCCACAATATTTTCTTGGAATCACTGATTATAAGTAAAAATAAATGGTACGGCGCACCGCACAGACTTTCTCTCTCTTTCTATAAACTCGTAAGATTTCTGAACGGAATAATGTACATTGTATCATCACCACTCAACATAAAAACACGCATAAAATAATATACAATGATATATAATCAATGAAAAAAGAGGCGCATCTTTGTCCACCTAAGAACATTTCAAACAGTTTAATGTCTTCCATAAGGGTCAACACTTCGTATTAAAATTTCGATTTCTGGTTAAAATTTTAACATTTTATAAGGTGTTGCAGATCTTCAAGTCATCGCATTGATATTTAATTATTCATTTATACATTTTGACCAATAAAAAATGTAAATATTGACTATTGAGTCTAAAATGGAGATAGATCATTGCTATGCAAACATTTCTCCTAAGAGATTTAAGGAAAAATAACATACTTTTTTAGATACTTATATTTAATTACTCTATGGCATTGGAGAATTATTGCGTTAAGACTTAAGTAGTATATGTTTACAACTAAAGCTCACAAAATTGTATTAATATATTTGCAAATATCTCAGAAACTGCTGCTTTTATAAAAATATATGACAAATAAAAGATCTTTATTTCTAATAGTCCTACAATTTTGCAATGATAAGTCGTTTAGTTTCTCCAATAGTTGTGGAGATACGGAAATTAACGCTTCTGTAATGTACCCTAAAAATCATTTTCATAGGAAAATGAAAATAGCCAGTTTATTTATAATCTTAATCAACGACTAGATACGAATTTTAATCAAAATCGTTTGAGCAGATTTTTAGAAAACCAAATTTTTCTCTTTTCGCCCTTCAGTAAACTACCCTTAATTTTAAGTTTTTATAGACACACAGACGGACGGCATTGCAAAGACTATTTTTTAGGGTTCGGGGGGACATGAGACGTCGATATCCATCAACATTTCAGGTTAGTTTATTTTTTACGGTCGCAATACATCAACTTTAATGTCCAAAAAGTTAAAAAATTCATATAATTGCGTATAGATTGAAATTTATTGATTTTATAAAAATATGTTTCGGGTAAAATATCTGTATTATAAATATATATACATATTTGTAATGCTAAGTAATTTCATATCTCAAATAGTTTCGGAGCTATTTAAAAAAATAATAATTGACGCATCAGACCGGAGCCCTTAAAGCCATTTTTCCGAAATATTGAGGGTAGCCATTTTGTTTGCAATATCTATTAATGTTTATAAATGAAATTTAATCAAAATCGTTAGAGCCGATTTTGAGAAAATCGACTTTTTCTCTTTTTGCCCTTCAGTAAACTACCCTTAATTATAAGTTTTAATATACACACAGACAGACGGCATTGCAAAGACTATTTTTTAGGGTTCGGGGGGGTCATGAGACGTCGAAATCCATCAACATTTCAGGTTAGTTTTTTTTTACGATCGCAATACTTAAGCTTTAATGTCCAAAAAGCTAAATATATATATATAATTGCATATAGATTGAAAATTATTGATTTTATAAAAATATGTTTCGAATAAAATATTTATATTATAAACATATATACATATTTTTAATGCTAAGTAATTTCATATCTCAAATAGTTTCGGAGCTATTATAAAAACTGTTAATTTACGCATCACACCGGATCCCTTAAAGCCACTTTGCCGAAATATTGAGAGTATCCATTTTGTTTGGAATATTTATTAATGTTCACAAATGAAATTTAATCAAAATCGTTAGAGCCGATTTTGAGAAAATCGACTTTTTCTCTTTTTTCCCTTCAGTAAACTACCCTTAATTTTAGGGTAGATATCCAATTCCAAAAACCCCTTGGGGCAACCCTATGAAAACCCTAGATATCAAGTTTCAGCTCAATCGGTAAAATAGTTTAGGCTCTAGTTGGAGGTACAGACAGACAGACAGACAGATGGAAATTCAAAAACCACTTTTTCGGATTCAGGAAGTCATGAAACGTCAAAATTCATCAAAATCTCGAGTTCGATTTTTTTGACGATCACCATTATTTCTCTACCTATAAGATAGAGAGAAAGTAAAAATAAGACCAAACTATAAATCAAACTAATATATTATTAACCATAAATTTATATATATTAAAAATTATCATTCAGGAATATTAGCTCACAAGTAATGGTTAATGGTAAATAATAAATTATTTCGAGTATAGGTTTGTGCTTAATACATATTTTAGCCCATTAAATTAAGTGAAAGAACTTAATGGAGTTAATTAGGATTTCAAGGAAGAAAGAATTAAAGCAAGGAATGCTTAAGCAATGGTCTGACCTACCTCTAGGTGGGTATGAGCCCCATTACCTTGGAATGATGGTTAGCCCTCAGCATTCGTACTTGGTGATCCGGCATCCTAACCCAAGTAGATCCCAAATGGCCAGCATGACTCTCCTAGGTTCAATGGTGAGTTGTCAGCCCAGTTAGCCTGAAACATTTCTATCAATCCTGTTTCCTAGCCTAGTTTACTCTAAGGAATGCCGACACTCTATTTTATCTATCAGCGCATAGATTCTATTGTTTATTAACTAATCAAAACCCTTTTCAACACTCGGATTGTCATTTACAATCCACAACACAACAAATGACAAACAAACGACTGCATTTATTCTGTGTCTATTACAGAATTAATATATATTAAACATGATGAATTCATAAATAAACATTATTAACAATAATTATAAAATATTTTGAAAAAAATGTTATCAAAAATAAAAGATTTGTAAACATTTATATTTTTTATAATAAATAGTTTGGCTTATTATAATAATATTTTAAAACAAAACTAAGGCTACATTTGTACAAATTTCTACTATTTATTTAATTGTGGTAGAAAACATTCACGTTTTGAACTGACTGATTATTTGAACACACGAGAATTTATATAAGCGGACGTAAAAAACCTTAACAATCTTGCCAGAAAAGGTATTTTCACATACCTTACAAGGTTCTTTTACATGCAACAATTGACATGGGACCGACGGCTTTACTTTCTCTCCGAAGAAAGATATGATAGGGATTTGTATCAGTCAAGAATGATACGTCGAAACCAGCAGGATTTGAATCCACTAGCATCGGATCCTAATGTGAACACCTTACCCAAAGACAAATGAATCCCAAATTTCTACTTGACAAAAGTGAATATTTCTACCATGTTTCGTTTTCAATAGTGGTTTAAATTTTAAACCAAAATCTCACACATCAATAAAGTAAATCTCAGAATCAGACAAACGATAAGAATGTAGAAGCAAGTTTGGACAAGGTCAATATCTAACGGTTTCAAATCGATTGGCTTATCTCTGTTACGAAAAGATAGCTTAAGTTCATGTTCATCATCACTAATCCATTTTTCTTTAAACTCGATTTAAACCACCCTTCTTATGACAACATCGAATCTGTCTTGAAATGGGGAAATCTGAGGAAAGCGAAAAACGAAATGTATCAAATAAGAACACTCCTCCATTATGTGGAGTAAGGGATAGCCATCTTTACAGTAGTCGTTTAGGTTTGAGTACAACTAGGCTATAAGTGAATCCTACAAATAGACCGTACTATGGTTAAAGGCTGCAGTATCAAGTGCATCTTCTACATTACTAACAAAATGTGCCCTTTTATAAATTATTATATTATCAAATATTTCTTCGGTATTTTTTCCAAAACCATCTCGTTTAAGTATGTATTTGGGCCAATCGGTTTTAAGTAATTCTCTCAATGAATTTATATCAATATAATAGTGTGGCTTGGTCAAGAAGCTTGTCAAACTTCCTTGGTATGCCCCCATCAATACCACACACAACAACAAATAGGAACCAACAAAGCATTTTTGTGAAAAAGAAACTGATGGTAAATTTGTTCCACCACTCACAAATATTCGAACAGTTTCTATTAATATTTTCGTTTCTAAGGTCACGTCTTGTCTAAATAGTTTCCACGACAATGTAATCAAGGGCAGAGCACCTAAAACTAGTGACCAGGTATTAGTAGAGAAAGGCAGTATGATATTCAAGTACTTCGGAATACGTTGTGCTTTTGGTACTATGAATTTTAAACAATGTAGATCAATAGATGTTGTTTATGTGTACATATTTTTTTAGTTTTTAAAGAAAATGTTTCCATAAATATCTGGGATCATATTTTTACTATTAGATTTTATTTCACTAAATATTCCTGAGGAGTCTTCTTGGCTTATAGTATTTAAATTCGAGATAGTTGCTTTACAAACTATACTATAGAATTTGTAAATATTCATATTCACCTTTCAAAATATTTAATTTCAAACCATATTGATATGTTAATTCACTTCTTTTTATTTCATATCCATAAATATTTCTTAGTTGGTCTAAAAGTTTATCAACACTTTCATTTTTCTTCAAATTATTTGGTAGTTCCAAAAATGTCCCTTGTTTTTAAATTGGTTGTAAACCCAAATTCTTATAAATTGTGCGGGTAAGTAAGTTTTAATTTCGTATTTGTCAGCGAAGTCACAGGAAACTAAATTACAAATACATTTAAAATGAGAAATTCACTCCAAATATTTTGGCATATTTTTTTTAACATTCTTATATCTTTCTGAACTTGTGAAGTAACTATTAATATAAATGTTGTTTTAGGATTACCTAAGAAAGTTTCTCTAAATTGAGCCAATGTAGTCCAAAATGTCGGGTCAATATTTATAACAAACCAAAATACCACATTTGGTACTCATATGATACCATCGATTAGAAGAGTATCAGGAAATAGTTTTTTTTAGTTCTAAAGTATGGTTCTCATACATGTATAAAGTTAAATTAGGAAAATATTCCATAAAGTGTACTTGTTTGAATAATTCATTATACATTTGGAAACAGTATTCTTGTATTACCACGACGGCTAAGGGGTGTGGCCCACTTCTTAAATATATGTCAATGATAGAGTGTATAGTGCCTGTGATACTTTTATTAGGTTTGGTATCTCCAACTGAAATATTCAGTTTGGTTTCAATATATCTTACAGAGTACATCAACAAAATAATAACTATCACTTTCATATCTCAACTCACTTTAGTCTTACCTCCCTTATTCAGAATATTGATCATATAATTTAATCGTGCTACTATATTAACAACACTTACAGAAAATAGTTTTCAATAACCTATAGAATATAAATAATTTCATCACCACCTTAAGTAAACATTTTATTAGCAAATCAATATTGTATAGTATTTTGTAATTTATGTTTGTTTCAAGTATTCCAACAATATCATGGTTCTACTTATATATCATAATTATCCTAGTTGCAGTTAGTTTTTAATTATCAACAACGCTTTGTGAAGGGATGTAATCATCCCTCTCTGTAAGTTATGGCTTGGATTTCTGCTAGGATATAAAGTGGCTATTAAATTGTTTATGATCAAGATAAAAACTCACATAGAAAAATAATTGTATATAGAAGATATTATTACACATTCTTTTAACTGCGGATACCAGTTTACAAGTCAATTATAAAGATTGTTCCATTCTAAATCTAGAATCCAAGCTAAACATTTTTTTATAGACGGTTTTCAGTCTAAGATTTAAAAATTGTATAATTTTACTAAACATGAACATGAAGTTGAACATGAAAATGACCATGAACAGGAACATGAACATGAATACTAAAGTGATATAAAATTAACTAAATATGTCTAAGAAGTTGACTCAAAATGAATTTTGTGTTAAATCCTTGGTGACACATATACTAGATATTTATTTATTTGCTATGTTTATTATTTTATTTTGAATTTACGCAAATTTCAAATGCTGTGTTTTCCCCAGTATAATTTACTAAATAATCCAAATAATGGATTCTACTGATTGCCAAAACTATTATTTAAATTCGAGATTTAATTTAATAGGTAAGATTCCTTATAATATTGAATATCTTGAATAATAAAAGTGTATAAATACTATTATAGTTATCCATGAAACATTTTGTATCACTACTATGAAATATTATAAAACTATGATCTTTTACTATAACCTAGTCACTAAATATTTGATGGTGTGATTATAATTAACAATATTTTGATAAAAAATATAATAAGGGATTAAAGTAATAAATAATCTGCTTTATCTACGAAATGTTATATTATTTTTATCTACATTATTTGAAATAAATACCACGACTATTTTTTACATACTCTATTATCTATTACACTATTTTGGAACAACATATTTTAATATAAGCTTCAAGTTAACTTCCCTTGATTAAGTTTTTTCATAAAACCGAGCATATTAGTCTGTAAGGGAAATATTATTGAGATATGAATATTAAACAAAATTAGCTATTGATATTTGTAAAATTAAAATTTAAACTATATTAATCCTGTGTTAACTATCCTTTAAAAATTATGTTACAAAACAAAATATTAATTTTTTTAATATTCTCTCTAGCTATCTATTTTGAACACAATTGTGAAAAATTTGAAAGAATTTGTGTTTTATAAATTATTTATATGCTAAATACACATTATTTCATTTACATTTGAGTATTTTTAATATTTTCAAAACGTTTTGTTGACATATTAAAAATAAAAATTTGTAAATATGTATTGGGACAGTCAGGAATAAAAAATTATATACAACGTGTTTCTAAAACATTGCATCAAACTTTGGCAGGATACTCCTAGGGTGAAATTAGAATAATTCTCACAAGCAACCTAGGGTCCATCTTCAATATTAAGGGCGGTATACACCCCTAAAGACAGAGCTAAAAACGACCGTTGTGTGGAATATTAAGAAAACTGCTTAGGGTATTACAACGAATCTTTGTATACTACTTATTGAAACCTTGATCATTAATAAACTAAATGTGCTGTTACCGTTATCCACCCCCATCATGTAAAAAAGGGGGGTTGTAACATATTTTTTATAAAATAAAATATGTCAGAGTAAGTGTTACCAATGTTTACTTAAGATTACAAAACAGGGAATCGAAATTTAAAAAAAACGGTGTCTTGGAGAAACTGTCTATCTTTGCCCGTTTCTGAGATAGTCACACAAGTTTGAGTTCAGAGCCAAGTGCAAATGCCTGCCAGGTAGACAGCCAAAATCGCAGCTTAATTTCGCAATTCAGTCGTTTAACCATTTTTACCGGCATATGCATATTCATATTTCAAATCTCTCATATATTTACTTTCTCTCTATCTTACAGGTAGAGAAAGTATTGTGATCGTCAAAAAATACGAACTCGAGATTTTGATGAATTTTGACGTTTCATGACTTCCTGAATCCGAAAAAGTGGTTTTTGAATTTCCGTCTGTCTGTCTGTCTGTCTGTCTGTCTGTCTGTCTGTATCTCCAACTAGAGCCTAAACTATTTTACCTATTGAGCTGAAACTTGATATCTACGGTTTTCATAGGGTTGCCCCGAGGGGTTTTTGGAATTGGATATCTACCCCTAAAATTAAGGGTAGTTTACAAAAGGGCAAAAA
The DNA here is from genome assembly GCA_033556935.1 of Timema podura. Classification (NCBI taxonomy): domain Eukaryota; kingdom Metazoa; phylum Arthropoda; class Insecta; order Phasmatodea; family Timematidae; genus Timema; species Timema podura. The sequence goes on from JAVRXN010000009.1 coordinate 14,106,600, forward strand.
GAGAAAAAGTCGATTTTCTCAAAATCGGCTCTAACGATTTTAATTAAATTTCATTTATGAACATAAATCAAAAATTCCAAACAAAATGGCTACTCTCAATATTTCGGCAAAATCGTTTTAAGGGCTCCGGTCTGATGCGTAAATTAACATTTTTTATAATAGCTCCGAAACTATTTGAGATATGAAATTACTCAGCATTACAAATATGTATATATATTTATAATACAAATATTTTATTCGAAACATATTTTTATAAAATCAATAACTTTCAATATATACGCAATTATATATATATTTTTAACTTTTTGGGCATTAAAGCTTAAGTATTGCGACCGTAAGAAAAACTAACCTGAAATGTTGATGGATGTCGACGTCTCATGACCCCCCGAACCCTAAAAAATATTCTTTGCAATGCCGTCTGTCTGTGTGTCTATAAAAACTTAAAATTAAGGGTAGTCTACTGAAGGACGAAAAGAGAAAAATTTGGTTTTCTCAAAATCTGCTTAAACGATTTTGATTAAAATTCGTATCTAGGCGTTGATTAAGATTATAAATAAACTGGCTATTTTCATTTTCCTATGAAAATGATTTTTAGGGTACATTACAGAAGCGTTAATTTCCGTATCTCCACAACTATTGAAGAAACTAAACAACTTATCATTGCAAAATTGTAGGACTATTAGAAATAAAAAACTTTTATTTGACATATATTTTTATAAAAACAGCAGTTTCTGAGATATTTGCAAATATATTAATACAATTTTGTGAGCTTTAGTTGTAAACATATACTACTTAAGTCTTAACGCAATAATACTCCAATGCCATAGAGTAATTAAATATAAGTAAGTATCTAAAAAAAGTATGTTATTTTTCCTTAAATCTCTTAGGAGAAATGTTTGCATAGCAATGATCTATCTCCATTTTAGACTCAATAGTCAATATTTACATTTTTTATTTGTCAAAATGTATAAATGAATAATTAAATATCAATGCGATGACTTGAAGATCTGCAACATCTTTTAAAATGTTAAATTTTAACCAGAAATCGAAATTTTAATACGAAGTGTTGACCCTTGTGGAAGACATTAAACTGTTTGAAATGTTCTTAGGTGGACAAAGATGCGCCTCTTTTCTCATTGATTCTATATCATTGTATATTATTTTATGCGTGTTCTTATGTGGAGTGGTGATGATACAATGTACATTATTCCGTTCAGAAATCTTACGAGTTTATAGAAAGAGAGAGAAAGTCTGTGCGGTGTGCCGTACCATTTATTTTTCAGTGTTTTCCCAACATTTTAAAAATTCCGTTTATGAGACTTTTTATTTAAAAAAAATTATAATATATGTATACTATTATATTAAAATTTTATATATATATATATATATATTTGAAACCCTCAAGGTAAAAGTTTTCAAAAGTACCCTCACAATTAGGTAAAAATAATAATAAAGCGTAAACTTACTTTTAATGATTCCCAAATTCTGTTATTCGTCTTTTTACTTTCTCTCTATCTTACAGGTAGAGAAAGTATGGTGATCGTCAAAAAAATCGAGGTCGAGATTTTGATGAATTTTGACGTTTCATGAATTCCTGAATCCGAAAAAGTGGTTTTTGAATTTCCGTCTGTCTGTCTGTCTGTCTGTCTGTACCTCCAACAAGAGCCTAAACTATTTTACCGATTGAGCTGAAACTTGATATCTTGGGTTGTCATAGGGTTGCCCCGAGGAGTTTTTGGAATTGGACATCTACCCCTAAAATTAAGGGTAGTTTACTGAAGGGAAAAAACAGAAACAGTCGATTTTCTAAAAATCGGCTCTAACGATTTTGATTAAATTTCATTTATGAACATTAATAAATATTCCAAACAAAATGGCTACTCTCAATATTTCGGCAAAATCGCTTTAAGGGCTCCGGTCTGATGCGTAAATTAACATTTTTTATAATAGCTCCGGAACTATTTGAAATATGAAATTACTCAGCATTACAAATATGTATATATATTTATAATACAAATATTTTATTCGAAACATATTTTTATAAAATCAATAACTTTCAATATATACGCAATTATATATATATTTTTAACTTTTTGGGCATTAAAGCTTAAGTATTGCGATCGTAAAAAAAACTAACCTGAAATGTTGATGGATTTCGACGTCTCATGACCCCCGAACCCTAAAAAATAGTCTTCGCATTGCCGTCTGTCTGTGTTTCTATTAAAACTTAAAATTAAGGGTAGTTTACTGAAGGGCAAAAAGAGAAAAAGTCGATTTTCTCAAAATCGGCTCTAACGATTTTGATTAAATTTCATTTATAAACATTAATAAATATTCCAAACATAATGGCTACCCTCAATATTTCGGCTAAATGGCTTTAAGGGCTCCGGTATGATGCGTCAATTAACATTTTTTTAAATAGCTCCGAAATTATTTGAGATATGAAATTATTTAGCATTACAATTATGTATATATATTTATAATACAGATATTTTATCCGAAACATATTTTTATAAAATCAATAACTTTCAATCTATACGCAATTATGTGAATTTTTTTTACTTTTTGGACATTAAAGTTTAAGTATTGCGACCGTAAGAAAAGAACTAACCTGAAATGTTGATGTATGTCGACGTCTCATGACCACCCGAACACTAAAATCTGTCTGTGTGTCTAAAAAAACTTAAAATTAAGGGTAGTTTACTGAAGGGCGAAAAGAAAAAAATTTGGTTTTCTCAAAATCTACTCAAACGATTTTGATTAAAATTCGTATCTAGGCGTTGATTAAGATTATAAATAAAATGGCTATTTTCATTTTCCTATGAAAATAATTTTTAGGGTACTTTACAGAAGCGTTAATTTCCGTATCTCCACAACTATTGGAGAAACTAAACAACTTATCATTGCAAAATTGTAGGACTATCAGAAATAGAAAACTTTTATTTGACATATATTTTTATAAAAGCAGCAGTTTCTGAGATATTTGCAAATATATTAATACAATTTTGTCAGCTTTAGTTGTAAACATATACTACTTAAGTCTTAGCGCAATAATTCTCCAATGCCATAGAGTAATTAAATATAAGTATCTAAAAAAGTATGTTATTTTTCCTTAAATCTCTTAGGAGAAATGTTTGCATAGCAATGATCTATCTCCATTTTAGACTCAATAGTCAATATTTACATTTTTTATTGGTCAAAATGTATAAATGAATAATTAAATATCAATGCGATGACTTGAAGATCTGCAACACCTTATAAAATGTTATAATTTTATCCCGAAATCGAAATTTTAATACGAAGTGTTGACCCTTGTGGAAGACATTAAACTGTTTGAAATGCTCTTAGGTGGACCAATATGCGCCTCTTTTCTCATTGATTCTATATCATTGTATATTATTTTATGCGTGTTCTTATGTGGAGTGGTGATGATACAATGTACATTATTCCGTTCAGAAATCTTACGAGTTTATAGAAAGAGAGAGAAAGTCTGTGCGGTGCTCCGTACCATTTATTTTACTTTCTCTCTATCTTACAGGTAGAGAAAGTATGGTGATCGTCAAAAAAATCGAACTCGAGATTTTGATGAATTTTGACGTTTCATGACTTCCTGAATCCGAAAAAGTGGTTTTTGAATTTCCGTCTGTCTGTCTTCTGTCTGTCTGTCTGTACCTCCAACTAGAGCCTAAACTGTTTTACCGATTGAGCTGAAACTTGATATCTAGGTTTTTCATAGGGTTGCCCCGAGGGGTTTTTGGAATTGGATATCTACCCCTAAAATTAAGGGTAGTTTAATGAAGGGAAAAAAGAAAAAAAGTCGATTTTCTCAAAATCGGCTCTAACGATTTTGATTAAATTTTATTTATGAACATTAATAAAAATTCCAAACAAAATGGCTACTCTCAATATTTCGGCAAAATGGCTTTAAGGGCTCCGGTCTGATGCGTAAATTAACATTTTTTATAATAGCTCCGAAACTATTTGAGATATGAAATTACTTAGCATTACAAATATGTATATATATTTATAATACAAATATTTTATTCGAAACATATTTTTATAAAATCAATAATTTTCAATCTATACGCAATTATATATATATTATTAGCTTTTTGGACATTAAAGCTTAAGTATTGCGATCGTAAAATAAGCTAACCTATAAATGTTGATGGATTTCGACGTCTCATGACCCCCCGAACCCTAAAAAATAGTATTTGCAATGCTGTCTGTCTATGTGTCTATTAAAACTTAAAATTAAGGGTAGTTTACTGAAGGGCAAAAAGAGATTAAGTCGATTTCCTCAAAATCGGCTCTAACGATTTTGATTAAATTTAATTTATGAACATTAATAAATATTACAAACAAAATGGCTACTCTCAATATTTCGGCAAAATCGCTTTAAGGGCTCCGGTCTGATGCGTATGTTAACATTTTTTATAATAGCTCTGAAACTATTTGAGATATGAAATTACTTAGCATTACAAATATGTATATATATTTATAATACAGATATTTTAGCCGAAACATATTTTTATAAAATAAAAAAATTTTAATCTATACGTAATTATATGAATTTTTTAACTTTTTGGACATTAAAGTTTAAGTATTGCGACCGTAAAAAAAACTAACATGAAATGTTGATTGATGTCGACGTCTCATGACCCCCCGAACCCTAAAAAATAGTCTTTGCAATGCCGTCTGTCTGTGTGCTTATAAAAACTTAAAATTAAGTGTAGTTTACTGAAGGGCGAAAAGAGAAAAATTTGGTTTTCTCAAAATCTGCTCAAACGATTTTTATTAAAATTCGTATCTAGGCGTTGATTAAGATTATAAATAAACTGTCTATTTTCATTTTTCTATGAAAATGATTTTTTGGGTACATTACAGAAGCGTTAATTTCCGTATCTCCACAACTATTGGAGAAACTAAACAACTTATCATTGCAAAATTGTAGGACTATTAGAAATAAAAAACTTTTATTTGACATATATTTTTATAAAATCAGCAGTTTCTGAGATTTTTTGCAAATATATTAATACAATTTTGTGAGCTTTAGTTGTAAACATATACTACTTAATTCTTAACGCAATAATTCTCCAATGCCATAGAGTAATTAAATACAAGTATCTAAAAAAGTATGTTATTTTCCCTTAAATCTCTTAGGAGAAATGTTTGCATAGCAATGATCTATCTCCATTTTAGACTCAATAGTCAATATTTACATTTTTTATTGGTCAAAATGTATAAATGAATAATTAAATATCAATGCGATGACTTGAAGATCTGCAACACCATATAAAATGTTAAAATTTTAACTAGAAATAAAAATTTTAATACGAAGTGTTGACCCTTGTGGAAGACATTAAACTGTTTGAAATGCTCTTTGGTGGACAAAGATGCGCCTCTTTTCTCATTGATTCTATATCATTGTATATTATTTTATGCGTGTTCTTATGTGGAGTGGTGAAGATACAATGTACATTATTCCGTTCAGAAATCTTACGAGTTTATAGAAAGAGAGAGAAAGTCTGTGCGGTGCGCCGTACCATTTATTTTAATCCTGTGATATCGTTTTAATATCGTTTAGTCTTGTATTTTTACTTTCTCTCTATCTTACAGGTAGAGAAAGTATGGTGATCGTCAAAAAAATCGAACTCGAGATTTTGATGAATTTTGACGTTTCATGACTTCCTGAATCCGAAAAAGTGGTTTTTGAATTTCCGTCTGTCTGTCTGTCTGTCTGTCTGTACCTCCAACTAGAGCCTAAACTATTTTACCGATTGAGCTGAAACTTGATATCTAGGGTTTTCATAGGGTTGCCCCGAGGGTTTTTTGGAATTGGATATCTACCCCTAAAATTAAGGGTAGTTTACTGAGGGGAAAAAAGAGAAAAAGTCGATTTTCTCAAAATCGGCTCTAACGATTTTGATTAAATTTTATTTATGAACATTAATAAATATTCCAAACAAAATGGCTACTCTCAATATTTCGGCAAAATGGCTTTAAGGGCTCCGGTCTGATGCGTAAATTAACACTTTTTATAATAGCCCTGAAACTATTTGAGATATGAAATTACTTAGCATTACAAATATGTATATATATTTATAATACAAATATTTTATTCGAAACATATTTTTATAAAATCAATAATTTTCAATCTATACGCAATTATATATATATTTTAACTTTTTGGACATTAAAGCTTAAGTATTGCGATCGTAAAAAAAACTAACCTGAAATGTTGATGGATTTCGACGTCTCATGACCCCCCGAACCCTAAAAAATAATCTTTGCAATGCCGTCTGTCTGTGTGTCTATTAAAACTTAAAATTAAGGGTAGTTTACTGAAGGGCAAAAAGAGATTAAGTCGATTTTCTCAAAATCGGCTATAACGATTTTGATTAAATTTCATTTATGAACATTAATAAATATTATAAACAAAATGGCTACCCTCAATATTTTGGCAAAATGGCTTTAAGGGCTCCGGTCTGATGCGTCAATTAACATTTTTTTAAATAGCTCCAAAACTATTTGAGATATGAAATTACTTAGCATTACAAATATGTAATATATAATTATAATACAGTTATTTTACCCGAAACAGATTTTTATAAAATCAATAACTTTCAATCTATACGCAATTATATGAATTTTTTAACTTTTTGGACATTAAAATTAAGTATTAAGACCGTAAAAAAACACTAACCTGAAATGTTGATGGATGTCGACGTCTCATGACCCCCCGAACCCTAAAAAATAGTCTTTGCAATGCCGTCTGTCTGTGTGTCTATAAAAACTTAAAATTTATGGTAGTTTACTGAAGGGCAAAAAGAGAAAAAATTGGTTTTCTCAAAATCTGCCCAAACGATTTTGATTAAAATTCGTATCTAGGCGTTGATTAATATTATAAATAAACAGGCTATTTTCATTTTCCTATGAAAATGATTTTTAGGGTACTTTACTGAAGCGTTAATTTCCGTATCTCCACAACTATTGGAGAAACTAAACAACTTATCATTGCAAAATTGTAGGACTATTAGAAATAAAAAACTTTAATTGACATATATTTTTATAAAAGCAGCAGTTTCTGAGATATTTGCAAATATATTAATACAATTTTGTGAGCTTTAGTTGTAAACATATACTACTTAAGTCTTAACGCAATAATTCTCTAATGCCATAGAGTAATTAAATATAAGTATTTAAAAAAGTATGTTATTTTTCCTTAAATCTCTTAGGAGAAATGTTTGCATAGCAATGATCTATCTCCATTTTAGACTCAATAGTCAATATTTACATTTTTTTTGGTCAAAATGTATAAATGAATAATTAAATATCAATGCGATGACTTGAAGATCTGCAACACCATATAAAATGTTAAAATTTTAACTAGAAATCGAAATTTTAATACGAAGTGTTGACCCTTGTGGAAGACATTAAACTGTTTGAAATGCTCTTTGGTGGACAAAGATGCGCCTCTTTTCTCATTGATTCTATATCATTGTATATTATTTTATGCGTGTTCTTATGTGGAGTGGTGATGATATAATGTACATTATTCCGTTCAGAAATCTTGTGAGTTTATAGAAAGAGAGAGAAAGTCTGTGCGGTGCGCCGTACCATTTATTTCTCATTTGTGTTCAACTCAAGTTTCAATATTAGTTTATTTTACAATCAGATTTAAATGTCAATTAATCATCAATGGATATTTTGAATGTCTAAGATTTGAAATTTAGGAGGTTTTTATGATGTATGTTGTATTTTAAAAAGTATATTTTATCTTTAAAAAAGTACGATTAGTCCTTATAAATTTAGATTATTATTAATACTATGATTCATTTCAGGATGAACATTTAGTTGGGTTTATAATATACCTGTATATTATCAGTAAAAGTGTTTACTTTAAGTTGAATTTAATAATTTGTGTTGGCTATTATTAAGTAATTGTTTTTGTACGATATAGAATAGCTAAGGTTAAACTAAGAACCATATAAATAGTTAAACCTTCACTTAAGAAAAAACACCTCATTTATTTAAAAGCCAAACCACCTTGAAGCAATAAGTATTTTCCGCATCCTATCTTATTTTAAGATTTCTATTCAAATTAATTTGAGACTATTAATAAATTATAACGTAGCTTACTTATGTTTTGTATATTTTTTCATATCCCAAAATTTAAATAGATTAAGTAAAGTTTTAAAATATTAAATCTCTGTTTATAGAAGAAATTCCATAAATTTTAATTTAATTGACAGTAATATTTTATTTTATATTGGTTAAGTAATAGTTATCTTCATATTAAGGTTTGATTTGATGGTTGCGGATAATTTTAATTTAGAATTCTAGCCTGGTGGTCTATCTTAAAATTCTTGAATAATTTCCTTCATGTAAATATATGTAGGCCTTTATATCAATTCTATCTTCTAAATACATAATTAAATAGTTTAAATATTTGTACAGCCTTGAAATATGGGAGATGCTCAAGAAAAGAAACTATTCCAAACACTTATTTGATATTATTTTCTTTACTTTTTTTTAAAATATATAATAATCTAAAATATTTGTCATAATCAATTACCAGTTCACTAAAAATTAAATATTAGAGTGGGATGAAAAAGATCAAGTTACTACTTTCAAATTCTAATAGCACAGAAAAGTTGTAACATTTTATCCTAAATCTGGAAAGATTAATTAAATAAATTATTGGTGTTGTTTTCAGTTTGAGCATATGGCTTAAAACTTAAAACACGACAGAAAAACAACAAATTTTCCAATATTTATCATTTTTTATATTAATTTTATAAACATCTAATGGCGTGGAATTGTTTATTTTTATTTACATAATAATTATTGGAAATATTATCTAAAAATTATTGGTGTTGTTTTTGATCGTGCTTAAAACATCATGTTTGCGAGAATTAATGAAAAACAACAAATTTTCCATTATTTTCCATTTTCTTAATATGACATCTATGAACATCTAATAGCTCGAAATTGTTTATATATAGCTATATAATAATAAGTTAATTACAAAAAAGAAATATACTTCACTTGGTTGGTTCGAGCGTGAAGCTCTTTGCTTATTACCAACTGAGGGTGGCCGCACTTCAAGCTCCCCTACACCCTTCCCAACCATCCAACCATTCAGAACGTGGTTAGTAAAAATTGAAGTTACATGATCTCATTATTAATCAATCTTAGTCATAGCCTTTGCACCACCTTAACTGGGGGTTCACATTTTAAATAGGGTACATAATAACATCTATGAATTAAATGAAAGAAAGAGGTGATTAAAGGTAAATGCAATTTAATAGATCAAAAGACATAGAAAATATTTTGCACGTAATCTCCTTAAGAACAATGTATAGTAAGTAAATACAGTAGGAGGTAGTGTTGCCAAAGCCAGCCGGCGTGGGGCGAGAAGCGCCACAAGAAATAACTCGGACAATTGAGTTACGTTACTAGTAGTTCTACCATGAATGAACTTTGGCTGTGAAAGCACAATAATTACTTATATAGGGCAAGCTTCAGTACAGTTATATGAGAGGACCTTGGGTACAGTACAAAACACCTCCAAAGAGGTACGAACAATTCATCAATACCTCAAATACTACGGGCCATGCCCGGTCGATAACGCGTGCCACTATTTTGGCACCTAGAGGGCGATCGACCTCATTGTACATGATCAAGTACTCAGTGACAACTCCAGTCGAGCCTGAGGGGCAGAAGCGACTGAAGAGTTGTATGCCCCCAAGAGGAGAAAGGCAACTATTGAAACACAAATAAATCACGGGCCAATCTTGAGCAGCAAGAGCGGCCCACAGGTTAACAACCAAACACAAGTCTTTGTGATTCATCAATAAACCTAACTAGGTATAAAACCTGGGCCTCCATTTAACTTGGACTGTCACTTTCCCGGGCAAGCTACCTCTTTGTTACATGAATGGACACATAGTGTGTGTCGTTATTATCACCGTAATGTCTAGTGGCTGGCCCAAGCGGCTCAGTCACGGAAACGCGAGAAGCGCGGAATTAAACAAATACTGTTTACAGCTTGTTCTCTAGAGCAAGTAGACATAACTCTGAATACTATTTACAACTTGTTCTTTAGAAAAAGATGACATAACTCTGAATACTATTTACAACTTGTTCTCTAGAAAGAGAAGACATAACTCTGAATACTATTTACAACTTGTTCTCTAGAAAGAGAAGACATAACTCTGAACACTATTTACAACTTGTTCTCTAGAAAGAGAAGACATAACTCTGAATAAACTAAACTAACAAAGCATACTTATAACGCCCTAAGACAGCCCATGAATATTTCCTATTCCTAACTAACAATTTGTCCTAATAAATAAAACCTGTCATGTAGTCGACTTATCCTAATCTTAGCCTTTCGACTGATGGTATTCATCCTGCCATGTAGTATCGCTGCTATAGCGGCTTCCTCCTATCCAAAGGATCCATTCCCAAAACTGTATGTGCACGTTGAAATGTTTATTTACTGGAATCGATGAGAGCGTGTTGCAAGACAACGGTGCCGGTTCGGTCCCAGCGTGTTCTGTGTTTTTCTTCCAAGCGGGCCAGCGAATAAATAGCAGGAAGACTTCACGTGGTTGAGTGGTCAGACTGGAGTGGAAGGGGAAGCTTCCATAATTTTCCAAAACCCCGAGTTGAGCAGGCCAACAGCGTTCATGTTGCTTTCAGTTGCCTCGTATTCGTTGTTGAACGCGGAGCTCTCCCTTGTGGCAGCGGTCGGTCATTTCTCAGGTGTTGTTTATTCCAGTGGGGCATTCCGCTTGCAGGTAAGGTTGGTGAAGTTGGTATGTAAACAAATAAACATACGTTATGGGCGTAGCATTTAACACAAGATTGTCATTTATTAACTCTTAACGACTTGCTTGTACTAACAAACATTCGTATCTTATAATTGAACGGGGCTAAGCCCGATTAGCCCGTTACAACTTAAAATCGGATTTTTGTCGAATTTTGACATTGCAGATCTTGAGATCAAAGTTCTTCTTACATCTTACATCTTACATCTCTGCTCTCTTATCCACATACTTTTCCCGCAGATTCTGTTACAAGTTTTATACATATTCCTAAAGGTTGTGTGTGACAGGGAAAGTTTAGAAATTAAAAATCAGGTTAAGCTTTACATTCTAGAAATAACAAAATACATTCTGTTGGCAAACTTTTCATTATTGGTGGAGATGACAGTTTATATTTTCTCCACTTAATCAAGTCTGTGTAGTCTGAATCTTCAAAGTTTATCAAGGGTGGGAGAAAAGTATATATATATATATATATATATATATCACCGGCAATGTGTGAAATCCAAACGTTCTATAAAATGCCTAGGCTTTCTATATCATGCCAGAGTGGTTTTGGCAAAGTCTAAAATAAACGAGTTTTGCTGTTGTATTTCATACTTATTTTCAAGTCCTTTGTCTTTTTGAAGTCCCGGAATATGTTATAAATTATTTTATCATGTTCTATGTTAATCTTTCACCATTTTCTTGCATATTCACCTAATTCCTAGGGTTTAAGTTGGTGAGTTTAGGTTATTTTGGAATAGGGTAGTTAAGTTAGTTTAGGTTAACTATTTTTCTCAGTATTATATCATGACTGGTTATTCTATAAATTTCTTAAGAAAAGTATGAAATACAACAGTAAAATTAATTTATTTCATATTTAGCTAAAACCACTTAGGAATAATATAGAGAGCTGTGGCATTTTAATGAATGCCAGGCTTACACTCATTGCCATTAACATAGATAATTCTTAATGACCTGTTATTTGATCATCACAAATATTTGTTACCATCCTATATTTTAAAATAAAGTAAAGTAATCTATATTAAATATGTGTTTTTAATAATCTATTTCTTGAGCAACGCCCATGCTCAAGACTCTCCAAATATTTACACTAGTGAACTATGTCTTGGGAAGGTAGAATTAATTGAAAATGTAAATGGAGGAAAATATTTAGTAAATTCAAAATATACCATTTTTGGTTCAACCGACCGGAATTCTAGCCTCAAATTTATTTTTCAAACGTCAAATCAGACTATGTATAAACTAGACTAATCATAGATCTGATGTATTCTATATCTTCTAAATTATTTAAGTTTAGTATGTAATTGTAACAATTGCACTTCTAATAATACAATACATTTCATTAAAGGTGGTAGAAAACAAAGTTATTTAAACTTTTATAGTAAAACAAATATGAACTAAAAAGGATACTTACAAGTTGTATAAGAATTAAGTATAAACAATGCGGTCAAGTTTACGTCCTATTTAAAATCTCATGAGAGCATTTCAAGGCCATTTATGATCTCAGCAACTTCATGAATGATAACACGGAACCCTTAACACAATTTTTACCAAAATGAGTAAATATTCTAAACAACCCGAGGCTGTTCCCCGGCAACTTTCAATAAGTGTATCAACAATATTATTTAACAAGACTTCATTACGACTAGCCCCTAACTAGACTGAAACAAGACAATAACAGGACCAGCCTCCAACAATTGACTGAAACAAGACAATAACAGGACTAACCTCTGACAAGACTGTAACAAGAATTAAACGTGTGCTCACAACTTTCACTATACAAGTGCATTTTATCTTGGGGTTTATGGACTACACGTATGTGACAATTTCTTGCTCACTCCTACAAAACCATATATATAGACACTTCCCTAACAAAATATAACAATTTGAACTGTTGACACTCCTCTTTCAATAAGTTTACTTATTACAACTATAATGAAAGTCTACTCACTAACTATGCTACTAAATCCTAAATACATCCTTAATTAACTCTGGCTAACGCACTGCCTTGGGCTTGGTAACCTTCACGGGATGATTTTGAGAATGGGCAGGCTCACATTATGTTGGTATTATATTATGGTTGAATCCAAAAATGGATTGCTTCTCTTCTGGTGTATTTTTTCTATCAATTCATTAAAATTTTCTTTATTGCTACTCCCTTTTACGAAATCATTTAGTTCGTTACATGGGTTAGATTAGAACTATAAACAAGATAAGTTATTATCATTAAATATGGCATCTGGTATGTGAATCACGCTAACAACAGCTTCATTATTGTTAAATAAATATTTCACCAGTCTTTTAACATTTAACGTTAATTCATTATGAATTAGTTTGCATTGAACATTTACAATCAACACTCGATAATACGCATAACATTATACTTTTGGTGAACGCTAAAATCTAAGTTATTTTGTTTTTGACCTTTGTTTACTGTTTTTGCTATGCTAAAAAATTTCTTTGGACCTGTGTGGATACTGCACGCGATCAATAAAGAAAATTCGGAAACTGAATTGCTTTGGGTGTGATGTTGGCTTTTACCCGGTATGTTTAAACATAGATTCTGCAAAGGCTAAATTTATATACATGGAAATGCCACATATTATGTTCAAAAGTGAAGGCCAACAATGGACCTACTTGTAATAATTTAAAGTTTTAGTCTAGCAATGGGGAAATAATGAATTTACTGCTGCCAATCCAGAAGGACCAAAACAAACGTGAATCTGATTTTAATATTTCACTCAATTCATGTCATGACAAACTTGATAAAAATCCAAACAAATAATTTACAAATCAAAACAAATGGAACTGATAACCAAGCTTTAAGCTCAAACTCCGCTTTCAAGAAATTTTTTAGTGAACTACTGTATCATTTCTCTTAAATCAAAGGACATCTACAAAACGGAATCCACTAAATATCCTTAATTACGACAAGAGAATCAGAAAAGGAAAATTAATACTGATAGGTGTAGAAGAAAAAGACAACTAGTTTCTACTCACAGTAAGTGGATGTTCCCTTTTTTGATCACCAAGCTTTCACCAACGGTCTTACTAGCATGGCGGAAGAACAGGCGTGGCAGCTTCAACGCACGTCTAACCTCTTGACCTCACCATCGAAGAAAGACCCGAGGTACCTCGCTCGATCAGTTGTGTCGACCCGAGCTACGACAATGACGCCCCTAGCGGATTTCCTTGGCAACCCTTTCTCCGACGCTTCAAAACTTCCTCTCCCTGCTCCCCTCGTTTCTCCTTTGTTGACATTGCCCTAGTTGTCGGTCAGGTAAAAGATATATAACAGGAAATTTCTAGGCCCATTTATTCCAGTTCTAGTTCATCGTTTGGCGTTCGTCGAAGATGGAAACACTGTTCCAGCACCTAGCGAAGAAATCACCGACCATGATGGTTAGGGCGTGGAAGTCACCGCCTCGATGGCGAGGAAAACCCATCGTATAAATCCAAGTACCTTGTTGTTCTTCCAAGTCCTTCAGACTTGTTGATTTGGTCCTTAGAACTATGTAAATTTTTGTGTAGACATTATGATATCTTTAATTTTCTGCGTCATTTTGACGTGAGTAGTTTAATCAAGAGGACTTTTTTGTAAGAACGTCAAGTAGACGTGTTATATAGAGTCATAATGACATCTTAATATTTGTTACGTAGTTTTGACGTGTGTAGATTAATCAAGAGGGCTTCTTTAGTTTGAACGTCAATATGACGAGCTAGTCTAGTCGATAGGGCTAACATATCATATAGGTCAAAGGTGTGACTACATATTTGCACTATGTCCTTATGGTATAGCTTAAATGCGGGAGCCTTGAGCTCTTTGAGATAGAATCCAGGCCTTAGGGCCCTTTCTTGCACAATTTCATTAATTCTGGCGTAAGGTCTTAATCCAAAACGTCACTGTATCACATGACGCTTTGGACGTCATGCTCATATGTAATACTTTTAGAACGGCTACAACCAGTGTATCAAATGCCATTATTTGTGGACCTAGTTGGGTCAGTTTCTCACAGCACTATTATTTGTATCTATTTTCTGTGCTACTATTTTGGGTGCGCAAAGCACAGAACACGGCTAATCTTCTATGGTGGACCGCGCAGATAATACTATTCGTTCGCCCCTTTTGGGTGGCATTTCTTGTGATTTGGCTTTTAATAGAAGGGTTTTCTTAAGGTGAGTTTCACCCCGGGGAGAGGGTGTTGTCTGTTAAGTACTAGTGAATGCTCTGGCAATTCCCATTGGGAAAGGACCGGCCATTGTACCACTAAGGGTAGACACCTGGTCGTCGTTCAGCCATTATCTGATGCAATGGCCCTAAGTCCAGCTTACTATAACTCTGTAAATGTGCTTTACCTAGTAGCCTAGTGCAGCCAGCTAGTGAAGCTGATATAATCTACTATTTCTGATAATATTCTTTGTCTCAAGCCTGCACAAACATTGGCTAATAACTCTCAAAATATTGTATCGTGTGTTATAGCTTATTGTCTCTAAATTCCCCTTATTCTTTTTGGAACCTCCCAGTGGAGTACAGGCAGCTAGCCCTACAGTCCACGTGTCGTCTAAAACACGTGTGCTCCCGATCTATGGGAAGATACTGTGTTTATAGTATAATACAACCAACAAAGTTTGCTTGGCCCATTCAAGGGCCCCTACCACTGTTTAAACTCTCTCTTTATTCTAGCCTGATGTAATCAAAATCTTACCTTTATGTTTGGATTAATAGATCTGTTTGGTTACTTATATAATTTTTATGTCCTAAAGTAAGTTCCTATCACCAAATATATATATATATATAAATATATATATTAGGGTGTCCCAAAAAAATGAAATTAATTATTTTTTTCGCATACTCTCTTATTTTTTTTCCTTTTATGTCAAAACAATTGTAAATAAAGTTTCATGTAATTTGAACCACGGCAACCCGTGCCGACTTGCATCTAAACGTGTCAGTCAGTACATATGTACTTAAGCGAGCGAACGCTGACGACACGTGTCTGTAGCGGAGCACCCAACAGCTGTAAATGGTAAAGATAAAACAAAAAAGAAAAAGGAAGGTTTTGTAATGCTTCGACATTGAGATTGTGCAACCCGTGCAACGTGTCATTACCAGTTCACTCAGGACAGCTCACGTCTACGTGTCAATGTGCTTATAATTTCAAGTTGTTTTGTTAGTAAATGTTTGTGTAGTTTTTAATCAGTGAACAAAACATGGAAGTGGAATTGCGTGATTTTAAAAAAGTGATATTTTTAATAGTGAACATAAAACATCAAATAACGGGTTCAAAACTTCCGTCTAATGGACAAGTTCTGGCAGTTTTGTTTTACAATATTCGAGAAGTGAATCTAAGTGTTAATGAAAGTGCAAATCTCGCTATTCGCGAATGTATTATCTTTTGGGAAAAGGTACGCATACCTACCAAATCGTTGCCAAAGTGTGTGAGGAAGCTTGTTAATATGTATCAAGTTTGGAGAGACTTATAAAAAAATGCAAAGAAATAACAAGACGTATTCAAGCGGCGACAACAAGAATTTGTAAGTAATTTAGACAATTTGTTCGACATTACACATGCTGATGCACTTCAATTAATGAAAATGGAGGAATATAGGATGTTCTTGCAGCGCCAAAGAGAGCCGGGCCGACCCGGTCACTTAGGTGGAGTGGATAAAAAACTGGCCAAGAAAGAAGAAAGGGCGCGACTTCGAGCTGTCAAAGAAGACAATCGGCGAATGAAATATATCTCCGATTCAACATCCTCGGCATCATACGAACCATTGCAAGAAGATTCCTCTTCGAATTCTAGTGAAAATATGGGTTCAGAAGATTTTCCAACACTGATCGAAAGCTCAGAGCCTGGGACAAGTAAATCAGTATTGAGGAAAGATTTTATTACTCCAAAGTTAGTTGCTGCATTAGACAGGTGTCAGTTAAGTATGCGAGATTCTGTGTTTATTCTTGAAGCTTCTATTGATGCACTTGGATTTAACATTGACGAATTTCCGATAAGTAAGTCTTCAATCCGAACAGAAAAACGGAAGGAACGCGCGGAAAACATAAAAATTGGTTTTCAAAACGAGGTACCAGATGTAGTGACCTTACATTGGGATGGCAAACTGTTGCCTGCTTTGAGTGCTCGAAAATCGAAAGAAGAACGCTTGCCAATAGTTATTTCATATGGACTTAAAGAACAACTCATTGCTGTGCCAAGACTGGATAATTCTTCATGCAAAGAACAGGCGCAGGCTATTTGGAAGGCGATCTTAGATTGGAATCTCGAAAACAAAGTCCAAATTCTTTGTTGTGATACTACGGCTTCGAATACGGGTCGTTTTAATGGTGCTTGTACGCTCCTTGAGCAAAAATTTGATAGGAAAATGCTTTTTTTTCGCTTGCCACCATCATGTATACGAACTGGTGTTAAAGGCCGTATTCGAAGTGAAAATTAAACAAGTGACAACAAGTCCCAATATTCCACTCTTTAAAAAGCTCAAAGAGAATTGGAAAAACATCGATTCCACTAAAATACAGTGCTATAGAGAAAGAGTGGAACTGTTCAGAACCGTACCCGAACTTGAAAATTTGCTTGACTTTTACCAAGATGAACTTAAAAATGTTATGGTCAGAGAGGACTATTAAGAGTTGATCGAACTTTCTATGGTATTTTTAGGTGGAGATGCAGAAAAAAAAATTAAAATCAGACCTCCGGGTGCCATGCACCAATCTAGATGGATGGCCCGAGCGATTTACTCCCTAAAACTATCGTTATTTAGTTATCAGCTGAAATTAAACACCAAGGATAAGAAAACACTGTTAGATGTCTGCTAGTTTCGTAACAATCTATGTTAAATCATGGCTTCAATGCATTTTGGCAGTTGAAGCACCCTACAAAGATTTGTGCTTTTTGAAATCTTTGAAAGCTTACGAAAATGTGAATGAAAATATCTCGAAAGCTGCTTTACAGAAATTTCTCCAGAATTTATGGCATTTGACTGATGAAATAGCAGTATTAGCACTTTTTGATGATGATGTGGACGAAGAAACAAAATTAAAAATGGTGGCAAATTTACATAGAAAAAATTTCTCGATCCATGAGAAAAGATACATTCCATCGAAGGAAGAACTTTATGGTTCATTGTATGGTGAGTTTGATACATTGATTTTGTAATTGTTTATTTAGTTATTTATTTGTATCACGCAATTGTTACCTGATAATTTTTTTTACAGAAAAAAGCATCGATGATTTCATATCAGTCAAAAGCCATTCATTGTTTTCTAGACTCAAAACTGATGATAGTTTTCTCAACGAGAGTCCCTCTTCATGGGAGGATAACGCTTCTTTTCTAGACAAGAAAAAGACGATATCAATACTTAGAGCAGTGAACGATACAGCAGAAAGAGCGGTAAAACTAATGCAGGACTTTCATGGTATAATAGGTTGAGGAGGAACAAAAACAATTTTTGTTACGTTGCATATAAGAACACACAAAGATCTATCCTGACTGTAAAAAGCAATCATTGAAACGAAAATATGTTCAGTAATGTTTATTTTACTGTAATATGTTAATAAATATCTGATTTGAATAAAATGGTATCTTATGTACCAAAGAAACATACATTTTACAATCTTTCCATAGTATTCCCCGTACAAGATCTCACGTTCAAGTTTGAAGTAAAGTCGGCACGGGTTACCGTTATCTTATTGCAATAATACATTTTATTTAAGTTACTGAGGTAAAATAGAAAAAAAAATAGAGGGTATGCGAATTCGACTTTGCAAAAAAAAAAATTTTAACTTGTATCTTGGGACACCCTAATATATATATATATAAAAATAAATATATATAAATATATAAATATATATATATATATATAAGTGTAGACTAAGCTGCAAACACCACCGATAGGACCCTACACTACGATCTCAACTAGACAGGTGTGATCAATATAATGGAAAATACACTCTAGAGATTTAAGGTATTCCCCAGGCACCAAACAAGTCCGTAGAAAACCTTTGTGGTCAGTATAAGCAGTTTTATCTATTTATAAAAATCCATTTTGTTTTTTAACAATTTCTGAGGTGATTTTAGGAATGTTAATATGTTTGTTTAAATTGATTTAATTTATTTAATTTTTTTATTAACAATTTCTCTTTGAATGAATTAATTCCTGGTTATATTCATAATTTATTTGTTTAATTGACTAAAAAGTTGTACCAATCTATTTAATTACCAAAGTACGTTTATTGCATTATATGTATAAATAATATGTTATAGGTTAGGTCCCTTTTATAACCTATTTAATATTAAACTTTTGTATATCTATATAGTAGAGTGCTGCTTATTTGACGACCAAAAAATCAAATTTTAATTTTTGAATAGGCACCCGGCTATTGTGTTTTTATTCATGAGAAAATAATATATTTTTTAATGTAATTTTTAGAAAAGATTTAGGGGTATCTATAAGGACATGAAATTTGAGAATATTTTTTGAAAATAAGCACCAAATAGATTTACATATATATTTCTTGGATATATATTAAATGAAATATTTTTTGTTTATTGATATTTATGTATGTTTAACAACCATATATGAATAAATGAACACGCTTAAACATTGTTTAAAATAAACATTAATATTAGGATAACAAAATGCATCATCTCATTTCAGGGCACCTATATCTGGATGGTTTCACCATTAACAACTACCGATTTTATTCTTCAATTGAGTTAAGTAATTTGATGTATTCCTCCATCAATGATACTTCACATTCTGTAATATCGTAAACAACCATAATTGAGTAAACTCTTTCTCTACTTGTCTTCTTCCCTAATTTATACATTCTTCCATAGAAACTCTGATCGAATACCTGTTATCCGGAAAATCTTAGAGGGTTGCAAATTATAAAATCTTTTATATTTTTCTTACCAACAAGATCTGGATCCATACATATATGCTTCAGTGGAGAATCCATTCCTTCATTGTTCAAGGCCTCCAACATCATCTGCTTTGTCAGAGTTGAAAATTCTTCTTAAAAAAAAAGATAGCGCACCCAGCTCCTCTAATACGTGGCCAATAAACTTCATGGCAACTATGGACTTAATTAATTATTGTCTTCTTTTTTTTCATGAACTGCAAGGCCTTATTTTCTCGGTGCAAAAAACTCCGAGGCTGCTTGTAACAAGAGTTGTATGAAAACTTTTACTGTAAAAAATGCAAACGTCACCAATTTCATTCTCTGCTCTCTTCGTCAGCTTGAAATGATCTCCAAATAAATACATCTTAAATAAATAAATTGTTTTGCCTTCTACATAGCATGAAGAAGTCTAGCAGGTGCTCTGAAATATAACACCTTTCAGGGACACCTCCTAGGAATATAATAGATAGGTAATAATTACTTGTAGTCATCTCGAGATTGTAACTTTTCAAGGTTCTTCTGGGAAAAAGAGCTTATGTCAGTGGTAATATTTTTGACTTCATTTAGGGTAGAAGTATCATAAGCGACAGCTTTAAAATCAGTACATTCAATAGTGTTTCAGGAATTTTAAATCATCTGAATAGTAATATCAATGTACCAGTGTTCAACTCCCAAGCTCATCAAAAGCTATTGTATCTAGCATGATATCCATGATATGAAGATGACAGGACAACCATATCATTTTTTTTCCCCATCGCTTATTCCTTGTTTCAGTATTTATTGCAATAGTGTCGAAGCTCATACATTTAAGTTTCAAAAACTTCTAAAGCTGCTGACACTTCTGTTGCAAAAACAAGTTTTGGAACTGCGAGAAGTTGCTCAACACGTATCTGATACCACAGTTGGAAAGTGATACACGATTTCATATCCGGTTGTATCTTATAACTTTTGCCATCCCAGTGAATAGTGACTTCTGGCGTAAATACACTCCTCAAAGACTTCACAATTTTCTGTCAATACATTACACAATGAAAGGACCGGTGATGCACCCCACTGGATTGCAGGCTTGTCAAAATGGCAACATATTGGAGGGCTATCCTTGATCTGGTGTTAGGCACTCTCTCCATGTTAGGTGCCTTGCTGTGCCTATTACTACCAGAGACTCTAAATAAGACTCTTCCAGTCACACTGGAAGATGTGGAGAGCGTTTCGAAAAGAAGGAAGGCATCTGGGATTGTTCGTGCTGTCAGAAGAAAGTGAATTCGTGACTAAAATTGCCATAAATTGTTAACACACACTTTTGTTTCTTTGATGTACAAATATTGTTATTTAATATTTAAGTATAATTTAAACATAAATATGAATATATTAAAAGGTCATATAGATTTGAAAGGTAAATTTAAATAGGCAGTAATTTGTTTAGTTAAATAATTAAGTATAGAAATCGAGGGGAGAGAGGTTTTTTTTTCATGGTTGGCGGTGGTGGATGAATTTGTTTTGTTGATTGTTGGGACTAAAAAAAAAAGGGGGAAGAAAAAATAATCAAGAGATGTAACTGATTGTTGTTTTAATGTGTGGAAATTGTCAATTCTTGTTGTTGTGGGGAATTATAAGTGTGTTTTTAAGTGTTTGAAGTGTTTGTTTTGAGACCAATCTTTTATCTTATTTGTTTTTTTTACTTTATGGTAGAGGGTTGATGAACACGTAGTTTCGTTTGTGTCTCATCCATGATCTCTGTCAGTGAGGAGTCCGGGTACCCAGAAGCCCGAGATTAAGTCCTGGATGTCTCTGCACTGGCGCCAGCCGGGCAGGTATATAAATATTGTGCATAACTGAGGGACCATTACAACAATAACGATAGAAAAACAAATTGTTAAAATTGTATTGTGAAGTCGTCTGTACGACAGCTGCTTTTCTATCACTTATTTTTGGATCATAAAACTAACAGCCTAATCATCATCAAGAAGTTGCTTCCTACCAAACTTTTTCAGAGGTGATTCATAGGTTGAGGTACCTTGCTCAGCAGACGCACCTTTATCAGATAAAACGATCTCCTCCTCATTCGAATAAGAAGACAGTGAAATTAAGAGCTCACTAATTGATTGATTTAATAATTTCCTTCTCTTTCTTGCACCTGCATTCTCTTTATACAAACTTTAATCTTTTCATCTTCAAATTTCTTTTTGGTAAGTACTATTTTACCTATTCTCTAAATCTTGCCAAGCCATTCATTTTCTCGCTGAGCAAGAAAAAATTCTATGTCTTTCTGAATACAAATAGTTCTTAGACCATCAGAATGGTCAATATCAAAAATATTGTCCAGTTTATTCTGCCATTATTCTCCTTATTCTATTATTCTAACCCTTCTGAACATTTAGATTTACTGTATAAGTTTATACCTCTACTTGTATGTAACTTAATGTTGTAACAAACACAAAATAAAACTTAAACACAAGTCACATGACCCCTTTGAGATAGTATCGTAGAATTGTTTACATATAAATAGAAACTCAAACCTACAAACCCAACCATTAGATAGCTTGAGTGGGATGTTATGAGAGTATGGCATGTAGCATTGGAGCTACAATCTAAAATTTACTGGCGGCCAACCAATGCTGTATGGATTGGGAACGGATAGAGGGAAATAGAGGGCTTAAGGAGTGGGGTTGGGACGCGTGGTAGTTATTGGTAGAGGAAATTGTGGTGTAAAAGTAATAAATAATTTGTGGCTCAGTCTCTCACAATATATGTTAGATGGATCACTTCAAGTTAAAATGACCAATATTTACAAAATTTTATGTGAAGTAGCGACATCTAAAATTCATTTAAATCTAATAAAATGTCTACTATACCCATTTTTCAACAAGGAGAACAAAATAGAGTGGTGCCCCAATAATATTTACAAGTTAGATTTTAAGCAACACCCTAATATGAGCCCCTAAGAATACAAGTGCTGTAAGTCATTTTTTCTCATTTTGAGATAATTGGAGGTAAAGTTAGATCCATATAGAAAACTCACAGATTTTTCTGATATTTTCAAAATAATTAGGTGCATACATAAAGGTTCAACTTAACTTATGCACTAATCAAAATTAGAGAATATAAAAAACTTATCTAGTTAAGGATTTATTTTTACAATTATTTGTATTATTTGATGACTTAGACCATTTGTGTGTGAACAATTTTTAGAATTAAGAAGTTGAATAACTCAAAAGCTGTTTGTCTAAGTTAGGTAGTTTTTTAATTGTTAATTATAGATAAAAAATCGTATTTATGTTAAATTTAACGCCATTTATATTAAATTTAAATCTCCCTAACTTGACACGCATTACATGGCCATTGTCACTCCCATCACTTTGAAAGACTAAACAAAGTTATTTTTCATAGTATCACTGTAACTTCAATAGAGATTTATTATCACTAACGCTAAACAAGATTTTGAAAAAAACTAATGACAAAAAGTAAAAATCTAATGTGTTAAAAGACACAATCAAAAAAAATTTAAGCAACATAAAAACACAAAACAAAACTTTCTTAAGCAACGTAAAAACTTAACTTAACTTTTCGCGTGAAATATTTGGCCTTATCTAATAAATTGGAATTTTTTATTGTTCAATATTCCCGCCTAAAATAAAAAATGCCTAATAATATATTTTTATTAAGGCCTACTTTCTGGATCATACTTGGAGCCAGATGATGAATTGATTAATTCATGTTCGATCGTAGAATCACTAAGTGTGGTCATTATAGCTTAGAAATTTGAACCAGTCCATCTAAATTCAAAAGCACATCATGACTTACACCACTTGTTCTGTCAACAAACTCGTTGGTGTGTTAACAAGTTAAAATATGTAGTGTAATCTAGCGGCAAACATATAAAGTATGACCTTCACCACTTTATCAGTTGACAGAATGAATAATTCTTCACGTGCTTACATAGTTAACTCAAATATGAAAAAAAGTGACTTACACCATTTGTATTCTCAGGTGCTCATATCTGTCCCCCTGTTTGTCCCTTTCTGGGCCTAACATGAAATAGATCAATGGGTGTTCAAACTTTATGTTTATATGTTACATAGCTTGCCTCAAGCTCAGAATATCATTATCATTTGGACCCGAGCCCTTAGACTAAGGGTATTCGATATATGGTAAATTTTCGGGGAATCCAAATTTTTCTAACATGGCCATAAGTATTTAATTTAAAATTGTTATCTTTAGTGTTTGAGCTGACAAATAACACTGTAAACATATTTTATTATAGGTACATTATCTTTTAAGGAAAATTACTAATGAACTTATTTAGAAAAAAATTAATATTTTTGTATCTGGCTGTAATAGTTGAGGCACTGTAGTTAGACATGCCTACAGTACCAATGTGGCAAAATTTTGGATCTTAGATGATTTTAATATTGATAATAAACCTATATAAACGTAACAGATATGCAAAACTAGTAAACAAATAAAGTTTTAAAAATAAAAACAAAAGATGCTATCCACACAAATCATTTTATTGTCGCTTATACTTATTTAAATAAAACCAAGCAATCGAATTAAATGAAATTCAAGATGAATTTCAACTTTAATAAAATTGAATGCTGTAAGTAAGACTTGTGTTGGCTGAACAACTAATAAATTTTACACTATCTATAAGCTTTGTTCAACAAAAATAAGTACTATAAAATGTGTAAGCCTCTAGTTAGTTGATATATAAAATACATTGTGTATAAATTAATAATCCCATTTCCAACACTTTATGTGACGTGAAAACGACTTAGCCGATATTGACAAACAAACACTTATTTTAGAAAGAATTAATAGCCAGAGCTATTATTTATGCTTATTAGTGGGAATTACTCCATCTAGATATCATATTCTGAAAATTGAAAAATGACACCTGGACACGGGAAACGAACCCGGGACCTCTGTTCACTCATATTTTAAAGCAGAGTCTATGATGGACTTAGCGGAAATCGTCGGCTACAAATATGTGAATATATTAATATCACGAGCCATCGGATAACGCAGCCATCTGCGACTCGGTAGTTGGCTTTTGCTGCCATTTGCACAATTATTAAATTGTACGGGATCGCACATATTAAGAATTAATAGCCAGAGCTATTATTTATGCTTATTAGTGGGAATTACTCCATCTAGATATCATATTCTGAAAATTGAAAAATGACACCTGGACACGGAGAGAGGTACCGGGTTCGATTCACGTGTCCAGGTGTCATTTTTCAATTTTCAGAACTTATTTTAAAGGTTAGGGATCTAGTATATCGGCATAAATAGTAACCTAAAACTAAAAACCAATTTTTCTAAATAATTCGTCATATTTTCCTTCTGTTGGCATTGTCATCTGTACAATCATTCTTTGTTTACATCACCATGGATACCATGATTTGTGTATAGTTGTAAAATCGGTAAATAAATATTTTATTTTTAGTTAAAAAAATAACCATTCAATTTTTATGTGGTTGGTTAGGTGTAACGAATAAATGTAGAGATGGGAAAGGGTTCGTTCTCAAACTCTTACCTTGGTATAAAGGGAGGAAATCTACGTTTAAATTCAAATTAAACACCTAGGGTTGATAATCTGTATAAAGTCAATAGACTTTGATGAGTAACTTTTTAACTAAAGGGAAATGAGGACTTATTAAATAGGATAGCAATTTATTAAATAAAATAAATTTATAATATATTTTAGTGAAACAATCTGAAGCTGCCACGATCCATAAGTATAACTACAAGTTAATCAATCAGAATAATCATAGAGATCAATCTTAAAAACGCCAACAAAATCCATGCTAGATAAGAAAGGTTATATTTTAAGTTTATATATTTTATATGATTGTACTACCGCTTAATAATATAACTATAATTATATTTTATGTAAAAAGCAATGGCAGGATTTTTTTGCACTAAAAAGAACTATGTTATGTTCTAAAAATGTTCAAGGGCTCTACTGATGTGAAATGATTGATGTACTTTTATTTCTAGTGTTTGGCACATACTAATCAAAGATTTACAAATTGGCAATAACAAACCCTGATATAATTCAGTCATAAGTTTTTAAAAACCCGAGGTACGATAAATAAATTTCAATGTCCTTTAGTAAATACAAAGATTAATGTATACTGTGTTTTGATTGGTTCACTCCATTCCTATCAAGGAAAATGTCAAATCTGTATTATTATATAATATTTCAAGGAATATATTTTATCTCCCAGTGTTTTAAATCGTGGTTTGTTCATTGTTTCTACTTTAAATAATGGCATTGTTTATCATTCCAAGTCTTTCTAAATATGTTTGATTTAGTGTGTATATTTAGATACAGTCAAATTTCGATTCTACGACCCCAGGACCTCTCGAAGTAATGACCCTTTTGTGGAACCGTGAAAAATATGGAAAAAATTGTCGAAAGTTTAAATGAAATCGGCCGTGAAATGTGTTTGTTGCACTTATTTAGGTCGCTGGGCTGCGATTATTTTTGTGAGCGGTTTATTACTAGTAACTGGGGTGGTCTAAATATTAATTCCTTTTTATATTCATAATTTATTTGTTTAATTGACTAAAAAATTGTACTAATCAATTCAATTACCAAAGTATGTTCCTTGTATTATAAATATACAAAATATTTTATAGGTTAATACCCTTTTATAACTGACTTAATATTAATCTTTTTTTGTATCTATATTATAGATTGATGCTTATCTGACGACCAAAAAAATACTTTTTAATTTTTGAGTAGGCATCATGCCACTGTGTTATTATTCATGAAAAACATTGTAATTTTTTTATGTAATATTTAGATTTGGTTTAGGGGTAGCTACCATGCCTTGAAATTTGAGAATTTTTTTAAATAAGAGCACCATTATATTTTACATATATATTTCTTGCATATTATTAAAATATAATTTTTTGATTATTTATATATATGTATGTTTAACAAACATATATGAATAAAACCACATGCCTGAACATTGTTTAAAATAAACATTAATATTAGGATAACAAAATGCATCATCTCATTTTAGGGCAATTATATCTAGATTGTTTCACCATTAACAACTACCGTTTTTATTCTTCAATTGAGTAATGTAATTTGATGTATACCTCCATCAATGCTAATTCACATTATGTAATATTGTTAACAACCATAATTAAGTGAAATCTTTCTCTACTTTTCTTCTTGTCAAATTTATAAATTCTTCTCTATAAACTCTGATGGAATACCTCTTAACCGAAAAATCTTAGAGGGATGCAAATTATAAACATTCTATATTTTCTTATCAATAAGATCAGGATACATATTTATATATATGTATCAGTGAAGACTTTATTTATTTATTCATTCATTGTTCAAGGCCTCCAACATCCTCTGTTTTGTCAGAGTTGGAATTTCTTTTAAAAAAATCGAACGCAACAAGCTCATCTGACAGGTGGCCAATATACTGTATGTCAACTAAAGACTTGATTAATTATTGTCTTCTTTTTTTTCATGAACTGCCGAGATTTATTTTCTAGGTGCAAATATAATCCAAGGTTGCTTGAAACCAGAGTTGTATGAAAACATTTACTGTAAAAATGCAAATGTCACCAATACCTTTCTCGTTGATCTTTGTCAGATTTAAATGATCTCCGAATAAATACACTTTAAATAAATGAATGCTTTTTGCCTTCTATATATCATGAAGAAGTCCAGCATGTGCTCTGAAAGATATCCTCTTTCAGGAAAACCTCCAAGGATTATAATAGAAAGGTAGTAATTACTTCTAGTCATCTCGAGGTTGGAACTTTTCAGGTTGCTACTGGGAAAAAGTGCTCATGTCAGTGGTAATATTTTTGACTTTACTTAAGGTAGAAACATCAGAAGCAACAGTTTTAAACTCAGTATATTAAATAGTGCATCAGGCGTTTTTAAATCTTTTGATTAATAATACCTTAGTTGAACTCCCAAGCATATAAACAATTATTACATCTTGCATGATCTCCATGAATTGAGGACGAGAGGCCAACCATATCATTATTTATTTGTCCATCGTTTGCTCTGAAAGAATACATGCCTTGTTCCTTGGTCCAGTATTGACTGCTGTAGTGTCGAATCTCATATATTTTAATTTTTTTAAACTTCCGAAGGTCTGACTTTTCTGTTGAAGAAACAAGTTTTGGAACAGCAAAGAGTTGCCCAACACGTACCTGATACCACATTTGGAAAGCAATGCAAGATTTCATGTCCGGGTGTATCTTATAACTTTTGCCATCCCAGTGAATAGTGACTTCTGGCGTAAATAAACTCCACAAAGACTTCACAATTTTTTGTCAATATATTACACATTAACGATAGATAGACGAATTGTTAACGTTGTATTTTGAAGTCATCAGTACGAAAGCAGCTTTTATATCATAATTTATTTTGGGTAATAAATCTAACCGCAAAATCATCATCAAGAAGTTATTTCCTACCAAACTTTTAAAGGTGATTCATAGGTTGAGGAACCTTGCTCAGCAGACGCACATATATTAAATAAATCTTTCTCCTCCCCACTCGAAGAAGAAGAAGAAGACAATGAAATTAGTAGCTTGATAATTTTTTGTTTTAATAATCCCCTTTTCTTTCTTGTGCCTGCATCCTCTTTACACAAGCATTTATCTTTTCATCTTCAAATTCCTTTTTGGTGAGTACTATTTTAACTATGGTACAAATCTTGCCAAGATGTCCTTTTACTCGTTAAGCAAGAAGAAATTATTTGTCTTCCTGAATACTAATAGTTCTTAGAAAATCAACATGGGCAATATCAAAACGATCGTCCAGTTTCTTCTGCCATTCTTCTCCTTGTTCTAACACTTCTGAACGTTTAGCTTCACTGTATAAGTTTATACCTCTACTTGCATGTAACTTAATATTATAACAAACACAAAATAAAACTTAAACACAAGTCACTTGGCCACTTTAAGATATTATCATAGACTCGTTTACAAATAAATAAAAACTCAAACCTACAAACACAACCATTAGATAGCTTGAGTGGGATCTTATGAGAGCACGGCATGTAGCATTGGAGCTACAATCTAAAACTTATGAATAAGGGTGGGACGCGTGGTAGTCCTCGGTAGAAGAAATTGTGGTGTAAAAGTAATAAACAATTCGTGGATCAGGCTCTCACAATATTTGTTAGATGGATCAGAACAAGTTAAAATGACCAATTTCTACAAAAAATTATGTGAGGTAGTGGCCTCTAAAATTCATTTAAATCTAATAAAATGTTTACTATACCCATTTTTCAACAAGGAGAACAAAATAAAATGGTGCCCCATTAATATTTACAAGTTAGATTTAAAGTAGCACCCAACTATATAGGGTTGAAATAATGACAAATATTGTAAATTATATAGTTCTGAGATCTTCTCTGTCATTCATGGGGACAATTCTGACTCACCTGGAATATTATGTAACTTAAAAAGACACTTTGAGGAGTTAAAAAAATGATTTTACATTTATAACTAATCTCCTTCTATTATAGGACTTACAGAGACTTGCTTTCACAACGTCGACTCTGAGATTTATTATTTAAATATGTTCAATCTTCTTTGCCAAAACATTAATCATATTTATATTCCAGGACGGCTGAGTTTGTACGGTACGTAAAATAAAGTATTTCACAAAAACTATATATGATATAAATATTCTGTCTGAATGTCCTCTACATTCATAGTTTCTTTTACATTCAATGCCTAAGTTTCTACTACATATTTGACGATGAATACAAAGTATAGACAACACTGCTTTACTATTCAAGGGCATTTTTTTCCTTTTTAGGTATCTTACTCACCTATTGAGCAACTCTCCCTAATGTCCTCTTCTTATTATAATCTCTAGTATCAAGTTTCGCCTAAACCACGCTTCAAAGTATTTAACATTCTGTACTTTTCTCAACTTTATTTCTTCCAACATTATATATTTACTAAGCCTTATCCTCTTCTTGTCATTATCATCACTTCACACTTTACCATGCTAAATTACATTTCACAATCTTTCACTTCCTTATACCATGATTGTAATTGCGCCTGTATTTCCTCTTCCTTCTCCCTACCAATAACACCAAGTCATCAGCAAACATAATGGCTCTCAAACTTTCCTCTACGATATTTCCTGCCACGTTGTTCATGACCATTTCCATTACCATTTTAAATATAAATGGTGAAAAGGCACTCCCCTGTTCACTCAATTTTTTATTTTGGACCAATAAATACCCCCCCTCTCCAATATTATATCTTCAAACAACACCTATCATGTTCATACTTGCTTTTGACTCTCTATACAACTCCTCTTTCAACTTCAGTCTCCACCAATACTTTACATACTTTATTTCTATCCACGTTATCTTATGCCTTATTTACATCCATAAATATCTTTGCCAAGTCATTCGAATATTCATACCTTCTTTCCATCAGCTGTCGTCTGCTAAAGAATAAATCTATTGTACTATTGTAGAAATCTACATCACGTTCCCCACTTGATCCCATTCGCGCACCCATTCTAGCGGAGTATAAATGTGGGGAATCAGTGGAGGTCAGGATCATTCGGTTGAGTGAAGACTGGCACAAGAGCTCTAACCCCTATAATTTTAAACCTATTCCAGTCAACTTTCCTGAAAATAGGTATTATAAATCTTTTCTTTCAGTATTACGGTATTACGGTATAGTTATTGTACGCCTACTTCTATTGCAAGTCATGTCATTTTAACCTTAAGTTTGTCACCACCCGGTGCTTTTCCTTTTTCGTGCTTTTTAATGCGTCCTTCTACTCTATCCATGTGGAACCTCTTTACTCATCATCTGCTCTTTCTTCCTTCTCCTCTGATTCACTCTCATCTTTTTCTGGTTTGAACTTCTTCTCCAAATATCTCCTCCATTATTCCTTTACTTCCTCTTCTGTCTCCTACATTCATCTTTTCTCATCCAACATTCTAACTTCTTGTCTTTTCTCTCTCCTCCTCTTTCTTACTTAGCTATATAAGATGAGAAACATAAACATATGTGTTCTATATTTTCTTAACAGTGAACATATTGGGAACTTCATTAATTATATACAATCTAGAATTGACGAGAAATTATTCAACTTTACAAAAAAGTTAAATTAAAAAAGGTTTTAATATTATCTTGCTTGATCAAAAACAAAATACTTATTCTTATTTACTTTTATAAAATTGAATTTTAAATTAAGATTTTTTAACATAGGAAAACAAATGATATAATAACAACCCTACTCTGCACGATTTTTGATGTTTGAAAATTAAGTAATCTTCTAAACACTAACTTTTGTGCTGATTCCAAATTTTTAATCTGTTTTTCTCTATCACGCACAGGTTTTTTTTTCCAAAACGTAAAATTAACAGATAAAGCATTTTACCTTATATCCTGACATTATTTATTTTATTTTGCAAGAAATACAGAGTTTATAATTTTGTTCATACAGCTGATTGATTTCTTATTATATTTTTGTGTTATTAGATTAAAAACGTCTGCTTATTTTGTTAATTTGGAGGTTATGATATTTAAGAGTTTTTATTGATGTATTTAAATTTATGCATTTTTTTATTTGTGATTGAAATACGTTCTCGTGTATAAATAATTTGATCATATTCTGTTGTATTTGTTGGGACTATGTAATCGTTAATAAGAGACAAGTAAACAAAAGTATTGTGAAAAATGTGTATTATGTTTACATCAGTACAAAGATAAAAACAAAGCTCCTCACAAAGTATACCATACATGTGTTTAGATATTAAAAGCGTGCAGCTCATCCCAATTAACTCTGTGAAACAGTCGGCTTGAAATGGTAAATTTACACGAACACCTTTGCACGTGGAACATTTCTGATTAAAGGTTAACAGAGAAAAAGAGTTGTTAGAAGTTCTTAAACAGAACATTGTTGAAATATTAAATGATAATGGTATAAAAAAATTATTTGAAATTGATTTTTTTGACCATTTTAGAATAGCTTCATATCCAAGATTTTTTGACAAATCTATATTCTTTTATAATAGTGACATACTGTAGCTACTAACTAGAAACTTTGTCTTTCTTTTCCCAGTCGCAACCACAGAAAATTTCGAGTAATCATTCAAATACGAATACACTGCATACATTTCTGGTTTATCTTTGTTTATTATTAACACTTAACTTCCTGCGAGACTGGAACTGAATTGGGTTTGCTATGATACACGTTCTTAAGACTGTGGAAAGTTAATTCACTCCAACCTAAGCCTCTCTAAGCATTACTGATGCTAGATAATACAATTATTACAATATTTTTAATTAGACTAATACAATATTAACCTTGTACTCCTCTAAATAATAAACAGATGTCTGAATAACTATCTCATGAGCATTGCTTAATTTTTATTCACGGTGATAATGAAAATTAAATTGAAAATAGAAATGGACAAAATAAACAAAATTAAATTTACTGCATATTTTTAGCGATTTATATAGTTAAAATCATAATAGAACAAAACAGATAATATTTATAAATAAATGTGTTTCCATTGATTTGATTATTTTATTTGACATTTTGATAAAAGATACAACATAAAGTATTTGAATTATGTGATAATTTATTTAATTCAAAATAATAAAATAAATTAATAAAAGATTATCTCAATCAAATTATGACATTTATATTTTTAGTTTTTAATATATTATATTTGATATTATGACCAATTTATCAACCACATAAAATTCCAATTTCAAAACATGATTTAATTTATCATAACTATGTACACTATATAGTAAGTAATACATAACTATTCTATTCAATACGGAACACTTCAAAATTTCGTTTCTTATACAGAATTATAGTGTCAAACAAAATCTCACATATCAGTGAAAGAGAACTAAGAGATAGACCAGCGATAAGGATGTAAAATGAAGTCTGTACATGACCTAAACCCAAAGGTCTCAAATCAACTTTCTTATCTCGATTTAGAGATGATAGTTTAATTTCATATTTATCATCGTTATACCACTTCTGGGGTAGCCCGGATTCCACAACTCTTCTGATTACAACATCGATTCTATCTTGAAATGGAGAAACCTGGGGAAAGTGAATAACCAGATGAGTCAAATAAGGACACTCCTCCATAACGTGGATTAGGGGGTAGCCATCTTTATAGTAGTCGTTTAGGTTTGAGTACAAGCTAACTCGAAATGAGTCATCAACATAAGCCACTGTTCTGTTAAAGGCAACAGAGTCAAGCGTAGATTTTATATTTTTCCTAAAAGTAGCTCTATTTAATATTGTTTTTAAAAATATATCATTAGGATCCATGCTTTGAAATATTTCTTGAACATCATCTCCAAGACCATCTCGGTGAATTACGGCTATGTTTAGGTCGGTCTCAACCAATTCTCTCATTGAATTTATATCCCTATAAAAGTGTGGTTTGGTCAAGAAGCTTGTCAAACTTCCTTGGTATGCCCCCATCAATACCACACACAGCAACAAATAGGAACCAACAAAGCATTTTTGTGAAAAAGAAACTGATGGTAAATTTGTTCCACCACTCACAAATACACGAACAGTTTCAATTAATGTTTTCGTTTCTAAGGTCACGTCTTGTCTAAATAGTTTCCACGACAATGCAATCAAGGGCAGAGCACCTAAAACTAGTGACCAAGTATTAATAGAGAAAGGCAGTATGATATTCAAGTACTGTGGAATGACTTGTGCTTTTGGTACTATGAATTTTAAACAATGTAGATCAATATATGTTGAGGATGTGTACATATTTTTTTAAATTTTTAATAAATATATTTCCATAAATATCAGGCACTGTTTCATTACTATCGGAGGTTTTGTCTTCCAAAGTACCTTTAGAGTTTTCTTGGCTTGTTGTATTTATAATTTTAAGAGTAGCGTTAAAAATTAATTTCATAATTTGGAAACATTCATATTCAGCCGTCACTTCACTTGAATTCAAACCATATATTTTTGAGGATTCAGTCGTTTTTATTTCATATCCATATGTATCTTTGAGTTTGTCTGAAAAAAAGTTATTATTTGCACTTTTCTTCAAAATTTCTGATAAACTAGAAAATGATCCTTGATTTTTAAATTGATTGTAAAACAAGATTTTGGTAGTTTGTTCAGTGTGGTTATTTTGCGTTACGTAATTTTTTAAAGAAATTACAGGAAACCATATTAAAACTACATTCAATATACGAAACTCATCCCATGTCCTTTGACATGTATTTTTAAATATTGTTAGATCTTTCTGATCTTGTGAAGTAACAATTATTATATAAGGTATTCTAGGATAACTCAAGAAAATTCCTCTAAATTGAGCCAGAGTCGTCCAAAATGTCGGATCAATATTTAAAACAAACCAAAATACCACTCTTGGTTCTAGCATAATACCATCAGGAGACAGATCAGTTAGTGCTAATGTACGGTTTTCATACATGTATAAAGCTAAAGTAGGAAAATATTCCATGAAGTACCTTTGTTTTAACAATTCATTAGAAACATGGAGACAGTTTTCTTGTATTACCACGACGGACAGGGGGCGAGGCCCACTTCTCCGAATAACGTCAATGATAGAGTGAACAGTCTCTGTGATGGTGTTAATAGGTTCTGAATATCCGACAGAAATATTAAGTTTTGTTTCAATATCGCTTACAAAACACATCAACAAAATAATAAATATCACTTTCATACTTAGATTCACTTTAGTTTTACCGTTTAGTAAGAAAATAAACCAAATGTTTTAGTTTGGTAGCTATATTAAAAAATCTCGCAGAAGATTCTTTCTTTAAAAATATAAACAATGTATATAACTGATTTATATTTACTTATATAATATTGCTTCTCCATTTTAATCTAATACTTTATAACCTATTCAAAATAATAGAATATATATCTTTGTTTTGATTATGTCGACAAAAGTAAGGTACTACTTATATTACCATTTTCTAGTTCCAGCTAGTTTTTATATAAAGATCTACATGTTGTGGAAGGATATAATCAGCCTTCTCTGAAAGTCGTGACTTGGATTGCTGCTAGTCCAAGATGCTGTTATTAAGTTGTTTATGATCAAGATAAAAACTCACATAGAAAAATAATTGCATGTAAATAGGTACTATTATATATATCCTTTTAAATGTAGATAACAGTTCATAAATCAATTATATAGACGGGTCCACTTTTATTTTCCTGGAATCCAAGTTTAACATATTATTCATGGTCAGTATTCAAAGTTTGTAACAAAAAAGGAATTCAGACGTAATCGAATTTGCTACATAAGATGAATTGATTCAATGAAAGGCAGCCAATAGCCTCTTTATTCACACGCCTGAGACGGTAAACTATTTAATATTTAGTTCTTTAATAGTTTACTCTTTTGTATTTATTTCATCTTTAAATCGGTTTATTATATAAATGGTAACTATATTTAAATGTTTAAGTTCTATTTTAACTAACGTATCTCTCTGGTCCGAGCGTGGTATCGA
Source organism: Timema podura (assembly GCA_033556935.1). Lineage (NCBI taxonomy): Eukaryota > Metazoa > Arthropoda > Insecta > Phasmatodea > Timematidae > Timema > Timema podura. The sequence goes on from JAVRXN010000009.1 coordinate 14,141,869, forward strand.
CGAGCTCTGGAAAATATATCGATGGTCTTGTCGATAATTTCCTATGCATTCATAGAACTGTTATAAAGTTAATGACCTTGGGCTGCATGAAATTAATTGAGTTTGGTCAGTTTTGTTGCTAGTGATTTCTATTTATTTACGATCACTCTCGTTCTATTAACCTATATTATTGTATTATGTTTTGTTGTATTTAAGATGTTTAAAGAACCCTTTGCCATTCATATAATGAATTAAAATTAGTGTATATTATATCTTTGACCATCTGGGATGGAGAGAGACAATCTCAGAAGGCTGTTCAAGGACTTCAAAAAATATAATAAAACGCATTTATGAATGACGTATTAATTGTTTGTGTAAAGTGAGAATTGAATTTTAATTTAGTAATTTATTAAGTGCGGTATATCAGTATAGACTTTTGATCAAGAATATGTCTTACCATTTATTAAAGGTATTGCAATAGTGAACTCACTGGGTAATCAACCAAAAACCAACAATTTAGGGGAGCGGTTGCTGATTTATCATAGCTCCACCATTAGTGAAGATCATATTGAAGGTTTTATCTTTACAACCGGGTAGTTTTTGTGAAGGGAGTATCACTCCAGAAACCAGCAAGACCAAGGTACTTTACACCATGTACATTTATTCCTTTTAGAAAGGAGATTAATTCAAATAGCCTATTCACCCCATAAATAACAAACTTTTAGCAAGATAACAAAGGGAGTTCATGTTGCTTTCTTACAAGCGTCACTTTTTCATCCATCTTTGAAATTATATATGATGAATTTTAAAATACACCTAACGTGGTTTCGCAAGACCTTCAAAATACGATATTATTTCAATCTCTTAACTAAATATTATACTTCAACCAGAAAATAAGCTAAACTATATTCAATTCACATATTTAAATGTGTTTATTATTACTTAAACTTCACTATTCTTCGTCTGGGATACGACTTGTAGATTGTATGTATATTGTTTAGTCTTAAGAGGGTACGGGGCTTTATGTCATACAATATATCTCATTATATTATGTCATTTATCTCAATTAACACTGGCACAGTTATCTAAATGACTGACCATTTATTTATCCAACAATTTCTAGTTGTGTTCCTGTAATACCTCCATTTTTAATTATTAGCTCCTTTGACACTTGGTGGTCCCAAAATCAATGATCATGTTGGCCGGTGGTCACTGTTGAATCTCCTCCTCCCTCGCACCGACTGACTCCCGAGGCCTGCCCACCACGCCTTATATACTCTCGCTTGTGGGCGGAAGGTCGTGGGAAGGTCTCGGGGGGACAGCCGAGGGCAAGGAAAAAGGAGATACGGCCCTTAGGCTTTATTATTATTATTATTATACAGAACAGGGATACATTAAATATACAACAGGTTCAATAAGTCTGTATTTACATGTTCTAAGTCGAACTCACCCGCAGTTTGCGTTTCCTCTTCCAGTAGCTCTCTCCAGACGACTCTGGATGGGTAGTCAGCCGGGTTTTCTCCCGTTGGTACCCAGAAGGTCCCCCAGTCCGTGGTCCGTAGGCTATTCATGACACTAATCCTTTCCCAGACGCTATAATGTACACCGCTGATGTGTTGTCCATCCCTAGTCGCAGACATCTTGGGTGGTCCTTTTGATACTTCCATTGAAGAGCCAGCAGCCCAGCGACCACTTTAGCCTCGTTTATTTCGACGGGGTCACGAATTCTTTGGACTAGCGCTGCGTTCTCCTCCGGATCGTACGCCACCAAACTCCAAAGAGTGGCGTTGGAAAACACGAACTTAGCTTCGTGTTGGGGCTACTTCCATGTCGCTTTAATCCACCGTGGTAGACTGAAGAGCTTCTTGGCGATCTCAGGGCATCACCGGTATACCCGTGCGATGGCGTATCCCGGCCACCTCAGGATGCAGCCGATCCAGGCTATGAAGCCCGCAATTCTTTCGGTCTCCTTGTCATTTGCTTCTCTCAGATGTCTCAGCAGTGTGACCGCCTTATTGTGAGAGTCTTCGGTCAGTCTTACGCTGCTAGCAGTCGTGTTGACCACGAGTCCAAGGTAGATGATTTCTCGGTTAGCTGTCGTAGATGATTTCTCTTAATTTAGTACGAAACCCATTGATGATAGGAGAGCTGATACCTCTTGTAGGCTGTCTGCAGATGGTCCGTAGAACAATAGATCATCGAGATACACGATTCCTTTGACTTCTAGGCTGAACTTGGTGATCGTCGTAACTGCCTTTTGCATAACTCCCTGGAGGACGGAGGGCACCATTGGGTGTCCCATTGGGAGCCTTGTTACTGCGTAATTTTGTCCTTTATAATACACCCCCAGGTTCCAGCCGGTGTCTTCTTGCAGAGGTATGTGATAAAACTCTGACCGAAGGTCGGTTTTCCACAGGAAGGATCCTTCTTGTATATCTTGAATTGCTCTTCCGGTGGTCTTTAGCGAGAATCTGGGGGTGTGGATGAACTCGGACCATGGCGACAAGTCCTGTATGACCCTGATCCCGCCGTTCCCTTTTGGAATTAGGAACAGCGGGAAGGCGTTCCTGACCCGGTCGTCCTTTCTCAGCATCCCCGTTCTCTCCCAATCCAGTATGACTTGATCCATTGTTGGGGATGACCTGGTTCTGCGGAAGATAAATGGTGCATCCGGTGGCCGCGGTAGATTCACTCCCCTTTCCAGTCTTGAAAAAATGCGTTGGTTGTTCCAGTAGATGGGCTTCAGTTCGGGCACGGCCTGGCTCTGGTATTGGCAGTCTGATAATCGCACCTGGGGTTGCTCGCCGTCTTCCAGAAGGAGCTGTTGGAGCGTTCTTCCTACGTTGGGGACCAGTGATCCTTCTTGGTCTCCAACGCTCATCTCATCTTCATCCTTCCGCCTGCGTGCGAGAGTATATAAGTCGTGGTGGGCAGGCCACGGGAGTCAGTCGGTGCGAGGGAGGAGGAGGTGCCCTCTCTCACGTCCAACTGTCCTCGTCCCTCCCCGTCCCTCGCTTTTATACTCAACGAAGGAGAGCACGCGCGCGGAACGGAGAGGAAGGTCGAAGACAGCGGAGTGAGCGAGGGAACCAGGCGACCTTTATTGACCTAAGAAGTTACATAATACAAGCGGGTAATTCAATAATAGTATAATTAAAATCTTACTTCTACTGATGAGTCTTCTCAGCGTACGTGGCCTCTGCCACGTCGTCGGACATTAGCGAAGGGCCCGCCTCCACCTCCTCTCGTGGGCTGGTACTGGTAGACTGGCCTCGGTGCTGGTGCTGGCACAAAACAACACAAAAAAAATTAATATAATTTCTGTTCGCCCTGGTAACGATTAACTCTGGGATAAAAGGGTGACGGAAGGGTGTTTAGAAGTTATAGTCCTCAGAGCTTTAAACATTGCACAATTTTACTATACATGAAAATATTATAACTCCGGTAACATAAAATTAACTTAATTTTCCGAGAAGTTAATTAATTTAAATAAAAATGCTTGGCAAAAATTAAAAGTGATAATTTCAATTCTTTGTTACAGTCATTATTTATAATAAATACATAGGAATAATACTTTTTTTTAATGAATGATTGGTTTTTATATTTTATTATGTGTGTATAAGCTAATATGATTACATGATTTAATTTTAATTTTGTGGAAATTTCAAATTCAGTGTTTTCCGAAATATCATTTACCAGTTAGTCCAAATAGGTGTAACTAATAATTGCCAAAATCTTATTTAAATTAGAGATTTAATTCAAAATGCAAGCTTTTATATTCGTGAATATCTTGAATACGACATATTATAAAAATTATTATATTCACCCATGCAACTCACTATTATGAAATATTATAAAACTATTATTAATCATTATTAAATATTTCACAATTTATTTTAACGTGATTTTGATCTAGTAATATTTTGTTAAGAAATGAAATTTGCATTAAAATAATAGATAAATAATGTGTTAGGATAGTCGTGAAATGGGGAAAATGTAAAATCTTAAGTTGTATATATTTATCCATGGGTGTAAAATATTGTGTAACTACCATATTAAAACTATTAGGCCTATAATTACTATTCTATGTAAGATATTTGAGTTATTTACCACTATATTGGCACAATCCTATTATATATATATATATATATATATATATATATAAATAGTACCCTCATCTTAATTAGGTTAACTACGTGTTTTCTAATTAGCTCTCCAATAGGTGATCGGCCATTGATTAAGATGCTATCGATTGTATATTCCACTCTAGCCATATATTGGCTCCATTTACTTGAAACTTATTAGATTAATAATTTATTAAGTGCACATTAAAATAAAATATAGATATATTTTAAATATTTCAGACTTTTTAACAAAATATTGCAATACTGTTTTTTTACAGTTTTAATCTTATATTTTTTACTCATTTGTGTTTAACTCAAGTTTCACTAGTAGCTTATTTTACAAGCATAATTAATTGTTAAATAATCATACATGGATATTAAATGTTATATATATTTATATGTGTATATTAGAATTCAGGAATATTTATATTTTACTGAAAATAATTTTCAAAAATATTATTAATATTTTATTACAAAGCCTTTCAATAATTTTTCTATATATTAACCAATCAGAATTAATTTTTTTGCGATATCTATGTAGGGAATTACTTTCATTCCTTGATTAAAGTATAATTTAAGTGAAAATCTTTATTGCGAAGTTACATAAATATAGTTTAAGACGAATCATTTGTAAATTTTTGTAAGTTTATTACCTTATAAATTTAATGTTTGAGTAATAAGACTATAACAATTTGATTGGGTTTAATAAATAATAAGGGTTAAATAACTTCTATACAAATGTATAGCTTAGGTTGAGTTTATAATATATTTTAGATGGTATTACGTAAGGTTTTTGTATAATTTATAACAATTAATGTTAAATTAAGAAACATAAAAATAGAAAGGCCTTTACAAAATAAGATAAAACATCGCATTTATCTAAATGCCAAAAAAACTTGAAACAATAAGTATTTTCTGAAATTGTGCGTTTCAGTAATATCTTAGTTTTTAAATTTTGATTTAAATATATTGAGACTAGTTGTAAATAATAACAAAGCGTTTTTTCGTATCATTATACCTTTCTTATTCCAAAATTTTAATATATTAACAAGATTTTTTAAATATTAAGCATTTATATAAAATTCATTAAATTGCTAGTATTATTTTATTCGTTTGTTAAAAGTTAACTTCGATGGGTTTGATTTGATGGTGACGGAGAATTTGAGATTAGATTTCTAGCCGGGTGAATTTAAAATTTTTTATCGTCACTTTCCTTAATTTTTTCCTCCAAATTAATTAAGTGTAAGATTTCAAAAAATTATACCTTCCTAATCCATAGGTCATTAATATAAAATATTTGTATGGCATTGGGCCTGTCCATTTCTCAATAAAATAAACCATTCTAAATAATTATTTAATGTAATTCCTTTACTTCCTATTAAAATTTAAACAATTTATGTTATATATGATAGTCAAATCTAAGGTCAATACAAATAAAATATACATGCATGGCTCTACTTTATTTTATACCCTCTAAATTATTTTCGTTTAGTAGGGCATTGAAACTATTTCACTTTTAATAAAACAATACCAAAATAATAAAATGTATTGTACTGAACTATTAATAACGAATGAATAAAGAAAATCAAGACCTATAGGAAATACAAGTGAATAAACATTAATAATACAAATACTAGATTATCAAAAATGATGTATTTATTATAATAAAATACATTTATATCTTAAAGTTTTTATTGGTACGTGTCAAATTCTTTTCAAATTACATCTAACATATGAACTAAACAACAGTAAGGGCTTACCATAGGAAGTGAGGTCAGAATGACTTGTTTTTATGTAAGAGGCTGCTTTTTATTATTGTGGTTTAACCTAACCAATCCTTGGAAATATATTTCTATGTGATAGATAGCAAGTCTGTAAAGGCTGGTAGAAGGCAATGATTTCTTTTATTTGGCCTTTTATTTTAAAACGAGTGTGATCTATAAACTGATCAAGTCGTATAAGAAATAAGTATAAATGCTACGAACAAATCTTTTGTCTCGTCCAACAGATTTATGAACCATTTCCCTGGCCTTTTAGGCCCTTTAGTTCATTAATGAGTGGTAGCCAAGAACCCTTAATATGATATTTACCAACATGGATAACAATGAAAAGTAGTCAAGTCTGTTCCCTGTTCTATCAACAAGACTACATCACGACTGGCCTCCAAAAAGACTGTAATAAGAATTTCAAAATGATCAGCCTCTAACATGACTATAACAAGTAAGAAACGCATGCTCGCTACAAAAAATGGACACAACTTACACTACACAAGCGCATCCTAGCTTTAGGTTCGTGAAGTACAAATAGGTGACAGTTTATTGCTCAATTATACAAAACTACACATACTAACACTTCCACATTCAACTATAACAATTTGAACTTTTGAATCCATGTTTATTTTTTAAATTATATTACTGGTGGTAGATTTTGTAGTAGATTATTTGTGTTTAGTTACGTAGCTAAATAAATAAAAAATATACATATATAGTTTATTATATATTATACTAAACTTCTTTTATTATTTAAATAAATATATGGCACTTAAAACTGATAGTTTGAGAGTAGCCATCAACATAACTATAAATTATTTGGTTAATTAATGTTTTATATAAATTATGTATATTGCTTATTAATCACGTATGAACATTATTTATAGTTCCTTGCATATTCCGTGAGATAGCGAATGAAAACCGATCATCAACTTAGAAATGTTAAATAAAACGTATCCTAGCTCGAGCCATGACTGATGACTGACCAGTGCAAGTCACCAAAGTTGTACGATTAGTGAGCCCCAATCTTTATTAAAGGTCTATTTATAACCTTACAATTCAAAGATTCCAGAAGATTAAATCCAAGAAAATACTCCATGGTTCACTTCATAAAACATGAAGCAAACAATGGTTCTCTTGTACCTTTATCAAATATTCCCTTAGGCTGTGCCGTAAGTTGTACCACTAGTAAGCTTACAAAATTTAGCTGAAAACCTTTATGTCTCTGTTGTAAGGGTGCGGGAATTATTTAAATTTGTGATTGGGATTTCCTTTCCGCGTGGCCAGAAGGATATTGTAATTGTTGAAACCCCGTTACTGCCTATTAGATTGCTTTAAATATCTTACTTTTAATATGGTTGGCAAAAGTTGCAGAAAGATTAATTACATAAACAATATTGTGCTCGTCGATAAATTTATTTAGACAATTTAATATGGAAAAAATGCACACAAAAATATCTCAATTTACTATCATAATAAATCTTAACAATCAAAAAGGTTCACTATTACTATTTTATATTTAAATAAATTTATATTGATAAATTATTATAAAACTAATAACTGAAATCAGATCAAGCAAAAATAATTCGTGTGGTTATGAGTATTTTCTCAAACATGATTTAGATAGTAATAATAATAATAATAATAATAATAATAATAATAATAATAATAATAATAATAATAATAATAATAATAATAATTTATAATCAGTATTGTTACTTTTGTTCAGTACAAACTTAAAATACAAAATACTCAGTGCTTTCCCCAGATTTTCTTTCTATACCTAAATATAGTGTTAAACAATGTTTGCTTATCAGTGAAAAAGGACTGATAGTCTGAGTTACAAGAAAGATGTAAAAAGAGGTATCGAAATGTCCAAGACCCATTTGTTTAAGATCGACTGTATAATCCTCACTACAAGCCAATAGCTTAAGTTAACACCCAAAAAGCCTGACCTGATTGCCGGAACTTGTTTCGGCCACTAAAGGGTCAATTCTCCCTTCTCAAGATGCTATACAACCTCCATGTATCTACCCTCTCAGTGAAGCCAAGTCCGGGAGCACAAACACCAGTCATTTTGACACAAAGAACTATGTTATTAAGTTAACCTGTCATTACTGGTTATCTCGGGAAAATGTAACAATTGTTTTCTGACACCTTTAGTTATATTAATTTTTTCCCATTTACATTCCTTGAAATTTCAATATTCTAAGTTTTCTTTTTTTTCTGTTTACTAACCACCGAACTCCTTCCTTCATTCCTCTATTAAAAATGTCCTGGATTTTATTGTTATTTGTAGTGGTCCATAGACTTCCTTGCCGAATTATAGTGTCTTACCACATAGGAAAATATTTGTTACAATTAGTTTTGGGAATGGTAACCCTAACACCCATACCACATTTAAACAAAGTCTACTTAACATTTTTGAAATTTAAGAAGAATATAGCCATCTGGAGCTGTCCTTCTACCTGCCTGATAAATTCAAATTTTCTACCACACCAAAAAGTTTGTTTGTTGTTTATTGATTCCTTTCCCAAATTTCCCAAAGACTTAACTAAACGTTTAAAAATGTTATCAACTAGTAATATCCATCTTGGATTGACTTTTTACTTCTCTGCCATATTTCAGTTTTATATTATACCGAGGAATTTTAGAGCCCTGGTTTCCTTTTGTTCAGTTAACTCAAAAAATATCGTATTTAAAGATATATTTGGCTATTTGAATCTTTCTCTATATCAGTCTGCCAAGATTTATTTCTATCTCTTTTAAGAGATTTTTATAATTATATGCACCACATTTTATGAAGTCAAATTTTGAAATTTCCCAATTTTGGATTTTTCTTGTTATGTGGGGCAGTCCTATGAAGTAACATAAGCTTCCAGACTCATAGGCTAGGAAATAAATGGTACGGCGAGCCGCACAGACTTTTTCTCTCTTTCTATAAACTCGTAAGATTTCTAAACGGAATAATGTACATTGTATCATCACCACTCCACATAAGAACACGCATAAAATAATATACAATGATATAGAATCAATGAGAAAAGAGGCGCATCTTTGTCCACCTAAAAGCATTTCAAACAGTTTAATGTCTTCCACAAGGGTCAACACTTCGTATTAAAATTTCCATTTTTGGTTAAAATTTTAACATTTTATAAGGTGTTGCAGATCTCCAAATCAGCGCATTGATATTTAATTATTCATTTATACATTTTGACCAATAAAAAATGTAAATATTGACTATTGAGTCTAAAATGGAGATAGATCATTGCTGTGCAAACAATTCTCCTAAGAACTTTAAGGAAAAATAACATACTTTTTTACTTTCTCTCTATCTTACAGGTAGAGAAAGTATTGTGATCGTCAAAAAAATCGAACTCGAGATTTTGATGAATTTTGACGTTTCATGACTTCCTGAATCCGAAAAAGTGGTTTTTGAATTTCCGTCTGTCTGTGTCTGTCTGTCTGTCTGTCTGTCTGTCTGTCTGTCTGTCTGTCTGTACCTCCAACTAGAGCCTAAACTATTTTACCGATTGAGCTGAAACTTGATATCTAGGGTTTTCATAGGGCTGCCCCGAGGGGTTTTTGGAATTGGATATCTACCCCTAAAATTAGGGGTAGTTTACTGAAGGGCAAAAAGAGAAAAAGTCGATTTTCTCAAAATCGGCTCTAACGATTTTGATTAAATTTCATTTATGAACATAAATAAATATTCCAAACAAAATGGCTACTCTCAATATTTCGGCAAAATCGTTTTAAGGGCTCCGGTCTGATGCGTAAATTAACATTTTTTATAATAGCTCCGAAACTATTTGAGATATGAAATTACTTAGCATTACAAATATGTATATATATTTATAATACAAATATTTTATTTGAAACATATTTTTATAAAATCAATAACTTTCAATATATACGCAATTATATATATATTTTTAACTTTTTGGGCATTAAAGCTTAAGTATTGCGACCGTAAGAAAAACTAACCTGAAATGTTGATGGATGTCGACGTCTCATGACCCCCCGAACCCTTAAAATTAGTCTTTGCAATGCCGTCTGTCTGTGTGTCTATTAAAACTTAAAATTAAGGGTAGTTTACTGAAGGGCAAAAAGAGAAAAAGTCGATTTTCTCAAAATCGGCTCTAACGATTTTGATTACATTTCATTTATGAACATAAATAAATATTCCAAACAAAATGGCTACTCTCAATATTTCGGCAAAATCGTTTTAAGGGCTCCGGTCTGATGCGTAAATTAACATTTTTTATAATAGCTCCGAAACTATTTGAGATATGTAATTACTTAGCGTTACAAATATGTATATATATTTATAATACAAATATTTTATTCGAAACATATTTTTATAAAATCAATAACTTTCAATATATACGCAATTATATATATATTTTTAACTTTTTGGGCATTAAAGCTTAAGTATTGCGACCGTAAGAAAAACTAACCTGAAATGTTGATGGATGTCGACGTCTCATGACCCCCCGAACCCTTAAAATTAGTCTTTGCAATGCCGTCTGTCTGTGTGTCTATTAAAACTTAAAATTAAGGGTAGTTTACTGAAGGGCAAAAAGAGAAAAAGTCGATTTTCTCAAAATCGGCTCTAACGATTTTGATTACATTTCATTTATGAACATAAATAAATATTCCAAACAAAATGGCTACTCTCAATATTTCGGCAAAATCGTTTTAAGGGCTCCGGTCTGATGCGTAAATTAACATTTTTTATAATAGCTCCGAAACTATTTGAGATATGTAATTACTTAGCGTTACAAATATGTATATATATTTATAATACAAATATTTTATTCGAAACATATTTTTATAAAATCAATAACTTTCAATATATACGCAATTATATATATATTTTTAACTTTTTGGGCATTAAAGCTTAAGTATTGCGACCGTAAGAAAAACTAACCTGAAATGTTGATGGATGTCGACGTCTCATGACCCCCCGAACCCTTAAAATTAGTCTTTGCAATGCCGTCTGTCTGTGTGTCTATTAAAACTTAAAATTAAGGGTAGTTTACTGAATGGCAAAAAGAGAAAAAGTCGATTTTCTCAAAATCGGCTCTAACGATTTTGATTAAATTTCATTTATAAACATTAATAAACATTCCAAACAAAATGGCTACCCTCAATATTTCGGCAAAAATGGCTTTAAGGGCTCCGGTCTGATGCGTCAATTAACATTTTTTTAAATAGCTCCGAAACTATTTGAGATATGAAATTACTTAGCATTACAAATATGTATATATATTTATAATACAGATATTTTATCCGAAACATATTTTTATAAAATCAATAACTTTCAATATATACGCAATTATATGAATTTTTTTAACTTTTTGGACATTAAAGTTTAAGTATTGCGACCGTAAAAAAAAAAACTAACTTGAAATGTTGATGGATGTCGACGTCTCATGACCCCCCGAACCCTAAAAAATAGTCTTTGCAATGCCGTCTGTCTGTGTGTCTATAAAAACTTAAAATTAAGGGTAGTTTACTGAAGGACGAAAAGAGAAAAATTAGGTTTTCTCAAAATCTGCTTAAATGATTTTGATTAAAATTCGTATCTAGGCGTTGATTAAGATTATAAATAAACTGGCTATTTTCATTTTCCTATGAAAATGATTTTTAGGGTACATTACAGAAGCGTTAATTTCCGTATCTCCATAACTATTGGAGAAACTAAACAACTTATCATTGCAAAATTGTAGGACTATTAGAAATAAAAAACTTTTATTTGACATATATTTTTATAAAAACAGCAGTTTCTGAGATATTTGCAAATATATTAATACAATTTTGTGAGCTTTAGTTGTAAACATATACTACTTAAGTCTTAACGCAATAATACTCCAATGCCATAGAGTAATTAAATATAAGTAAGTATCTAAAAAAAGTATGTTATTTTTCCTTAAATCTCTTAGGAGAAATGTTTGCATAGCAATGATCTATCTCCATTTTAGACTCAATAGTCAATATTTACATTTTTTATTGGTCAAAATGTATAAATGAATAATTAAATATCAATGCGATGACTTGAAGATCTGCAACACCTTTTAAAATGTTAAAATTTTAACCAGAAATCGAAATTTTAATACGAAGTGTTGACCCTTGTGGAAGACATTAAACTGTTTGAAATGTTCTTAGGTGGACAAAGATGCGCCTCTTTTCTCATTGATTCTATATCATTATATATTATTTTATGCGTGTTCTTATGTGGAGTTGTGATGATACAATGTACATTATTCCGTTCAGAAATCTTACGAGTTTATAGAAAGAGAGAGAAAGTCTGTGCGGTGTGCCGTACCATTTATTTAGATACTTATATTTAATTACTCTATGGCAATGGAGAATTATTGCGTTACGACTTAAGTAGTATATGTTTACAACTAGAGCTCACAAAATTGTATTAATATATTTGCAAATATCTCAGAAACGGTTGCTTTAATAAAAATATATGTCAAATAAAAGTTTTTCATTTCTAATAGTGCTACAATTTTGCAATGATAAGTTGTTTAGTTTCTCAAATAGTTTTGGAGATACGGAAATTAACGCTTCTGTAAAGTACCCTAAAAATCATTTTCATAGGAAAATGAAAATAGCCAGTTTATTTATAATTTTAATCAACGTCTAGATACGAATTTTAATCAAAATCGTTTGAGCAGATTTTGAGAAAACCAAATTTTTCTCTTTTTACCCTTCAGTAAACTAACTTAATTTTAAGTTTTTATAGACACACAGACAGACGGGACTGCAAATACTATTTTTTAGGTTTGTGGGGGTCATGAGACGTCGACATCCATCAACATTTCAAGTTAGTTTTTTTTACGGTCGCAATACTTAAACTTTAATGCCCAAAAAGTTAAAAAATTCATGTAAATGCGTATAGATTGAAAGTTATTGATTTTATAAAAATATGTTACGGATAAAATATATGTATTATAAATATATATACATATTTGTAATGCTAAGTAGTTTCAAATCTTAAATAAATTCGGAGCTATTATAAAAATGTTAATTAACGCGTCAGACCGGAGCCCTTAAATCCATTTTGCCGAACTATTGAGGGTAGCCATTTTGTTTGGAATATTTATTAATGTTTATAAATGAAATTTAATCAAAATCGTTAGAGCCGATTTTGAGAAAATCGACTTTTTTTCTTTTTGCCCTTCAGTAAGCTACCCTTAATCTTAGGGGTAGATATCCAATTCCAAAAACCCCTCGGGGCAACCCTAGGAGAACCCTAGATATCAAGTTTCAGCTCAATCGGTAAAATAGTTTAGGCTCTAGTTGGAGGTACAGACAGACAGACAGACGGAAATTCAAAAACCACTTTTTCGGATTCAGGGAGTCATGAAACGTCAAGATTCATCAAAATCTCTTGTTCGATTTTTTTGACGATCACCATACTTTCTCTACCAGTAAGATAGAGAGAAAGTAAAAATTGTGTTATGTGTGTCAGTGTATCTCACCAATTTAAGATCGTCTACACCTTCCTAAGAAAGGAAATTTGAAAAATGCTAAAATGTCTCTCCTAATTCTAGAAAGGTACTTTCATTTTAAATTTCAAGAACGTGTGTCCACTGATTCTTAAGATACATCGATGAGTTTTGAAAATTTTAAACCTTCCTTTCCTTGAAGGAGAATTTCGCAAAACCCTCTCCGATAACTTGCTTCGAGCCTAAAAGGAGCCTTCACCGAAAATTTCATGTTTCCTTTTCTTGCGATTGGGGAAATTTAGTGATAAGTGAGTGAGTCAAAAAGTGAGAAGATTCTGCCTTTAATGTATACATGAATCACCATTCCTAAAAGTATATGTTTCATTTCCATTAGCATAAAACCCACATATTCTTATAAATGATCATTTCAGCTGAATAACTTAGTAATGACAACTAAGGGTTAAACTAGGACTATAATAGACTAACAAATAATATTAGATGCTGAAAGTTATTCATATTAATCCAGGCCAAATTGAATAAAAATAAGCCTGTTATGCTCAATATATTTATAATGAAAACCTAATTACTAATATAATTGAGGGTCGGGAGGGAATTTTTTTTTAAATGTTATATAAACTCTTTATAAATGTCCTTGACTATTATAGCTGCTGTACAGTTGCAAGCCTATTAGATGAACAATAGCAAAAAGGTTATATATATATAACCTTTTTGCTATTGCTAATTCATTTATATATATATATATATATATAAATGAAATAGTCGAGAGCTAAGAGCCTAAAACCCTGACATTTTTACATTTATTTATATTATATTTTTATCGGCTACCTCTGACTGGGGTACAATAATCTTTAAATCTCAAACCCACAAGGTGTACTCAGGAACGCTTTATGAAAAATACTAAATATCAAAATTATAATAATCACACAACCTACATTAATGGTACACTTGATATATCTCCAAAAGTTGGAGAAAATACATAAAATACAACGTTGACCAAAATAAATAAAATTATTCAGAGAAGAAATTGTACTACATAAAACTACAATAAAATTTAACTTTCTATGGGTCACTATTATTAAGTTAATATTTCCACATCCTAATCCTATATATGGACGTCCGGGTGGACATTACTAAAAAACAACTGAAAAATTACATAAATGATAATACAAAGTATATGTAATATTTCTGTGATCTATATGTCATATTATTAATATATTAGAGTCAAATTAAAGAGTATATCAATTTTTAATACCATATGGGTCAAAAGATATAATGTTGTTTGACCAGTGTACAATATATAACAAAATCTAATAGGTGAGTTAAGCTCTTTAAGAAAAATATGGTTTGTCTGGAGACTATTAAAATATATAATCAATTTGTAAGCTGTCTACTATAACAGTTTCAATAGTTTACGATGTTGGATGATAGAGATTAATTTATTTAAAAATATTTGTTTAACAGATTTCACCAGGAAAAAGAATAATGTCCATGAATATATCTTCTAACATATAAGTAGAGTAAATTTTATTTCCAGATGAAATATTGTAATTCACTATATAAAAAAACAGGTTGAATACTAGGATTAGTTCATTTTAGATAAATTTTAAATTCACCTTACTATAGAAGGTTCATAATTCTTAAAATTTTTGGCAAGGATGAACACATTTTGTTTCGTCCTAAAAGTTTTCAGATGCCAAGAAGACGACACTAATTTTATTCAAAAAATAATCCAAGTATCTTCTTAAGAGCAAAATTTATAAACTTTATTTTCTTCAAGCCCAAGGATGATATTAAAATATGATAAACAAGTTAAAATGGTATGCCATGAAATAAAAATAAATATAACATAAGATTTAGTTGAATATAAAAATTGAAATATAAAAAATGTATATGAAAATTTTAAAAAGAGAGTTAAAATCTTCAATTCTATCAAAATTGAAACTCGCATTACTAGAACTAAACAAATCTTCTTTTTCCAAGAGAGTCTTCTCAGGCCTTGGCTTTGTGTGTGGGATCAACTTTGTCGAAATGAATCTCTTCTGTGTGGAATTTATTTGCTCAAATAAAAATCTCATATATTTAGTTTTTATTCCTTATGAGACTCATTGTTTACATGACATCAGCGTATTATATCTTGAGTAGCTATGGCCGACCATGAAAGTGAACAAGAAGAACTCAACAGACAAATTTAAAAGATAAATAATCTTAATTAAAAGGTAAGTGTTATAAAATAATTAAAAATACACTTTTATTATTAAATTATTATTATATATGTATGTATATAATATATATATATATACACACAGATGTATATATATATGTTTACTTAATATGTAAGGATTTGATTAGCAAATTTAACCAATAGGATGTCGGAAGATAAAATTTAAGGTCATTATCTTATTGCTTGACGATCTCTCATGAATTCAAGTGAAAATAATGAATCAGATAAGTCTTACTAAGACATTAGACCTCTGGCTCTATTAGAAAATAATTTTCCAGAAACTATTTCTGAAGACAAAGAGAGACTTACACTTCAGTTTAAATAATTATTCAAAAATATGAAACCTTTTACATTGTAAAGTATTCTTTTTAACAGGGCCCTCCAAATAAGCTCCAAAAAATTATCAGAACATAGCAATTGTTTCCCTTTTGATAAAAAAAAAGATTGTCAATACTACTTGTAATTTCTGGTTATACCAATACTATTATTTAATAGTGGGTAATAGATCAGCTAGAGAATATTATTTTGTTTGGTGAATGGTGCTTCAACAAATTAATAATACGTAGATTTTAGAATCCATGATACAATTGAACTCATGTTGTTAAATTTAATTTATTGCCATATGCACAAAAGAGTGAATGATATTAGAAATATTTAATTTTTATCAACTAAAACAATATTTTTATAGCTGGAAAAGACATAGTGGACCAAAACGATACATAATAAATTCAAGGGTCTATGCTAAATAATAAATATTCCCCTTTGTGAAACTTTTCATTAAGATTTTTTGCTGAACATAATAGTAATGAACAAAAAAGATATTTAATTTCAATCGTATTTCTAATCAAGTATAAAACCAAATCAATTATTCACTTATGGAATGTATATAATAATATTATAAGTTTTGGTCTTTTAAATATATCGTTGTTAATAATTATTTATCTTTGTAATTATAGCCTATTCAGTATATAATTCAGACGTAAGGAAGAACATTACACATTTTTTAAGAATAATTGTGATATAATATACAACAGAAAGTATTTTGTTATTATTACATGGTAGTGTACATTGTAAAATTTTGTTTCATATTGTCTGGTTCACAAAATAGAAACTGTTCTCCTTATGCTATTTCCCATCGTATACCTTTCTTTTATTTCATAATGATTTTTTATTCATTTCTATAAATTACATTGAGAATATTAAATTAATAAACAAACATAAATGAAAACAATAACATACACCAACCCATTTGGGTTCTCGAATGAAAAATTATACATTGTTAAAAATAAAAGTTCTCTGATTTTTGTCCATCCCCGAATTAGGGTACAACACAATATACGCGGGGGGATATGTGTCCAGCGCAACAATGGGCAACACACGCACTTTCTTAGAACTCGGCCTACTGGCCGGCATCACCCGCTATCTGGCCTCCCCTCCCAGTCTCACACGACTAGAAGAGGGGTCACGAACCCCGCGATTGGACTCCCAGGTCACCTGCCAACGTCGACGAAGGGTTTCACGACGCCGTCCCTTATTCGGCGGTAGGGATGGCCAGGGGCGTCGTAATCGCCGATGCCCCAGACGATTCGGTTGGAGCTGGCTTGTGCCCGACTGAAAAATCGCTCCGCCAGCCCGCAGATACGGCTCTCCAGGGACGGGAGGCCTGACATGGTCAAGAGAACGCGGTTTGGGATGCGGGGAGGGGCCTCGAGGATAAGGCGAAGGAAACGGTGGTATACGCCACGGAGATAATTGTACCTGTATCTAGGTAAGTAGGAGTATACGGGAGCGGAGTAGAGAAGGATGGACATCACAGAGAGCAGAAAAAGTCTCATCATGTGGCCGTATGCCACCGGACTGACCGGACGCAAAAGAGGAGCCAGCTTCACCATGACGCCCCTGGCCCTACTCACCGTCGAACGCAGGTGCGGGTCCCAGCTGCATTTCGCGTCCAGGGTCACACCCAGCCACCGGACTGTTTGCGACCACTGGAGCGTGGCACCCTCCAAGCGAAGTGGCTGCAGGGGGCCCGTCGGCCGACGCGTGAACAAAATAGCCTGCGTCTTTTGGGACTGGATAGCGAGGGATTGAGGTCGAAGGTAGGTCAACAGCCCCCGCATCGCGAAGGTGAGTTTGGCCCAGACCACCTTAGCGTCCGGGGACTGCGCCAGGATGGCAGTGTCGTCCACGAACTGGAACAGCACTGTGCCGTGCGGAACGGGCATGTCTCTCACGAACAACGAGTAAAGGAGCGGAGACAGGCAGGAGCCCTGGGGGACCCCTGCCTGAATCGGTCGAGGTGACGAAAGGGTATTCTCGACTCCCACTCTGAAGGAGTGGTTGGCGAGAAAGGAACTGAGGAGACGGAGGACGGGAGGCGGGATACTCACCCCGGCGAGAGCGGTGAGAAGCCCACGGTGGCTGACGCTGTCGAACTCCCCTTTGACGTCCAACACCACGAAGACTGTCTGGGCCCTGGCGTTGAACGCGCTGGTCACCAGGTTGACTACCTTGGCGACCGCGTGGGTCGTCGACATCCCCTTCCGAAAGCCGAATTGGTGATCCGGCAGGAGGGGGTTCACCTCCAGCCAGGCCTTCAATCTAGCCAGGATCATTCTCTCCGCCACCTTGCCGACGCAAGAAAGGCGGGAGATGGGTCTGTAGGACGCCGGGTAGGCGGGGGGCTTACCCGGCTTATGGATGGGAACGACGTACGCTGCCTTCCACTGGTCCAGGAAGTAGAGCAGTGTCAGGACGCCGTTGAGTATCCGGAGGAGAAGTACGAACGCCTTGCGAGGTAGGTGGGTGAGGAGGAGGGGGGAGATCCGGTCGAGCCCCGGGGCGGACGAGGTTTTCAATCTCGCCAGCGCCCGAGACAGCTCTCGGGGGGTGACCAGCTGACGGTCGGGGTACGGAGGGTGTCCTTCGACTGGGGGGAGAAAAGGATGTTCAGGAATATCTAGCGCATGAGGGTCCGGATCTCTCACCGGCGAACCCGGCCACCGCGCGAAGCTGGCCTCTAACGCCACCAGCAAGGCCTCTGCTCGGTCCGAGGTGGTGGACGCCAAACCACCCGCCACTCGCAGCTCCGGGATTAGACCTCCCCTGGGACGCATCCACCTCAGGTGGCGCCACAGGGAAAGATCCTTGGTATCTAGATCTTGGAGCCTCCTGCGCTGAGCCTCCGCCCTTCACCAACGGAGTAGCCGCCGGCAGCGGGAACGGAGGACTCTATAGATCTCCCTGACTCTGGGTTGGTGAGACCGCTGCCACAGGGCTCACGCCCTGTCGCGGAGCCGCATCTCATTCAGGATGACGGGGGTAAGGGTGGGCCCAGGAGAGGGGGACGTCGCACTGGTATAGAAGAGGACGGCGGCTGATAGGAGTGCTTACGCGAAGAGGTGGGCCTGTCGGTCCAACTCCTCGGCGTCTGGGATGGGTGCGGTGGGAAAGACCGCGCGGGCTAGCCTGTCCTGGAATCTAGGCCAGTCCGCCCGTCTGTAGTTGAAGATAGGTGGGGAGTCGACGGGCAAAGGAAGAAACTGCAGGTCACAAGTCACCGGGTTGTGGTCAGAGGATTGGGAAAGGTGGGTGACCAGAGGGGATAGAAAGGGTTTCCTCGTGGTCAGGATGAGGTCGAGGAAACTGGGAAGGTGACGGGGATGTTAGGGTAGGTAGGAATGTAGGTGAGGCCGATGAATGAAGAGGCCGTGCCCGTCGGCGAACCAGCGGAGGACGGTCCCCCTGGGGTTGATGCCAGCATAGCCCCAAGAGTGTGTCTGGCATTGTAGTCACCCGCCAGCGTAACGCTGGCGTCGAGACCCCGGAGAACCGCCAGGTCCGCCGCCGACGGGGGGACCCCGGGAAGACCGTAGAAAGTCGCGATCGTGATCGAATACGCAGCTCCTAGCAGCCTCACCGCCACGACCTCCAAGGACACGAATCCCGGGAAGGTCACCTGGACTAACAGGGCCACGCCCCCACCCTCCGGTGACCACCTCGGTCCGCCCGGTGGCATAGAAACCCGGGTACCTGGAAGACGGAAGCCTCCGTGAACCACGTCTCGCTAAGGAAGGCGATGTTGACGGCGTGGACGGACAAAAGCTGGAGAAGTTAAGGGACTTTGTGAGTGAGTGACCTACAATTCCAGAGGAGGAGGTGGAGGGGGCGATCAAAAGAGACTAGAGAGAACCTCGAAAAGTATCTCGAATCTCCTTGACCAGTCGGGAGTGGCAACGAAGGCTGCAAGATGTTCCTTGAGGTAAGGAAGGCGGGTGCAGATGTTGAAGGGGCGAAGGAGGTCCCAGATCTCGGAGAGCCCTTTGAAGAAGGACCGAAAGTCCGAGGTCTGGTCGGGACGGGGCGGAGGATGCGCGGACCCGGCGGGGGGCGGCGTTTGTTTTGAGGGTCACTAAACTAGTTCCAGTTGTCACGTTTATAAATCTTTTTCTTGTGTTATTGCTTATTGATGGAATAACTGGTGGGAAAATAATAGTATTACAATCATTAAAGTTAAAAGAATACCCTTAAACTGGGCAATATTTCAACACAAATTATTCTTTTCTCATTTCACTCTAAGAATTGTGTTTTATAATATAATCAAAATCCCCTTCATTCCCGACCCAAGAAATCAGTCAATATCCAAGACGATGGCCCAATATGTAGTTTTGTCCATAGTCATATGCATTTAATGTTATTATTATTATTATTATTAGCACCGCGTCTTACTACCCGTTCGGGTTATACGCACTTACGCTAATGTGTAATGGTAGGGTGATCGTGAGATGAAATGGAGGACCTACAGTTTAACGTGGAATCCGAACCACGGTGGAGGCCTGGCATTCCTCACATTCACAAGTTGTGATTAATACACATCTTGTCAGAGGTGAAGGAAGGGTTTGGTAATCATTTAATGTTGTGTAAAGGACAATTTATACATTATTATACTTTAAATCTGTATTTATTATGTCCCAGATTGTTACATTTGTAGCATACTCTAAATCCCATTAATTAAAACTGGTAAATCAGTCAAAATCCAGGATGTCGGCTGATTTTAACAATTTTTCCACAATTACAATCTATTTATAATTATAGTTACACTTATTTATTCAACCAATTTATGACACAACTTCTGAGCACTCATCCTGAAGTATATGGCATTTTTTAAAATAAAGGTGGTCTGATAGAAATTTCCCTGGATTTGCACCAGATTTGGTAATCGAGCTGTGTCTGATAAATTCACTCAAAACAAGTGGAGGTCTGACAATAGCAGCGGTATGTCAGAAATACAGAAAATAGATTGGCTGTTGTCAATGCCTGTGCAATCTGAGTACAACATTTCAATGCAGGAGCTAACAAAGGTTTCATATGGGCCTATCAAACGGAATAAAGATAGACTCCATCACAAAAGAAACGAGATAAAGAGGACTCAAATAAAATATTTAAGCTACTGAGATCGATTTCACCATATTCCGACGACAAATTCTTGCAAAACACATGTCTCAGGTGTCACAGCAGCTAAAGTCATTAATGTTGAAACATTTAGAGCTATACGTATGTAAATCTTTGAAAATATGAAGGGAAAGGAGATTTATTCTTATAAACTGAAACAAAATGACCATGCGTTAACTATTCATTCTGTAACTTTCATTAAGTTTAGCAAAGAGGAGAGAACTATTGACCCAGCTCTGTTATTTCAGAAATTGTATATACTATCTTCCTCAAGTGAAATCGATTTGGACAAAGTAATGAAATATGAGCTTTGCTTCTATCCCCTGGCATTATTTTCAAACCCAAGATAGATGCTGAAAGCAAACAAGCCGCAGCTATCAAAGGCATTGATCACGTATGTCACTACTAATAATTCAGACTACCAGAGCGGAAGAAGGTGTTTGATGGAAGTTCCCTAATGCATCGCATGCCATGGAATAGATACAGATCATACAAGGATATAGCAAGATTATATGTGTCATTTGTTACAACTAATTATAGACGATCAAGTATTGTATTTGATGGCTATGAAACAAGATCGACAATAAAAGACATGATCCATTTGCACAGATCAAATAAAAATTTTCTCTCTGTTAACTTTACTCCCGAAATGCCATTCACAGGAAAGGATATTTTTCTGTTTAATACTGGGAATAAGCGTAAAATAATTAATCTTATCACTAAAGAAATGAAAGAAAATGGATATTCAGTTATTCATGTATTGGATGATGCTGATGTTGATATTGCTATAGCTGCAGTGGAATCTTCAAAAGTCAAACCATAGCAATAATCGGTGAAGATACTGATCTAATAGTATTGCAGATTTATTGGTGTGATCCAGCAAAACACAAGTGGTTTCTCAGGAGTAATAGGAAATTCTAAAGAAAATAAGGTTTACGATATCAATGCCATTAGATTTTCAATATGGAAATAACTTACCAAACAGACTATTATTTATTAATTTATATACGATTTTAATTATAAATAATACCTTACTATTTGTATTTATAGATATAAAAATATATTATGTAATTATCAAGTAAAACAATTCCTAAATAACTATTTTGAACGAAATTGTTTAGTCCATTATTGAAACATTATTTTTGTAAAGTTCATCTTTCAAATACGATTAAATAAAGAGATTTTAAAAAATAAGCTGTTTTTACCATGAACAAATAATTTCTAATAATGAATTTTTTTAACCAAATCCTTACAGATAATTTAAAAAAATTAATTTTACAATAATCAGTCATAGGTAAACAGTTCTAAATTAAATTATTTGTGAAATACCAAAATATAATATATTTTTTTAAATTTTCATAAGAGACTTAATATATGTTAATATTTTGACCATTTTTTATATATATCAATTTTACAAGATCTGTTGTTTTTTCTAATATACTACACTAAGGAATGTTTCCACTATTAAATAGTGTATAGTGTTTCTTAACCTTAAAAATTCCATTAAATATTCAATTTCAAGCAAATGCTTGGAGCTGTTTGTAAAAAAAAAACACATCAGTAAGCTATTCTTAACTAAGAGGTAAATTCAAATTATAAAAGTAAGCGAGGTATACAATCTGATATAAATAATATAATTTGAAATAAATACACTAAACAATTTCAGCTAAAATTCCCTTAACAAAGGGACCGAGATAATCAAGCTTTGTATAAAAAATATAGGACCACCTTTTATGGTTTCGAGTACATATAAAATGTAAAGATATATCATAAAATATCGGCCAAATATTTTTCAATAAAATCCTTTTTCAATATTAAATAACTTTTAATTCAATTATTAAGGTATATTATTATCTTTAAAATTCACATTCCCCTTAAATAACCTAGTTAAAATATTTAATAAGAAACCAAAATTAAAATATACAATTTATGAAATAGTGTTGTGACTGTGGCAGACTAAGTAAGACTTGCAAACGTGAGAAAATGAAAATCGTGGAATGTTGAGTCCCAGGAGTCGGGAGCCTGGGGTAAAGTTAATCTATCTCTCCTACAAGATTTACATGGGATCACTGATTAAAGGTACAAAAATAATACCAAACTATGAATCATACTAATATATTACTAACCATGAATGTTTATAAATATAAAATAACCAATCAGGATTATTAACTCAGGCACATAGTTTAATTTATGATGTAAGCCTTAGATATAATATTTAAAATCTATATAAAGAGTTAATAGATAAATTTTGTTAATTTGGTTGATATAAAATAAAATATCAGATCAAGATGTATAATTATGTTAAATTTACGGTGCTAGCATATTGCCAAATAGTGAACATAACACATTTAATAAAAATAATTCATAATCAATTTAGCAGTATATCGGGTGATGATAAGTATGAAAATATTAGACACGTTAAAAATGTTTTAAGCCTTACAGATAACAAACGAGGTTAAAAATACAATGTTTAGTTCATGTGAGTTAAGATTTCTAATTATAAAAATTATTTCTTAAAAAGAGGGTAAAAAGTTAAGATCTGCAAAAAGATTATGATTAATTGGTTGAGTATTAATAAACAACTACCTATAAAATAATTATTTGATGAAACTATGTCAAAGTATAGGTAAGTAATAGAGTTGACAAGTACAAAATTTTAATTTATGGGTTAACCAATTTGTTAGGAATATAATTGATGTAGAAAATTTTGTAATATTCTAAATCTTATCTGATATTTATTGTCACGCTACTCCTATTTGCGTTTCCAGCATTAGAACGCTAGACTATTCAATCCGACATGTTTCATTACATTGGTGTCATAATTATGGTAAATAGGTCGTTGTGAATGACACAATGTGTTAGTAGGACGGTGATATGTTAATATATTATTTGAGCAAACAAAATTTTTTATGAGCGGGTGTAAAAAAGTATAACAATTTTGCCGGAAAAGGTATTTTCACATACCTTCCAAGGTTCTTTTACATGCACCAATTGACATTAGACCTAAGGCTTTATTTTATCTCTAAAGAAAAATATGCTACGGATTTTATCATTCAAGAATGATACGTCGAACCCAGCAGGAATTTAATTCAATAACATCGGATCCTAAGGTGAGCATTTTACCACAAGACAAATTAGTCCCAAATTTCTACTTGTTAAAAGGAAATATTTTTACCATATTTCACATCTATAGTTATTTAAATTATAAGCCAAAATCTCACACATCAATAAAGTAAAACTCAAAGCCAAACCAGCGATAAGGATGTAAAATGAAGTCTAGACATGGTCAACACCCAAATGTTTCAAATGAACTGGCTTATCTCTTTTAAGAGCTGATAGCTTAATTTCATATTCATCATCGCTATACCACTTCTGAGGTAACCCGGATTCCATCACCCTTCTGACTACAACATCGAATCTGTCTTGAAATGGGGAAATCTGAGGAAAGCGAAAAACGAGATATATCAAATAAGAACACTCCTCAATTATGTGGAGTAAGGGATAGCCATCTTTACATTAGTCGTTTAGGTTTGAGTACAAGTAGTCTCAAAGCAAATCCTCTAATTAGACCGTACTACGGTTAGAGGCTGCAGTTTCAAGTACATAGTTTACATTAAAAACAAAAAATGCCCTTTTATGAATTGTTGTTCTAAGTAAATCAATATGATCCATATTATAAAATATTTCTTGGGTATTTTCTCCAAAACCATCTCGTTTAGGTATGAATATGAGCCAATCGGTTTTAATTAATTCTCTCAATGAATTTATATCATTATAAAAGTGTGGTTTGGTCAAGAAACTTGTCAAACCTCCCTGGTATGCCCCCATCAATATCACACACAGAAACAAATAGGAACCAACAAAGTATTTTTGTGAAAAAGAAGCTGATGGTAAATTTGTTCTACATGTAAATTTATGACTATTCTATTCAATGCGGAACACTTCCAAAATTTCGTTTCTTATACCAAATTAAAGGGTCAAACAAAATCTCGCATATCAGTGAAATAGAACTCAGAGATAGACCAGCGATAAGGATGTAAAATGAAGTCTGTACATGACCTAAACCCAAAGGTTTCAAATCAAATGGCTTATCTCTATTAAGAGCTAATAGCTTAATTTCATATTCATCATCGTCATACCACTTCTGGGGTAACCCGAATTCAACCATCCTTTTGATTACAACTACTAATCTGTCTTGAAATGGAGAAACCTTGGGAAAGTGAATAACCAGATGTGTCAAATAAGGACACTCCTCCATAACGTGGATTAGGGGATAGCCATCTTTATAGTAGTCGTTTAGGTTTGAGTACAAGCTAACTCGAAATGAATCATCAACATAAGCCATTGTTCGGTTAAAGGCAACAGTGTCAAGCGTAGATTTTATATCTTTCTTAAAAGTACCTTTTTTAAAAATTGTGATTACAATTATATCATTAGGATCCACGCTTTGAAATATATCTTGGAAATAATCTTTAAAACCATCTCGGTAAACTACGGCTATGGGTAGGTCAGTCTCAACCAATTCACTCATTGAATTTATATCATTATAAAAGTGTGGTTTGGTCAAGAAGCTTGTCAAACTTCCTTGGTATGCCCCCATCAATACCACACACAGCAACAAATAGGAACCATCAAAGCATTTTTGTGAAAAAGAAATTGATGATAAATTTGTTCCACCACTTACAAATACTCGAACAGTTTCCATTAATGTTTCCGTTTCTAAGGTCACTTCTTGTCTAAATAGTTTCCACGACAATGTAATCAAGGGCAGAGCACCTAAAACTAGTGACCAAGTATTAATAGAGAAAGGCAGTATGATATTCAAGTACTGTTGAATACGTTGTGCTTTTCGTACTATGAATTTTAAACAATGTAGATCAATAGATGTTGTGGATTTGTACATATTATTCAAATTTTTAATAAAAATATTTCCATAAGTATCAGGCACTGTTTTATTACCATCGGAGGTTTTGTCTTCAAAAGTACCTTTAGAATGTTCGTGGCTTGTTGTATTTATTATCTTAAGAGTTGCGTTAAGAACCAATTTTATAATTTGGAAAGATTCATATTCGGCCTCCAAAACATTTGATTTCAAATCATATTGTTTTATGGATCCAGTCGTTTTTATTTCATATCCATATTTATCTATGAGTTTGTTTGAAAAAATGTTATTATTTGCACTTTTCTTCAAAGTTTCTGATGAACTGGAAAATGATCCTTGATTTTTAAATTGATTATAAAACAAGATTTTGGTAGTTTGTTCAGGTAGGTTAGCTTTCATTACGTTATTTGTGAGCGAAATTACTGGAAACCAAATTAAAACTACATTCAAAATACGAAGTTCATCCCATGTCATTTGACATGTATTTTTACAAGCTATTATTATATCTTTCTCATCTTGTGAAGTAACAATTATTATATATGGTGTTCTAGGATTACCCAAGAAAGTTCCTCTAAATTGAGCCAAAGTCATCCAAAATGTCAGATCAATATTTACAACAAACCAAAATACAACTCTTGGTTCTCCAATAATACCATCGATTAGAAGATTATCAGGGAATATTTCTTTTAGTTCTAAAGTATGGTGCTTATACATGTACAAAGTTAAAGTAGGAAAATATACCATGAAGTACCTTTGTTTTAACAATTCATTAGAATGATGGAGACAGTTTTCTTGTATTACCACGACGGACAGGGGGCGAGGCCCACTTCTCCGAATAACGTCAATGATTGAGTGAATAGTCTCTGTGATGCTGTTATTAGGTTCTGTATGTCCGATAGATATATTAAGTTTAGTTTCGATATCGCTTACAAAGTATATCGACAAAATAATAAATACAATTTTCATACTTAGATTCACTTCAATTTTACCGTTGAGTAAGAAAATAAAACAATTTTTTTTTGTTGGGCTTAATATACTAAAAAAATCTTGCAGAAGATTTTTTCTTAAATAAATAAACACAAGATTTTTAATTGATTTATATTTACTTATATATTACTGCTTCTCCATTTCAATTTAATACTTTTTAACCAAAGCAAGAGAATAGAATATTGCAATATATCTTTGTTTACAATATGCCGACAAAAGTATGGTTCTACTTATATTACCATAACCTAGTTCCATCTAGTTTTTATGTAATGATCTACAAGTTGTGTAAGTATATAATTAGCCTTCTCTAAAAGGCATGACTTGGATTGCTGCTAGTCCAAGATGCTGTTATTAAGTTGTTTATGATCAAGATAAAAACTCACATAGAAAAATAATTGCATGTAAATAGGTACTATTATACATCCTTTTAAATGTAGATAACATTTACAAATCAATTATGTAGACGAGTCCACTTTTATTTTCCTTGAATCCAAGTTTAACTTATTATTCTTAGTCAGTATTCAAAGTTTGTAACAAAAAAATAGTTCAGACCTAATCTAATCTGCTACATAAGATCGACTTATTCTTCAAAAGGCAGCCACTAGCCACTTTACTCACTCGCCTGTCATGGGAAGCTATTTAATCTTTAGTTCTTTTATGGTTTGCTCTTTTGTCTTTATTTCATCTTTAAATGTGATTATTATATTAATTTAAACTATATTTAATTGTTTAAATTATGTTTTTACTGTCGTATCTCTTTGGTACGAGCGTAGTATCGACGAGCTCTGGAAAATATATCGATGGTCTTATGAATTATTTCCAATGCATGCATAGAACTGTCATAAAGTTAATGACCTTCAGCTGCATGAAATGCATTGAGTTTGGTCAGTTTTGTTGTTAGTGATTTCTGTTAATTTACGGTCTCTCTCGTTCTATAGGCTACGGCCAGGCTTGCGACCAGGACGCTGCGACCAGGTCGCAGTAGTGTATTACATTGATTCTTATGAGGGTGGCCACGCTTGGCGACCAGCGACAGCGACAGATTTCAAAACGCTTTCGTGAGCGTTTTCAGGTGACAACGACAAATACGCTCGCCTTTATTTCTTATGGAGGTGGCCACACTTGCGTTCGGGTCGCAGCCTGTCGAGAGAACAATGGACACTTGTGTGGGTTTGCTTGCGTCATCCTAGGTTAAAATGTCGACCAATAAGGTGCTCGGGACCACGCTATCACTCCTCCACTAAGAATTTTCACTAACTTTCTTACAAACCGCCCAGTGTTTCCCACCCGTCTGGAGTTTGACACTCGGTAGAGTACGGTACTTAGCAATGTTTGATACCGAGCTATTTATAAATGAAGTAACTGCCCTCTCTGACGTATGAGCAAAGTTCGTCAAATGAAGCTTCACTCATTCTAAAATACTGAAAAAATCTATTTTCAGCCTTTCTGTGTTCATTAAATAAGGTGTGAAACTGTCCATAAGTACGTCTCTGCATATTAATTGGGTGGACACCGTATATTTTAAATGTACGTTTCTTCTTCATATAACTAGATACTACTTTGGCTAGTAAACACATCTTCACGCCTTGGTGCCATGATAACATCAGGTCATAAAACGCGGCGACCATGTCGCAAGCGTGGCCGGTAACAACAAAAAGCATTCCCCGTGACCTGGTCGCAAGCCTGGCCGTAGCCATAAATGTATACGAAGGTACTTTACACCGTGTACATTTATTGCTTTTTGAAAGGAGATTAATTCAAAAAACCTATCCACCCCATAAATAACAAACATTTTGCAAGATAACAAAGGGAGTCCATTTTGGCTTCTTACAAACGTCAATTTTTCATCCATCTTTGAAATTATTAATGATCAATTTTTAAAAAAGCATCTAACGTGGTTTCGCATGCGTTTCAGTAATATCTTAGTTTTTAAATTTGGATTTAAATATATTGAGTCTAGTTGTCAATAATAACAATAGCGTATTTTGGTTTTATTATACCTTTCTTATTCCAGAATTTGAATAAATGAACAAGATTTTTTAAATATAAAGAATCTATATAAAATTCATTATATTGCTAGTAATACTTGATTATATTATTTGTTTGTTAAAAGTTAACTTCGATGGGGTTGATTTGACGGTGATGGAGAAATTTGAGATTAGATTTCTAGACGGGTGAATTTTAAAAAGATATAACGTCACTTGCCTTAATATTTTCCTCCAAATTAATATGTGTAAGATTTCTAAAAAAATATATTTTCCCAATCCATAGGTCATTAATATAAAATATTTGGATGGCCTTGGATCTGTCCATTTCTCAATAAAATAAACCATTCCAAATAATTATTTAATATAATTCATTTACTTACTCTTAAAATTTAAACAATTTATTTTTAATATGATAGTAAAATCTCAGGTCAATAAAAATATTATATACATGCATTGCTCTACTATATTTTATACCTTCTAAATTATACTCGTTTAGTAGAGCATTGAAACTATTTCACTTTTAATAAAACAATACCAAAATTATAAAATGAATTTTACTGAATTATTAACAAAGAATGAATAAAGGAAAAGTATGACCTGTAGGAAATACAAGTGAATAAACATTAATAATACAAATACCAGATTATTAAAAATGATATATTTATTAAAATAAAATACATTTATATCTTAAGGTTTTTATTGCTACGTGCCAAATTCATCTCAAATTACATCTAACATATTAACTAAACTACCGTAAGGGGTTAACTAAGAAGTAATATACGGGTTTCCCCCGTTACCCAAACTTCCTCACCGGCCATTAAAGTCAATGGCAAGCGCAGGAGAGTCCTGGCTGATTTCTATGCAAGTTACAGGTTGAAGTCGCATACCCTTATCCTCGTTGCATGAACTTAAAGTTCCATGAATTGGTACCTTTGATTTGTTTGTATAAATACATGGTTAGCCTTGTTTGTTGCCCGACCCAGGATATCAACCTTGGCAGAACCACCAGGCTAGGTCACCTGAGAAAGGGCTGATTTGTTTTTTGAGTTACAGGCAGCAGTTGCTAGCCCTTATCCTCATGGAATAATGGTGAAACATGTTGGATGATATTTATGGGTGATGGAATGATTGTGAGTTTGTGAGTGTTACCGTGTTACCTATTACCCTTACCGTTTTGCCTTGTTACCTTTTCACCTTTTCACCTTGTTACCTTTTTTTTACCGTGGGCCTTCTTACCCCAGTCTTGGTCGTTTGTATGGTTGTTCTTCTTGGGGATCGTAGTTCCCTAGTGTTCTTATTATGGGGTTCTCATGGATTGCTGCACGTTGATAAAAGGTTTTCCTTCTTTCTTGGAAGAGCTCGGTGAGGGTCTTGATTCTCGTCATGGCGTGTATACGTTCCATCCTCGTCCGAGTGTCTACTCCAGTTATTGTTCGTAGTACCTTGTTTTGTAATGTCTGTAGTTTGCTGGTATAAATCTTGGCTGCATAGCCCCAAGCTACGCAGCCGTAGAGCATGATTGGTTGTATTACGCATTTGTAGATCGTGAGTTTTGTTTGCTGACTTAGTTGATTACCTTTAAGAAGCGGGTAAAGTTGAATGAAAACCACCTTTGCCTTCCTGTTGGTTTCATTGGTATGTTTTGCCCACGTTAACCTCTTGTCTAAGTGTATCCCTTAATATTTTGTGTCAGTCTTGAATGGAATTTCTTCTTGGAATATCGTAAAATTCTCCGGAGGTATCTGTCTCCTTTTGGATACGACTATTGCTGTGGATTTGGTTGCATTTACTCGGATCCTCAATTTGGACAGCCAGGATTCAAAAGTCTTTAAGTATCATTGGATTGCTAGTGAGGTGTAATAAATCTTCCTTTCCCTGGTGTATATTAGGGTATCGTTGGCAAAGAGTCTTGTCGTCAATCTTTGTTTGGTCGGGACGTCTAACACTAAGATGTTATTCAAAAAGGGAACCAGCACCGACCCTTGCGGTACTCCCGCCTCTACCTGTACTCTTTCCAACAGGGTGCCTTCAACAGAAACTTGAATTTGTCTATTATTCAGGTAGTTGTAAATCAGTTGAATATCGCCACGTGGGAAGCTATAACATCATTTTTTGGATAAGGCCGAGATAACATTCCTTATCGAACGCTTTCTCCACGTCTAGAAATATAGCTATTAGATATTCTCTGTTGTTGACGGAGTCAGTGGCGTCTTCCGTGAAATTTAGTAATGGGTGGATGGTTGAATGGTGTCTTTTGAAGCCAAATTGAATGTCCGGTATTTTATTATTATCGTTTGTGTGTCTTTATAATCTTTTTAGTACTAGTATCTCAAATAATTTGCCTGCCGTGTTTATTAGGCTTATAGGGCGCCTATTTTGAGGGAAGATAGGGTTTTTCCAGGTTTCGGAATGGTTACCACCTTAGCCTGTTTCCAGATTTTTGGGAAATAGGCAATTTTAAGGGCAGCGTTGAAAATCAGTGTTAGGTTGGCCATTGCTGTTTCAGGTAGGGCTTTTATCATTTCGTTTTTTTACTCCGTCTAATCCTGTGGCCTTGTTCTGTTCTTGCTGTTTTATGGTGTCTTTGAGCTCCTGTTTTGTGACGGGGGCTGGAGTCTCTGTTAGGGGTCTTTGTATGAGGTTATTGACTGATCTGGTGACGTCTCTATTGAATTTTTCGTCTTGTATGGGATTTGGCTTGAGTTGATCTTTTAGTGTTAATGCTATTGCTTTTGCTTTGTCCCCGCTGTTCTAGGCCATTCCCAGCTGCCCATGGATGGCTGACGTGTTAGATCTTTTTGATGTCCCTTTGAGGACTTTAGTTAGGGTCCAGGTTTTTTGCAGGTTGGTGGCTGTGTCGGTAACAAATGTATTTAAGTTGGTTTTCCTGATTTGGTTTACTGTTCTTTCTACTATTGCCTTTAGTCTGTCGTATCTGACATGTTCGTTAGGGGTTCTTAATCTCTGCCAATCCCTTTTAAGTGCTAGCAAATAGCTTAATTCAGGATGGTCAATTTTGAAATGATATTGCTTTGGTGATGTCGTAGTGTTGACCTTGTAGGATTCTTGCAAAGTTGTTTTAAATAAGTCTATGGCTGCGCCGATGTCTTGCTCGGTATTTATTTCTATTTTCCTTGGTAGGGCTTCCTGTAGGTCAGCTTTATATTTATTCCAGTCAGTCGTGCTTATTTTGATTTGCGCCAGTTGGTTTGATGTTCAATGTTTACTTCCCATTCGCATAGTAGCGGGTTGTGATCTGAGTCAAGCTCTTGAAGTACTGTTATCGAGTCTGGTGATATTTTTAGGTTTGTTAGAACTATGTCTATTATGTCCGTTTTATAGAGATATTTTCCAAGATAGTAGGTGGGAGAATCTGGTGCTAGTATGTTGTAATCTGTTTCGTTAGAATGTTCCTCCAGTATACGTCCGTTCCTGTTGGTCATTCGGCTGTTACATAACGTATTTTTGCTGTTCAAATCTTCGCCTATGAAGAATTTGTCGGCTGACGTGACATTATCTAGGTCTTGTTTTAGTAGCCTTTTTTTCGGTGGGTTTTAAGCGGCCACAAAGTTGATATGGCCGGATTTCGTGTTTATTGTAACCGTTGTGGCCTCTAGGCTTTGAGAGTCATAGATGTCTGCCCTGTAGTGTGGTAAATGGTATTTTATGGGGACAGCTCTTCCCCCTCCCCTTCCATGTTCTCTGTCTGTCCGGTATATGTTGTATCCTTTAATATTCAGTCTTTTGTTAACTTGTAGGTGAGTTTCGCAGATGAGGGCCAGGTCAATTCCATAGGTGTTTAGTAACTGTTCAAGATCGTGTTTCTGGTTCATAATTCCATTGGCATTCCAAATTAGGATCCTCATGTCACGCCCTCTCTTTGTACCTCGTAGTTTAAGGCCACCGTAAACAACAATACGAGTAAGAAAGGGCATAATCTAAAAATGAATAATAATCTAAATAAATAAGATACACAGAGCAGAGATTTTTTGAGAAAATAGTCATTTAATATGAATTTTTAAACAACATTTAATGAACATAGTGGCCTCGACCATCCTAGTAGCAAAAGTATGTTGCGAACATAGATAGCAGGAAAACATTCTTCCAAAATACACCATAAACAATATCAAATATCAATACTTGTTTAGCAAAAGAGATTCTAAGTTTTACTACCAAAATATTCTTTGTTTTAACAATATAGATTGGGTTAATACCAAAAATAAGAAATAATAACATTACAAGTAATTTCCACAAGTTAACATTTAAAGAGTCCGTGATGTTAAGCCACACGAAAGTCACCCATTACAGTTCAATTAATAATGTCAATTAATTTAATTGAAAAGTTCAATATAACAAAACCCTCGGAGAATATTTACAATATAAGACATTTTCTTATTACCGTGTCCAAGGTTGCCGTCCATCCACGATAGCGATGAGTTCAACATTTACACGTTGTGGTAATAAAGATCCGTGTGGATGTTGACAGAAGCAGTAGTCGTAGATTGCAATAAAATACGGAGCACGAGCGTTCTTGATAGACCTGATATAAGGTGTCTCTCTATTCTTTGCGCAGTCTAGTCTATCACATCTATATAACTATAATCTATCATCTGACTTCTGTTGTTGCACTTCG
Source organism: Timema podura (assembly GCA_033556935.1). NCBI lineage: Eukaryota > Metazoa > Arthropoda > Insecta > Phasmatodea > Timematidae > Timema > Timema podura. The sequence continues at coordinate 14,175,387 of JAVRXN010000009.1, forward strand.
GTCCGTATAACCATCGGTACAGTAAAATGATAATCATAACCATAATAACTTACATACTTAATTAATAACGTGAATACAGAACAAATCACGTAGACACTGAAATCATCTCGTCAACACTGAACTCTTCGCGAGAGTAATAATCGAAATCAACTGAACTCTTCACGAGCATCATAATGAATAGCCTGAACCAGACTTCACGAAAATAATAATCTAGTGAACTGAACTCTTAATGAGCATCATACTGAATAGCCTGAACAGGTCTTCACGAAAATAATATTGAGTGAACTGAACTCTTCACGAGCAACATTCTGAATAGCCTGTACCAGACTTCACGAAAATAATAACGAAGTGAACTGAACTCTTCACGAGCAACATTCTGAATAGCCTTAACCAGACTTCACGACAATATTAATAGAATGAACACATTTCCTATAGCAGATATAAGTTATATACTGGTCTAGTTGCGTAGCACAAAAAGGGGGGTGGTAAGTTGCCAGTTGGTCAGTAACGCGGAAGGGGAGGTCAGTCACGCCACATCTTGGGAAGTTCAGCATGCAGGCCTCTGGTAGGTTAAACCGCTCGACCCAACGGTTTTCCGTCTTGAAATTTGAATCCTCATCGAACGATTGGCTTGCTACGTCAGAGGTCTGTAGCGAGCTCCGGCGAGGTCTGTGACGTCATCTTCCCCTGACAGCTGGCGGCCATGAACTTGCGTTCGTCAGTTTCTAACTTGACGGTATGATGTACGCGTCTAGTGCGGGTGCACTGGGTACGATTGCCCCACTCGACGATTTAGGATGTTTTATTAACCAGCGAGTTATCTTCGGTGTCCAGGACATCAGATCCAGGGGGTACGTTTATTTATTGAGTTATTAGTAGAAGTTGATTTTTGTATATTGTTGAAGGAATATTGTACAGAAATAGAAGGTTTAATTTAAGGACTGTTTTAGGACTAGAAAAACAATAGAGAAGATTACTATTGTTTTTTGGCTATTTTCCGTAGTTTCTTGTGGCGGGTAGTATGATAGTTCAGGTGAACTGGTTGAGATGTACAATATTGTAACATTAAATCTTTGTAATGTTACAAATAGATAATTTTTTTCTTTCAATATATTTTTATTCATCATCTCCACTGAAAAAAATCCATCATTATTTTGGTTGCTTTTTCGTCTGCCTGTTTGATTTTTGTGAGATATGGTCTAAGAGGTTTTATAAGACCGCAGATGTTGATTTATTTTAGTATGTTTATTATCTCCTTTAAAAATAAAACGGGGTGGTTTTCTCGTGTTCCTTTGTTTGCTGTGGAGCGTCACTTCTATTGATTAAGGTATCCCTGTAACTTCGTGGTGTCCTGTTAAAACTGGTAGATGTCAATTGTTTTTTGTGTAGTAAAGGAAAGTCCTTGTCGTTTGTAGACAGCTTTTGTGTATGAGTGAAGAGTTTCTGTTGTCTCCGTTTTAATTTTATTCGACTAATTTTTGGTATTCCGGGCACTTTGAGTAATTTGCCTTGTGTGTTCCTCCACAATTAACACAGTTTGCTGGAGTAGTTGTGTCTTTTTTTTTTGGCATTCGGAGGTCAAGTGCGGTGTCAATAATTGACGCACCAAGTCTTGTTTGAACAGTTTTTTTTTTAGTGTCCAAATTTTTTGTATCTATGGTATTGGGGAGTATAATTCTGAAATTGTATGTAGTGCTCTATTTTCACTCGGGTGTTGTTGATGTATGACTCTTGGAACAACTGGAAATTCTTATCCGTTCTTCTCAGGGTTCATACAAAAATCGGTGGAAGTTTGACTTGGTCGTGTGGACTGTTTTCGTGTTGTATGTGTGAAGTAAACTGCTGCAAGTCAGTTGGTGAGTATTCCAATAATTGAAGTTCTTCTTTAATTTCTTCTGTCAACATGTTTGGGGGAAGTCCTTTTATTAATACCTCGAGGGGTTTATCCCTCGGCAAGGTGTATGTGTGGTATTCCTGGCCAGTCTTTTTAAGCATGGTTTGCAAAACTTTGAAGTCCTCTAGAGTGCTTGTGTGAATTTTTAGGCCATCTTTGATGTAGAAAATTTTAAATGTCCCTAACATGGTTGCTTTCATTGTTTTAACAATGTTCGAGTAATTGGTAGTCCCTGAAATTACTATTGGCTGTATTTTTGGTTTGACTTCTTGGGTGTCTGCGGTGTTTGCCTGGGAACTAGTATTCGGTAGGTCCGGTGTTTCCATCTTGTCCTCGTTGTCTGATAAGGTCTGGAATTTGTTGGTCACTCTGATTGCCTTTGACGGTATATCTTCCTTGGCCTTAAATAGAAGCTTTCTTATAAGTATTGTTGCCGCAACAAAGTCACTGTTAGATCCCACCTCTTCGTATGATTGGTCTGTCTCTACTTCAATATCTCTAAAATAATCTTGAGTTATTTGTCTTTTTTGGTGGACCCTTGTATAGTCAAGGTTTTTGTCCATATTTTCCTCTGTTGTTGGCCCCAATGAGGGACGACAACCCTTTACGGAATTATTTTTAATGTCCTTTTTTAGTCTGTCAATTGGTCTCGGAAGTATGTATAGTCAAATTTCGGTGTACTCTGTAGAATGCTCCTACCCGCGGGAATCTGGTGTGTAATCTCACCGCTGGCCTCGGAAGCTCGAGCCCACCGGCAGCCATGCTTGGTCAAACGTCCCCTGATTCGCGGCAGACCTCACGAGACTCATGAGTGCAAATATCACAAGGACGTATGAAAAAAAAAATCTCTCTTAACTATGAAGTCAGGTCAGCGTGACTTGTTTTTATGTAACAGGCTGCATTTTATTATTGTGGTTTAACCAAACCAATCCTAGGAAATATATTTCGATATGATAGATATCAAGTTTTTAAAAAATGGTAGAAGGCAATGATTTCTTTTATTTGGACTTTTATTATAGAATGAGTATGAACTATAAATTGATCAAGACGTATAAGAAATAAGTATAAATGTTACCAACAAATCTTTCTCTGATCCAACAGATTTATGAACCATTTCCCTGGCTTTTAAGCCCTTTAGTTCATTAATGAGTGGTAGCCCAGAACCCTTAATATGATATTTACCAACATGGATAACAATGAAAAGCAGTCAAGTTTATTCTCTGTTCTATTAACAAGACTGCATCACGATTGGCCTCCAAAAAGACTGTAATAAGAATTTAACATGATCAGCCTCTAACATGACTCTAATAAGTAAGATACGCATGCTTGTTATTAAAAATGGACACTACTTACACTACACAAGCGCATCCTAGCTTTAGGTTCGTTAACTACAAAAATGTGACAGTTTTTTGATCAATTATACAAAACTACACATACTAACACTTCCGCATTCAACTATAACAATTTGAACTTTGAATCTATGTTTATTTTTTAAATTATATTTCTGGTGGTAGATTTTGTAGTGGATTCTTTGTGTTTGTTTACGTAGATAAATAAATAAAAATTATACATATATATAGTTTATATTATAATATAGTATATTTCTTCTATTATTTAAATAAATATATGGCACTTATAACTGATAGTTTGAGAGTAGCCATCAACAGAACTATAAATTATTTGGTTAATTAATCTTGGATACTAAGTATGTATATAGCTTATTAATCACGTATGAACATTATTTATAGTTCCTTGGGTATTCTGTGAGATAGCAAATGAAAACCAATACTCAACTTATAAATGTTAAATAAAACGTATCCTAGCTCGAGCCATGACTGATGACTGACCAGTGCAAGCCACCAAAGTTGTAAGATTAGTGAGCCCCAATCTTTTTTGCAGGTCTATTTTTAACCTTAAATCCAAATATTCCAGAAGATTAAATCCAAGAAAACACTCCATGGTTCACTTCATAAAACATGAAGCAAACAATTGTTCTCTTGTACCTCTATCAAATATTCCCTTAGGCTGTGCCGTAATTTGTCCCATGAGTAAGCCTACAAAATTTAGCTGAAAATCTTTATGGCTCTGTTGTAAGGGTGCAGGAATTATTTAAATTTGTGATTGTAATTTCCTTTCCACGTGGACAGAAGGTTATTATACTCGTTGAAAGCCCGTTACTGCCTATTTGATTGCTTTAAATATCTTACTTTTAATATGGTTGGCAAAAGTTACAGAAAGATTAATTACATAAACAATATTTTGGTCGTGGATAAATTTATTTGGACAATTTAATATTATGGAAAAAACGCATACAATAATATCTGTATTTACTATCATAATAAATCTTAACAATTAAATAGGTTCACTATTGCTATTTTATATATAAAAAAAAATATATTGTTAAATTATTATAAAACTAAAAACTGAAATCAGATCAAGCAAAAATTATTATCTAGATATGATTATTATTTCAAACATGATCTAGATAGTAATAATAATAATAATAATAATAATAATAATAATAATAATAATAATAATAATAATAATAATAATAATTTATTATTTGTATTGTTACTTTTGTTCAGTAGAAAAATAAAATACAAAATACTCAGTGCTTTCCCCAGATTTTCTTTCTATACCTAAATACAGTGTCAAACAATGTTTGCTTATCAGCGAAGAAAGACTGAGAGTCAGAGCTCCAAGAAGAATTTAAAAGGATGTATCGACATGTCTAAGACCCATTAGTTTCAAATTGACTGTATTATCCCTATTACAAGCCAATAGCTTACGTTCATTTCCACCCAAAGCCAGACCTGTTTGACGGAACTTGTTGCGGCCACTAAAGGGTCAATTCTCCCTTCTCACGATGCTATATAACCTCCATGTATCTACCCTCTCAGTGAAGCCAAGTCCGGGAGCACAAACACCAGTCATTTTGGTACAAAGAACTTTGTTTGTAAGTTAACCTGTCATCACTGGTTATCTCGGGAAAATGCAACAATTGTTTTCTGACACCTTTAGTTATATCAAATATTTCCCACTTACATTCCTAGCAAATTTCAATTTTCTAGGGTTGCTTTTTTTCTTTTTACTAACCATCGACCACCTTCCTTCATTCCTCTATTAAAAATATCTAGGATTTTATTGTTATTTGTAATGGTCCTTAAACTTCCTTGCCAAATTTTAGTGTCTTACCACATAGGAAAGTATTTGTTACAATTAGTTCTGGGGGTTGTAACCCTAACTCCCACATCCAGTTTAAACAAAGTCTACTTAAAATTTTCGAAATTAAAGTAGAATGTAGCCATCTGGATTTGTCGTTCTACCTGCCTGATAAATTCAAATTTTTTACCACACCTAAAATATTGTTTGTTGTTTATTGATTCCTTTCCCAAATTTCTCAAAGACTTAACTAAACATTTAAAAATGCTATCAACTAGTAATATCTATCTTGGATTGGCTTTTTACTTCCCTGCCAAATATCAGTTTTATATTACTCCGAGGAATTTTAAAGCCCTGGACCCCTATTGTTCAGTTAACTCATAAAATATTTAATTTAAATATTTATTTGGCTATTTAGGATCGATCTCTATATCAGTCTGCCAAGTTTTATTCCTATCTCTTTTTTTAAAAAATTCTATTTATATCCACCACATTTTATGAAGTCAAATTTTGAAATTACCCAATATTGAATTTTTCTTGTTATGTGGGGCAGTACTATTACCATCGTGGCAAGTATCATGAGCTTCCATACTCACAGGCTTAGAAAAAATGGTTATGAATGTGTTAGTGAATCTCATCAATATATAATCGTCTACACCTTCCTAAGAAAGGAAATTTGAAAAATACTAAAAAAGTCTCTCCTAATTCTAGAAAGGTACTTTCATTTTAAATTTCAAGGCTTTGTGTCCACTGATTCTTAAGATACATTGATGAGCTATCAAAATTTTAAACATTTCTTTTTCTTTCCTTGAAGGTCCAATTTCCCAAAACCCTCTCTGATTACTTTGTTCGACCCAACAAGGAGACTTCACCGAAAATTTCACGTTTCCTTTTCTTGGGATTGGGGAAATTTGGTGATAATTGAGTGAGTCATTAAGTGAAAGGATTCTGACTTTAATGTATTACATTAGTAACCCCCTCTAAAAATTATATGTTTCATTTCCATTAGCATAAAACCCACACATTCTTATAAATGACAATTTCAGCTGAATAACTTAGTAATGACAACTAAGGATTAAACTAGGCCTATAATAGACTAATAGATAATATTATATGCTGAAGGTTATTCATATTACTATAGGGCTAACTGATTGGATAAAAATAAGTATGTCATGTTCAGTATATTTATAATGAAAACATAATTACTAATAAAATTGAGGGGCGGGGGGAATTTTTGTAAGTAAACTATAAAATGTTTATAAATGTTCTTGAATATTATAACTGATGTACAATTGCAAGCTTATTAGATGAACAATAGCAAAAAGGTATATATATATATACATATACCTTTTTACTACTGCTATTTCATATATATATATATATATGAAATAGTCGAGAGTTAATAGCCTAAAACCCTGACTTTTTACTTTGATACTAAACTAAAACAGTTTCATTAAACTATCATTGTAAGAATAATACCATATAATAGAGCCATTATTAGCGTGCTTGTATTACCGTCTTAAATTTTGGCTTGTTTTAAATTAAATTTGTTTATTTAGTAATAAATTAAGATAATTTATTTTTGTTTTCATTGCGACAATTCTTCCAAATTAGAAAGTCACTGTTAATGTGCTTGCATTTATGTCTTTAATTTAAGTAAGATTTCAATCATTTTGTGTTGAGCCTTGTGAATTTTTTTTTTTAGCTTTTTTAATGGTACTTGATCAACAGCACAATTTTGTTTGTTGAGATAAGACACTTACTATTGAGTCACTTTTTCAATTTCCTTAATTTTTGTTTCTAAGTTAATAAATTTATGCCAGTAATAAAACTCTAGGATTTGCGTGCGCATTCGAAATTTATCTACTTGCATTGCTGTAAATTCTATAAATACATATTTTACAGTTAAATCATGAAATAATTTTACTTAAAAAACAATTATTTAGGTATACGTTAAGTTTAGTTTTATCTAAAAATAAACATAAATAGTAAAAATAACGATAAGTTTTCTGTTACAGATTAATTTAACAATAATATCATTAACATTTGTTTGTGAGATCGGATTAATAAACTGCAGATTGATAAAAAATTAGTGTAGTGTTTGGGGAATCGTTTTAGTTACATTAAAAAAGAAACTTGCTTTGTAGTAGACGGTATAATATTATTCTGATACTTCATGGTATTCAAATCCACAAAGTGATATAATGGGTCGGCAACCAAACCGCAATGTAGGGAGAGTTGCTCCAAGTCCTACACGCTACAGCATCAGAAATGTGGACACTGTAACATCTATCTTTGTACTTATTTTTTATCAAACCAAGTATAGTTGAAGACATACTGAAGTGTCCTAATATTGAGGTTGATATTACTTATGAAGAATTTTGGATGAGTGTTTATGTAGACAAACTGATGTGCTCTTTCGGATACTTGCTGGCTTATTCAAATCTAATAGAGATTATAGGAAACTTGTAGAATCTAGAAGATTGTTGCACTATTTTTAATTATTCATGTCTGGAAACAGTTTTACTAAAATATCCCGCTGCATACGGTTTGACAATGCTGAGTTGAGATGACTAAATTGAAGTCCTGATAAACTGTCACCAAGAATAAATATTTTCCAGATGTTGTTAGATACATTACAAGATGCTTACATTTGGAATGAGAATGTAACTGCGGATTAGTAATTGGCTACCTTCAGGTTCAGTTGCCCATTCCGTCAATTTATTCCATAAAACCTGGAAAATATGGTATAAGGTTCTAGGCAGCATGTGAGAGCAATACATAATATGTAATCAAGATACAAGTCAACACTGGCTAAGAACCTAACGCTCCCAAGGAGGTTAACTAGGGTCAAAGTGTATGGTGCTGGATATGGTGAGGGGATTGGATAAAAGTGGAAGAAATATTAGTGTAGACAACTTTTTCACAAATCTGAATGAAATAAAAGAGCTCGGAAAGGTACAACTGAAACTATTGGGAACAATATAAAATATCGTTTTGAATTACAATCTCAATTCACAACTGCTAGAGGTCGAGAAGTTTATTCATCTCAGATCATATTTCAGAAAACCGAAACAATTTCATCATGTTTACCTAAATAGGAAAGGTGGATGAATATTTTGATTACAACGTATTACTCAGGGAAAACGGAAGAGAAAGAGAGAACAAAACCTGAAATAATACTTGACTATAATGCAATAAAATAAATGGTACGGCACACCGCACAGACTTTCTCTCTCTTTATATAAACTCGTAAGATTTCTGAACGGAATAATGTACATTGTATCATCACCACTCCACATAAGAACACACATAAAATAATATACAATGATATAGAATCAATGAGAAAAGAGGCGCATCTTTGTCCACCTAAGAGCATTTCAAACAGTTTAATGTTTTTCACAAGGGTCAAAACTTCGTATTAAAATTTCGATTTCTGAATAAAATTTTAACATTTTATAAGGTGTTGTAGATCTTCAAGTCATCGTATTGATATTTAATTATTCATTTATACATTTTGACCAATAAAAAATGTAAATATTGACTATTGAGTCTAAAATGGAGATAGATCATTGCTATGCAAACATTTCTCCTAAAAGATTTAAGGAAAAATAACATACTTTTTTTAGATACTTACTTATATTTAATTACTCTATGGCATTGGAGAATTATTGCGTTAAGAATTAAGTAGTATATGTTTACAACTAAAGCTCACAAAATTGTATTAATATATTTGCAAATATCTCAGAAACTGCTGCTTTTATAAAAAATATATGTCAAATAAAAGTTTTTTATTTCTAATAGTCCTACAATTTTGCAATGATAATTTGTTTAGTTTCTCCAATAGTTGTGGAGATACGGAAATTAACGCTTCTGTAATGTACCCTAAGAATCATTTTCATAGGAAAATGAAAATAGCCAGTTTATTTATAATCTTAATCAACGCCTAGATACGAATTTTAATCAAAATCGTTTGAGCAGATTTTGAGAAAACCAATTTTTTCTCTTTTCGCCCTTCAGTAAACTACCCTTAATTTTAAGTTTTTATAGACACACAGCCAGACGGCATTGCAAAGACTATTTTTTAGGGTTCGGGGGGTCATGAGACTTCGACATCTATCAACATTTCAGGTTATTTTTTTTACGGTCGCAATACTTAAACTTTAATGTCCAAAAAGTAAAAAAATTCATATAATTGCGTATAGATTGAAAGTTATTGATTTTATAAAAATATGTTTCGGATAAAATATCTGTATTATAAATATATATACATATTTGTAATGCTAAGTAATTTCATATCTCAAATAGTTTCGGAGCTATTTGAAAAAATGTTAATTGACGCATTTGACCGTAGCCCTTAAAGCCATTTTGCCGAAATATTGAGGGTAGCCATTTTGTTTGGAATATTTATTAATGTTTATAAATGAAATTTAATCAAAATCGTTTGAGCCGATTTTGAGAAAATCGACTTTTTCTCTTTTTGCCCTTCAGTAAACTACCCTTAATTTTAAGTTTTAATAGACACACAGACAGACGGCATTGCAAAGACTATTTTTTAGGGTTCGGGGGATCATGAGACGTCGAAATCGATCAATATTTCAGGTTAGTTTTTTTTACGATCGCAATACTTAATCTTTAATATCCAAAAAGCTAAAAATATATATATAATTGCGTATAGATTGAAAATAATTGATTTTATAAAAATATGTTTCGAATAAAATATTTGTATTATAAATATATATACATATTTGTAATGATAAGTAATTTCATATCTCAAATAGTTTCGGAGCTATTATAAAAAAATGTTAATTTACGCATCAGACCGGAGCTCTTAAAGCCATTTTGCCGAAATATTGAGAGTAGCCATTTTGTTAGGAATATTGATTAATGTTAATAAATGAAATTTAATCAAAATCGTTAAAGGCCGATTTTGAGAAAATCGACTTTTTCTCTTTTTTCCCTTCAGTAAACTACCCTTAATTTTAGGGGTAGATATCCAATTCCAAAAAGCCCTCGGGGCAACCCTATGAAAACCCTAGATATCAAGTTTCAGCTCAATCGGTAAAATAGTTTAGGCTCTAGTTGGAGGTACAGACAGACAGACAGACAGACGGAAATTCAAAAACAACTTTTTCGGATTCAGGAAGTCATGAAACGTCAAAATTCATCAAAATCTCGAGTTCGATTTTTTTTACGATCACCATACTTTCTCTACCTATAAGATAGAGAGAAAGTAAAAATGGATAAGTTTGTTTAAACTTACACAACAATGCCAGAAGATGGCCGATCTATTTGTTACAAGTCATGTTGTATATAAAATTGCCTTAAATGCTTTGATTATTTGAATGTACTTAAATTGAAATTGGAATTGCAAGACAAATTACAAGGTTCTTTCTCATGGAATTAAGTAAATCACTAACTAACTAATTAAGGGATGTGCAAATTGAGGCCTATTCTGATTATGTGATTGATAAACAGATAGGAAACATAGGGCTAGGTCTGTTAATATATATATTTTGTTTTCAAACAGCATTCATTAATTGTTTGTAAGGATTGCTAGAATAACTGATTTCTATTTGTATGTATTTTCAAGTATTCTTTTAGTAGTCATACAATATTTTATTCTATTCATTTAAATATAAATGGTTCATTTTAATTAGTTTTATTTTCAAACTAAGTAAAGCTAAGTAACACTTAATATAAAATATTCTATTATGATAGTAATTCATGATTATAATTAAAAAAATAGCAACGGTGTCACCATTGACCCCAATGGTATTCAGTGACTCTAAATAATGCTGTTAGTAGAACGGCTAGGTGATAAAATAAAAATTATGTGATTTCAAAATATAACACAAATACAAAGATTGTGCTGGTTAGATTCGCACTAAGTTAGTTATTTTTATTGATCACTGTGACGTCACCTCCAGACGGTGCGGGAGTAGTGTGAGGCCGCAACGTTTGGAGGTTTGGAGGGTCAGAGAGTTGACTTGTAGCTAGACTGGCGAGCGGACGAGTTGAGTCCAGAGTGTCAAGCGTCAGCCTTGCCCCATTTAGTCTCGTAGATGAGACCTTTTGGTGTCCGTGCGGATAGGATAACAAAGGATAGCTTTGTATAACACGACAGTAATACATTTCAGGAAATTACGAGAGTATTGAGTGTATCTTTCTTGTATGATCCTTGCATTTGGCTAAGTGGAAATACGTCGCTGGGCAGTGGCGATTAGTGAGGTCCAGAAGCGTTGTACCTAGGACCTGGTGGTCTAAAGAATTGGGCAAAATATAATGCTATTAATTACAAGCTTACTTAATCATGTATGGATTAATACAAATTCTGATATTCTATTTTCTTAATAAAAAAAAGAGAAATAATAATAATAATTTCCATTGTTCTACTAAGATCTGCTCTGATATTAACATAGTATAGAGGGAAGACGTGTTTGTGTGTCTTTGTATCACTAACGACTTCCATGGTTAAAATATAAAAGTTTAACCTATTTAATTAAATAAAAATGAAGAAATAAAATCGATCTCCTCAAAACATTTTTTGTATTTCTTTTATACTCCCAAACGCCACGCCATGATTGTTTAACATTTTATATTATTTTGACAGTGTGGAAATTCCTATTTTGAAGTTTGTAAAATGTATTTGTCAGACAGAATTCTAGACTTCTTACAAAATATATCTAGTTAAAATGTAATTTGCCTCTTGCCCAAGTAATTGAGTGAGGGCAAGCAAAGTTCATTAGGAGGAAGAGTTTGTTGTCAGGAAACAGTGAGGGCAAGCAAAGTTCATTAGGAGGAAGAGTTTGTTGTCAGGAAACATTTCTCAACCTGAAGGAGATGGTACAGAATATGAATATGGACTAGAAATTAAAGAACCTGGGAAAAATCTATTTAAACAAATCTTAGCTTAATCTAATATCTAAAACTAATATCCATGCCTTTTATATTTATTTATCCTTTGAAGTTTAATCGAGACTACTTAATTAACTTCCTCTACCAGTACCGATAAAAACCTTTCAACAAGATCAGATTTTGATTCAGAAGTAAGAAGATGATTGAGGTGTCTTTTTTTTAGGTAGATAGTTTGAGATGTAAAATATGATAAAAAGAGTGATAAAGAGAGGGAGACATAGAAAATATAAATACATAATATATATATATATACTAAAGTAATAACTACACAGGTACATCAACCAGCAAATTTGAACTTAATACAAACTTTCCCAGAGACATCAGATAGATTAATTAACCAATCACGTGATGATTTGTACGTGGGAGGATGTTTGCAAGGATTTTATTATTTCAAGAGTATAATTTGAATACTAAGAAGAATTTAGAATCTTAGTACGGAAAAGAAAAATATTTTGTAAAATTGATAAGAACATTTAGCAGGATCTAGCATCTTTTCAGAAAATTGAACATAAATTATATCAAGTGCTAAAATAATAAGAAAAATTAAATCCAATATTATAAATTTCATATCATTAGCAAATTCATAAGGTTATATAATTTAAAAAAACTTTTCAAGAAGTATGTGGACAATTTACATTCTTCATGAACTAGTAATACCAGTAATTATTAGCTGTCATGATAAATATGGTCACTAAAGAGATAATAGATGATATATGATCATTCAAGAGTAGTGTAATTTTCCACATATGCATAAATTATAGTCAAGGAATTAAGAAGTTGTGATTTTTGCTAAGAGAGCAAAATGACAAATATAAAGTATCGGAGTCTGATGAAAAATATATTGAAAGACCAAACTCTTCAGCTATTGTTTGTTGATTTAAATGGGCCTTTACCTTCCAGTATTAGGGGTGTCCAATATATTTTTGCCATTCTTGGCATTCGCACCAAATAAGTTAAATTATAACCCATCAGGAAAGCCACCACAGTTGCTGTCACAAATAAATAGTTCAAAATTATATTAATGATGTAGTTAACCCACACACAGTTATGTCAGCTCATGGAATTCAATTCACTAGTAGGAAATGGCGTTAGACCTTGCTGAGTAACAACATTGCTGTAAAGTACATTTTGATATACCACCCTCAGAGTAATAGTGTAAAGAGATTAATCGAAAAATTTACTTATTTTTGGGTAGTTTGTTATGATCGCCTTGCTTCCTGGGCATCCTATTTTGAATAAATTAGTTTTTTGTTGGGATTCCTACTCACATTAAGGTGTGGGTTTTACACCATTAGCGTTAATGAAAGATTTTAGGCCTAGTAAGAACTTGATCAAAAGTTGATTCTCTACCAAGAATAAAAAAGAGACAGTAAGATAGAACTGCATTTGGCCATGAAAAGATTGAGAGATATAGCAGGGAAAAATAACCCAGTAACATAATGAGAACTTTCTGAAACCCAAGCTTACTTATATATTTTATCATACTTATTTCAATTATTAGAATGGTTAGAAGTAGAGGAGAAGATAGCAACCCACAGCGGAGATCAGTAGATTTTATCGTTAACCAAGATCAATATAAACAGGATTCACAATATAGTTAGTGTTTACTAATCTTGCGCGTCAGGTTATAAACTTAATTAAGTGTACCCAATAAGTGAAGCTTGCTTTGAGATTTTGATTCATGTAAACGACTTGTGAAGTTGAGTCCCCACTAATGGAGGAATTTGACACTCTAGTATTTATCAGTTAAATGGGGACTGGGCCTCTATATTTCGAATAGCGTGTGTAGAGAACTCTAGGCACATTTATACCAGGGGGTGGGGGGCTTATTATTGTTATTTAGGTAAATTTAATGAAAAGCGAGTGCAAGTAGTGTATGAATGGCGTATGATTCACATTATAAGTCTAAGAGACGTAAGAGAAAATGTCTATTATGCATTGTTTCTTAGGGTATGTATAAATTACATCATAAACGCAGAAGTTAATAAAATTTAAATTGGAAATATCACAAAGATTTGCTAATTATGTAAATAATTTAGATTTGTGTTGAAGTGTGAATTGTTAGGTTGTTTAGTATGCAAGGGAAGTTGAGTTCTAGAATGACTAAATATATTGGTATCATAAATCTATGGCCGCATACTTGTTGAGATTTGTAAAGAAAGGAATGGTAGAAGATTTAAGCAACTGGCACAGAAAATAATCGAGTGTGTCTTGATAGATGGGTAAAAATAAGGTAATAAATTATAATAAAAATTTACATATTTAATTTCAATGATTTTACTTAAAATAATAATCAATTATTTGAAGAAAAGAATGTTGTTAAACAAATAAAATTGAAGTTATAAGAACTTTAATCAACAAACAAAAATAAAACCAAAATAGATTGTCATAATAACAAAATAAATCATTTAATTTTCAAATAATATTAAAAATAATTATTCTAGTTGGCTCCTAAAAGACCATAACATCACTCATTTATCAAGAAGATAAAATATATAAAGAAATTTAAATTAAATGCAACAACAACAATGAACATTTGAAAGCAGAAATAAACAATTACTTCAGTATTGCAAACGCGCAATTTTAAGTGAAATTTTAGCAATTATTCTTAAAAAAAACTGTATAAAATTTAATATAATATATAGTAAATTTGTATTTGAACTATGTTTGGTGGGTGACACTTATAAGGATCACACTTAGGGAATAAAAGTATATTTTCATCGGCTAGCTCTGACTGGGGTACGATGATCTTTAAAACTCGAACCCACAAGGTGTACTCAGGAACGCTTTTTGAAGAATATTATTTATCAAAATTATAATAATGACACAACCTACATTAATGGTACACTCGAAATATCTACAAAAGTTGGAGAAAATACATAGAATGCAACATTGATCAAAATAAATAAAACGATTCAGAGAAGAAATAGTACTTAATAAAACTACAATAAAAATTTTAATTTTCTGTGGGTCAATATTATTAAGTTAATATTTCCACATCCTTATCTTATCTATGGGCGTCCAGGTAGACGTTACTTAGAAACAACTGAGAAAATTACATAAATGATAATACAAAAGTATATATAATATTTCTGTTATCTATATGCAATATTAATAATATATGAGAATCAAATTAATAGTTAGAATGTATCAAATTTAAAACCATATGGGTTTAAAGATTTAATGTTGTTTGACCAGTGTACAATATATTACAAAATCTAATAGGTGAGTTAAGCTCTTTAAGTAAAATATGGTTTGTCTGGAGATTATTAAAATGTATATTCAATTTGGAAGTTTTTTTATTAAAAACAGTTTTAATAGTTTCAGATGTTGGATGATAGAGATAAATTTATATAAAAATACATGTATAATAGATTTCACCAGGAAAAAGAATAATTTCCATGAATATAATTTGTATTTATTATGTCGCAGATTGTTCCATTTGTTGCATACTCTAAATCCCATTAATTCTAAACCGGTAAATCAGTCAAAATCCAGGATATCGGCTGATTTTGTCGTTTTTTCCACAATTACGATCTATTTATAATTATAATTACACTTATTTATCCAACCAAAGCTATGACATGACTTCAAAACATTCATCCTGAAGTATATGGCATTTTTCAAATAAAGGTGGTCATGTGATAATACGTACTGATAGAAATTGCCCAGGATTTGTACCATATTTGGTAATAGAGCAATGTCTGATAAGGTCACTCCAGGCAAGTGGAGGTATGACAATAGGAAGCAGTATGTCAGAAATACAGAGAATAGCTTGGCTGTTGTCAGTGCCTGTGATTCTGAGTAGAACATTTCAATGAAGGAGCTTACAAAGGTTTCATATGGGCCTAACAAATGGCATAAAGATATACTCTATCACGAAATAAACGAGATAAAGAAGACTCAAATAAAATATTTAAGCTACTGAGATCGCTTTCACCATATTCCGACGAACCATTCTTGCAAAATAATTTCCACAGGTGTCACAGCAGTTAAAGATGTTAATGTTGAAACATTTAGAACTATTAACATCTAAATCGTGAAAAATATGGAAGAAAAGGAGGTTACTTTTTATAAACTGAAACAAAATGACAAAGCGATAACTATTCATTCTGTGTCTTTAATTAAGTTTAGCAAAGAGGAGAGACTATTGACTCAGCTCTGTTATTTCAGCAATTGTACATGCTATCTTCCTCAAGTGAGATTGATTTGAACGAAGTAATGAAATATGAGCTTTGCTTCTATCCTCCAGCATTATTTTCAAACTCAAGGTAAATGCTGATAGCAGACAAGCTGCAGCTATCAAAGGCATTGATCACGTATGTCACTACTAATAATTCAGACTACCAAGAGCAGAAGAAGGTGTTACAAGCTATGTACTAGACGAAGATTCCCTAATGCATCGCTTGCCATGGAATAGAGACAGTTCATACAAGGATATAGCAAGATCATATGTAACATTTGTTACAACCAAGTATAGACTAGCAACTATTGTATTTGATGGTTATGAATCAAGATCGACAGTAAAAGACATGACCCATTTGCAACGATCAAATACAATTTTTCCCTCTGTTAACTTTACTGCCAAAACGTCATTCACAGGAAAGGATATTTTTCTGTTTAATACTGGAAATAAGAAAAAAAAATTAATATTATCACTAATGAAATGAAAGAACATGGATGTTCAGTTATTCATGTATTGGATGATGCTAATGTTGATATTGCTATAGCTGCAGTGGAATCTTCAAAAGTCAAACCACAGCAATAATCGTTGAAAATACTGATCTACTAGTATTGCAGATTTATTGGTTTGATCCAGCAATACACAAGTGGTTTCTCAGTAGTAATAGGAAATTCTATAGAAAATAAAGTTTACGATATCAATGCCATTAATTTTTCACTTGGAAATAACTTACTAAACAGACTATTCTTTATTAATTTGTATACAATTTTAATTATAAATAATACTTTATTATTTGTATTTATAGATATAAAAATATATTATATATCAAGTAAAATCATTCCTTAAAACCCATTTTGAAGGAAATTGTTAAGTCTATTACTAAACCATTATTTTTGTAAATGTCATCTTTCAAATAAAATTAAAATTAATACATTCTAAAAAATAAACATTTTTACCGTTAACAAATAATTTCAAATAATGAATGTTTTTAACAAAATCCTTACAGATATTTAAATTTAAATTTTACAAAAATCAGTCAATGCTAAACATTTATGAATTAGATTATTTGAGAAAGACCAAAATAAAATATATTTATTTAAATTTTAATAAGAGATTTAATATATGTTAATATTTTGACCAATTTTAATATATATCAAATTTACAAGATCTGTTGTTTTTTACTTTCTCTCTATATTACAGGTAGAGAAAGTATGGTGATCGTCAAAAAAATTCGAATTCGAGATTTTGATGAATCTTGACGTTTCATGACTTACTGAATCCGAAAAAGTGGTTTTTGAATTTCCGTCTGTCTGTCTATCTGTCTGTTTGTCTGTACCTCCAACTAGAGCCTAAACTATTTTACCGATTGAGCTGAAACTTGATATGTAGGGTTTTCATAGGGTTGCCCCGAGGGATTTTTGGAATTGGATATCTACCCCTAAAATTAGGGGTAGTTTACTGAAGGGAAAAAAGAGAAAAAGTCGATTTTCTCAAAATCGGCTCTAACGATTTTAATTAAATTTCATTTAAACATTAATAGATATTACGAACAAAATGGCTACCCTCAATATTTTGGCAAAATGGCTTTAAAGGCTCCGGTCTGATGCGTTAATTAACATTTTTTATAATAGTTCCGAAAATATTTGAGATATGAAATTACTTAGCATTACAAATATGTATATATATTTATAATACAAATATTTTATCCGAAACATATTTTTATAAAATCAATAACTTTCAATATATACGCAATTATATGAATTTTTTTTAACTTTTTGGACATTAAAGTTTAAGTATTGCGACCGTAAAAAAAACTAACCTGAAATGTTGATGGATGTCGACGTCTCATGACCCCCACAACCCTAAAAAATAGTCTTTGCAATGACGTCTGTCTGTGTGTCTATAAAAACTTAAAGTTAAGGGTAGTTTACTGAAGGGCGAAAAGAGATAAAATTGGTTTTCTCAAATTCTACTCAAATGATTTTGATTAAAATTCGTATCTAGGCGTTGATTAAAATTATAAATAAACTGGATATTTTCATTTTCCTATGAAAATTATTTTTATGGTACTTTACAGAAGCGTTAATTTCCGTATCTCCACAACTATTTGAGAAACTAAACAACTTATCATTGCAAATTTGTAGAACTATTAGAAATAAAAAACTTTTATTTGACATATATTTTTATAAAAGCAACAGTTTCAGAGATTTTTGCAAATATATTAATACAATTTTGTGAGCTTTAGTTGTAAAGATATACTCCTTAAGTCTTAACGCAATAATTCTCCAATGCCATAGAGTAATTAAATATAAGTATGTATCTAAAAAAAGTATGTTATTTTTACTTTCTCTCTATCTTAGAGGTAGAGAAAGTATGGTGATCGTTAAAAAAATCGAGCTCGAGATTTTGATGAATTTTGACCTTTCATAACTCCCTGAATCCGAAAAAGTGGTTTTTGAATTTCCGTCTGTCTGTCTTTCTGTCTCTCTGTCTGTCTGTCTGTACCTCCAACTAGAGCCTAAACTATTTTACCGATTGAGCTGAAACTTGATATCTAAGGTTTTCATAGGTTTGCCCAGAGAGATTTTTGGAATTGGATATCTACCCCTAAAATTTAGGGTAGTTTACTGAAGGGAAAAAAAAGAAAAAGTCAATTTTCTTAAAATCGGCTTTAACGATTTTGATTAAAATTCATAAATGAACATTAGTAAATATTCCAAACAAAATGGCTACTCTCGATATTTCGGCAAAATGGGTTTAAGGAATCCGGTCTTATAAGTTAATTAACATTTTTTATAATAGCTCCGAAACTATTTGAGATATGATATTACTTAGCATGACAAATATGTATATATATTTATAATACAAATATTTTATTCGAAACATATTTTTATAAAATCAATAATTTTCAATCTAAACGCAATTATATATATATATTTTTAACTTTTTGAACATTAAAGCCTAAGTATTGCGATCGTAAAAAAAACTAACCTGAAATGTTGATGGATGACGACGTCTCATGACCCCCCGAACCCTAAAAAATAGTCTTTGCAATGCCGTCTGGCTGTGTGTCTATAAAAACTTAAAATTAAGGGTAGTTTACTGAAGGGCGAAAAGAGAAAAAATTGGTTTTCTCAAAATCTGCTAAAACGATTTTGATTAAAATTCGTATCTAGGCGTTGATTAAGATTATAAATAAACTGGCTATTTTCATTTTCCTATGAAAATGATTTTTAGGTTACTTTACATAAGCGTTCATTTCCGTATCTCCACAAATATTTGAGAAACTAAACAATTTATCATTGCAAAATTGTAGGGCTATTAGAAATATAAAACTTTTATTTGACATATTTTTATAAAAACAACAGTTTCTGAGATATTTGCAAATATATAAATACAATTTTGTGAGCTTTAGTTGTAAACATATACTACTTAAGTCTTAACGCAATAATTATCCAATGCCATAGAGTAATTAAATATAAGTATCTAAAAAAGGTAACTTATTTTTCCTTAAAGCTCTTAGGAGAAATGTTAGCACAGCTATGATCTATCTCCATTTTAGACTCAATAGTCAATATTTACATTTTTTATTGGTCAAAATGTATAAATGAATAATTAAATATCAATGCGATGACTCGAATATCTGCAACACCTTATAAAATGTTAAAATTTTAACCAAAAAACGAAATTTTATTACCAAGTGTTGACCCTTGTGGAATACATTAAACTGTTTGAAATGCTCTTAGGTGGACAAAGATGCGCCTCTTTTCTCATTGATTCTATATCATTGTATATTATTTTATGCGTGTTCTTATGTGGAATGTTGATGATACAATGTACATTATTCCGTTCAGAAATTTTACGAGTTTATAGAAAGAGAGAGAAAGGTTGTACGGTGCACCGTACCATTTATTTTCCTTAAAGCTCTTAGGAGAAATGTTTGCACAGCAATGATATATCTCCATTTTTGACTCAATAGTCAATATTTACAATTTTTATGGGTCAAAATGTATAAATGAATAATTAAGTATCAATGCGATGACTTGAAGATCTCAACACCTTATAAAATGTTAAAATATTAAATCGAAATCGAAATTTTAATACGAAGTGCTGACCCTTGTGGAAGACATTAAACTGTTTGAAATGCTCTTAGGTGGACAAAGATGCGCCTCTTTTCTCATTGATTATATATCATTGTATATTATTTTATGCGTGTTCTTATGTGGAGTGATGATACAATGATCATTATTCCGTTCAGAAATCTTACGAGTTTATAGAAAGAGAGAGAGAGTCTGTGCGGTGCGCCTACCATTTATTTAAATATTGTTATACAGTTTTATTATCGTTTAATCTTGCATTTTTTCTCATTTGGGTTCAACTCAAGTTTCAAAATTAATTTATTTTACAATCAGATTTAAATATTAATTAATCATCAATGGATATTTTGAGTGTCTGAGCTTTGAAATTTAGGAGTTTTTAATGATGTATGTTGTATTTTAAAAAACATAATGTATCTTTAAAAAAGGATGATTAGTACTTATAAATCTAGTGCTATTAATATTATTATTAATCTCAGGATAAACATTTGGTTGGGTTTATAAATACCTATATATTATCAGTAAAAGTGTTCACTTTAAGTTAATTTAATAATTTGTGTTCGATATTATTAAGTAAATGTTTTTGTACGATATAGAATAGCAAAGGCTTAATTAAGAAACATATAAATGGTTAATCTTTCACTCAAGAAAAAATTCTTAATTTATTTAACAGCAATAAGTATTTTCCGCAGCCTATCTTATTTTTAATATTTTTATTCAAATTAATTTGAGACTAGTAATAAATTATAACCTAGCTTCATTTTTGTTTTGTATATTTTTCCATATCCCAAAATCTCAATATAATAAGTATATTTTTAAAATATTAAATCTCTGTTAATCGAAAAAATCCCTTAGTTTTCATTTTTTATCAATTATATCTTCCCAATCCATAAATAACTAGTGTAAATATTTGTACAGCCTTAAGACTGGGAGAAGCTCAAGAAAAAAAACTTTTCCAAACACTTCTTTCATATTATTTTCTTTACTTTGTTTTAATTTATATAATAATTTAAAATATTTGTGATAATCAATTACTAGCTCACTAAGAATTATATATTATGGTGGGATGAAAAAATGAAAAAGATCAAGCTAATACTTTCAAATTCTAATAACACGGAAAAGTTGTAACATTGTATCCTAAATCTGGGAAGATTAATTAAAAAAAGTTATTGGTGTTGTTTTCAGTTCGTGCTTAGGTCTTAAAATTTAAAAAACTACTGAAAAACAACAAATTTTACATTATTTATCATGTTTTTAATATTAATTTTATAAACATCCAATGGAGTGGAATTGTTTATTTTAAGCTTCATAATAATTATTGGAAATATTATCAAAAGTTTATTGGTGTTGTTTTTGATCGTGCATAATACTTTAAGATTGCGAGAATTAATGGAATACAACAAATTTTCCATTATTTTCCATTTTCTTAATATGACGTCTATGAACATGTAATAGCTCAAAATTGTTTATATTTAGATATATAATAATAAGTTAAATACAAAAAAGAAACATACTTTACTCGGTTAGTTCTCGCGTGAAGCTCTTTGCTTATTACCACGTGGGTGTGGCCACACTTCAAGCTCCCCCACACCCTCCCCAACTATCCAACCATTCAGAACGTGGTTATTAAAAATTGAAGTTACATGATCTCAATATTGATCAATCTTAGACATGCCCTTGAAATCTGATTTTTGGTCGAGTTTTGGTATTGTAGATTTTGAGATCCAAGTTCTTCTTACATAACCATCTCTGCTCTCTTATCCACATACATTTCCCGCAGATTCTGTTACATGTTTTACACATATTCTCACTGCTTGTGTGTGACAGGGAAAGTTTAGAAATTAAAAATCTAGTTAATCTTTACAATCTAGAAATAACAAAATTACTTTCTGTTGACAAACTTTTCATTATTGGTGGAGAGGACAGTTTACATTCTGTCCACTCTATCAAGTCTGTGTAATCTGAGGCTTCAAATTTATCAAGTGTTGGAGAAAAGTTTATATATATATATATATATTATATATATATATATATATATATATAATAAATATATCAATGGCAATGTGTGATATCCAAATGTTCTATAAAATGCCTAGGCTTTCTATAAAATGCCTAGGCTTTCTATATAATGCTAGAGTGGTTTTGGCAAAGTATGAAATAAACAAGTTTTGCTGTTGTATTTCATACTTATTTTCAATTCCTTTGTCTTTTTGAAGTCCCGGAATAGGTTAAAAATTCTTTTATCGAGTTCTATGTTAATCTTTCGCCATTTTCTTGCAGGTTCACCTAATTCCTAGGGTTTAAGTTGATTAGGTTAAGTTATTTTGGAATAGGGTTATAATGTTAGTTTAGGTTAACTATTTTTCTCAGTAATATATCATGAATGGTTATTCTATAAATTTCCTAAGAAAAGTATGAAATATAACAGTAAAACTAATTTATTTCATACTTAGCTAAAACCACTTAGGAACTATATAGAGAGCTGTGGCATTTTAATGAATGCTAGGCTTACGCTCTGTGACGTTGTCACAGACATGAAACTAAAGAAGACAGTTTGGACTCACCTAGTCTTGTCCCTTTTGACTGGCCTGATTCACGACTCCGAAAACACGCGCACTCAGCAACACATCATGTATCCAACTAACCGTCCGTGACTCGAGATACAACTCCGAGCTGGGCTCGGACATGTGAACATCGACATGCGCAGACCCATATGCGCCAACGATTGTGTTCTGGTGAAATAAGACCTATCCACCGGCGCGTGAATTTGAATAATTACGCGGCTATTTGAGGATGTTCTCGAAACATGTGCACGCCCCTTTCCCCTGTTCCAACTGTGGTTCCCGCCGTATGTGAACACGTGACAGACTGTGTTTTGTATATATCGGCTGGACTGTGTAGTGATGTCACTCATTCCTCTGCGCTCAATTAGGTGAGGCACTTTGTCTTTGCTTTAGACTTAGTCTATTTTTTGTCGTATCTAAATTATGTTTGGCTCTTCATGTTCTAAATTTATATGTTTTGGCTTTATTTATTTGAACGTTACTCAGATTTAAATTCGTTAGAGACTGCAGGATTAGCCTGTCAGCCATTATGGAATGTTTGATATTTAAACTCTATTTCTTTTTGCAGACCCACCTTGTCCGCCTCACGGACGGGTTTGGGGTTTATTACGCCGCCATCTTGGGGCGCTAGTTATCTTTCTTAAAGTTAAACTTATTGGAATGTTTGGTTTGCTTGTCAAAGTTTTAAGGGTTTAGTCTTTTGTAATAAATGAACTTGTTGTTCAACTCTGGGGCCGCGAGCCCGCGCACTTAGCGCTTCGACCAAGTTTATAGTTAGATTGATCTAATTTAAATGGTGTCTGTTAAAACTGATTAGGTTGATCTAAGTCTTTGGTTTTTTTATCAAAATTTCTATTTCGTGCCTTGTAATGGTAGATAATAATTATTTAGCATACACATGTCGAATTTGTATCGGCATCGATGAGTTGTGTACACCTATACTATTTGTCCTTATTTAACTTTACGAGTTAGGTTAGTCGCCTTCTGCGCTGAGTCAATTTTATATGTATTTATCTATTATTGTCTTACTGTTTTCTCTTAAAGTCTTGGGGTCTTGCCTCATTATGTATTATTTATATCAGTCCTTGTTGACTTTTCACTCGACTACTCTTTGTATGTCTCACTCTCATTTTTCTACGAGTTTTATGTTATGAATAAAAAAAAATAAACTCTCTTGTAATCAACCTACCTTTTATTTACCACTAACATATATAATTCTTAGTTACCTATTATTTGATTATCACAAATATTTGTTACCATCCTAAATTTTAAAATAAAGTAAAGGAATTTATAATAAATAAGTGTTTTTAATAGTTTAGATTCTTGAGCAACGCCCATGCTCAAGACTCTCCAAATATTTACACTAATGAACTATGGCTTGGGAAGGTAGAACTAATATAAAATGTATATGGAGGAAAATATTTAGAAAATTCAAAATAAACCATTTTTGGTTCAACCGACCGGAATTCTAGCCTCAAATTTATTTTTCAAACGTCAAATCAGATTATGTATAAACTAGACTAATCATAGATCTGATGTATTTTATATCTTCTAAATTATTTAAGTTTAATATGGAATTGTAACTATTTCACTTCTAATAATACAATAAAGTTCGTAAAAGATGGTAGAAAACAAAGTTATTTAAACTTTTATAGTAAAATAAGTATGAACAAAATAGGATACTTATAAGTTATATAAGAATTAAGTATAAACAATGTGGTCAAGTTTACATCCCATTTAAAATCTCATGAGAGCATTTCAAGGCCATTTATGACCTCAGCTACTTAATGAATGGTAACACGGAACCCTTAACACAGTTTTTACCAAAATTAGTAACTCTGCCAAACAACCCGAGGCTGTTCCCCGACAACTTTCAATAAGTGTATCAACAATACTATTTAACAAGACTACATCACAACTAGCCCCTAACAATACTGAAACAAGACAATAACAGGACCAGCCTCTGACAAGACTGTAACAAGAATGAAATGTGTGCTCACAACTTTCATTATACAATTGGGTTTCATGGACTCATGTATACGACAATTTCTTGCTCACTCCTACAAAACCATATATATATATATATATATATATATATAGAGAGAGAGAGAGAGATAGATAGAGAGAGAGAGAGAAAGAGAGAGAGAGACAAATTCCTGACAAAATATAACAATTTGAATTGTTGACACTCCTCTTTCAATAAGTTTACTTATTACAACTATAATAAAGTCAACTTACTAACTATGCTACTAATTCCTAAAGACATCCTTAATTAAATCTGGCTAACGTACTAGGGCTTGGTAGCCCTCACGGGATGATGTTGTGAATTAGCATGTTCACATTGTGTTGGTATTATAATATATTCTAGTCTAAAAATGGATTGCTTCTCTTCTGGTGTATTTTTTTATTTCAATTCATTAAAGTTTTCTTTATTGCTACTCCCTTTTACGAACTTATTTAGTTCGTTACCTGGTTTAGAGTAGAACTATAAACAAGTTAAATTATTATCATTCAAGATGGCATCTGGTATGTGAATCACACAAACAACAGCTCTATTATTGTCAAATAAATATTTCACCAGTTTTTTTAACATTTAACGTTAATTCATTATGAATTAGTTTGCATTGAACATTTACAATCAACACTCGATAATACGCATAACATTATACTTTTGGTGAACGCTAAAATCTAATTTATTTTATTTTTGACCTTTGTTTCCTGTTTTCGCTAAGCTAAAAAATGTCTTTAGACCTGTGTGGATACTGCGCCAAGAAACACGGAAAATGAATTGCGTTGGGTGTGATGTTGGCTTTTACCCGGAATGTTTAAACATTGATTCTGCAAAGGCTTAATATATTAACATGAAAATGCCACATATTATGTTCAAATGTGAAGGCCAACAATGAATTTAGTTGTAATAAATTAAAGTTTTAATCTAGCAATGGGGATATAATGAATTTTTTGCTGCAAATCCAGAAGGACCAAAACAAATGTGACTCTGATTTTAGTATTTCACTCAATTTAAGTAATGACAAACTTGATAAAAAACCAAACAAATAATTTATCAATCAAAGCAAATGGAACTGATAACCAAGCTTTAAACTCAAACTCAGCTCTCAAAAAATTTTTAGTGAACTACTATCTCAAGTTGACAGGTGTGATCAATATAATAGAAAATACACTCTAGAGATTTAAGGTATTCCCCAGTCACCAAACAAGTCCGTGGAAAACCCGTGTGGTTAGTAAGGGCAGTTTTATCTATTTATGAAAATCAATTTTGTTTTTTAACAATCCCTGAGGTGATTTTAGGAATGTTAATATAATTGTTTAATTGATTTAATTTATTTTAATTATTTGATTTAACAATATCTGTTTGAACAAATTAATTCCTTGTTACTTTCATAATTTATTTGTTCAATTGCTAAAAAGTGGTACCAATCAATTTAATTACCAAAGTACGATTCTTGGATTATATCTTCTTAATATATATAATTCTTCTGTACGTGTGTATGTCACTGAACTCATCCTAAACGGCTGGACCGATTTTGATGAAATTTTTTGTGTGTATTTTAGTGGGTCCGTGGATGGTTTAGATTCACAATTGGACCCGGTAGATGGCGCTGCAATCGGGTTCTAGGATTTATTTTTTATTTTTTAGGGATTTTTTGGTGGGGGATTTTTTTAATAGATTTTTTGCATATCAGAACATGTAACCTCAAAACTTTATCCCCCCACCACCACCCCCCCCAATATTTATAATAATGAATATTAATAATTGACAGTTAAAAAAATCATAAGTTCATCAATAATTGACCGTTAAAACCTTCTGAAAAGTTCATGAATAATTGAACTTCTGAGAATAATTCATAGTTATGTTTGTTTTTTCGATACAGCTGATATTTGTGGAGTTGTGGGCGAAATGCCAAAAATGAAAAGATGTTTTATTTTGTATGTTGTCTTGACAAACACTGAATTTGTAATATTTGTGTAACTCACTAATTGGAGTTCATTGTGAATTTGTAACTGTGATGATCACATAATATTTGTTTTATTATCGAAATCAATTATGCCACCCAAACGAAAAGCCAAAGTTCGGGCAGGACAACGTCTGTCGGGTCCGCTAGTATATATAAAAAATATGTTATAAGTTACGACCCTTTTATAACCTAATTAATATTAAACTTTTGTATATCTATATAGTAGAGTGATGCTTATTTAGCGACCAGAAATTCATTTTTAATTTTTGAATAGGCACTCTGCCATTATGTATTTATTCATGAGAAAATAATATATTTTTTAATGTAATTTTTAAATAAGATTTAGGGGTAGTTACCAGGACTTGAAATTTGAGAATTTTTCTAATATGAGCACCAATTAGTTTTACATCTATATTTCTTGGCTATATATAAAATGTAATTATTTTTGTTTATTGATATTTATGTATGTTTAACAACCATTAATGAATAAAACAACACGCTTAAAATTGTTTAAAATAAACATTAATATTAGGAGAACAAAATGCATCATCTAATTTCAGGGCACCTATATCTAAATTATTTCAGCATTAATAAACTACCGATTTTATTCTTCAATTAATTTATGTAATTTGTTGTATTCTTCCATCAATGCTACTTCACATTCTGTAATATCGTAAACAACCATAATTGAGTAAACTCTTTCTCTACTTGTCTTCTTCCCTAATTTATACATTCTTCCATAGAAATTCTGAACGAATACCTGTTATCCGGAAAACCTTAGAGGGTTGCAAATTATAAAATTTTCTATATTTTTCTTACAAACAAGATCTGGATCAATACATATATGCATCACTGGAGAATCCATTCCTTCATTGTTCAAGGCCTCCAACATCATATGCTTTGTCAGAGTTGAAAATTCTTCTTAAAAAAAAGCTAGTGCACCCAGCTCATCTGATACGTGGCCAATAAACTTCATGGCAACAATGGACTTAATTTATTATTGTGTTCTTTTTTTTTCATGAACTGCAGAGCTTTATTTTCTAGGTGCAAAAACTCCATGGCTGCTTGGAACCAGAGTTGTATGAAAACTTACACTCTAAAAATACAAATGCCGCCAATTCCCTTCTCTGCTCTCTTCGTCAGATTGAAATGATCTCCGAATAAATATATCTTAAATAAATATATTGTTTTGCCTTCTAAATAGCATGAAGAAGTCCAGCAGGTGCTCTGAAATATAACCCCTTTCAGGGACACCTCCTAGGAATATAATAGAAATGTAGTAATTACTTGTAGTCATCTCGAGGTTGGAACTTTTCAAGTTGCTTCTGGGAAAAAGAGCTCGTGTCATTGGTAATATATTTGACTTCACTTAGGGTGGAAGTATCAGAAGCGACAACTTTAAACTCAGTCCATTCAATAGTGTTTCGATGTTTTTAAATATTTTGAATAATAATATCGATGTACCAGTGTTCATCTCCTAAGCTCATCAACAGCTATTTTATCTAGCATTATATACATGATATGAGGATGACAGGCCAACCATATAATTTTTTTTCCCATCACTTGTTCCAAAATAATGCATGTCTTGTTCCTTGGTCCAATATTTGCTGCTGTAGTGTCAAAGCTCATACATTTTAATTTCAAAAACTTCTGAAGCTGCTGACTCTTCTGTTGTAGAAACAAGTTTTGGAACAGTAAGAAGTTGATCAATACGTACCTGATACCACAGTTGGAAAATGATCCACGATTTCATATCCGGTTGTATATTATAACTTTTGCCATCCCAGTGAATAGTGACTTATGGCATAAATACACTCCACAAAGACTTCACAATTTTATGTCAATACACTACACATTAACAATACTTAAACGAATTGTTAACATTGTATTGTGAAGTCGTCAGTACGACAGCTGCTTTTATATAAGTTAGTTTTGGATCATAAAACTAACAGCCAAATCATCATCAAGAAGTTTCTTCCTACCAAGCTTTTTCAGAGGTGATTCAGAGGTTGAGAGACCTTGCTCAACAGACACACATTTATCAGTAAAATTTATCTCCTCCTCACTCGAAGAAGAAGACAGTGAAATTAAGAGTTCCCTAATTGATTGATTTAATAATCTCCTTCTCTTTCTTGCACCTGCATTCTCTTTACACAAGCTTTTATCTTTTCATATTCAAATTTCTTTTTGGTAAGTAATATTTTACCCATGCTTCAAATCTCGCCAGGACGTCCTTTTTCTCGATGAGCAAGAAAAAATTATTTATCTTCCTGAATATGAATAGTTCTTAGAACATCAGCTTGGGCAATATCAAAAAGATCATCCAGTTTCTTCTGCCATTATTCTCTTTAAAGATAGCATCATAGACAAGTTTACATATAAATAGAAACTTAAACCTACAAACACAACCATTTGATAGCTTGAGTGGGATGTTATGAGAGTATGGCATGTAGGATTGGAGCTACAATATAAAACTTACTGACGGCCAACCAATGCTGTATGGAAACGGAAGAGGTTGAGTAAAATAAAGGGCTTAAGAGAGTGAGGGTGGGACGCGTGGTAGTTCTCGGTGGAGGAAATTGTGGTGTAAAAATAAATAAACAATTCATGGCTCAGTCTCTCACAATATATGTTAAATGGATCACTTCAAGTTAATATGACCAATTTTTACAAAACTTTTGAGGTATTGTGATGTTATTTTTGGTTAAAAGAGTTACTTATAATAGAAATCTAATTGTCAGTTGACTCAATTCTTCAAATATATTGTAACGTTATTTGGCACCATACCATTTATTTCCTTATATTTTTCCGAAGCTTTGTAAATAGTTTCAAGTTTATTTTCGTTTGAAACACGCTGTGTTGCCGGCGTGACAAATAATAATATTTACATCCATTTAAATAAATTAAAAGGACAGAATATAAAACATCTAACACTGTTTTAAATAATTTAAACAATTAATTTTGGCAAAGGAAGAACATTTACCTTTTATTAAACATATTAATTTCCTTCCAAGAGGTCTGTTGACTCTTCTTCTATTTATTTTGAATGTCAGCCATGATTTATTTTAACGCATGCGCAGATATGATGAACAAGTGAGTGGCGAGTCTCGTGCTTGTAAAAGTAGTAAAAAAAAAAAAGAGAAAAAGAAGACGTTCCAAAATAGCGCGCATTTCAATTGTGACAGATTAAAATAAACATTTAATTCTCTTAAGAAACACAGACATATATTTAAATCTTGATACTAAATTTGTATTTTATTTTATAAACAGTTCATAGCCAAAACTTTATCTTTTATTTTAACGTATTAGTTTTCTCTTTGGACTTAGTAGAGAATAGAACGTTTTTAAATTTAAAAAGCTAGAACATTTTTTGAAGAGGATGAGGGTTCTTTCTTCCGGAGTGTCATTTAACATGGAGCAAAATCTCTATAGCTCCTAATTAAATTTAGTTTTCAAGTGGAACAATGGTTCGAAAGTAAAAGTGCAAGTACTAAAATGGAAAGTTAAGTGTCTGGAGACAAACTAGAGTGTTTATTTTTTCAAATGGTGGACGAGTTAGAATAAATAAAAGGAAACAGACTTCAGACATTCTGTTTCAACATGGATGAATTCATTGGTGAGGTCCAGCCAAATCTTCAATTTTAAATATATTTTATTTCTCATTTTTTTATCAAGCTATGATACATGCAAAAACTTTCAGAAAGGACTAAATACACTCAGACTCTATCTATTCCAGGGAATTGATTAATATTTTATTTTTTTATGTAAAAATATTAATTCTATTTTTTTCTTTTTTTCTTGTTCCTCAACAATACCATTTTTTTTTGTCTTACTCAAAACTATATATTATATAAAAGTTTAGCCTATATTTATATATTATTTTCTTTCACTCTATTATTATATATATATATTAAAACTCCTAATTTTAATCCTGTTCAGAGATTGTTCATTTAATTGTTTAACTTTGTTTAAGAATTTATGTAGTACCATATATTTTATTTTGTCATATTAGTATTATATTTATTCGGATATCCTTAGGTAGGTTTGGGATATAGTAAAAGGGAAACAATAATGATAATAATAATAACCCACAAAAGTTTCAACAATTTTTTTTTTATTGTAATCTCAATTAGTACATTTTGTTTTAATGATCCATTGTATTTAAATTGCTAATTTTTATTTTTTTATTTTAAGTACTCTCAACTCTGGTGGAAACTTACAGCACACCATTGTAACATCTAGGTAAACGTTCTCCAACCACACCCAGTGGTCCTGAGTTTTTAGAGTCATCGTGCATTTGTTCAAATTAGTCGAGCTAAAGTTTATTTGTATTTATTATTTTTTTTTATTTGTATTTATTATTCTTTCTCCTAGTTTCCAGGAGTGGCGCCCAACACATAAATTTTTTATTAATCTCGACGTTACCTTTTTGTTGATAAGACACAATAGTACACATTTTGGTTTTTACACAGTGTCGCCTTAACGTGGGGCTTTTCGATAAGGTTAGGAGAGAGCAACCTAGGATTTTCAAATGTGGTTTAGGTAATGAGCCAGGAAGGGTATTTTCTTAGAAGTAGGGACACAAGACAGGCTAAGATTAACATTAGGAATGAGGTTGATGGTTTACCCACAATAATGGAGGGACAATCAATTGATATAGGGTTTGAGGATGATTCTGCTACCACGATACCACGGCAGGACAAGGTGGTTAGGGGCCAAGTTGTGGTTGAGGATTTGAGCGACGACTCATCACAAACTTATTTTGAGGGTCCGTCACCAGACGTGGACAAAACCCCTCCCTTCCCTATGGAAGTTCTCCATAGTACCCCTTCGTTTGACCTTATGGCGGGTATCCAACAATTGTTAGTGGAGATGAGGGCAGGGCGGTCAGTCCTCGAGAGGAAGCTCTCGGAGACTCAAGTTAAGCTCTCGGAGACTGAAGTTAAGCTCGTTTCCACTCAAGAGGAAACCCGTGGTGAGATCCTGCGTCACATCGAGTCATTAACGGCCAGTATGAGGGAGGAGTTTTCAGCGGCAATAGGCAAGACCAGGACCGACTTTGAGGTTAGAGTGGAGGCCACTGAAGAGCGATTTAGTAAGGAGCTGGAGTCGACACAGCATTCTGTGGCACAGCAACTCGACCACACTATAAAATTGGAAAAAGGTATGCAGGACCTTAGCATTGAGGTGCATGCCATAAAGGTGACGCAAGACAAGACCAGTGTTATGGGTTCAAATGATGTAATCAATTTTATGGTGAGAAAAGGAGTATCGCTAGAAGGTAGCGAAGACAAGTCAGTAAGGATGTCTTGTATTTATCCTTTCAAATACCTAGGTACCTATTCTGATAAATGCCTTGGTAAATGTTCATGGGAATCGCAAATATGTGGAAACCCTAATAGCTACTGCAGTAATCAGTCCGGCTCTCGGTTAGTTTGTCATGTTCTCAGTGACACCTCCAGTTTTGGTTCAGAAGCAAAGCAGTTTAAGGAGACAAATATGTCGGTCCTAATGAGGAAAACATATTTTGAAATACCACGAATATTGTATGAAGGACTATTTTCAAGACATTTGGGCGTATCGCCATGTAACAAAATGTCAATATGTGGTCGCAAACATGTCATGATGCAAGATCTGGAAATTTTAAAGTTATCAAATATTGTTGTGCCAACTGCGTCAATTCTTCAGAGCATAGGGAGCAGCACAGTCGTGGAGTCACATCTGAAAGTTACCGCAGTTGAGAAGAAAAATCTTCGTCCATCCTACAGAAATGAAAAATGCCTAAAGGGTTTTGAGGATCCCCTGCATCGTAGTTTCTCACATCATTGTGCCGACAACAGGTTCAGAAGAGAGTCAACACACCGATGGCCAAAGCAACGAAACACCTACAACAAGAAAAAACAAAATATCCAGGAACAAAGCGACGTCAGTAAGATACGACACAAATGCTTTACAAGCTTAGGGAAAGTATGGATGCATGGAAGTTGTGTTACAAGACCTTATTTTCCACAAGGTCAGCCCAATGAGTTTAGTAAAACACCGAGGATTTTTGATCCAGGTATATTGTGGTTATCTAACCAGTTTTGTTTTGAGATTTGTACTCAAATAGGCCATTTATTGGTAATTGGCCTACTGTTGACTATCCCTCATATGAAGATGTGGTTTTTGGAAACAGTAATTATCACCTACAAAGTGAAAGGTTTGTTTTTTATACTCACCAAGTAGTTCCTCGCCCAGGTCAGCAATCCGGTACCGCAGGGGGCCCAAATGTCATCGAGTCGGGGAGAATGCAGTAACTATTCAACACTGCGTATACTTAGTCCACCTCAAGGTTGTAGGAGGCAGCAACGCCAAACCTGTAACATTAATTTAATATGTTTAGTGTCGGTTTTGGGAGACATGTTAATCCCTTGAATCATGTGGTTTGACAGTTAGCTATAAGGAAAGTGTAGAACAGTTGAAAGTTTTGGGAGACATGTTAATCCCTTGAATCATGTGGTTTGAGAGTTGGCTATAAGGAATGTTTAGAAAAAGTTGAAAGTTTTGGGAGGCATGCTAATCCCTAGAATCATGTGGTTTGAGAGTTGGCTATAAGGAATGTTGTAGAACAGTTGAAAGTTGAGAGCAGTGTCAATCTCTGAAGCACTGGACTTGGAAAGAAACCGGTAACAACAGGGACAGTTCACTAAGCAGCATAGGGCGTTGGAAGGTACAAGCTATGGATTTGTAGAAGTCAGTAAAAGCAGAGGTCTGAGGATCATATCCATATGGGATGAAAGTTTATTACACCTTGTGAAGCGTCAAGTTTTGGAAAGTAAAAAGAAGAAAATATACATATATTTTAAAGACACTAAAATCTGTCATTTTTATTTATAAATGTATCTATTTGGTCTATTCGAAGATGATTTTTTGGCTTTTATTTTAATTTTTATTTTTATCAAGAAGAGAGGTTATGCAAGGAAACCCATGGAAAATCAGAACAACCCCAGAAAGCCAGCAATATGAATGAGATGACAAGTTTTAAGTAACGAGATAATCTACGAAGAGGAGTATTTTAAATGGAGTAAGAGTTGATTTTGGGAGGTCATATCTGCGTCACTGGTCGTTGATAAGACAGTGACTGCCTGAGGATATAGACGATTATTATTCCAGGACCTTGTGAATGAGATGAGTCCATCACAAACAGTTCCTGATGTGTGTATAAGTTACGTCGAAATATGTTGTTTTAAGGAGAAAACAAGAAAGTTGTTAAATGTTATATCGTCGAATGGCAAGTTTTATCAAAGTCGTCGAATTTTCAGTGAAGTATAAGGAGTCATCAAGAAGTCATTAAAACTGTGTAGGGAATCTATTTTTCACCATGGAGTCCAATTATTAAGTTGCTGAGTTAGTCAGAGATCAAAACAAGTTAAAAGATCAAGAATTACTTGATAAAGTATTACATTTTAAATGAATAAATAAACTAAGGATGAAGGAAATAAGGTCTTCAAGAAAAGTATAATTACCTTCACAACGTGTAATCCAACGAATCAGAGCTCATAAATGACCCAAAAGTATAAAACCTCGCCAACGTCATAACATCATGCCAAGTAGTTTTAGGGGGCCACTCCGACGGTTCTGTAAGAAAAGAGAAAAGATTGTAAATAATTTTTTTTTAGGTATATGTTTGTTTAATTAATTAAGATATTTTGGTCTATTGTGTGTGAATTTATTTTGTAAGCTTAATTTGTTTTAAGCGAAAAAAAATGTAATTAATTGTAAAATGAATCAGTTTCAATGGAAAAAACAATGAGTTTCAGAGCCAAATAAGTTATTATGTAATGATATAAGTTGTCATACACCAAGAGAGTAGGGGGCTAACCCAATGAAGGTATATCTTATGTTCTAAACAAGTTGGTATAAATGCCAGGTCTACTATGTAACATTCAAGTGACACGATAGCCTAGAACAGCTAAATTATGATTTGCTTTCTCAGATTTTAAAATATTAAACATTAATATATGTTAATCCTGTATATGTCAATAGATGCAGAAAAAGTTGTATTTATAAAGTTCTTTGAGAGAATGGTGATATTCTAGCCATAAGTGTTTGGCCTACTCCTTTTATTGTGAAAAATTGGAAGAAAATTACCCCAGGAGTATCTTTTTTTTCAAGTTTTAAAGTATTAATTATAAATATATTTTAATAATATTGTTACATTACCTAAAGCAGAGGTTTTAGTAGCTGTATTCATTGAGAGAATTGTTAAATTCTAGCCATAAGTGTTTGTCCTATCAGATTTCCTGTATTCTAGGTCACAAAAGTACCATGAGTGAGTTTACTTTTTCCATTATTTGTTATGAAATAATGATCTCTTTATGTTTAAAATGTGTTAATTAGTTTAATAAGGATCTATAGTTGTTGTACATACAGGTCTCAAATCAAAATGTTTAATGTTTAAATGATTTATGTGTAAAAACATTTTATAAATGTTGAGGGTTGACGAAGGCCTAGGATGGAGTAGATGTGATTTTCCTTTTTCAAGGGTTTCAACATTAATTGTTAATATTTTTGTACAGTAGGTGCCTGTTAATTTGCAGAGGAGAGTATAGATATCCATTTCATAAAAATAATTATGAAAATTTGACTATGGACACTTGGTCTATGAAAGCTTCTGTTTTCACACCACAAAAGTGCCAAGTAGTTAATTTGCTTTTTGCTATAATTTGGTACTAGGAATTGATATTGTCTGATGATATATCTTCAATAGTTGAGGAAGGTGTCGAAGTAAATGTACATACAGGTGGTAATTTGAAATGTTTAATTTATTTGTTGATTTTGTGTAAACAAAACACAACATTTTTGAAGTGTTGAAACTAGGCCTACTTTTGTGTGCAAAAACAAATATGATTTATTTTTATATTAAGTCACCTAAGTGATAAATAATACATGTATTTCCGAGGGAAGGACCTCAAGTGAACATACACAAGCCGTTTCGACATTTTAGTGAGAGGAAATTTAGATTTTAACTCACCTAAGTCTCAGCGGAGGAAGTGTTTTCAGCGAGTTTAAACGAGTGCAGTGAAGTCGATCTGGATATTCAACTTCACTGGAAGTGCTCCGGTTTATGCTACAAGACAAAGAAAGAGATTTCGTTATTCGAGTGACGTTTAAATAATATTTGTAAAGTATAAATATAAGGCGTGGCGGTTGTACCATTCTTCTTGTGATGAAGAGCGATTCTTTACAGCAGACGACACGAGGTTATATTAGGTTGAATAACCGTCTATGTCGCTACAGACTTACTACGTGAACATGCAAGTTATATTAATTGTACAAAAGCAGCTGTTTTCGGAAAGACTATAGAAAAAAAAAACAATGCCATCCTTACTTATCGCCTTGAACCAGAACAAGTAGAGGCACTTTGATAAGACTAATTTACTAATTTAAAGGAGATGAAATCTAGATTGTGATATTTAAGATTCTAGGCCTACTTTGTGGCAAAAAACATTTATTTTGTTCCACGAAGTAATTTAAGGCTTAAAATTAATTCGTACAACAAAAAGGGGGCACTGTAACGTTATTTGGCACCATACCATTTATTTCCTTATATTTTTCCGAAGCTTTGTAAATAGTTTCAAGTTTATTTTCGTTTGAAACACGCTGTGTTGCCGGCGTGACAAATAATAATATTTACATCCATTTAAATAAATTAAAAGGACAGAATATAAAACATCTAACACTGTTTTAAATAATTTAAACAATTAATTTTGGCAAAGGAAGAACATTTACCTTTTATTAAACATATTAATTTCCTTCCAAGAGGTCTGTTGACTCTTCTTCTATTTATTTTGAATGTCAGCCATGATTTATTTTAACGCATGCGCAGATATGATGAACAAGTGAGTGGCGAGTCTCGTGCTTGTAAAAGTAGTAAAAAAAAAAAAAGAGAAAAAGAAGACGTTCCAAAATAGCGCGCATTTCAATTGTGACAGATTAAAATAAACATTTAATTCTCTTAAGAAACACAGACATATATTTAAATCTTGATACTAAATTTGTATTTTATTTTATAAACAGTTCATAGCCAA
This sequence comes from Timema podura, assembly GCA_033556935.1. Taxonomy (NCBI): domain Eukaryota; kingdom Metazoa; phylum Arthropoda; class Insecta; order Phasmatodea; family Timematidae; genus Timema; species Timema podura. Next base: position 14,212,252 of record JAVRXN010000009.1, read on the forward strand.
AACTTTATCTTTTATTTTAACGTATTAGTTTTCTCTTTGGACTTAGTAGAGAATAGAACGTTTTTAAATTTAAAAAGCTAGAACATTTTTTGAAGAGGATGAGGGTTCTTTCTTCCGGAGTGTCATTTAACATGGAGCAAAATCTCTATAGCTCCTAATTAAATTTAGTTTTCAAGTGGAACAATGGTTCGAAAGTAAAAGTGCAAGTACTAAAATGGAAAGTTAAGTGTCTGGAGACAAACTAGAGTGTTTATTTTTTCAAATGGTGGACGAGTTAGAATAAATAAAAGGAAACAGACTTCAGACATTCTGTTTCAACATGGATGAATTCATTGGTGAGGTCCAGCCAAATCTTCAATTTTAAATATATTTTATTTCTCATTTTTTTATCAAGTTATGATACATGCAAAAACTTTCAGAAAGGACTAAATACACTCAGACTCTATCTATTCCAGGGAATTGATTAATATTTTATTTTTTTATGTAAAAATATTAATTCTATTTTTTTCTTTTTTTCTTGTTCCTCAACAATACCATTTTTTTTTTGTCTTACTCAAAACTATATATTATATAAAAGTTTAGCCTATATTTATATATTATTTTCTTTCACTCTATTATTATATATATATATTAAAACTCCTAATTTTAATCCTGTTCAGAGATTGTTCATTTAATTGTTTAACTTTGTTTAAGAATTTATGTAGTACCATATATTTTATTTTGTCATATTAGTATTATATTTATTCGGATATCCTTAGGTAGGTTTGGGATATAGTAAAAGGGAAACAATAATGATAATAATAATAACCCACAAAAGTTTCAACAATTTTTTTTTTATTGTAATCTCAATTAGTACATTTTGTTTTAATGATCCATTGTATTTAAATTGCTAATTTTTATTTTTTTATTTTAAGTACTCTCAACTCTGGTGGAAACTTACAGCACACCATTGTAACATCTAGGTAAACGTTCTCCAACCACACCCAGTGGTCCTGAGTTTTTAGAGTCATCGTGCATTTGTTCAAATTAGTCGAGCTAAAGTTTATTTGTATTTTTTTTTTTTTTATTTGTATTTATTATTCTTTCTCCTAGTTTCCAGGAGTAGCGCCCAACACATAAATTTTTTTATTAATCTCGACGTTACCTTTTTGTTGATAAGACACAATAGTACACATTTTGGTTTTTACACAATATAATAACGTTGACTCTTTTATTGTTTATTTTTTTTAAATTTAATTCACAACTCCTAAAGTTTCGAGTCTTCATTATTTATTCATTTACAATTAAATTATATATTATACATATAGTCTACTTACCTTTATTTCACTATATTAAATCATCTTTATTTGTTTTGATTCATAAACTGCCAACCCGCAGTGTTTATTATTTTGGTTGGTAGGTTATTTTAACGCTATCTGCTCTAGAGAGTGGTTTATTTCGGAACTACTATGATATTAGTTTATTTTATGTTCTTGGACGCTTATAGCATCTGGCTGTCACTTGGAGAAATAATTGCCCCTAGCGGAAGAGATTATTATTCTCGTTTGGTTTTTTGGTGCCAAATTTAAATGAATTTTAAAGATGACTTACGTTCATATGTCAAAATTATAATTATCTTTATAGTAATACTCTCATTATTTAAATAGTTAAGATTGTTTGTTTTATTCTTTGTTATAAATCCCGGTGAATATATATTCTCCTAGGCGGGAGATTGTTTATTTTAAAACCAAAAGAACATGTTTGTGTTTTGTTTAAGTTTTTGTTGTGAATCTAAAATTGGTTTTGGAAAAGGAAGGAAGGACCTGATCTGTGGATCTTTTATATAATTTTTGTATGGTTTATTGTAATTCTTATCATCCAAAACTTCTATAAAAGGAAGTATTAACCTGTAAGGAAGGTCGAGTTGGAGTTTTCAAGGAAGATTTTGTAGAAATCTAAGGCGTGGAATTAAATGTTGACAAAGCTTTGGGTCAACATTTACAAGAGTAAGGACATTTTCGGGTGAGATCAAATTCATATACAATCGTCCTGTTATGGATTTAAATAATTGACTATAAAACTTAAAATTATTAAAGAAGGATAAATAACTTCAGTTTTCAAACCATAATTATTACATTTTGTCAACCTCAGAACAATATTTTTGTTTATTAAAGAATCATAGCATTATTGCTACATGTATTAATGGATAGTTTTAGTTGTTAAAATCCTGTTATTTTGTTAAAAAAATATTCTTGTGTTAATAATTTTATATATATATATATATATATATATATATATATATATATATATATATATTCTTTTATCCTCACGATTCAAGTGAGAGTTTAACATTTTCAAGTACTGCTTAGCAATACTTCTATTAATTTTATAACATAGGAGGTATGCCTTAATATGTAGGGTTTATTTATGGATATCATTTACAACAGTAATCAAAATAACTCTTTAAATTTAACTGTTTATTTATTTATTACATCAATGTACATTGTATTTTTATTTCTGAACTTGTATCCCATGTATAAATATTCTCAGTAGATTGGGTGTCCAGGGCAAGAATAATAATCTGCTTCAGGATGTCTTCAGTTGTAAGTGTCCAACTTGAGTCAAAACTTTAGGTAAAGTCCAGGGGTCTTGAGAGAAAGGGATTTTTCGTCTTACCGCTGAGAAGTTTATGGGGATAAATATGTTTAATGATAAAAATCTACCTACTTCACAAAAATAAATGTGGTTGGTAGTTGGCGCCCAACACAATATTATATGTATACATAAATTAAATTAAATTCATTAGCATATTCAAAAATTCATTAATAAGAATTAACAATAAATAATAAATAAAAATAAATATATATTAATATTTTTTCCGCCACAGTAGTGACCTCTAAAATTCATTTAAATCTAATAAAATGTCTACTACACCCATTTTTCCACAAGGAGAACAAAATAGAATGGTGCCCCAATAATATTTACAAGTAAGATTTTAAGCAACACCCTACTATATAGGTTTGAACTATAACAAATATTGTAAATTATATAGTTCTGAGATCTTCTCTCTCATTCATGGGGACCATTAAACCCCCCACTTGATTCCATTTGCACGCTCATTCGAGCGGAGTATAAAAGTGGGGAATCAGTGGAGGTCAGGATCAGGTGGTTTTGGTTGCACATCAGCTTTAAACCCCTATTATTTTACACCTATTCCTATCTCCTTTCTTGAATATAGCTATTATAACTTTTTTCAGTATTACGGTACTTTATTCTCTTTCCAAACCACTATCAGCACCTTGTATAGTCATTGTATACCTACTTCAATTGCTAGTAATTTCATTTCCACTCTCAAATTGTCACCCCCAGGTGTTATTCCTTTTTTAGTTCTTTTTAATGAGTGCTTCACCTCTAGCCATGTGGGACCTCTTTACTCATCTTCTGCTAATTCTTCCTTCTCTTCTATTTCACTCTCATCCTTTTCCGATTTGAACATCTTCTCCAAATATCTCCTCCATTGTTCCTTTACTTCATCATCTGTCTTAAACATTATTTCTTTCTCATCCAACATTCTAACTTCTTGTCTTTTCTTTCGCATCATCTTTCTTACTTAGCTCTTCTTGTCTTTTCTTTCACATCTTCTTTCTTACTTATCTATATAACTTGAAAACATAAACATATGTGTCCTATATTTTCTTAACGCTGAGCATCCTGTGAAACTTCTCTAATATAATCTATAATTGACGATACATTTTTCGACTTTACAAAAAAGGTAGATCAAAAAAGGCTTTAATATTATCTTGCTTAGTCAAAAACAAAATAGTTATTCTTATTTATTTTTATAAAATAGATTTTTAAATTTTGATTTTTTTTAAGATAGAAAAACAAATGATATAATAAATATACTACTCTGATGATTTTTGATGTTTGAAAATAAAGAAATCTTCTAAACACTAACTTTTGTGCTAATTCCAAACTTGTAATCTGTGTTCCTCTATCACGCGGAGTTTTTTTCAAAACTTAAAATTACCAGATAAAGATTTTACCTTATATTTTGACTTCATTTATTTTATTCTGCAAGAAATACAAGAGTATGTAACGCTGTTCATCCAGCTGATTCTTTTTTATTTTTTTGTGGTTTTATTAGTTTAAAAAATCTGCTTATCATGTTAATTTGGAGGTTATGATATTTAAAAATGTTTATTGATATATTTAAATTTTTTGAATATTTTTTTAATTGTGATAATTTGATCATATTCTGTTATATTTGTGAGAACTATATAATTGTTAATAAGATAAAAGATATCACAAGTTTTATGAAAATGTGTATTATATTTACTTCAGTGCAGGGTCAGTCCATATGAAGTGGTTCAGAAAATAAATAAATGGTTGCTCGACCATTTTTAAAAAATCTAATTTTTTTTTAAATTACCCTTACATGTTGGTAGTTCAAAATGACTATTATTTTATTTTTATTGTTTTTGGTTTTCGCATAGTGGCCATATTTGTTTTACAAGACGCTACATTTTTTGCAATTTTAAGGGTTTACAGAAACAAAAATATCTCGGCCTCTGTTTGATCAATATACATGAGTGAAAAATAATTTTGTTTGGAAAGTAAGGGGCTACAAGTTTGTTTATGTAGCATTTTGACCTAAACTCAATTCTAAAGGGTGAAATTTTTGCCTAAATTCTAGCTTTTTTAAAAGAAAATCCAGTTTTAAGGGGGAAATATTTTCACTAAGGGAAAGAGTCAACAAGCTACAATTTTTTATACGGGCAGACATAAACTACTTGTTCTCACACACCAAGTTTAAAACCTGAGAATTGACCCGCTTTTTAAAAAAAAATTCAAATTTTTGGAAATTTAAAAAAATGGCAATTTTCAGAGCTTAATATCTCCGGTGGGGGATGAGTTAAAAATCTGAAACTTTGGTCCATAATAGTAATATATAATAGTATTATACACAAAAAAAATTGAGTTTGATAATTGACTATAAGCTGAGAAATTGAAAAGACAAAATTAGAAGAAAAAACCTAAACACATTAATACGTTTGTGTACAGTATCTCTACTAGATTAAATTTTATTTGTATTAAACATGTTTTTATGTGTAAAATATATTTCAAGCTCATAAATCCATAGGTGTTTATTATTCTACCTAAAATAAAAATTAAAAACTATTACCTTATTAACAAACTAAGTTTGGTGTTTGGCAGAGAGCTGAGATATTTTTTCGCACAATTTAGAGCTGATGTGCGTACGAACAGTCACAATTGAAAGTTCCATTGCCATGATCTTAATTAAAAATTCTCTGCACAGGTACACAGGTTTTGACATCTCTTGAAATCTTAAAATAAATTCTTGGTCCTGCTGGCTCGTATTAATGAATTTTGAAGTAATTATATCCGATGCTCACTTCCTCAATAACCCCAAGATATCATTACTCTTCACTTACTCACGCAACTATGTCTATTTTTTTGGGAGAAAGAACGAAGAAGCTTTTGATAATTTTATTTCCTCAAAGTATTCAGAAATTGAAGTGTGGTAACATCTTACGGTGGTGTCATTTATAGGAATATATTTGTGGTATGATCGAGTTTTAGGAATTGGCAAGCAATTTTCAAATCGCTTTTCCAATTAAGCTCTATTTTTAGCCACTTCTTCACTTGTAACATAGGTATACTTAATGCCAAGAAGGTTTTTATCACAAAATTGAAACATATCATCTGGAGTTAATATTTGATTATTGGCTGTCATCTGAAGGCCCCTCTTGGTCACTTCTTTTTTTGTAGTCCCTCCTACCCCATCACAAGCCTTTTTCCCATGGCTGGTAGCAAAAAAGTGCCACTCTGCTTGAAGGCCAAAGTATTTATCATGGTGACATAGATTGAGAAAGTTCTTCTTATTTTAGTACTGACTAGAAGATCCGTCGCTGAAATATAATATCTTCTTCACTGATGGGGCAGTAGTCTTGATATCACTTATCAATTGCTTTTGGAAAGCATGAACTGTGATGGTATTGTTCGTAAGGTGGTTACTGATGACACAAAAACTTCTGCTCTTCAATTCACTTTGATTACTTTCTTTATGATAGTAAACAAAGGGGTGAACAGTGGCTTATTTTTTCACCCAATGAAAACTTTGTATTTCGTCTTGGATTACAAAAGAAAAGTTTTCATAAAAATCAGCTAAAACAATGCATTCTGTATCAGCAGGCTCTTTTTCTTGTCCTTAAGAAAACTTGACTACTTTGGATACATAGTGGTGTTCCTTTAGAGAACTGAGTTTTTCTGCTAAGGATTCAAAAAATTCTTCTCTTGGTTTTGTGACTGAAATCATCTCGGCTCGGTCAGTTGTGACCCAATGTTTGTAGCTTATGTTGTCAGGGTTTTCTTCTGTCTCTTGTTCTTGGAACAGCCATTCCAGTAGGAAATCTTCACCTGGGCAGTCGGTACATTGGCTTAGCATGCACTCAGAACGGTTTAGGTCACAGACAAGCATCATAAGATGATCTTTGTAGTCCACATTTAATTTTGCACCATATATCATTAATTTAATATTTTGGTGGTATAAACACACACAGAGTGTGTCCCTGATGCGCCAGCAATTACACACCATTTAGGCCTAAACTCACAAAATTTTGATATCATTAGATATTGGTCCATACACACACTTATGACACTCTTTTCCAAAAAATTCACCCACACTACATTCCATTTTTTTAAGATGCAAGATATATTTTAATGATGACTAAAATATTTGGATAAAATCTTGTTGTAGATATTCCACTATGACACTATGAGTTAGAATAAATCAAATATTTAAATAGATACACTACACTTCTATTTCAATATTAGTAAATTAAAAATTACACTCATTAATATATTAATACATTATAATATCTACTAAAAAAACATGTATCACACAAAAACAACCTTTATTCCTTTATCTCTGCTCTGATACTCTCACTCAGAACTTCTGAACAATTCTGTCAGCTCTGACTCATGCTCCCCTTTATTCTATTAGTAAAACAAACAACCTCTGACTCATACTCTTAGTTCTGTCTTTGTTCTGTGATATACACATTAGAATTTTCTATATATTGCTTTAATACTTTAGTTTTAATATAGAATAGTTCTGTAATCTTAGACTAGTAGTTTTTTTTTTACATGAGCATACAATGAAATAACATATTAATTGATTTAAATACTATACATACACCCATTGAAACATGAGTTTTTCTCCTCATATTGTTCTTCAAATATCTCGACTTGTGGTCAATTCTCAAACTTCAAATTTTTTGCATATGATACTATTATATATTACTATTATGGCACAAAGTTTCATATTTTTATCTCGTCCCCCACCTGAGATATTAAGCTCTGATATTGCAATTTTTTCAAATTTCCAAAAATTTGAATTTTTTTATAAAAAAGAGGATAATTTCTCAGGTTTGAAACTCGGTATGTGAGGACAAATAGTTTATGTCTGCCTGTATAAAAAATTGTAGCTTGTTGACTCTTTCCCTTAATCAAAATAATTCTCCCTGAAAACCGGAGTTTTTTTTTAAAAAAAAGCTAGAACTTATTTAGAAATTTCACCCTTTAGAATTGAGTTTAGGTTAAAATGATCCATAAACAAACTTGTAGCCCTTTACTTTCCAAACAAAATGATTTTCCTTTCATGTTGATTGATAAACCAGAGGCTGAGATATTTGCGTTTCCGTAAACCCTTAAAATTGCAAAAAATTTAGCACCTTGTAAAACAAATATGGTCACTATGTGAAAACCAAAAATAATAAAAATAAAAAAATAGTCTTTTTGAACTACCAACATATTAGGGTAATTGGGAAGAAAAAAATCAATTTTTTTAAAAATAGTCAAGCAACCAGTGTTGGACCATTTGAAATGGAATGACCCTGCAAACATAAATACTGAGCTCCTCACAAAATATACCATACATGTGTTGAGGGATTGAGAGTTTTCAACACATTAACTCTGTGATACAGTCGCCTTGAAATGGTAAATTTACATGAAAATCTTTGCACGAGGATCAATTATGACAAAACGTTAATTGAGAAAAAGAGTTGTTTGAAGTTCCCAAAGAGAACATTGTTGAAATATTAAATGATATTTGGATAAAAAATATATTAAAAGGACGTGTTTGACCATTTAAAATATTTTTACATCCAAGAATTCTTGACAAATCTTTATTCCTTTCTAATAGTGACAGATTGTATTTATTAACTAGAAACTTTGTCTCTTTGTTCCCAGTCGCCACCACCGAAAATTTCGAGTAGTCATTCAAATACTATTACACTGCACACTTTTCTGGTATATCTTGGTTTATTATTTACACTTTAACTTCCATGTCTCCTGCGAGCCTGGATCTGAGTTGGGTTTGCTATGATACACGATCTTAGGACTGTGGAAGGTTAATTCACTCCAATCTAAGACTCTCTAGGCATCACTGATGCTAAGTAATACAACTATTACAACATTTAAATTAGGATAATACATTAATAACCTTGTATTCCTCTAAATAATAAACAAATTGTTTGAATTACTAGCTCATAAATATCGCTTAAATTATATACTGAGATATGTAAAATTAAACTATAAATAAAAATGGACACAATAACAAAATTACGTTCACTACATATTTTAGCAATTTATATAGTTAAATGTATAATAGAACAATACATGTAATATTTATAAATATTTGTGTTTCCATTGATTTGATTACTTTATTTGATATTTTGTCAAAAGATGCATATAAAACATATTATTAGACTTATATGATAATGTGTTTAATTCAAAATAATAAATGAATTAATAAAACACAATTTCAAACAAATAATAACATTTATATTTATAGTTTTAAAAATATTATATTTGAGTATTATGATCAATTTATCAACCACAACAAATTCCATATTCAAATCATGAATTAATTTACCATAATTATGTACACTTTAGAGTAGGTTATATATAACAGAGAACTATTCTATTCATTACGGAACACTAAAAAATTTCGTTTCTTATATTGAATTATGGTGACATTCAAAATCTCGCATATCAGTGAAATAGAACTGAGAGATAGACCAGCGATAAGGATGTAAAATGAGGTCTGTACATGACCTAAACCCAAAGGTTTTAAATCAACTGGCTTATCTCTATTAAGAGATGATAGCTTAATTTCATATTCATCATCGTCATACCACTTCTTAGTTAACCCAGATTCCACCACCCTTCTGACTACAACATTGATTCTGTCTTGAAATGGAGAAACCTGGGGAAAGTGAAAAACCAGTTGCATCATTTGAGAACACTCCTCCATAACGTGGATTAGGGGGTAGCCATCTTTAAAGTAGTCGTTTAGGTTTGAGTACAAGCTAGCTCGAAATGAATCATCAATATATGCCAATGTTCGGTTAAAGGCAACAGTGTCAAGCGTAGATTTTATATCTTTCTTAAAATAAAGTTTTTTTAATAATGTTTTTGCAAGTGTATCATTAGGATCTATGCTTTCAAATTTTGGTTGGGTATTATCTCCAAGACCATCTCGATGAATTACGGCTATGGGTAGGTCTGTCTCAACCAATTCACTCATTGAATTTATATCATTATAAAAGTGTGGCTTGGTCAAGAAGCTTGTCAAACTTCCTTGGTATGCCCCCATCAATACCACACACAGCAACAAATAGGAACCAACAAAGCATTTTTGTGAAAAAGAAGCTGATGGTAAATTTGTTCCACCACTTACAAATACACGAACAGTTTCTATTAATATTTTCGTTTCTAAGGCCACGTCTTGTCTAAATAGTTTCCACGACAATGTAATCAAGGGCAGAGCACCTAAAACTAGTGACCAAGTATTAGTAGAGAAAGGCAGTATGATATTCAAGTACTGTGGAATACGTTGTGCTTTTGGTACTATGAATTTTAAACAATGTAGATCAATAGATGTTGTTGATGTGTACATATTTTTTAAAGTTTTAATAAAAACATTTCCATAAATATCAGGCACTGTTTTATTACTATCAGAGGTTTTGTCTCCAAAAATACCTTTAGAGTGTTCTTGGCTTGTTGTATTTATAATCTTAAGAGTTGCGTTAAGAACCAATTTTATAATTTGGAAAGATTCATATTCAGCCTTCAAAACATTTGATTTCAAACCATATTGTTTAGAGGATTCAGTAGTTTTTATTTCATATCCATATATATCATTGAGTTTGTCTGAAAAAATGTTATTATTTGCATTTTTCATCAAAATTTCTGATAAATTAGAAAATGATCTTGGTTTTTTAAACTGATTGTAAAACAAGATTTTGGTAGTTTGTTCAGATAGGTTATATTTCATTACGTAATTTGTTAAAGAAATTATAGGAAACCAAATTAAAACTACATTCAATATACGAAACTCATCCCATGTCCTTTGACATGTATTTTTAAATATTGTTATATCTTTCTCATCTTTTGAAGTGACAATTATTATATAAGGTATTCTAGGATAACTCAAGAAAATTCCTCTAAATTGAGACAGAGTCGTCCAAAATGTCAGATCAATATTTACAACAAACCAAAATACCACTCTTGGTTCTACCATAATACCATCAAGGGACAGATCATTTAGTTCTAAAGTACGGTTATCATACATGTATAAAGTTAAAGTAGGAAAATATTCCATGAAGTACCTTTGTTTTAACAATTCATTAGAAACATGGAGACAGTTTTCTTGTATTACCACGACGGACAGGGGGCGAGGCCCACTTCTCCGAATAACGTCAATGATAGAGTGAATAGTTTCTGTGATGCTGTTATTAGGTTCTGTATGTCCGACAGAAATATTAAGTTTAGTTTCGATATCGCTTACAAAGTACATCGACAAAATAATAAATACCACTTTCATACTAAGATTCACTTCAATTTTACCGTTTAGTAAGAAAACAAACCAAATATTTTAGTTGTGTTGCTGTACTAATAAAATATTGCAGAAGATTTTTTCTTAAATAAGTAAACACAATATATATATAATTGATTTATATTTACTTATATATTATTGCTTCTCCATTTCAATTTAATACTTTTTAACCAAAGCAAGAGCCTAGAATATAGCAATATATCTTTGTATCGAATATGCCGACAAAAGTATGGTTCTACTTTTATTACCATGTCCTAGTTCCAGCTGGTTTTTATAATAACTACAAGTTGTGGAAAGATATAATCAGCCTTCTCTGAAAGGCGTGACTTGGATTGCAGCTTGTCCAAGATGCTATTATTAAGTTGTTTATGATCAAGATAAAAACTCACATTGAAAAATAATTGCATGTAAGTAGGTATCCTTTTAAATAATTGCATGTAAGTAGGTATCCTTTTAAATGTAGATAACAGTTTAAAAATCCATTATGTAGACGGGTCAACTTTTTTCTTCCTTGAATCCAAGTTTAACATATAATTCATAGTAAGTATTCAATTTTTGTAACAAATAAGGAATCTGCAATATAAGATGGATTGATTCATCGAAAGGGCGCCAATAGAGACTTTAGTCACTCGCCTGACGTGGGAAGCTATTTAATCTTTAGTTCTTTAATGGTTAGCTCTTCCATCATCATTTCATCTTTAAATGGGATTATTATATTAATGGTAACTGTATTTAAATGTTTAAATTCTGTTTTTACTTTCTCTCTATCTTACAGGTAGAGAAAGTATTGTGATCATCAAAAAATTCAAACTCGAGATTTTTATGAATCTTGACGTTTCATGACTCTCTGAATCCGAAAAAGTTGTTTTTGAATTTCCGTCTGTCTGTCTGTCTGTTTGTCTGTACCTCCAACTAGAGCACAAACTATTTTACCGATTGAGATGAAACTTGATATCTAGGGTTTTCATAGGGTTGCCCCGAGGGCTTTTTGGAATTGGATATTTCACCCTAAAATTAAGGGTAGTTTACTGAAGAGATAAAAGAGAAAAAGTCGATTTTCTCAAAATCTGCTCTAACGATTTTGATTAAATTTCATAATAAATAATAAATAAATAAATAAAATAATATACAATGATATATAATCAATGAGAAAATAGGCGCATCTTTGTCCACCTAAGAGCATTTCAAACAGTATAATGTCTTCCACAAGGGTCAACACTTCGTATTAAAATTTCCATTTCTGGTTAAAATTTTAACTTTTTTAAGGTGTTGCAAATCTTCAAGTCATCGCATTGATATTTAATTATTCATTTATAAATTTTGACCAATAAAAAATGTAAATATTGATTATTGAGTCTAAAATTGAGATAGATCATTGCTGTGCAAACATTTCTCCTAGAACTTTAAGGAAATATAACATACTTTTTTTAGATACTTATTTATATTTAATTACTCTATGGCAATGGAGAGTTATTGCGTTAAGACCTAAGTAGTATATGTTTACAACTAAAGCTCAGAAAATGGTATTAATATATTTGGAAATATCTCAGAAACTGTTGATATTATAAAAATATATGACAAATAAATGTTTTTTATTTCTAGTAGTCCTACAATTTTGCAATGATAAGTTGTTTCGTTTCTCAAATAGTTGTGGAGATACGGAAATTAACGCTTCTGTAAAGTACCCTAAAAATCATTTTAATAGGAAAATGAAAATAGCAAGTTTATTTATAATATTCATCAAAGCCAAGATACGAATTTTAATCAAAATTGTTTGAGCAGATTTTGAGGAAACCAATTTTTTCTCTTTTCGCCCTTCACTAAACTACCCTTAATTTTAAGTTTTTATAGATACACAGACAGACGGCATTGCAAAGATTATTTTTTAGGGTTGTGGGGGTCATGAGACGTTGACATCCATCAACTTTTAAGGTTAGTTTTTTTTTACGGTCGCAATACTTAAACTTTAATATCCAAAAAGTTAAAAATATATATATAATTGTGTATAGATTGAAAGTTATTGATTTAATAAAAATATTTGTATTATAAATATATGTACATATTTGTAATGCTAAGTAATTTCAAATCTCAAATTGTTTCGGAGCTATTATAAAAAATGTTAATTAACGCGTCAGACCGAAGCACTTAAAGCCATTTTGCCGAAATATTGAGGGTAGCCATTTTGTTTGGAATATTTTTAATGTTTATAAATGAAATTTAATCAAAATCGTTTGAGCCGATTTTGAGAAAATCGATTTTTTCTCTTTTTGCCCTTCAGTAAATTACACTTAATTTTAAGTTTTAATAGGCACACAGACAGACGGTATTGCAAAGAATATTTTTTAGGGATCGGGGGGTCATGCGACGTCGACATCTATCAACATTTCAGGTTAGTTTTTTTTACAGTCGCAATACTTAAGCTTTAATGTCCAAAAAATTAAAAATATATATATATAATTTTGTATAGATTGAAAATTATTGATTTTATAAAAATATGTTTCGAATAAAATATTTGTATTATAAATATATACACATATTTGTAATGTTAAGTAATTTCATCTCTCAAATAGTTTTGGAGTTATTATAAAAAATGTTAATTTATCTATCAGACCAGAGCACTTAAAGCCATTTTGCCGAAATATTGAGAGTAGACATTTTGTTTGGAATATTGATTAATTTTCATTAATGAAATTTAATCAAAATCGTTAGAGTCGATTTTGAGAAAATCAACTTTTTCTCTTTTTTCCCCTCCGTAAACTACCCTTAATTTTAGGAGTAGATATCCAATTCCAAAAATCCCTCGAGGCAACCCTATGAAAACCCTAGATATCAAGTCTTAGCTCAATCGGTAAAATAGTTTAGGCTCTAGGTGGAGGTACAGACAGACAGACGGAAATTCAAAAACCACTTTTTCGGATTCAGGGAGTCATGAAACGTCAAGATTCATCAAAATCTCGAGATCGATTTTTTTTGACGATCACCATACTTTCTCTACCTGTAAGATAGTGAGAAAGTAATAACCATTCAATTTTTATGTGGTTGGTTAGGTGTAACGAATAAATGTAGAAATGGGAAAGGGTTCGTTCTCAAACTATTTCCTTAGTATGAAGGGAGGAAATCTACGTTTTAATTCAAATTAAACACCTAGGTCTGAAAATCTTTATAAAGTCAATAGACTTTGACGAGTAACTTTAATTATAAAGGGAAATGAGTACATATTATATAGGCTAGCAATTTTTTAAATAAAATAAATTTATAATATATTTTAGTGAAACAATCTGAAGCTGCCACGATCCATAAGTTTCAACTACAAGTTAATCAATCAGAATAATCCTAGAGATCAATCTTAAAATGCCAACAAAATCTATACTATATAAGAAAGGTTATATTTTAAGTTTATATATTTTATATGATTGTACTACTGCTAAATAATATATCTATAATATTATATTTTATGTAAAAAGCAATGACAGGATTTTATTGCACTAAAAAGGACTATGTCATGTTCTAAAAATGTCCATGGGCCCTACTGATGTTAAATGATTGATGTACTTTTATTTCTAGTGTTTGGCACATAATAATCAATGATTTACAAATTGGCAATAACAAAAGCTGTTATAAATCAGTCATCAGTTTGTAAAAACCCGAAGTACGAAAAATAAATTTCAATGTCCTTTAGTAAATACGAAGGTTAATGTATACTGTGTTGAGATTGGTTCACTCCATTCCTATCAAGGAAAATGTCAAATCTGTATTATTATATAATATTTCAATGAATATATTTTATCTTCCAGTGTTTTAAATCGTTGGTTTTTTCATTGTTTCTACTTTAAATAATGGCATTGTTTAGCATTCCAAGTTTTTCTAAATATGTTTGTTTTAGTGTGTATATTTAGATACAGTCAAATTTCGATTCTACGACCCCGGGACTAACATACCTCTCGAAGTAATGACCCTTTTGAGGAACCGTGAAAAATGTGGAAAAAATGGAAAAAATGGTCGAAAGTTTTAAGGAAATCAGCCGTGAAATGTGTTTGTTGCACTTATTTAGGTCGCTGGGCTGCGATTATTTTTCTGAGCGCTTTATTACTAGTTACTGGGGTGGTTTAGATATTAATTCATTTTTATATTCGTAATTTTTTTGTTTAATTGACTAAAAAATTGTACTAATCAATTTAATTACTAAAGTATTTTCCTTGCATTATAAATATACAAAATATTTTATAGGTTTGTACTCTTTTATAACCGACTTAATATTAATCTTTTTTTGTATCTATATAGTAGATTGATGCTTATCTGACGAACAAAAAAAATATTTTTAATTTTTGAGTAGACATCATGTCATTGTGTTATTATTCAAGAAAAAGTAATGTAATTTTCTATGTAATTTACATAAGATTTAGGTTTAGCTACCAGGACTTGAAATTTGAGAGTTTTTTAAAAAAAGATCACCAGTTCTTTTTATATATTGATTTCTTCATATAAATAAAAAAAAATTAATTATTTATATTTATGTATGTTTAACAAACATATTTGAATAAAACAACATGCATGAACATTGTTTAAAATAAACATTAATATTAGTATAACAAAATGCATCATCTCATTTTAGGGCATTTATATCTAGATTGTTTCACCATTAACAACTACCGTTTTTATTCTTCAATTGAGTTATGTAATTAGATGTATTCCTCCATCAACGCTACTTCACATTATGTAATATTGTTAACAACCATAATTATGTGAACTCTTTCTTTACTGGTCTTCTTGCTTAATTTATACATTCTTCCCTATAAACTATGATGGAATACTTGTTAACAAATAAATCTTAGAGGGATGCAAATTATAAACATTCTATATTTTCTTATCAATAAGATCAGGATACATATTTATATATATGTATCAGTGGAGACTTCATTCATTCATTCATTCATTGTTCAAGGCCTCCAACATCCTCTGTTTTTTCAGAGTTGGAATTTCTTTTTAAAAAAATCGAGCGCAACAAGCTCATCTGACAGGTGGCCAATATACTGTATGTCAACTATGGACTTGATTAATTATTGTCTTCTTATTTTTTATGAACTACAGAGATTTATTTTCTAGGTGCAGATATAATCCAAGGTTGCTTGAAACCAGAGTTGTATGAAAACATTTACTGTAAAAATGCAAATTTCACCAATTCCCTTCTCGTTTATCTTTGTCAGCTTGAAATGATCTCCAAATAAATACACTTTAAATAAATGAATGCCTTTGGCCTTCTATATAGCATGAAGAAGTCCAGCAGATGCTCTGAAAGATATCCTCTTTCAGGGAAACCTCCAAGGATTATAATAGAAAGGTAGTAATTACTCCTAGTCATCTCGAGGTTGGAACTTTTCAAGTTGCTACTGGGAAAAAGAGCTCATGTCAGTGGTAATATTTTTGACTTCACTTAGAGTAGAAGCATCAGAAGCAAGAGTTTTAAACTCAGTATATTCAATAGATCATCAGGCGTTTTAAAATCTTTTGAATAATAAAACCTTAGTTGAACTCCCAAGCATATAAACAATTATTGCATCTTACATGATCTTCATGAAATGAGGACGAGAGGCCAACCATATCATTTATTTGTCCATCGTTTGATCCAAAAGAATACATGTCTTGTTCCTTGGTCCAGTATTGACTGCTGTAGTGTCGAATCTCATATATTTTAATTTTTTTTAAACTTCCGAAGGTCTGACTTTCTGTTGAAGAAACAAGTTTTGGAACAGCGAAAAGTTGCTCAACACGTACCTGATACCACAGTTGGAAAGCAATGCACGATTTCATGTCCGGTTGCCATCCCATTGAATAGTGACTTCTGGCGTAAATAAACTCCACAAAGACTTCACAATTTTCTGTCAATACATTACACATTAACGATAGGTAGACGAATGGTTAACATTGTATTTTGAAGTCGTCAGTACGAAAGCAGCTTTTATATCACCTAATTTTAGATCATAAATCTAACCGTAAAATCATCATCAAGAAGCTTCTTCCTATCAAACTTTTTAAAGGTGATTCAGAGGTTGAGGAGCATTGCTCAGCAGACGCACATATATTAGATAAATCTATCTCCTCCCCACTCGAAGAAGAAGAAGAAGACAATGAAATTAGTAGCTCGATAATTTTTTCATTTAATAATCCCCTTTTCTTTCTTGTGCCTGCATCCTCTTTACACAAGCATTTATCTTTTCATCTTCCAATTCCTTTTTGGTGAGTACTATTTTAACTATGCTACAAATCTTGCCAAGATGTCCTTTTTCACGTTGAGCAAGAAGAAATTATTTGTCTTCCCGAATACTAATAGTTCTTAGAAAATCAACATGGGCAATATCAAAATGATCGTCCAGTTTCTTCTGCCATTCTTCTCCTTGTTCTAACAATTCTGAACGTTTAGCTTCACTGTATAAATTTATACCTCTACTTGCATGTAACTTAATATTGTAACAAACACAAAATAAAACTTAAACACAAGTCCCTTGGCCACTTTAAGATATTATCATAGACTCGTTTACATATAAATAGAAACTCAAACCTACAAACCCAACCATTAGATAGCTTGAGTGGGATCTTATGAGAGCACGGCATGTAGCATTGGAGTTACAATCTAAAACTTATGAATGAGGGTGGGACGCGTGGTAGTCCTCGGTAGAGGAAATTGTGGTGTAAAAGTAATAAACAATTCGTGGCTTAGTCTCTCACAATATATGTTAGATGGATCACGTCAAGTTAAAATGACCAATTTCTACAAAAATTTATGTGGGGTTCCGGACTCTAAAATTCATTTAAATCTAATAAAATGTCTACTATACCCATTTTTCACACGGAGAACCAAATAGAGTTGTGTCCCAATAATATTTACAAGTTAGATTTAAAGTAGCACCCAACTATATAGGGTTGAAATAATGACAAATATTATAAATTATATAGTTCTGAGATCTTCTCTGTCATTCTTGGGGACATTTCTGACCCAACTGCAAAAATTATGTAACTTAAAAAGACATGTTGAAGAAATAAAAAAAATATTTTACATGTATATCTAATTTCCTTCTATTATAGGACATATAGAGACTGGCTTTCAAAACTTCGACTCTATGAGATAAATTTTTTAAATATGTTCCGTCTTCTTTGCCAAAACATTAATAATATTAATATTCCAGTTCGGCTATGTTTGTACGGTACGTAAACTTTCAAACTTTCCTCTACGATATTTCCTGCCACATTGTTCATGACCATTTACATTACCATTTTAAATATTAATGGTGAAAGGGCACTCCCCTGTTCACTCAATTTTTTATTTGGGACCAATTAATCTCCCCCATA
This sequence comes from Timema podura, assembly GCA_033556935.1. Classification (NCBI taxonomy): domain Eukaryota; kingdom Metazoa; phylum Arthropoda; class Insecta; order Phasmatodea; family Timematidae; genus Timema; species Timema podura. The sequence goes on from JAVRXN010000009.1 coordinate 14,230,499, forward strand.
CTACATCTTCAGATAACACCTATCATTCTCATACTTGCTTTTGACTCTCATTACAACTCCTCTTTCAACTTCAGTCTCCACCATTACTTTCCAAACTTTATATATATCCACGCTACCGTATGCCTTATTTACATCCATAAATATATTTGCCAAGTCATTCGAATATTCATACCTTTTTTCTATCAGCTGTCGTCTGGCAAAGAATAAATCTATTGCACTATTGTAGAAACCTATTTCCTGAATCCATTGCTGTTCCTCTCAAAACATTCATTTCATTTCTTATATTTCCTGAAACTTCTTACGAACCATAGTCAACGATGCTTACAGAAGATACACTATAACAGATAGTATCAATTCAAGAATTTACAAAAACGGTTTATTCACACCAGGAAAGATTTCAACAGCTAGAAAACCGACTAGATCAACTAACATACCGGCAACCCACTGAAAGACAACCAGCAGCATCAGCACTCCCATCTAGACGGACGGGCAGTACCCAAGCCGGCAGCACTACTCTCAACAAGGGAAGCCTGGACATCTCTACTGACCCTCGAAACTCCGTTTATGGAAGTAGATGAACGAACTGCTCTGCGAGTAACATTTGTGCCTCCAGTATCACACCAGGTGCCTGATACGTAACAATACGTTCCTGATCGTCCACATGTTGAGGTTTCCACATTTCTATTTTAATGAATGACATATATATATGCTATGTATTGTAACTTGTTCTAAATAAATCTACCGGCCTCTCTTCTCACTCTGACTTCATCAGGGCCCCCACTTGATCCCATTCGCGTGCCCATTCTAGCGGAGTATAAATGTGAGGAATCAGTGGATGTCAGGATCGTTCGGTTGAGTGAAGAGTGGCACAACAGCTTTAACCCCTATAATTTAAAAAAATTTCCAGTCTTTTTTCTTGAAAATAGGTATTATAACTCTCTTTTTTCAGTATTACGGTATTACGGTATAGTTATTGTACACCTACTTCTATTGCAAGTCATGTAATTTCTACTTTACGTTTGTCACCACCCGGTGCTTTTCCTTTTTTCGTGCTTTTTAATGCGTCCTTCTACTCTATCCATGTGGAACCTCTTTACTCATCATTTGCTCTTTCTTCCTTCTCCTCTGTTTCACTCTCATCCTTTTCTGGTTTAACATCTTCTCCAAATATCTCTTCCATTATTCCTTTACTTCCTCTACTGTCTCCAACATTCTTCTTTTCTCATCCAACATTCTAACTTCTTGTCTTTTCTCTCTCCTCCTCTTTCTTACTTAGCTATATAAGATGAGAAACATAAACATATGTGTTCTATATTTTCTTAACATTAGGCATATTGGGAACTTCATTAATACAATCTAGAATTGACGAGAAATTATTCAACTTTACATAAAAGTTAGATTAAAAAAGGTTTTAATATTATCTTGCTTGATCAAAAACAAAATACTTATTCTTATTTACTTTTATAAAATTGAATTTTATATTAAGATTTTTTCAACTTAGGAAACAAATGATATAATAACAACATTACTCTGCATGATTTTTGATGTTTGAAAATTAAGTAATCTTCTAAACACTAACTTTTGTGCTGATTCCAAATTTTTAATCTAATTTTCTCTATCACACGCAGGCATATTTTCAAAACGTAAAATTAACAGTTAGAGCATTTTACCTTATATTTTGAATTTATTTATTTTATTTTGCAAGAAATACAAGAGTTGGCAACTTTGTTCATCCATCAGAATCTTATTTTATTTTTTATTGTGTTATTATTTTTAAAACGTCTGTTAATTTTGTTAATTTGGAGGTTATGTTATTTAAGAGTGTTTATTGATGTATTTAAATTTTTTGCATGTTTTTTAATTGGGATTGAAATGGGTTCTCGTGTCTACATATTTTGATCAAATACAGTTGTATTTGCTGGGACTATGTAATCGTTAATAAGAGAAAAGTTTAAAACAATTTTTGTGAATAATTTGTATTATTATTACTTCAGTACAAAGATAAAAACAAAGCTCCTCAAAAAGTATACCATACAAGTGTTGAGATATTAAAAGCGTGCAACTCATTCCAATTAAATCTGTGAAACAGTCGGCTTGAAATGGTAAATTTACACGAACGCCTTTGGACGTGGATCATATCTGCTTAAACGTTAATTGAGAAAAAGGTTGTTAGAATTTCTTAAATAGAAGATTGTTGAAATATTAAATGATATTAGGATAAAAATTGTTAGAAAAGGACGTTTTTGACCATTTTTGAATATCTTTACATCCAAGAATTGTTGATAAATCTTTATTCCTTTCTAATAGTGACAGACTGTAGTTATTAACTAGAAACTTTGTCTCTTTGTTCCCAGTCGTAACCACCGATAATTTCGAGTAATCATTCAAATACGAATACTCTGCACACATTTCTGGTATATCTTTGTTTATTATTTACACTTTATCTTCCTGCGAACCTGTAGCTGAGTTGGGTTTGCTATGATACAAGTTCTTAAGACTGTGGAAAGTTAATTCACCCCAACCTAAGCCTCTCTAAGCATTACTGATGCTAGGTAATACAATTATTACAACATTTTAAATGAGACTAATACATTATTAACCTTGTATTCCTCTTAATAATAACAGATTGTTTGAATTACTAGCTCATGAGTATCGCTTGTAGCATTTAACAACATGAGTGGACAAAATAAAAATAATTAAACTTACCCCACCATACTGCCAGTGGCGTCAAAAGGGAACACTATCATAAATCACGATCGACCACAACTACCCCGCCGCGTGGTGAAGTTAATACTGACCATCGACTGTGGATCCTGTCCGTGCCAAAGATCTTAGAGACAAAGAACTTCGGTTGTGAAGATGTGCTACTCGCCCCTAAGTGTGGAAGAAGGTAAAACTGTGGCGATGATTTTAGAATTATATCATCATGCGCATGTGTCTTTCCCGAATATTCCAGATGTCCACCCCTTGCCCTATTTCTGTCTTTCCATCTTCTGGGTTATTTTGTATAAATAGTGGCGCCTGTACTATCAAGAGACACTATTGGACTTGATCGGATTGAGGCAGGTGAAGCTCTAGCTTCAGTTAATATATAAAATGAAAGATCTAAATGTACTTTTCGGCATAGATAATAATTCTCAATTTGAATCATGTAACTTTATATTCAAAATTCTATTTTGACAATTTAATTTAAATCTTTATAATAACAATAATGAACTTGTCTTCATTTCTAATAATATTTCTACACGATCGAGGTATTTATGTTTCTAGATCATTCTTTTATTGATTCGTAAAATAAAATAGAAGAAGGGAGATCGACTATATATATGTTATCGATAGAATGGACCTTGAATCTTACAAATATTGTAGTATTCGATTTTGTAAATATCAAATGTAGATATATTCATGGAAACTTTAAGATTATAAAAAAATAGTTGATAGTTTTTTTCAGACGTGTCATCATTAATTTTTTCTAATCAATTGCTATTATGGGAAATTTATATAATTATATTGCACAATCTTGTGGGTTGTTAAAATTGTGATATTGGTAAATTTCTTGAGTATTAAAGAGACGTATTGTTAGATAATCATCCTGTTTAGATTAACTAATATGATTATTATTTTGTCTCTTAAAACTTATGAATTTGTAACGTAAACCTTTTAAGATTGTTTTTCTTGCAAGTTAACGCCTTGTTACCTTCTTGATTTATATAAGATAATGGCGATTAAACTATATGTCAAACTTTTTAAATAATATTAAATCTGCGAGGTTTACTCTAATAGTTTATTTGTATATTTTACATATTCTTATAATATCTCTGTGTTTTTTGCAAATAGCAACATTGTCATATAATTGTAATTACATATTTTCTCTAAGGGTTAAATCCCAGGTGAATAAAATTCTGTTTGGAAAGAGTTCATGATATTATTCGTAAATATAATCCACCATATCCTAGGTAATTCTAACTATATGTTATATTCATTTTTGTTAAGTGTTTCAGTTAAGGAACTATTTAAAAAATTACCTATCATCCTTTAAAAGATATTAGAAGATAGAAGGTTCCAATATTTAAGTCCGCAATTGGTGGGAATTGCGGGTTCTGGATTTTGAATGTTTGCCCAAAGACAATCAAAGCATAGAACTCCAAGCACTCGCTCCTATTGCCCCTGTGTTTTTATTCTGCCATATTTTGTTGTGTTTTGGACCTCCGTTTATTATCTCTTTATCTTGTTAAGGAGGGTTCACGCTTAATTTATATTTACTGAGACATGTAAAATTAAAATGGAAGTAAAAATGGAAACAATAACATAATTACGTTCACTACATATTTTAAATATCTAGATAGTTAAATGTATAATAGAACAATACAGATAACATTTATAAATATTTATGTTTCCATTGATTTGAATACTTTATTTGATATTTTGTCAAAAGATGCATATACAACATAAATTATTTGAATTACATAATTATTTATTTAATTAAAAAATGAATTAATAAAACATAAACTCAATCAAATAATAACATTTATATATTTAGTTTTTAAAATACTATATTTGATATTATGATAAGTTTATCAACCACAAAATATTCCATTTTCAAAACATGATTTAACTTGCCATAACTATGTAGACTATAGAGTAGGTTAAATATAACACAGATCTTTTCTAATCAATACGGAACACTCCAAAATTTCGTTTCTTATACCGAATTAAAGTGTCAAACAAAATCTCGCATATCAGTGAAATAGAACTCAGAGATAGACCAGCGATAAAGATGTAAAATGAAGTCTGTACATGACCTAAACCCAAAGGTTTTAAATCAACTGGCTTATCTCTATTAATAGCTGATAGCTTAATTTCATATTCATCATCGTTAATCCACTTCTGAGGTAACCTGGATTCCACAACCCTTCTGATTACAACATCTAATCTGTCTTGAAATGGAGAAACCTGGGGAAAGTGAATAACCAGATGTGACAAATAAGAACACTCCTCCATAACGTGGATTAGGGGGTATCCATCTTTATAGTAGTCGTTTAGGTTTGAGTACAAGCTAGCTCGGAATGAATTATCAACATAAGCCATTGTTCGGTTAAAGGCAACAGTGTCGAGCGTAGATTTTATATATATTTTTTTAAAAGTTCTTTTTAAAATCGTTTCTGCAAATATATCATTAGGATCCATGCTTTCAAATATTTCTTGGACACTATCTCCAAAGCCAGTTTGGTAAATTACGGCTATGGGTAGGTCTGTCTCAACCAATTCACTCATTGAATTTATATCATTATAAAAGTGTGGTTTGGTCAAGAAGCTTGTCAAACTTCCTTGGTATGCCCCCATCAATACCACACACAGTAACAAATAGTACCCAACAAAGCATTTTTGTGAAAAAGAAATTGATGGTAAGTTTGTTCCACCACTTAAAAATACACGAACAGTTTCAATTAATGTTTTCGTTTCTAAGGTCACTTCTTGTCTAAATAGTTTCCACGACAATGTAATCAAGGGCAGAGCACCTAAAACAAGTACCAAGTATTAGTAGAGAAAGGCAGTATGATATTCAAGTACTGTGGAATACGTTGTGCTTTTGGTACTATGAATTTTAAACAATGTAGATCAATAAATGTTGTGGATGTGTATTTATTTTTTAAAGTTTTAAAGAAATCATTTCCATAAATATCAGGCACTGTTTCATTAATATCGGAGGTTTTGTCTCCAAAAGTACCTTTAGAGTGTTCTTGGCTTGTTGTATTTATAATCTTAAGAGTTGCGTTAAAAACCAATTTTATAATTTGGAAAGATTCATATTCAGCCTTCGCTACACTTGATTTCAAACCATTTTGCTTTGGGGATTTAGTTGTTTTTATTTCATATCCATATGTATCTCTGAGTTTGTCTGAAAAAATGTTATTATTTATACCTTTCATCAGAGTTGCTGATAAATTAGAAAATAATATCGGGTTTTTAAATTGATTGTAAAACAAGATTTTAGTAGTTTGTTCAGGTAGGTTGGTTTTTATTTTGTAATCTGGTAAATAAATTACAGGAAACCAAATTAAAACCTCATTCAAAATATGAAGCTCATCCCATGTCCTTTGACATGTATTTTTAAATATTATTATATCTTTCTCATCTTGTGAAGTAACAATTATTATATATGGTGTTCTATGATTACCCAAGAAAGTTCCTCTAAATTGAGCCAAAGTCATCCAAAATGTCAGATCAATATTACAACAAACCAAAATACCACTCTTGGTTTTCCCATAATACCATTGATTAGAAGATTATCAGGGAACATTTCTTTTAGTTCAAGAGTATGGTTCTTATACATGTATAAAGTTAAAGTAGGAAAATATTCCATGAAGTGCACTTGTTTTAACACGTCATTAGACACATGGAAACAGTTTTCTTGTATTACCACGATGGACAGGGGGTGAGGCCCACTTCTCCGAATAACGTCAATGATGGAGTGAATAGTCTCTGTGATGCTGTTATTAGATTCTCTAAGTCCGACAGAAATATTAAGTTTGGTTTCGATATCTCTTACAAAACACATAAAAAAATAATAAATATATCTTTCATACTTTAACTAACGATAATATCGTTCAATAAGATAAGATTATATAGTAATGGATTTACTTTGTTAACAATATTAAAAAGTATTTATTTCTCTTAGCAATTTCTAGACATAAACGGATCTTAGCTTTATTATATACAACCACAATATAGACATAATAAATTCACACTATCTATCGTACGATATTTAATTTTTCTCAATTTATCATCTTTTAACACATAAATTTAGTATAAATTGTACTTAATATTGTTTTTGAGTGTCCCAATAATTGTATACATAGTATGAATACTAGGCCTACTCAACCCAACATTCGTTGGATCTTCAACAGTTCCTCTGTCAACTGTCATAACTAAATATTTGTACTGGAGATATATGGAGTTTCTTCCCTCACTGAGCCAGAAGGTACTATTGCACACCTATCTGCCAAACACCCTCATATTATTCTAATTTATCCTAGTTATAGATAATCTTTATATTATGTACTACACGTTATAGAGGGATATAATTAGCCCACTTTGACTGGCGAGGATTTGATTGCTGATAGTTTATAAAATTTAATAATCTTGATAAAATCTCACAAATAAAATTAAGTTTATTAAGTCTATTGTTCATTTTTGATTGTAATAATGATATTCCGTATGTCTTACATTAATAATAAATTAGTTCTAGCCTAAACCTTAACTAGGGCCGATGGCCAACCATTCTATTTGGGTGTCTCTACCTTTACTTTTTATATACATCTATTATCTTTGCGTATATTAAATAAATGGTAATCTTGTTACCCACTGACTACTATTTCAACTGGGGAGATTTAGTACTGGGGTTTTAAGGTATTATTATTATTATTATTATTATTATTATTATTATTTTTATTATTAAGTGAATAATAATAAAAATATTATATAAATATTTTTATCTATTTGTCATATGTAATACAAGAGAATTAAAATCAAAGTTAGAATTCATTATTTTTTCATGCCATATGGGTCTAAAGCTAAATATTGTTTGACCAGTATAAAGTAATTTAAGAGGTGTATTTGGTGAGTTAACCTCTTTAAGTAAAATATGGACTGTCTGTAGGTTATTGAAATATATATAATACATTTAAAATATGTGTATTTTAAATATTTAAGCAGTTTCTTATATTGGGATATGTTGAAAATTTTATACAAAAATATGAATATGTCAGATCTTATCAGGACAAAGAATAATGTAAATGGATATCTCGTGTAACACGGTAAAATTATTGAATATTAGTTTCTTTTTCCAGTCTAACTATTGTGATGTTATTTTTGGTTAAAAGAGTTACTTATAATAGAAATCTAATAATTAGTTTACTAAATTCTTCAAATATATAATAACATTGGTCAATTTTATTGTTTATTTATTTTAAATTTCATTCAAAACTCCTAAAGTTTTGAATATTCAATATTTATTCATTTACTATTAAAATAAATGTTATACATATAATCTACTTACCTTTATTTCACTATATTAAATCATCTTTCTTTACTTTATTCATAAACTGCCAACCAGCCATGTTTATTAATTTTGTTGGTAGTTGATTATAACGCTATCTGCTCCAGAGAGTGGTTTATTTCGGAACCATTATGATACTAATGTATTTTATGTTCTTGGACACTTATAACATCTGGCTGTCACTTGGAGAAATAATTGTTTCAAGTGGAAGAGATTATTATTTTCGTGTTTTTTTTGTGCCAAATTCAAATTAATTTTTAAGACGACTTATATTCATAAATGAAAAAAATTATAATTATCTTTATTGTCATACTCTCAATATTTAAATAGTTAAGATGGTTTGTTTTATTCTTTGTTATAAATCCCAGTGAATATTTTCTCTTTGGCCAGAGATTGTTTATTTTAAAACAAAAAGAACGTGTTTGTGTTTTTTCTAAGTTTTTGTTGTGACTCTAAAATTGGCCCCGATCTGGGGATCCTTCAATTATATTTATTTTTGGTTCATGGTAATTCTTATCATACAAAACTTCTCTAAAAGGAAGTGTTAACTTGTGAGAAAGGTTGAGTGGAAGTATTCAAGGAAGATTTTGTGGAAATTTAAGGCTGGAGAGTTAAATATTGACGGAGCTTTAGGTCAACATTTACCAGAGCTAGGACATTTTCGGGTGAGATCAAATCCATCTGTAATCATCCTGTTATGTATTTAAATAATTAAGTATAATACTTACAATTATTAAAATAGGACAAATAACTTCAGTTCTAAAACCAGAATTATTACCGTTTGTCCACCTCAGAACAATATTTTTGTTTATTAAAGAATCATAGCCTTATTGTTACATGTTATAAAGAATACATTTTGTTGTTGTTAAAATCCTGCTATTTGATTAAAGAAATATTCCTATTATCCTCACAATTCAAGTGAGAGTTTAACAATTTCAAGTATTCCTTATCAATACTTTTATTAATTTTATATAGTAGGAGGCATGCCTTAATAGGTAGGGTTTATTTAAGAATATCATTCACTACAATAATTAAAATCACTCTTTAAATTTAATTGTTTTATTTTTATTTACATCAATGTACATAGTATTTTCTTTTGAATTTACATCCCATGTATAGCGATTCTCGGTAGATTGGATTGTTCAGAGCAAGAATAATAATCTGCTTCAGGAAGTCTTGGGTTGTTAGTGTCCAACTTAAGTCCAAACTATAGGTAAAGTCCAGGGGTCTTGAGAGAAAGGAGTTTCGTCTTACCGCTGAGCAGTTTATGGGGAAAAATTTATTCAATAATTAAAAATCTATCTACCTCACAAAATAAAAGTGGTTGGTAGTTTGCGCCCAATACAATATTATATTATATATTAAATATTATAAATTAAATTCATTCGTATAGTAAAATAAATAAATAATAAAAATTAATTAACAAAAAAATAAATAAAAATATATATATTTTAATTTTTCATTACAATATTGAAACTAACTCAACAAAACACACAAGTTGAGTACTAGGTTTCAAGCTTAATCTAGCTATATTTTAAATTCACTTTGTCATAGGATAAACATAATTCTTAATATTTTTGGCGAGGATGAAATCTTATTTCGTATTGAAAATTTCATACGCAAAGAATAAAACCCTAATTTAATTCAAACGATATTCCAAGTATCTTCTTATAAAACAAAATTTAAAAAAAAATCGTTTTCTTAAAGTCCAAGAGATTATTAATATAACTATCCTAATGAGGGTATAATGTATCACCGTGAATTAAGAATAAATATAACATAAAATTTAACTTAAGATAAAATTTGAAAAATTTATAATTTAATATGAAAAATGTCAAAGGGAGAGTTTAAATCTTCACTTCCAACTAACAAGTTTGAAACTCGTGCCAGTTTAGAAACAAATAAATGAATATTATTTTCTTAAGAGCCTCTGCACAGGCTTCCTCTCTGTGTGTGGGATCAACTCTGTCCAAATGAATATATTCTGTGTTGAATTAATTCGTCAAAAAAATATTTCACATATTTAATGTTTATTCCTAAACAAAACCTCTACAAGCCTTCCATCACTTGATTATGTCTTGAGTAGATATGGCCGAACAAAAAAATAAACAGAAAGAGTTCTACAGACGAATTCAAAGGATAAATATGAGTAAAGAGTTAAGTCTGTCCCATATTTCAAAATTCCTTTTTATTATTATTATTTTAAACAGTGCTAGATGATCTTCCCTCCGAATTTATGTGAACGCACATAAAGGGTATTTGACATGAACAACAACATATTGTGTTATGCAATTCACGAACGTACTTCGAAACACAGTTTAATTTAGTAAAAAAAAATTATAAAATATTTTTACAAATTAGAAAAATATTATACTAGGGTGGAAATAACATCAGAAGCTTTCTATATGTACTTTGTTTATAGTGATCTAGTTTTGTATCATAAATTAATCTACAATCAATTGTAAATCTAAACTATGACTAAAATAGTAATATCAGCTGGTTTTGTCAATCATCATGAACCCAAATAAATCCCTACGTCCATAACTATTCTACAGAAGCCACTACCAGCACACTGTCCTTCAACAAGAGTGGAGTTCATACGAAATTCCAGTACACCTTTCTTTAGTGATCTTCAAATCTCCATTGATATATTTCAGTGATATATAGATAAATAATAAATAAATTAATATCTTCACACATACGGATACGCATATTGGTTGCCAAGGAAAGTTTCACAACGTCTGAGCATATTTAGGATATTCTATGAAAGGAGTTGAGTTTGTCAATTATTATTATAATGACTATTGGAACTACCTTTAGAAATGGTCTGAAGTATCCTGAGAACAATATGATGACAACTACTATGGGCACATCGTGGCTTCTGAGATCTCTCAAAGCTTTATTTAGATCTTCAATTTGCGGTCTTATGTGATATTAAACATTCATTCCATAAAATAATAGATAATAATATTTATTTCAATAGCATAACCTAGCTAACATTATAAACACAGCAATACATAAACATAAAAAATACTTGTATAAACAATAGTTACTGTACATAAACCGGAATATACAACACAAAACAATCTAATCTCTCAACTAAAACTATATTAATTTATACTGATCATAAAAACTTTAACATTGACTTCACTGATTTATTTAAAAAAAATTGTCTCGCCTTGAACATGTCTAGTGTAGTAGAACTCTTCACCTCTTGAGGCAGAATATTAAAATCCCTTAAAACCCTCACAAATATTGAAATTTTTGTGGACATTTTATTTTTATATTAATATCGAAGTTATTCCTTTGCCTAGTATCATGTTTATGAATATCTGAATTTATTTCAATCGATCCCTTGAATAAGTTAGCATTAAATTACTCTAAATTCTGAAGATCAAACACAACATTTTAAATGTAGTCAAGGTTACTGTATTCTCCCAACATAGCTAATTCAACATAGCATCAATACTTGAATATTTATTACATTTTAAAATAATCCGCATTGCCCTGTTCAGCAGTTTTTGTAGACTTGATATGTCTGTAACTGACCAAATATATATTAATCCACAATAATTAAATTTAGGTAAAACCATAATATTGTATACAACTTATTTTGTCCAAACTGAGAATTCCACACCAACATTAAAAAAAAATTCGTTGTAAATTCTTTCACCAGGTAGTGTATTATACTATGAAAATTTAACTTTCTATCAATAACCATACAAAAATAATTAAATTCTGTCACAATTTCAATCACTTCATTACCTATCCTCAACAGCCTATTTTGAGACACAAATATCAAATAATTTCTTTCTGTTGAAAGCACCATGCTCCTTGTTTTTTAAGTATTGATTTTTAACTTGTTAACAATCACCAACGCATTTACAGCTTTAAGTTCATAATTAAATATATCTATAGCAAGGTTTTGATCATAATCGGATACATAATTCAATGTGTCATCTGAAAAATATATGAATACTACATCTCTCCAAAACTGTTGGATAATTATTAACAAAATTACAAACAATTAAAATATACCCAAAACACTTCCCTGTGGCACACCAACTTATTTTTGAAACCTTGGAGAAAATACAATCTACATATTTTGTGACCTCTGATCTATCTTCCAGATAATCCTTTTGCCAATTTAACACATACCCCTAGAATCCATATTTTTCTCATTTTTTAACAAGAATCTGCCTGTCTATAATTTTAAATGCTGGTTTCAAGTATATGATCACAGCAGGTTATTTATCCAATCATTGATGATGTATTGTAGCGCACTCACATGAATGCTTTTTTCGAAAATCTGATTGATACTGAGCAAGTAAATTAGTTCGGTTATAAAACGCCATGAGTTTATCATAATTTATAGACTCTAATATAATTTCACGTATAGGCAACATAATAACTGGTCTATATTATTCTGCATTACTAGTGCCAGCCACATTTGGAGTGGGAACAAAAATTGTGGAAGTTTTCAAACTTCTAGGAAAAACACATTGTTTCAAAAGTGTGTTGACTTAATGTAATAGAGAATAGCCCAATACGTGTAAATGTTCTTTCAGAACCCTAGAACTTACATAGTCTAAACTTGCCCCTTTTTAGTTCAGTGAGAGGACAACATTTTTAAGTTTGTTAATATTTATAGTATTCAAAATTAATGATTTTTCTTCTAAAATATGCAGTAACTTTGATCTGAATCTTTGCTTTCATATTTGCGCACAGTAATTTAAACATTAGAATAAATGGGTTATTTAAATGTCATATTCATTGTTCTCCAATCTGCTAAAAAATTAATTGGATATACCCAATGAAGCGAATGCAAAGTCAATATACTCCGAAGCTTAAGCTTCACCAAGAATAACTTAATTATAAAAGTATTTATCTAACATTCATACAAATTTTAAAAGAACCATTTTCCTTCTGGATTTCTAACATACTCTATAATACAATTTTGTTTGAAGTCAATTATTTTGTGTTCAATAAATGCTTGTTTATAATCAAATTTAGTAATCTTAATGGCATTTCGTGTGTCCTATCTCTCAAATAGTCTTTATAAGTAGAATATAAACATGTATAAATGCTCATTTGTAAGGAGACTCAAATCCTCCTGGCACTTGTCCTACCATTTGGTTGAGTTCACTCTTATATCCATTAAAATTATCTTCAATGAAGCCGAAATTGTATAAACAGTTGATCTGTTCTTGTTCATTTTCTTTCATGAATATCTTTCAATAAGCTTTGTATTTGTGCAAACCAAAGTTTGAAAGAATTTTTAACGAGAAAAATACTATTCATATTGATATCCTAATATCATATACTATAGATTACGATGGAGAGTAAATATCTGATTGAGAAAGAATATTGAAAATTAGCAGTTTTTGATAAATTATAGCTACAGTTTGAGTCATCTATAAGAGTTCCAGTGCTATATAATCTAATTGTTATGATGCGTGGGCTACATCGTTTAATTTAAGTTTTCAAATCAAGTTGAAATTTCAAAACATGGAAACTTCCTCCAATAGTAACCCACTGTGTTATTCTGGTGTAGATTATTCACCAAGAACAGACCATCGATCTTCACAACACCAGGAGGATAATCGACATAGACACCTTGCATTAGGCACTGAAATTTCTTAGTTTTTCAAGCATTATATAAAGCAAATTCATTGTAAAAAAGCGTTTTCTCAAGGTAATCTACAGTCCACAATTTGAAGGAGATTGTTGATGTTGTGTTATATGGGTTTTAGTGTCTTCGGTGACAATACTTGTTGTAAAATATTTAAATTGTTCATTTTCTAGATGGACACCTGTATTTAGAGTATCCTTAATATTTCCATTTGAAATTGTTCCACCTCTTTGGCCAAGTTAATAGTAACGTCACTTGACGACATTAGTCATTAACTTACAAATATATATATATATATATATATATATATATATATATATATAATGGTTTAAATGAAACTGAACAGATCCAGATTAATTTGGGAATCATACGGGGATCTATTAAGGTACCCATTGATAGTTTCTCTAACGGTCAATAATGAATCTTGGCCAGGTGCCCTCCACCATCGGGATGCTGTCGATATTATTTCAAATATCCATTATGACCGTCGACGTAGCTCTTTTATGTGATTATTACTATTTGTATTTGGCAGTTGAGCGTTACAGGATAACATTGAATTTTACATTTAGCAGGGAATTCATCATTGAATGCGAGTCTTGAGAAATAAAATCTTCGAAAAATATCATATTTATCTGATTTAATCTCTTCTATCAATACTCTAAAACTTAACCTGTATTAATGTACAAATAGTATAAATACTGAATAGCAATAATTTAAATGGTTCCATTAATATAAGGTCTTACAGTCTTACAGAACAACAATTTGTTTAATAAGTAGCAGAGATTAGATTTAATTTCCAGCTATTATGTAAAAAGCGTAAAAAGAAATTGATGCATTGTTGAGAAATGATTTTCTTTTCACAATCGACCATTTGCGTGGCAATGGATACTGTACACAAAGTAATGTACTGCAATATTTATTTCTTATGAGAAATGCTCAATCAGTTCTCACTCGGCCAAGCCAACATACGATATAATCTTGATAAAATCTCACATGGAAATACTATTTGATTTAAGTGTGTAAATAATTATATATGATTAAATGTTATATAGAGTAGGTATAACAATTTAGAAGAAAATTTCAAAAAATTTTCTTTAGAAATCAGCTTTTATATCCAATTGATCAGTAGAAAACATAGCATATATATATATATATATATATATATAGTCCTGAATGAATAATGAAAACCTAAAGAATTTGTTAATAGATTCATTATAGTGGGTTTTTTCTGTTTTATACAAAGAGGAAGTATTGTACCGTAATAGATAAAAATCCTCGTCTTGAGATTATGATGATTATTATTTGTACCCAAACTCAAATAAGTGGACTTTACATTATTATATCTATCCCCCTATTTGTTTGTCCCTTTCTGGGCCTAACATGAAATGGATCAATGGGTGTTTAAGCTTTATGTTTATATGTTACATAGCTTGCCTCAAGCTCAGAATATCATTATCATTTGGACCTGAGCGCTTAGACTAATGGTATTTTATATATGGTAAGATTTCGGGGATTCCAAATTGTTCTAACGTGTCCATAAGTAATTATTTTAAATTGGTATCTAGAGTGTTTTAGCAGACAAATAACACTGTAAACAATTTTATTATAGGTACATTATCTTTTAAGGAAAATTACTGATGAACTTATTTAGAGAAAAATAATATTTTTTTTATCTGGCTGTATTAGTTGAGGTAATGTAGTTAGACATCCCTACAAAGCAAATGTGGCAAAATTTTGTATCTTAGATGGTTTTACTATTGATAATAAACCTATATAAACGTAACAGATATACAAAAACTAGTAATCAAATATGGTTTTAAAAATAATAACAAAGGCTACTATCCACACAAATCATTTTATAGTTGCTTATTCTTATTTAAATAAAATCAAGCAACCGAATTAAATGAAATTCAAGATGGAGGTTCAACTTAAATAAAATTTAAAGATGTAAATAATACTTGTGTTGGTTGAACAACTAATAAATTTAAAATTATCTATAATCTTTGTTCAACAAAAATTATCACTATAAAATGTGTAAGCCTTTAGTTAGTTGATATATAATATACATTGTGTATAAATTAATAATTTAATTTGCGACACTTTATGTGACGTGAAAACTATTTAGCTGATTTTGACAAACAAACATTTATTTTATAGGTTTGGGGTCTAGAATGTCGGCATAAATAGTAACCTAAAATTAAAACCCAATTTTTCTAAATAATTCGTCATATTCCTTCTGTTGGCAGTGTCACCTGTACAAATAATACTTTGTTCACATCACCATGGAAATAATGATTTGTGTATGGTTGTAAAATAGGTAAATAAATTATTTATATTTAGTTAAAAAAACAACAATTCTATTTTTATGTGGTTGGTAAGTTTAACGAATATATGTAGAAAAAGGAAATGGTTCGTTCTCAAACTCTTGCCTTTATTTAAAGGGAGGAAATCTACGTTTAAATTCAAACTTAACAACAAGGACTAGAAATATTTATAAAGTCAATAGACTTTGACGAGTAACTTTTTAACTAGAAAGTGAAGTGAGGACTTATTATATAGGCTAGGCATTTTTTAAATAAAATAATTTTAGAATATATTTTAGTGAAACAATCTGAAGCTGCCACGATCCATATGTTTAAACTACAAGTTAATCAATCAGAATAATCCTAGAGATCAATCTTAAAAATGCCAACAAAATCTATGTTAAATTAGGAAAAGTAATATTTTATATTAATGTGCTACCGTTATATAATATATTTATAATTATTATATTTTATGTAAAAAGCAATGCTAGGATTTGATTCCACTAAATAGGACAATGTCATGTTCTAAAAATGTTCAAGGGTCCTACTGATGTTAAATGATTTATGTACTTTTAGTTCTAGTGTTTTGCACATACTAATAAAAAAATTCAAAATTGGCAATAACAAAACTGGATATAAATCTGTCATTAGTTTGTAAAAAGTTGAGGTACTAAAAATAAATCTCAATGTCCTTCAGTAAATACGAAGGTTAATGTATACTGTGTTGGGATTGGTTCACTCCATTCCTATCAAGGAAAATGTCAAATCTGTATTATTATATAATATTTCAGAGAATATATTTTATTTTCCAGTGCTTTAATTCGTGGTTTGTTAATGATTTCTACTTTAAATAATGGTATTGTTTAGCAATCCATGTTTTTCAAAATATGTTTGTTTTAGTGTGTATATATAGATACAGTCCAATTTCAATTCTACGACTCTGGGAATAACGTCCTTCTCGAAGAAACGTCCCTTTTTTGAGAAACCGTGAAAAATGTGGAAAAAATTGTCAAAAGTTTTAAGGAAATCGGCCGTGAAATGTGTTTATTGCACTTATTTATGTCGCTGGGCTGCGATTATTTTTGTGAGTGCTTTATTACTAGTAAATGGAGTGTTTCCGGTATTAATTCATAGTTATATACAAAATTTATTTGTTTAATTGACTAAAAAATTATACTAATCAATTTAATTACCAAAGTACGTTACTTGCATTATAAATATACAAAATATGTTATAGGTTAGGACCCTTTGATAACCGAATTAATATTAAACTTTTTATATCTATATAGTAGATTGATGCTTAACTGACGATCAAAAATATACTTTATAATTCTTGAGTAGGCATCCTGCTATTGTGTTCTTATTCTTGAAAAATATCTAATTTTTTATGTAATTTTTAGATAAGATTAAGTGGTAGCTACCATGCCTTGAACTTTGAGAATTTTTTAAAAAAGGAGCACTAATTAGTTTCTTATATATATTTCTTTAATAAATAAAATATAATTATTTTTGATTATTAATATTTATGTATGTTTAACAAACATATATGAATAAAACAACATGCCTAAACATTTTTTTAAATAAACATTAATATTAGGATAACAAAATGCATCATCTCATTTCAGGGCACTTATGTCTGGATTGTTTCACCATTAACAACTACCGTTTTTACTCTTCAATTGAGTTATGTAATTTGATGTATTCCTCCATCAATGATACTTCACATTCTGTAATATCGGTAATAACCATAATTGAGTGAATTCTTTCTCTACTTGTCTTCTTGCCCAATTTATTCATTCTTGTCTATAAACTCTGATGGAATACTTGTTATCCAGAAAATCTTAGAGGGCTGCCAATTATAGAATATTCTATATTTTACTTACCAACAAGATTAGGATCCATACATATAAGTATCAGTGGAGACACCATTCCTTCATTGTTCAAGGCCACCAACATCCTCTGTTTTGTTGGAGTTGAAACTTCTTCTTTAAAAACAAAGCGAACACAGCAAGCTCCTCTGACAAGTGGTCAATAAACTGTATGGCAACTTTGGACTTGATTAATTATTGTCTTCTTATTTTTTCAGGAACTACAGAGCTTTATTTTCTAGGTGCAAATAAAATCAAAGGTTGCTTGAAACCGGAGTTGTATGCAAACATTTACTGTAAAAATGCAATGCAAATGTCACCAATTCCCTTCTTTGTTCTCTTCGTCAGTTTGAAATGATCTCCGAATAAGAACACCTTAAACAAATAAATTCTATTTTCCTTCTATATAGCATTAAGAAGTCCAGCAGGTGATCTGAAAGATATTCCCTTTCAGGGACACCTCCTAGGAATATAATAGAAAGGTAGTAATTACTTCTAGTCATCTCGAGGTTGGAAATTTTCAAGTTGCTTCTGGGAAAAACAGCTCATGTCAGTGGTAATATTTTTGACTTCACTTAGGGTAGAAGCATTAGAAGCGACAATTTTAAACTCAGTATATTAAATAGTGTTTCAGGCGTTTTTAAATAATTTGAATAATAATATGTCAGTTGAACTCCCAAGTACATAAACAATTATTACATCAAACATGATCTCCATGATATGAGGACGACAGGCCAACCATATAATTTATTTGTCAATCGTTTGGTCCAAAAGAATACATGCCTTTTTCCTTGTCCAGTATTGACTGATGTAGTGTCGAAACTCATATATTTTAATTTGTTTAAAACTTCCTAAGGTCTGACTTTTCTGTTGCAGAAACAAGTTTTGGAACAGCGGGAAGTAGATCAACACGTACATGATACCACAGTTTGAAAGTGATGCACGATTTCATTTCCGGTTGTAACTTATTACTTTAGCCATCCCAGTGAATAGTGACTCTTGGGTAAATACAATTCACAAAGACTTCACAATTTTCTTTCAATATACTACACATTAACGATATATAAACGAATTGTTAACCTTGTATTGTGAAGTCAGTACGAAAGCTGCTTTCTATCACCTAATTTTGGATCATAAATATAACAGCAAAATCATCATCAAGAAGATTCTTCCCACCAAACTTGTTCAGAGGTGATTCAGATTTTAAGGTACCTTGCTCAGCAAACGCACATTTATCAGATAAATCGATCTCCTCTTCGATCGAAAGAGAAGAAGGCAATGAAATTGGGAGTTCGCTCATTGATTGATTTAATAATTTCCTCCTTTTTCTTGCTTCTGCAATATCTTTACACGAGCTTCAAATTATTTTTGATGAGTACTTGTTCACCTATTCTTCAAATCTTGCCAGGACGTCCTCTTTCTCATTGAGCAAGAAGAAATTCTTTTTTTTCCTGAACACGAATAGTTCTTAAAACATCAGCATGGGCAATATAAAAAAGATCGTCCAGTTTCTTATGCCATTATTCTCCTTATTCTAACCCTTCTGAACGTTTAGCTTTACTGTATAAGTTTATACCTCTACGTGCATGCAACTTTATGTTGTAACAAACACAAAAACAAACTTAAACACAAGTCAGTTGATCACTTAAAGATAACAACATAGACTCTTTTACATATAAATAGAAACTCAAACCTACACACACAACCATTATATAGCTTGAGTGGAATTATATGAGAGCATGGCATGTAGCATTGGAGCTACAATCTAAATTTACTGGTGTCCAACCAATGCTGTATGGAAAGAGTAGGAGTAGAGGGAAATAGAGGGCTTTAGGGAGTGAGAGTGGAACGCGTGGTAATCCTCAGTAGAGAAAATTGTGGTTTAAAAGTAATAAACAATTCCTGGCTCAGTCTCTCACATAATATATTAGATAGATCACTTCAATATTAAATGCACAATTTTTACAGAACTTTTATGTGAGATAGCGACATCTAAAATTCATTTAAATCTAATAAAATTTCTCATATACCCACTTTTCAACAAGGAGAACCAAATAGAATGGTGCCCTAATAATATTTACAATTTGGATTTTAAGCAACGACCTACTATATAGGGTTGAAAATATGACAAATATTGTAAATTATATAGTTCTGAGATCTTCTCGGTCATTCATGGAGACCATCCTCACTCAACTGGAAAATTATGTAGCTTAAAAAGACACTTTGAAGAATTAAAAATTGTTACTAGTATAACTAATTTCCTTCAATTATAAAACTTACAGAGACTTGCTTTCAAAACTGTGACTCTGAGATTTATTATTTAAATATGTTCAGTCTTATTTGCCAAAATATTAATAATATTATTATACCAGCTCGGCTATGTTTGTACGATATGTAAAATAAAGTATTTCACAAAAACTATATATGATATTAATATACTGTCTGAATATCCGCTACTTTCATAGTTTCTCTCATATTCAATGCCTATGTTTCTGTTGCATTTGTGACGATGAATACAAAGTATAGATAACACTGCCTTACTCTTAAAAGGCATATCTCTTTTCCTTGTTAGGTATCATACACACCTATTGAGCAACACTCCCCCAATGTCATCTTCTGATTATAATCTCTATTTCCAACTTTCGCCTAAATCACGCTTCAAGATGTTTTAAATTCTGCACTTTTATCAACTTTATTCCATCCAACTTTATATATTTACTAAACCTTATACTCTTCTTGTGATTATCATCCCTTCACACTTTGCCATGCTAGATTTCACTCCACACTCTTTCACTTCCTTATTCCATGATTGTAGTTGCGACTGTATTTCTACTTACTTCCACCACCAAGTCATCAGCAAACATAATGGTTTCAATATTTCCTCTACGAGATTTCCTGTCACATTGTTCATGACCATTTCCATTACCTTTTTAAATATTAATGGTGAAAGGGCACTCCCTTGTTCAATCAATTTTTATTTGGAATCAATTCAACACACCAATACTTCATCTTCAGACAAGACCTATTATCCTCATACTTTCTTTTCACTCTCATTACAACTCCTCATTCCACTTTAGTTTCCTCCATTATTTTCCAAACTTTATTTTTATCCACGCTTTCATATGCCTTATTTATATCCATAAATATCATTGCCAAGTCATTCTAATATTCATACCTTCTTTCCATCAGCTGTGGTATGGCAAAATAATAAATCTATTGCACTATTGTAGAATTCTATTTCCTGAATCCATGCTGTTCCTCTTTCAACCTTCCTTTCATTTCATTTCTTATGGTTCATGATTCTTCTTATGAAACTGAGTCAGCGATGTCCACAGAAGATACACTACAACTGATAGTATCAATCCAAGAACTTACACAAACGGTTAGCTCACACTAGGACAGATTTCAACAGCTATAGAACCGACTACATCAACTAACAAAGTAGCAACCCACTGAAAGACAACCCATATCAGCAGCACTCCAGCTAGACGGATGAGCAGCACCCAAGCCGGCAGCACCAGTTCCAAACAGGGAGTCCTGGGCATCTCTAGTGCCCCTCGAAACTCCGATTGTGGACGTAGATGAACAAACTGCTCCTCGAGTGGCCCATGTGACTCCTGTATCACCCCATGTCTACATTTCTCCACAATCGAGAAGAGGTGGGAGGTGGTGGAATATCAGCAGAATCATTCCACTGCAGAGGGAGAGGACGATGCAAGCCTGATCCGCAAGAACACGTTCCTGATCGTCCACATGCTGAGGTTTCCACATTTATATTTGTAATGAAATATGTATATGCTATGTAATGTAACTTGTTATAAATAAAGTTACCGGCCTCTCTTCTCGCACTGACTACATATGGCCCCCCACTTGATTCCATTCGCGTGATTATTCGAGCAGAGTATGAAAGTGGTGAATTAGTGAAGGTCAGGATCAATCAGTTACGGTTACACATCAGCTCTAACCCCTATAATTTTATACCTATTCCTGCCTCCTTTCTTGAAAATAGGTATTATAACTCTCTTTTTTCAGTATTACGGTAATTTATTCTACTTCCAAACCACTATCAGCGCCTTGTATAATTATTGTATACCTACTTCAATTGCTAGTAATATCATTTCCACTCTCAATTTGTCACCACCCGGTACTTTTCCTTTTTCCGTCCTTTTTAATACGTCCCTCACCTCTATCCATGTGGACATCTTTACTCATCTTCTGCTATTTCTTCCTTCTCCTCTATTTCACTCTCATCCTTTTCCGGTTTGAACATCTTATACAAATATATCCTCCCTTGTTCCTTTACTTCCTCTACTGTCTCCAACATTCTTCTTTTCTCATCCAACATTCTAACTTCTTGTCTTTTCTCTCTCCTCCTCTTTCTTCCTTAACTATATATCATGAAAACATTAACATATGTGTTCTTAATTTTCTAAACGCTGGGCATATTATGAAACTTCACTAATCTAATCTAGAATTTACGAGAAATTATTCTTCTTAACAGAAAAGGTAGATTATAAAGTGCTTTTAATATTATATTGCTTGATCAAAAACAAAATACTTATATATTTTTTATAAAATGTAGTTTTAAGTTCAGATTTGTTCTAAGATTGGAAAAAATGATATAATAACTACACTACTCTTCATGATTTTTGATATTTGAAAATAAAGAAGTCTTCTAAACACTGATTTTTGTACCGATTCCTAATTTGTAATCTGTTTTTCTCTATCATGCGCAGTTCTTTTTACTTTCTCTCTATCTTACAGGTAGAGAAAGTATGGTGATCGTCAAAAAAATCGAACTCGAGATTTTGATGAATTTTGACGTTTCATGACTTCCTGAATCCGAAAAAGTGGTTTTTTAATTTCCGTCTGTCTGTCTGTCTGTCTGTACCTATAACTAGAGCCTAAACTATTTTACCGATTGAGCTGAAACTTGATATCTAGGGATTTCATAGGGTTGCCAGAGGGATTTTTGGAATTGGATATCTACCCCTAAAATTAAGGGTAGTTTACTGAAGGGCAAAAAGAGAAAAAGTCGATTTTCTCAAAATCGGCTCTAACGATTTTGATTAAATTTCATTCATAACATTAGTAAATATTCCAAACAAAATGGCTACTCTCAATATTTCGGCAAAATGGCTTTAAGGGCTCCGGTCTGATGCGTAAATTAACATTTTTTATAATAGCTTCGAAACTATTTGAGATATGAAATTACTTAGCATTACAAATATGTATATATACTTATAATACAAATATTTTATTCGAAACATATTTTTATAAAATCAATAATTTTCAATCTATACGCAGTTATATATATATTTTTAACTTTTTGGACATTAAAGCTTAAGTATTGCGATCGTAAAAAAAATTAACCTGAAATGTTGATGGATGTCGACGTCTCATGACCCCCAAACCCTAAAAAATAGTCTTTGCAATGCCGTCTGTCTGTGTGTCTATTAAAACTTAAAACTAAGTGTAGTTTACTGAAGAGAAAAAAGAGAAAAAGTCGATTTTCTCAAAATCGGCTCTAACGATTTTGATTAATTTTCATTTATAAACATTAATAAATATTACAAACAAAATGGCTTCCCTCAATATTTCGGCAAAATCGCTATAAGGGCTCCAGCCTGATGCGTTAATTAACATTATTATAATAGCTCCGAAACTATTTGAGATATGAAATTACTTAGCATTACCAACATGTATATATATTTATAATACAGATATTTTAGCCGAAACATATTTTTATAAAATCAATAACTTTCAATCTATACGCAATTATATGAATGTTTTAACTTTATGGACATTAAAGTTTAAGTATTGCGACCGTAAAAAAAACTAACCTGAAATGTTGATGGATGTCGACGTCTCATGACCCCCCGAACCCTAAAAAATAGTCATTGCAATGCCGTCTGTCTGTGTGTCTATTAAAACTTAAAATTAAGAGTAGTTTTATAAAGGGCGAAAAGAGAAAAAAAATAGGTTTTCTCAAATTCTGCTCAAACGATTTTGATTAAAATTCGTATCTAGGCGTTAATTATGGTTATAAATAAACTGGTTATTTTCATTTTCCTATGAAAATTATTTTTAGGGTACTTTGCAGAAGCGTTAATTTCCGTATCTCCACAACTATTTGAGAAACTAAACAATTTATCATTGCAAAATTGTAGGACTATTAGAAATAAAAAACTTTTATTTGACATATATTTTTATAAAAGCAACAGTTTCAGAGATATTTGCAAATATATTAATACAATTTTGTGATCTTTAGTTGTAAACATATACTACTTAAGGGCCAGTTTCATAGTCAGATTTAGTACGCCTCAAGTGCGGTGCTATACTAAATACAAGACGTCACCTACCTGAAATTGAATGGAATGGGCCAGTTTCATATGCGAAACTGGCCCATTCCATTTTGGTCTAGGTAGGTGTCGTCCTGTATTTAGTATCGACTCGCACTTTAGGCGTACTAAATCTGACTATGAAACTGGCCCTAAGTCTTAACGCAATAATTCTCCAATGACATAGAGTAATTAAATATAAGTTAGTATCTAAAAAAAGTATATGTTATTTTCCCTTAAAACTCTTAGGCGAAATGTTTGCACAGTAATGATCTATCTCCATTTTAGACTCAATAGTCAATATATACATTTTTTATTGGTCAAAATGTATAAATGAATAACTAAATATCAATGCGATGACTTGAAGATGTGCAACCCCTTATTAAATGTTATAATTTTAACCAGAAATCGAAATTTTAATACGAAGTGTTGACCCTTGTGGACCCAATATTAATCTTTTTTATTGTTCCAAACATACAAATGAGGACATTAATTCTTTAAAAATAAATATATAGGATTTAAAACAGAAATTTTGATGAATCTTAACGTTTCATGAATCCCTGAATCCGAAAAAGTGGTTTTTGAATCTCCCTCTGTCTGTCTGTCTGTCTGTACCTTATAGGGCACATTGTTACATAAAACTAATTTCTATATTGATACCCTTCTCGGTGCCGTAGTTGGCTAACGCGTTATTTTCGTACTGAGATTAACGCGCTAGTTTCATACTGAGCTTGACTGTCGAGGACGGGGAGATCAAGGTATGAATCTAGGTCGGGTGAATTGGGGTGGTTTTTCATCAATGGATTTCCATTCTCCACTCAAATGCGGGTTCAGTTACTATAATTCAACATTCCCAATTTCTAATATATTAGCGTAAGCAGATCCGAGTTTCCAAGCTGTCAGCAATTGGTTCAAATACCATTTTATTAAGGTCTTTAAAACAATAAATTGTTTGAAATGCTCTTAGGTGGACAAAGATTTGCCTATTTTCTCATTGATTCTATATCAATGTATATTATTTTATGCGTGTTCTTATGCGGAGTGGTGATGATATAATGTACATTATTCCGTTCAGAAATCTTACGAGTTTATAGAAAGAGAAAGAAAGTCTGTGCGGTGCGCCATACCATTTATTTTATAGTGTTATTAGTTTAAAACTGTCTACTTATTTTGTTAATTTGGAGGCTATGATATTTAAGAGTGTTTATTGATATATTTAAATTTCCTTGAGGGTTTTTCTATTGTGATTTAAATGCGTTCTTGTGTCTAAATAATTTGATTCTATTCTCTTATGTTTGTGGGAACTATGAAATTGTTAATAAGAGACAAGATATAACAAGATTTATGAAAAATGTGTATTATGTTTACTTCAGTACAATGATAAAAACTCAGCTTCTCACAAAGTATACTATACATGTGTTGAGATATTAAAAGCGTGCAAATCATCCCAATTAACTCTTGTTATACAGTCGGCTTCAAATGGTAAATTTACACGAACCCCTTTATACGTGGAACATTTCTTATTAAATGTTAACTAAGAAAAAGAGTTGTTAGAAGTTCTTATACAGAACATTATTGAAATATTGAATGATATTTGGATGAAAAATTATTTGAAAAGAATGTTTTTGACTATTTTAGAATATATTTACATCCAAGTATTGTTGACAAATCTCTATTTTTTCTTAATAGTGACATACAGTATTTACTAACTATAAACTTTGTTTCTTTTTCCTCCGTCGCAACCACCGAAAATTTCGAGTAATCATTCATATACGAATACACTGCATACATTTCTGGTTTATCTTTGTTTATTATTTACACTTTATCTTCCTGCGAACCTGTAGCTGAGTTGGGTTTGCTATGATACAAGTTCTTAAGACTGTGGAAAGTTAATTCACCCCAACCTAAGCCTCTCTAAGCATTACTGATGCTAGGTAATACAATTATTACAACATTTTAAATGAGACTAATACATTATTAACCTTGTATTCCTCTTAATAATAAACAGATTGTTTGAATTACTAGCTCATGAGTATCGCTTGTAGCATTTAACAACTTGAGTGGACAAAATAAAATTAATTAAACTTACCCCACCATACTGCCAGCGGCGTATCATAAATCACGATCGACCACAACTACCCCGCCGCGTGGTGAAGTTAATACTGACCATCGACTGTGGATACTGTCCGTGCCAAAGATCTTAGAGACAAAGAACTTCGGTTGTGAAGATGTGCTACTCGCCCCTAAGTGTGGAAGAAGGTAAAACTGTGGCGATGATTTTAGAATTATATCATCATGCGCATGTTTCTTTCCCGAATATTCCAGATGTCCACCCCCTTGCCCTATTTCTGTCTTTCCATCTTCTGGGTTATTTTGTATAAATAGTGGCGTCTGTGCTATCAAGAGACACTATTGGACTTGATCGGACTTGGAGCAGGTGAAGCTCTAGCTTCAGTTAATATATAAAATGAAAGATCTAAATGTACTTTTCGGCATAGATAATAATTATCAATTTGAATCATGTAACTTTAAATTGAAAATTCTATTTTGGCAATTTAATTTAAATCTTTATAATAACAATGATGAACTTGTCTTCATTTCTAATAATATTTTGCTACACGATCGAGGTATTTATGTTTCTAGATCGATTCTTTTTGTTGGTTCGTAAAATAAAATAAAAGAAGGGAGATCGACTCAGGGCTATATAGTAAGGGCTATCCCAGTTCTTTGATGCTAACGCTGCCGCCTTGGTTCCGATAGTTGGAGGGGGGAGTACTGGCGTGACGTCACCGGCCAGACACAGCGCGGCGCCTGCCAAATCACCACGTGTTAATACAGTTGTATTCCAATGCGTGATGTTTAGTTCGAGACAATTTTCAAATCCCTTCATGGCGAGGTAAATTCATACAGCAGACAGAGAGGTATCATGAAAGAACTTTAAAAAAAAAATTATCAAATAAATTTCAAATAAATTTCTAATAAATTTCCTCGAGTGTGTGCACAAGCTATTCATGTTTATTCAAGAGTTAGAACGTTCATTAGAATTAGACATGTAAATAGAAATAAGCAATGTAAGCGAAGCGAAACTAAGAAAGCTAAGAAATGGATACAATCCAAGAAATAACAAATACATGTAAATTGAGTTCTTTATGCTATAGAGTACGCAAGTTATATTATTATTATTATTATTATTATAATTATTATTATATTATGAACAATACTAATAGAGGTTCTTGTAAATTTCAAGAAGGTTTGGCTTGAATTAATTCTATTTACTACTTTGTATAGTGATTAATATCACTAGTTTAAATATTATTGACGGACCAGTCTTTCTGACAAGCCTCATTCATTCTATCTAAAACCAGGCGCGCTAAAATAGCTCGTAACTAATCACGTCAAACTGAGCAAAGTAATTAAGCTACAGAGATGAGTGTTATATCTAAATAAAATTCAGTTCATGTTCATCATTTTGTACGCTTATACTACCCATCTATTTCAATTAGGAAAAAACTTTTCAACAGAGTGAAAATGTGTCTGCTACAAAACTTCATTATAGTTCTTTCATTAGAAAACAATTTTTTAAAAGCAAACAAATTGGAATATGTGAATTTTAATAATTTCCTCAATTCTTAAGAGGTTTTTATAACAAATTCTGAAATAATTACTGTGATTGTTCGAGTAGCTTACGAGAAAATGTGAGTTATGTTTTGGAACTTTCAAGCGTTCTTTGTGTGTCATTTGAGCTCCATCAGGCCGGTGACGTCACGTCTTGAATGAGAGTGGACCACCTACAGAGCCGTAGTGAGACAGCCCTTACTATATAGCCCTGGATCGACTTTAATATGTTATCGATAGAATGCACCTTGAATCTTGCAAATATTGTAGTATTCGATTTTGTAAATATCAAATGTAGATATATTCATGGAAACATTAAGATTATAAAAAAATAGTTGATAGTTTTTTTTAGACGTGTCATCACTTAATTTTTTCTAATCAATTGCTATTATAGGAAAGTTATATAATTATATTGCACAATCTTGCGGGTTGTTAATATTGTGATATTGGTAAATTTCTTGAGTATTAAAGAGACGTATTGTTAGATAATCATCCTGTTTAGATTAACTAATATGATTAATAATTTGTCTCTTAAGACTTATGAATTTGTAACGTAAGCCTTTTAAGATTGTTTTTTTGGCAAGTTAACGCCTTGTTACTTTCTTGATTTATATAGGACAATGGCGATTAAACTATATGTCAAACTTTTTAAATAATATTAAATCTGCGAGGCTTACCCTAATAGTTTATTTGTATATTTTACATATTCTTATAATATATCTGTGTTTTTTGCAAATAGCAACATTGTCATATAATTGTAATTATATATTTTCTCTAAGGGTTGAATCCCGGGTGAATAAAATTATGTTTGGAAAGTGTTCATGACATTATTCGTAAATATAATCCACCATATCCTAGGTAATTCTAACTTTATGTTATATTCATTTTTGTTAAGTGTTTCAGTTAAGGAACTATTTAAAAAATTACCTATCATCCTTTAAAAGATATTAGAATATAGAAGGTTCCAATATTTAAGTCCGCAATTGGTGGGAATTGCGGGTTCTGGATTTTGAATGTTTGCCCAAAGACAATCAAAGCATAGAACTCCAAGCACTCGCTCCTATTGCCCCTGTGTTTTTATTCTGCCATATTTTGTTGTGTTTTGGACCTCCGTTTATTTTCTCTTTATCTTGTTAAGGAGGGCTCACGCTTAATTTATATTTACTGAGACATGTAAAATTAAAATGTAAATAAAAATGGAAACAATAACATAATTACGTTCACTACATATTTTAAAAATCTAGATATTTAAATGTATAATAGAACAACACAGATAACATTTATAAATATTTAAGTTTTCATTGATTTGATTACTTTAATTGATATTTAGGCAAAAGATGCATATACAACATAAATTATTTGAATTACATAATTATTTATTTAATTAAAAAATGAATTAATAAAACATAAACTCAATCAAATAATAACATTTATATATTTATTTTTTAAAATATTATATTTGATATTATAATAAGTTTATCAACCACAAAATATTCCATTTTCAAAACATAATTTAACTTAACATAACTATGTAGACTATAGAGTAGGTTAATATAACACAGATCTCTTCTATTCAATAGGGAACACATCATTATTTCGTTTCTTATACCAAATTAAAGCGTCAAACAAAATCTCGCATATCAGTGAAATAAAACTAATAGATAGACCAGCGATAAGGATGTAAAATGAAGTCTGTACATGACCTAAGCCCAAAGGTTTCAAATCAACTTTCTTATCTCTATTAAGAGATGCTAGCTTAATTTCATATTCATCATCGCTATACCACTTCTGGGGTAACCCGGATTCCACCACTCTTCTGATTACAACATCGAATCTGTCTTGAAATGGAGAAACCTGGGGAAAATGAATAACCAGATGTGTCAAATAAGAACACTCCTCCATAACGTGGATTAGGGGGTAGCCATCTTTATAGTAGTCGTTTAGGTTTGAGTACAAGCTAACTCGAAGTGAATCATCAACATAAGCCACTGTTCGGTTAAAGGCAACCGTGTCAAGCGTAGATTTTATATCTTTCTTAAAAGAAGCTCTTTTTAATATCGTTTTTAAAAGTGTATCATTAGGATCCATGGTTTCAAATGTATCTTGGATACTATCTCCAAGACCATCTCGGTGAATTACGGCTATGGGTAGGTCTGTCTCAACCAATTCACTCATTGAATTTATATCATTATAAAAGTGTGGTTTGGTCAAGAAGCTTGTCAAACTTCCTTGGTATGCCCCCATCAATACCACACACAACAACAAATAGGAACCAACAAAGAATTTTTGTGAAAAAGAAACTGATGGTAAATTTGTTCCCCCACTCACAAATATTCGAACAGTTTCTATTAATATTTTCGTTTTTAAGGTCACGTCTTGTCTAAATAGTTTCCACGACAATGTAATCAAGGGCAGAGCACCTAAAACTAGTGACCAAGTATTATTAGAGAAAGGCAGTATGATATTCAAGTACTGTGGAATACTTTGTGAATTTGGTACTATGAATTTTAAACAATGTAGATCAATAGATGTTGTGGATGTGTACATATTTTTTAAAGTTTTAATAAAAACATTTCCATAAATATCAGGCACTGTTTTATTACTATCAGAGGTTTTGTCTTCCAAAGTACCTTTAGAGTGTTCTTGGCTTGTTGTATTTATAATCTTAAGAGTTGCGTTAAGAACCAATTTTATAAATTGGCAAGATTCATATTCAGCCTTCAATACACTTGATTTCAAACCATATGGTTCTGAGGATTCAGTAGTTTCTATTTCATATCCATATGTATCATTGAGTTTGTCTGAAAAAATGTTATTATTTGCATTTTTCATCAAAATTTCTGATAAATTAGAAAATGATCCTTGATTTTTAAACTGATTGTAAAACAAGATTTTGGTATTTGGTTCAGGTAGGTTAGTTTCAATTTCGTAATTTGTTAAAGAATTTACAGGAAACCAAATTAAAACTACATTCAATATACGAAACTCATCCCATGTCCTTTGACATGTATTTTTAAATATTGTTATATCTTTCTCATCTTGTGAAGTAACAATTATTATATAAGGTATTCTAGGATTACCCAAGAAAGTTCCTCTAAATTGAGCCATGGTCATCCAAAATGTCAGATCAATATTTACTACAAACCAAAATACCACTCTTGGTTCTCCAATAATACCATCGATTAGAAGAGTATCAGGGAACATGCCTTTTAGTTCAAAATTATGGTTCTCATACATGTATAAAGTTAGAGTAGGAAAATATTCCATGAAGTATCTTTGTTTTAACAATTCATTAGACACATGAAGACAGTTTTCTTGTATTACCACGACGGAAAGGGGGCGAGGCCCACTTCTCCGAATAACGTCAATGATGGAGTGAATAGTTTTTGTGATGCTGTTATTAGGTTCAGTATGTCCGACATAAATATTAAGTTTGGTTTCGATATCACTTACAAAGTACATCGACAAAATAATAAATATATTTTTCATACTTTAACTAACGATAATATCGTTAACTAAGATAAGATTATATAGTAATGGATTTACTTTGTTATCAATATTAGCAAGTATTTTTTTCACGTAGTAATTTCTAGAAATAAACGGAACTTAGCCTTAATATATATCTATATATACAATCACAATATAGACATAATAAGTTCACAATATCTATTGTATGATAGTTAATTTTTCTCAATTTATCATCTTTTACCATATAATTAGTATAAAATTGCACTTAATCTTATTTTTGAGTGTATCAGAAATTGTATACGTAGTATGAATAATAGGTCTACTCAACCCGAACATTCGTTGTATCTTCAACAGTTCTTCCGTCAACTGTCATAAATAAAGATTTGTACTGGAGAAATAAGGAGTTTCTTCCCTCACTGAGCCAGAAGGTACTATTGCACACCTGTCTGCCAAACACCCTCATATTACTCTAATTTATCCTTGTTATAGCTAATTTCTATATTATGAACTACACGTTATAGAGGGATATAATCAGCCCACTTTGACTGGCGTGGCTTTGATTGTTGATAGTTAAAGGAGCGTTTATTAAATTTAATAATCTAGATAAAATCCCACAAAGAA
Source organism: Timema podura (assembly GCA_033556935.1). Lineage (NCBI taxonomy): Eukaryota > Metazoa > Arthropoda > Insecta > Phasmatodea > Timematidae > Timema > Timema podura. The sequence goes on from JAVRXN010000009.1 coordinate 14,262,406, forward strand.
AATTAAGTGTATATAAAATAGGTAATCTAGGCAATTATTTTAAATTGTATATAATAAATTTAGTTTAAATTAAATAGACTGGTTTTTTCTTATTTTCTTGGAATCTAACAATTTCTGTAGATTCATAATTAAAAATTTCAAATTATGAGCCTTAAAGAATGTATAGGTCTACATTTAATAAACATTATAATACTAAATCTTTCACAAAAAAGATTCACTTTATTTGTTATATTAAATAATCTCAAAATGAATTTCTTGTTAATTACTTGGTAACACTTAATACAGATGCTTACATTTATTTGTCATGTTTATATATTTATAAAAATATAAATAAAATTTTTGTGAAATTAATAAATCAGCTTTGTTTTGTTCGATCACCTTAATCGTTATGTAGTTTATCTATACGCTTACTTCCAGATGGAGTTGTTTGTTTATTTAAAGGTATATTTTGTAACTTGTTTTCAGACCATTAGCTACACGCCTGTTTGTATTTCTTCCTATCTCAGCGCCAATAGATGTTTAGATAGATCTTAACATAACTAATTTATAATTTCCTCTTACTATTCAATTTATCTTGGTGGAGGTCACTTCTAAAATAATCTAGTAATATTTTATTTTAGTTTGACCGTGATGATCTGTTTGTATCTTATTTCAAGTTAAATTTTCGTTGAAAGTATCGCATTTGCTTCTCCAAATAGTTAATGTTAATTGATCTGGCCATCACGAAATAACTTTGATTGATTACTATCATATTTATCTCTATTGTTTCGAGGTTTCTCTCATATCTAATTTTAATCTAACTTATCTGTAGTCCCATTGGGATCAATATATTGTTGATATTAACGTAACTTATTCCCGTCACAGGAGAACCATGACCAAAGACTAGCCTTGACTTTAAGCCAATATTAAGAGTCAGTACCCCTTAGTTTTATTATTATTCTAGTAACTTAAGTATTTATAATGCTACACGCCACGTCTTTTATGAAGATAATTGCTTTCCAAATCTTTAATAGAACTTTTATATTGTTCATTTTTAATTGTAATAATGATATCCTGTATGTCCTACATTATGAATAAATTAGATCTAGCCTAAACGTTAACTAGGGCCGTATATTTAATAAATACTAATCTTGTTACACACAGTCTATTATTTCCACTGAGGAGATTTAGTGCTGGGATTTTAATTTATTATTATTATTTTATTATTACTATTATTATTATTATTATTATTATTATTATTATTATTATTATTATTATATTTATATTATCATTAACTGAGTAATAATAAAAATATTATATAAATGTTATTATCTATTGGTCATATGTAATACAAGAGAATTAAATTCAGAATTAAAATTTATTATTTTTTCATGCCATATATGTCAAAATATAAATATTGTTTGACCAGTATAATGTAATTTAAGAGGTGTATATGGTGAGTTAAGCTCTTTAAGTAAAATTTGGATTGTCTGGAGAGTATTTAAATATATAATGAATTTAAAATATATTTATTTTCAATATTTAAGCAGTTTCTTTTATTGGATTATGTTGAAAATTGTATACAAAAATATGAATCTGTCAGATCTTTTCATGAAAAAGAATAATGTAAATGAATATCTCGTCTTAACGGAAAATTGGTTGAATAATAATATCTTTTTTCAGTCTAAATATTGAAACATACTCAACAAAACACACAAGTTGAGTACTAGGTTTCAAGCTTACTTTAGCTATATTTTAAATTCACTTTATCATAGGATATACATAATTCTTAATATTTTTGGCGAGGATGTAAACATATATTTAGTACTAAAAAGTTTCATACGAAAAGAATAAAACCCTAATTTAATTCAAACGATATTCCAAGTATCTTCTTATAGAACCAAATTTTAAAAAATAACTGTTTTTAAAGTCCAAGAGATTATTAATATAACTATCATAGCGAGGTTATAATGTATGACCATGAATTAAGAATAAATATACCTAAAATTTAACTTAAGATAAAATTTGAAAAGATTTATAATTTAATATAAAAAATGTCAAAGGGAGAGTTTATATCTTCACATCCAACTAACAAGTTGAAACTCGTGCTAGATAAGAAATAAATAAAAAATAAATATTATTAGCTTAAGAGCCTTTGCACAGGTTTCCTCTCTATGTGTGGGATCAACTATGTCCAAATGAATATCTTCTGTGTTGAATTAATTCGTCAAAAAAGTATTTCACATATTTAATTTTTATTCCTAAACAAACCCAATAATAGATTGTCATCACCTGATTATGTATTTAGTAGCTATGGCCGAACAAAAAAATAAACAGAGAGAGCTCCACAGACGAATCCAAAAGATAAATAAGAGTAAAGAGTTAAGTCTGTCCCATATTTCAAAATTCCTTTTATTTATTTTTATTATTATTATTATTATATTAAAAAGTTGTAGACGATCTTCCCTCCAATGTATGTGAACGCACATAAAGGGTATTTACATGCACGACAACATATTGTGTTATGGCATTTGCGGACGAACTTCGAAACACAGTTTAATTCAGTAAAAAAAAATTATAAAATATTTTTAAAAATTAGAAAAATAATATACTATGGTGGAAATAACACCAGAAGCTTAAGTTTATATTTATCATTGCTATATGTACCTTGTTTGAAGTGATCCGGTTTTGCATCATAAATTAATCTACAATCAATTGTAAATCTAAATTATGATTAAAATAGTAACATAAGCGGGTTTTGTCAGTAATCATAAACCCAAATAAATCCCTACGAAAATAACTACTCTACACTAGCCACTACAAACACACCTGCCTTCGACAAGAGTGGAGTTCATACGAAATTCAAGCACACTTTTCTTTCGTTACATTCAAATCTCCATTGCCATGTTTCAGTGATATATAGATCAATAAGTCTAGTTAATATCTTTACACATGTGGATACGTATTTTGAATGCCATGGAGAGTTTCACAATGTCTGGGCATATTTAGGATATTTTATGAAAATAGTTGAAACTGTCAATTATTATTATTATAATGACTATTGGAACTATCTTTAGAAATGGTCTGAAGTATCCTGAGAACAATATGATGACAACTACTATGGGCACATTGTGGCTTCTGAGATATCTTAAAGCTTTATTTAGATCTTCAATTTGCGGTATTATGTGACATTAAACATTCATTCCATAAAATAATAGATATTAATATTTATTTCAATAGTATAACTTAGCTAACAATATAAACACAGTAATACATAAACATACTTGAATAAACAATGGTTACCGTACAAAAAATGAATATACAACAAAAAATATCAAATCTGTCAACCAAAACTATATTAATTTATACTGATCATAAATCTTAAATATTGACTTCACTGATTTATTAAAAAAATAATTTTTTTTAGTCTCATTGAACATGTCTAGTGTATTAGAACTCTTCACCTCTTAAGGCAGAAGATTAAAATCCCTTAATCCCCACTGAAATTTAGAAATTTTTGTGGACATTTTATTTTTATTAGTAAGATAGACGTTATTCCTTTGCCTAGTATCATGTGTATGAATATCTGAATCTATATTATTTTAATCGATCCCTTGAATAAGTTGGCATTAAGTTACTATAAATTTTGTATATCAAACACAGCGCCTTAAAGGTAGTCATCGTTACTGTATTCACCCAACTTAGCAAATTAGGCATAGCATCAATGCTTGAATATTTATTACATTTTAAAATAATCCGCATCGCCCTTCTCAGCAGTTTTTGTAGTCTTGATATGTCTGTAACTTAACAAATATTTATTAAGCCACAATAAATAAAATTAGGCAGAACAATAATATTGTTTACAACTTCTTTTATCCAAACTTATAAATCCACACCAAATCTTGCCAAAAAACAATTTTTTTTAAATTTTTTCCACCAGGTAGTGTATTATACTATGAAAATTTAGCTTTCTATCAACAACCATACAAAAATACATAATTCTGTAACAATTTCAATCACTTCATTACCTATCCTCAACAGTCTATTTTGAGAAACAAAAGTAAAATAATATCTTTCTGTTGCAAGCACCATGCCCTATGTTTTTGAAGTATTGATTTTTAACCTGTTAACAATCACCAACGCATTTACAGCTTTAAGTTCATAATTAAATATATCTATAGCAAGGTTTTGATCATAATCGGATACATAAATCAATGTGTCATCTGAAAATATATGAATACTACACCCCTCCAAAACTGTTAGATAATTATTAACAAAATTACAAACAATTAAAATATACCCAAAACACTTCCCTGTGGCGCAAGAACCTAATTTTTGCAACCTTGGATAAAATACAATCAACATATTTTGTGACCTCTGATCTATCTTCCAGGTAATCCTTTAGCCAATTCATCACATCCCCCTTGAATCCATATTTTTCTAATTTTTAACAATAATATGCCTGTCTATAGTTTCAAATGCTGGTTTCAAGTATATGAACACAGCAGGTTATTTATCCAATCATTGATGACGTATTGTAGCGCAGACTCACATGAATGCTTTTTTAGAAAATCTGATTGATACTGAGCCAGTAAATTAGTTTAGTTACAAAACGCCATTAGTTTATCATAATTTATAGACTCTAATATCATTTCACGAATACGCAACATAATAACTTGTCTATATTATTCTGCTTTACTAATGCCAGCCACATTTGGAGTGGGAACAAAAAGTGTAGAAGTTTTCAAACTTTTAGGAAAAAGACATTGTCTCAAAAGTGTGTTGACTAAATGTAATAGAGAATAACCCAATACATGTAAAAGTTCTTTCAGAATCTTAGAACTAGCCCTTTTTGAGTTCAGTGAGAGGACAACATTTTTGAGTTTGTTAATATTTATATTATACAAAACTAATGATTTATCTTCTAAAATATGCAGTAACTTTGATGTGAATCTTTGCTTCCATAATTTGCGCAAAGTAATTTAAACATTAGAATAAACGGGTTATTTAAATTGTAGCATGTCACCTAAATCAAGATGACATCTACAAACAGTAATCTGCAAACAGTGCTAAACTACAATAAGGGAACCAGAAGAAGATAATTAATACTGATGTATTTAGCAATAATTTCCTTTGGATTCTACTTACATTAGGAGAATAATCCCAGATACGATCACCATGCTTTCACCAACTATTCTGCTAGCATGGCGGAAGCAAAGACGGGGCAGTTTCAACGCGCGTCTAACCTCTTGACCTCAACATCGAAGAAAGACCAGTCTGTCCTCGGTTCATCGCTAGCGATGCCACGAGCTACGACCACTATGCCCCTAGCGGACTTCCTTGGCAACACTTTCTCCACAGTCCCTAAAATCCCTCCCTCTTTTGATCCTATTCAATTGTTTACGATGCCCAATTTGTTAGTCAAGGAAAGATTATATAACGAGAGACTCCTAGGCTCACATTTTGTAGTTCATCACTTGGATATCTTCAAAGAAGGAAACTCTGCTCTAGCACCTGTAGAAAATACTGCTGACCATGACGGTTAGGTCTTGGGTGTCCCCGCCTCGATGCCGAGGTAATCTCTTCTAATGATCCAAGTATTTTGTCATTTTTTAAGTCCTTCAGACTTGTTGAGTTACTCCATATGACTATGTAAACTTTTCTTTTAGTCAAAGTTGACCAACTTTGCCAGTGTTAAACTTAGTCTTGTTCATTTATGAAGCTCTAGTCTTTCTTACTTTATATTTTCATTTACCTATTGTAACCTGTTTCAATTTTTATGTTATTGAATAATAAATATATTTTTGTTACCTATTTAATTCTTTCTGTTATAGAGTATTTTTATATCACTCACTCTTATGTATGAAAGTGTAACCACTCTGGTAGGAAACTACAAAATGTCATACTCGCTGTTCTTCACTCTTCTAAATAAATGGTACGGCACACCGCACAGACTTTCTCTCTCTTTCTATAAACTCGTAAGATTTCTGAACGGAATAATGTACATTGTATCATCACCACTCCACATAAGAACACGCATAAAATAATATACAATGATATAGAATCAATGAGAAAAGAGGCGCATCTTTGTCCACCTAAGAACATTTCAAACAGTTTAATGTCTTCCACAAGGGTCAACACTTCGTTTTAAAATTTCGATTTCTGGTTAAAATTTTAACATTTTAAAAGGTGTTGCAGATCTTCAAGTCATCGCATTGATATTTAATTATTCATTTATACATTTTGACCAATAAAAAATGTAAATATTGACTATTGAGTCTAAAATGGAGATAGATCATTGCTATGCAAACATTTCTCCTAAAAGATTTAAGGAAAAATAACATACTTTTTTTAGATACTTACTTATATTTAATTACTCTATGGCATTGGAGTATTATTGCGTTAAGACTTAAGTAGTATATGTTTACAACTAAAGCTCACAAAATTGTTTAATATATTTGCAAATATCTCAGAAACTGCTGTTTTTATAAAAATATATGTCAAATAAAAGTTTTTTATTTCTAATAGTCCTACAATTTTGCAATGATAAGTTGTTTAGTTTCTCCAATAGTTGTGGAGATACGGAAATTAACGCTTCTGTAATGTACCCTAAAAATCATTTTCATAGGAAAATGAAAATAGCCAGTTTATTTATAATCTTAATCAACGCCTAGATACGAGTTTTAATCAAAATCGTTTAAGCAGATTTTGAGAAAACCAAATTTTTCTCTTTTCGTCCTTCAGTAAACTACCCTTAATTTTAAGTTTTTATAGACACACAGACAGACGGCATTGCAAAGACTATTTTTTAGGGTTCGGGGGGTGATGAGACGTCGACATCCATCAACATTTCAGGTTAGTTTTTTTTTACGGTCGCAATACTTAAACTTTAATGTCCAAAAAGTTAAAAAAAATCATATAATTGCGTATATATTGAAAGTTATTGATTTTATAAAAATATGTTTTGGATAAAATATCTGTACTATAAATATATATACATATTTGTACTGCTAAGTAATTTCATATCTCAAATAGTTTCGGAGCTATTTAAAAAAATGTTAATTTACGCATCAGACCGGAGCCCTTAAATCCATTTTGCCGAAATATTGAGGGTAGCCATTTTGTTTGGAATATTTATTAATGTTTATAAATGAAATTTAATCAAAATCGTTGGAGCCGATTTTGAGAAAATCGACTTTTTCTCTTTTTGCCATTCAGTAAACTACCCTTAATTTTAAGTTTTAATAGACACACAGACAGACGGCATTGCAAAGACTATTTTTAAGGGTTCGGGGGGTCATGAGACGTCGACATCCATTAACATTTCAGGTTAGTTTTTCTTACGGTCGCAATACTTAAGCTTTAATGCCCAAAAGTTAAAAATATATATATAATTGCGTATATATTGAAAGTTATTGATTTTATAAAAATATGTTTCGAATAAAATATTTGTATTATAAATATATATACATATTTGTAATGCTAAGTAATTTCATATCTCAAATAGTTTCGGAGCTATTATAAAAAATGTTAATTTACGCATCAGACCGGAGCCCTTAAAACGATATTGCCGAAATATTGAGAGTATCCATTTTGTTTGGAATATTTATTTATGTTCATTAATGAAATTTAATCAAAATCGTTAGAGCCGATTTTGAGAAAATCGACTTTTTCTCTTTTTGCCCTTCAGTAAACTACCCTTAATTTTAGGGGTAGATATCCAATTCCAAAAACCCCTTGGGGCAACCCTATGAAAACCCTAGATATCAAGTTTCAGCTCAATCGGTAAAATAGTTTAGGCTCTAGTTGGAGGTACAGACAGACAGACAGACAGACAGACGGAAATTCAAAAACCACTTTTTCGGATTCAGGAAGTCATGAAACGTCAAAATTCATCAAAATCTCGAGTTCGATTTTTTTGACGATCACAATACTTTCTCTACCTGTAAGATAGAGAGAAAGTAAAAATGATTGTATTCACCCAATGAAGCGAATGCAAAGTCAATAAACTCCCAAACTTATACTTCGCCAAGAATAACCTAATTATAAAAATATTTATCCAACATACATACAAATTTTGAAAGAACCACCCGCCTCGGTGGCGTAGTTGGCTAACGCGCTAGTCGTGTTGAGCTCGACCGCCGAGGACGGGGAGATCGAGGTTCGAATCTCGGTCGGGTGAACTGGGGGTGGTTTTTCCTAAATGGTTTTCCACTCTCCCTCCACGCAAATGCGGGTTCACTTCCTCTAAATTCAACCCTCCCAATTCCTAATCCATTAGCGTAATTAGTACTTAAGCGTATAACCCGAACGGGTAGTAAGACGCGGTGCTTAATATTATTATTATTATTGAAAGAACCATTTTCCTTCTGGATTTCTAACAAACTCTCTAATAAAACTTTGTTTCCGTTCAATTATTTTGTGTTCAATAAAGGCTTGTTTATAATCAAATTTAGTAATCTTAATGGCAGTTCGTGTGTCCTATATCTCAAATAGTCTTTATAAGTAGAATATAATCATGTATAAATAGTTATTTGTAAGGAGACTCAAATCCTCCTGGCACTTGTCCTAACAATTGGTTGAGTTCACTTTTATATCCATTAAAATTATCTTCAATGAAGCCGAAATTGTATACCAATTGCTCTGTTCTTGTTCTTTCTTGAAGATTTTTCAACAACCTTTGTCTTTGTGCAAAATAAAGTTTGAGATTACATTTCACGTGAAAAATAGTATTAATATTCTAATATCATATACTATAGATTATGATGGAGAATAAATATCTGATTGAGAAAGAATATTGAAACTTATTGGTTTTTGATAAATCTAATTGGTATGATGAGTGGGCTACATCGTTTAATGTACTTAAGTTTTCAAATAAAGTCGAAAGTTCAAAACATATAAACTTCCTCTGATAGTAGCCCACTGTGTTATTCTGGTGTAGATTATTCACCCAGATAAGGCCATCGATCTTCACAACACCAGGAGAATAATCGACATAGACACCTTGCATTACGCACTGGATTTTCTTAGTTTTTCAAACTTTATATGAAGCAGATTCATTGTAGGAAAGTATTTTCACAAGGGAATCTCCAGCCCACAAATTGAAAGAGATTGTTGATGCTGTGTTATATGGGTTTTAGTGTCTTCGGTGACAATACTTGTTGTAAAATATTTAAATTGTTCATTTTCTAGATGGACACCTGAATTTAGAGTATCCTTAATATTTCCATTTGAAATTGTTCCACCTCATAGACCAAGTTAATAGTAACGTCACTTGACGATAGAAGTCATTAACATACAAATATATATATGTATATGTAATGGTTTAAATGAAATTAAAGAGATCCATATTAATTTGGGAATCATAAGGGGATTTATTAAGGTACACATTGATAGTCTATCTCTAACGGTCAATAATTAATCTTGGCCAGGTGCCCTCCACCTTCGGGATGCTGTCGATAGTATTTCAAATATCCATCATGACCGTCAGACAAAGCTCTTTTATGTAATTACTAGCTTTTGCCCGCGGCTTCGCTCGCGTTAATGTATATTTTATCAATAAATTAAGGTTGTCGATTGACACAGGGAATATGACAATAAAAACGATGAATATATTGAGGTTGTTAGTCAATAGAGGTAGAGATAAAGAAAAAAACAAACTACACAATATAAATCAGGATTAAGTGTAGGAGTAGAAAAGAAGTAGCGGAGTGTGTGTCAGTAGAATCACAGGTTATGCCTTGCCACGAATTGGAAGATCCTACTCCATCTAAAATTTTACTTACAGTTAATTAAAATCCCTTATTTACTCCGCTTGTTCTTGACCGTTGCAATCATGGGCACAAAATAGATCATTATTTTAGGACGCTCCTATATACTATGTTGTATGTCCTTCCATTTGGCACAAATACATACAAATTCTGGGCATTGGACACAAGCGAACAGGCTACATATTGCTGGCCATGGGAAAAACATGGCATTTCCAAATGCAACCCTGCTACCTGCAATGTTTGCCCTTGCACTTTGTTAATAGTAATAGCAAAACTGAGTTTGATTGGAAACTGGAGTCTTTTGAATTGAAATGGTAGGTCAGTGGGGATTATTGGGATTCGAGATATGATTACACTTTCCCCTTTTCCCACACCTGTTAAAATGGTAGCACAGATTATATTTTGTCCTAATTGTATAATTTAAGCCTCGTCCCATTACATAAACGGGGTGCATCTAAATTTCGCATAAGCATAACTGGTACACCTAATTTCAATTGTAGTTTATGCGAGGGTACACCCGATAGCTCCAGAGAATTTAAAAACTCAGCGGGATATGAAGTGTTCTGTTCTGTGTCCATGATTGTATCTATTGACAAATACTCGTTTATTTCTCCCTACACCTCTTTCAAAATGTCAATGTTGATTTTGTTAGCGATTTTATATTTTGGTGCAAGAATTGCTCTTGCACACAACCAATGATCACAATTTAAATTTAGTTGTAAGTCTGGGTAAACTTTAGCAATGAGCTCCACATCATTTTCCACCAAATTACAGAATTCCCCTGTAAGTAAAATACAGCCTTGATCATCCGTGTCCAAACGTCCATCGCCAATTTTCAATAGTGTCTCTGCGTAATGTCCTGAATCTACGTCATTATAAAGGTGGAATCTCATATTCGTTGTTAGGCTGAATTTTTTCACTTTTGCCCACAATCTTGATGACTTGAGACAGGCTTTGATTTCATCTGCATGTGTGCCCCTCTGGATCACCGGTAGAGTTGGTTGGATGTCACCATCCAGTAAAATTACCATTCCTCCTCTCCCGCAAGTCCTGAAGATTTTGGTTTAATACCTCTATAGCTTTTTTGTGGGACATCGTACTTTCGTCCCACACTAAAAGTTTACATTGTCGTAGCATCATACCTCGAGAGCTATTTTTGCTGAAATGAATAATACTAAACTTCTTACGACAATTTTGTCATTCTCCATAACGGGGTGAACAGACAGAGCTTAATTAGCTGAATATAATCTTTTTTAATCATTTTAAGATAGATGTGCCTAAAATAACTCGGGAACAGATTTTTATTTAGGATATCAGATATTCTTCTGGGATACCGCAGATCCCTTTTTCTGTACTCCAGGCATAATGTTGCAATTAATTTATTCATATCAGTAGACCGAGTTGTTAAGCTGGACGACCGTCTAACAAATACTTTTTTCTATCCGTCAGGAACATTACTTTTTTCTGGATGAATGGTACCCTATGTCCTTTTAAGTACCCATGACAACGTGTATGCGAAAATTTCATGATGATCGGTAGAGTAGTTTAGGCGTGAAAGCGTAACAAACAAACTAACAAACAAACAAACTCACATTCGCATTTATAATAGTAAGGATTACTATTTGTATTTGGCAGTTGAGCTTTACAGAATTACAGTGAATTTTACATTAAATAAGGGGAATTATTATAGAATGCGAGTTTTGAGAAAAAAATATCTTCGATAAATATCATATTTATTTGATTTAATCCCTTCTATCCATACTCTAAAACTTAACCTGTATAATCTTACAAATAGTATAAATACTGAATTGCAATAATTTAAATGGTTCCAATAATATAAGGTAATAGTCTTACAGAACAACAATTCGTTTGATAAGTAGCAGAGATTAGATTTAATTTCAAGCTATTATGTAAAAACCGTAAAAAGAAATCGATGCATAGTTGAGAAATGATTTTCTATTCACAATCGATCATTTGCGTGGCAATGGATACTGTACACAAGTTAATTTACTGCAATATTTATTTCTTATGAGAAATAATCAATCAGTTCTCACTCGGCCAAGCTAACATACGATATAATCTTGATAAAATCTCACATGGAAATACTATTTGATTTAAGTGTGTAAATTAATTATATATGATTAAATGTTATATAGAGTAGGTATAACAATTTAGAAGAAAATTTCAAAAAATTTTCTTTAGAAATCAGCTTTTATATCCAATCGATCAGTAGAAAACATAGCATATATATATATATATATATATATATATATATATATATATATATATATATATATATATAGTCCTGAATGAATAATGAATACATAAAGACTTTGTTAATAAATTTATTATAGTGATTTTTTTCTATTCCATACAAAGAGGAAGTATTGTACCGTAATAGATAAAAATCCTCGTCTTGAGATTATGATGATTATTATTTGTACCCAAACTCAAATAAGTGGACTATACATTATTATATCTGTCCCCATGTTTGTTTATCCCTTTCTGGGCCTAACATGAAATGGATCAATGGGTGTTCTAACTTTATGTTTATATGTTACATGGCTTGCCTCAAGCTCAGAATATCATTATCATTTGGACCCGAGCCCTTAGACTAATGGTATTTTATATATGGTAAATTTTCGGGGATTCCAAATTTTTATAACATGAACATAAGTATTTAATTTAAAATTGGTATCTAGAGTGTTTGAGTTGACAAATAACACTGTAAACATATTTTATTATAGGTACATTATCTTTTAAGGAAAATTACTAATGAACTTATTTAGAAAAAAATAATATTTTGTATCTAGCTGTAATAGTTGAGGCACTGTAGTTATACATGCCTACAATGCCAATGTGGCTAAATTTTGGATCTTAGATGATTTTAATATTGATAATAAACCTATATAAACGTAACAGATATACAAAAACTAGTAATCAAATAAAGTTTTAAAAATAATAACAAAGGCTACTATCCACACAAATCATTTTATAGTTCTTTTTCTTATTTAAATAAAATCAAGCAACCGAATTAAATGAAATTCAAGATGGAGGTTCAACTTAGATAAAATTGATTGCTGTAAGTAAGATTTTTGTTGGTTGAAACACAAATAAATTTTAAAGTATCTATAATCATTGTTCAACAAAAATAAGCACTATAAAATGCGTAAAACTCTAGTTAGTTGATAAATAATATACGTTGTGTATAAATTAATAATCCCATTTCCGACACTTTATGTGAAGTGAAAACTTATTAGCCGATTTTGACAAACAAACACTTATTTTAAAGGTTAGGGATCTAGGATGTTGGCATAAATAGTAACCTAAAACTAAAACACAATTTTTATAAATACTTCGTCATATTTTCCTTTCCTTGGCAGTGTCATCTGTACAATCATTCTTTGTTTACATCACCATCGAAACCATGATTGGTGTTTAGTTGTAAAATCGGTAAATAAATTATTTATTTTTAGTTTAAAAAATAACCATTTGATTTTTATGTGGTTGGTTAGGTGTAACAAATAAATGTAGAGATGAGAAAGGGTTCGTTTTAAAACACTTACATTAATTTAAAGGGAGGAAATCTACATTTAAATTCAAATTAAACACCTAGGGCTAGAATTCTTTATAAAGTCAATAGACTTTGATGAGTAACTTTTTAATTAGAAAGAGAAATGAGGACTTATTATGTAGGCTAGCAATTTTTTAAATAGATTAATTTTAGAATATATTTTAGTGAAACAATCTGAAGCTGCCATGTTCCATTAGTTTCAACTATAAGTTAATCAATCAGAATAATCATAGAGATCAATCTTAAAATTCCAAAAAAATCTATACTAGATAAGAAAAGTTATATTTTAAGTTTATATATTTTATATGATTTTACTAACGCTTAATAATATAACTATAATTATTATATTTTATATAAAAAGCAATGATATGATTTTATTACATTAAAAAGGACTATGTCATGTTCTAAAAATGTTCAAGGGCCTTACTGATGTTAAATGACTGATGTACTTTTATTTCTAGTGTTTGGCACATACTAATCAAAGATTTACAAATTGGCAATAACAAAACCATATAAAAATCAGTCATCAGTTTGTAAAAACCCGAATTACGAAAAATAATTTTCAATGTCCTTTAGTAAATACGAAGGTTAATGTATACTGTGTTTGGATTGGTTCACTCCATTTCTTTCAAGGAAAATGTCAAATCTTTATAATTATATAATATTTCAAAGAATTTATTTTCTCTTTCAGTGTTTTAAATCGTGGTTTGTTCATTCTTTCTACTTTAAATAATGGCATTGTTTAGCATTCCAAGTTTTTCTAAATATGTTTGATTTAGTATGTATATTTAGATAGAGTCAAATTACAATTCTACGACCCCGGGACTAACATACCTCTCGAAGTAACGATCCTTTTGAGGAACCGTGAAAAATGTGGAAAAAATGGTCGAAAGTTTTAAGGAAATCGGCCGTGAAATGTGTTTGTTGCACTTATTTAGGTCGCTGAACTGCAATTATTTTTTTGAGCGCTTTATTAATTGTTACTGGGGTGGTATAAATATTAATTCCTTTTTATATTCGTAATTTATTTGTTTAATTGACTAAAAAATTGTACTAATCAATTTAATTACCAAAGTACGTTCCTTGCATTATAAATATACAAAATATTTTAAAAGTTAATACTCTTTTATAACCGACTTAATATTAATATTTTTTGTATCTATATAGTAGATTGATGCTTATCTGACGACCAAAAAAATACCTTTTTAATTTTTGAGTAGGCATCATGCCAATGTGTTATTATTCATGAAAAAATATTGTAATTTTTTATGTAATATTTAGATATGGTTTAGGGGTAGCTACTATGCCTTGAAATTTGAAAATTTTTTTAAATAAGAGCACCAATTATTTTAAATATTTATTTCTTGCATATAATTAAAATATAATTTTTTGATTATTTATACATATATGTATGTTTAACAAACATATATGAATAAAACAACATGCCTGAACATTGTTTAAAATAAACATTAATACTAGGATAACAAAATGCATCATCTCATTTTAGGGCAATTATGTCTGGATTGTTTCACCATTAGCAACTACCGTTTTTATTCTTCAAATGAATTATATAATTTGATCTATTCCTCCATCAATGCTACTTCACATTTTGTAATATCTTTAACAACCATAATTGATTTAACTATTTCTCTACTTGTCTTCTTCCCTAATTTATACATTCTTCCCTATAAACTATGATGGAATACCTGTTACCCGGAAAATCTTAGAGTGATTCAAATTATATACATTATATATTTTCTTATCAATAATTTCAGGATCAATATATATATGTATCAGTGGAAACTCCATTCCTTCATTGTTCAAGGCCTCCAACATTCTCTGTTTCATCAGAGTTGAAACTTTTTTAAAAAAATGGAATGCAACAAGCTCGTCTGACAGGCGACCAATAAACTGTATGGAAACTATGAACTTGATTAATTATTGTCTTCTTATTTTTTCAGGAACTGCAGAGCTTTATTTTTTAGGTGCAATAAACTCCGAGGTTGCTTGGAACCAGAGTTGAATGAAAAAATTTACTGTAAAAATGCAAATGTCACAAATTCTCTTCTCGGTTCTCTTCGTAAGCTTGATATGATCTCCGAATAAATACACCTTAAATAAATAAATTGCTTTTGCATTCTTCATAGCATGAAGAAGTCCAGCAGGTGCTCTGAAATATATCCCCTTTCAGGGACACCTCCTAGGTATATAATAGAAATGTAGTAATTACTTGAAGTCATCTCAAGGTTGGAACTTTTCAAGTTGCTTCTGGGAAAAAGAGTTCATGTCAATGGTAATATATTTGACTTCACTTAGGGTAGAAGCATCAGAAGCGACAGTTATAAACTCAGTATATTTAATAGTGTTTCAGGCCTTTTTAAATATTTCGAACAATAATATCTCAGGACCAATTGAACTCTCAAGCACATAAACAATTATTGCGCCTAGCATGATCTCCATGATATGAGGACGACAGGCCAACCATATCATTTAATTTTCCATCATTTGTTCCAAAAGAATACATGCCTAGTTCCTTGGTCCATTATTGACTGCTGTAGTGTCGAAACTCATATATTTTAATTTTTAAAAACTTCTGAAGGTCTGACTTATCTTTTGCAGAAACAAGTTTTCGAACAGCGAAAATTTGCTCAACTCGTACCTGATACCACAGTTGGAAAGCAATGCACGACTTCATGTCCGGTTGTATCTTATAACTTTTGCCATCCCAGTGAATAGTGACTTCTGGAGTAAATACAATCCTCAAGGACTTCACAATTTTCTGTCAATACATTACACATTAACGATAGATAAACGAATTGATAACATTGTATTTTGAAGTCGTAAGTACGAAATCTGCTTTCTATCACCTAATTTTGGATCATAAATATAACAGCAAAATCATCATCAAGAAGCTACCAAACTTTTTAAAGGTGATTCAGAAGTTGAGGAACCTTGCTCAGCAGACGCACATTTATTAGATAAATCTATCTCCTCCTCACTCGAAGAAGAAGACAATGAAATTAAGAGTTCGCTAATTGATTGATTTAATAATCTCCTTCTCTTACTTGTGCCTGCATCCTCTTTACATAATATTTTATCTTTTCAACTTCAAATTCCTTTATGTTGAATACTATTTTAACTATGCTACAAATCTTGCCCAGATGTTCTTATACTCGTTGAGCAAGAAAAAACTCTTTGTCTTCCTGAATAATAAAATTTCTTAGAACATCAACATGGGCAATATCAAAACGATCGTCCAGTTTCTTCTGACATTCTTCTTCTTGTACTAACACTTCTGAACGTTTAACTTCACTGTATAAGTTTATACCTCTACTTGCATGTAACTTAATGTTGTAAAAAAACACAAAATAAAACTTGTACACAAGTCATTTGGTCACTTAAAGATAGCATCATAGACTTGTTTACATACAAATAGAAACTCAAACCTTCTAACGCAAACATTATATAGCTTAAGTGGGATGTTATCAGAGCACGGCATGTAGCATTGGAGCTACAATCTAAGATTTACTGGTGGCCAACCAATGCTGTATGGAAAGGGAAGGGTTGGAGGGAATAATAGGGCTTAAGGATGTGAGGGCGGGACGCGTGTTAATTCTTGGTAGAGGAAATTGTGGTGTAAAAGTAATAAACATTTCGTGGATCAGGCTCTCACAATATAAGTTAGATGGATCACATCAAGTTAAAATGACCAATTTCTACAAAAATTTATGTGAGGTAGCAGCTTCTAAAATTCATTTAAATCTAATAAAATGTTTACTATACCCATTTTTCAAATAGGAGAAAAAATAGAATGGTGCCCCAATAATATTTACAAGCTAGATTTGAAGTAGCACCCAACTATATAGGGTTGAACTAATGACAAATATTGTAAATTATATAGTTCTGAGATCTTCTCTGTCATTCCTGGGGACAATTCTGACTCACCTGGAATATTATGTAACTTAAAAAGACACTTTGAAGAATTGAAAAATGATTTTACATGTATAACTAATTTCCTTCTATTATAGGACTTACTGAGACTTGCTTTCACAACGTCGACTCTGAGATTTATTATTTAAATAAGTTCAAAATTCTTTGTCTAAACAATAATAATATTAATATTCTAGGTCGGCTATGTTTGTACGGTACGTAAAATAAAGTATTTCACAAAAACAATATATGATATAAATATACTGTCTGAATGTCCTCTACATTCATAATTTCTCTTACATTCAATGCCTATGTTTCTGCTACATATTTGACGATGAATACAAAGTATAGACAAAATTGCCTTTACCTTCAAGGGCATTTTTTTCCTTTTTAGTTATCTTACACACGTATTGAGAAACTATCCCTAATGTCCTCTTCTCATTATAATCTCTAGTTCCACCTTTCGCCTAAATCATGCTTCAAAGTATTTTACATTCTGCACTTTTCTTAACTTTATTCCATCCAACTCTATATATTTACTAAGACTTATCCTCTTTCGTGTTATTATCCTCACTTCACACTTTGCCGTTATAAATTCCAATTCACAATTTTTAACTTCCTTATACCATGATTGTAATTGCGCCTATATTTCCTCATCCTTCTCCCTTCCCATACCATCAAGTTATCAGCAAACACAATGGCTTTCAAATTTCCTCTACGATATTTCCTGCCACATTGTTCATGATTATTTCCGTTACCATTTTAAATAATAATGGTGAAAGGGCACTCCCCTGTTCACTCAATTTTTTATTTGGGACCAATTAATCCCCCCATACTACATCTTCAGACAACACCTATCATCCTCTTACTTGCTTTTGAATCTCATTACAACACCTCTTTCAACTTCAGTCTCCACCATATCTTTCCAAACTTTATATCTATCCACGCTACCATATGCCTTATTTACATCCATAAATATCTTTGCCAAGTCATTCGAATATTCATACCTTTTTTCTATCAGCTGTCGTCTGGCAAAGAATAAATCTATTGCACAATTGTAGAAATCAATTTCCTGAATCCATTGCTGTTCCTCTCACCACCTTCATTTCATTTCTTATATTTCCTGATACTTCTAAGAATCTTATCCTACGATGCCCAAAGAAGATACACTATAACTGATAGTATTAATTCAAGAACTTACAAAAACGGTTAACTCATACCAGGAAAGATTTCAACAGTTAGAAAACTGACTTGATCAACTAACATACCGGCAACCCAATGAAAGACAACCCGCAGCATCAGCACCCCCATCTAGGCAGACGGGCATTACCCAAGCCGGCAGCACTACTCACAACCAGGGAGACCTGGACATCTCTACTGCCACTCGAAACTCCGTTTATGGAAGTAGATGATCGAACTGCACTGCGAGTGGCCCTTGTGCCTCCAGTAACAGTCCAGGTACCTGATACATAACAACACGTTCCTGATCGTCCACATGTTGAGGTTTCCACATTTATATTTGTAATGAATGATATATATATGCTATGTATTGTAACTTGTTTAAATAAATCTACTGGCCTCTCTTCTCACTCTGACTACATCAGGGCCCCCACTTGATTCCATTCGCGTGCCCATTCTAGCGGAGTATAAATGTGGGGAACCAGTGGAGGTCAGGATCATTCAGTTGAGTGAAGAGTGGCACAAGAGCATTAACCCCTATAATTTTAAACCTATTTCAGTCAACTTTCCTGAAAATAGGTATTATAACTCTCTTTTTTCAGTATTACGGTATTACGGTATAGTTATTGTACACCTACTTCTATTGCAAGTCATGTCATTTTAACCTTAAGTTTGTCACCACCCGGTGCTTTTCCTTTTTTCGTGCTTTTTAATGCGTCCTTCTACTCTATCCATGTGGAACCACTTTACTCATCGTTTGCTCTTTCTTCCTTCTCCTCTGTTTCACTTTCATCCTTTTCTGGTTTGAACATCTTCTCCAAATATCTCCTCCATTGTTCCTTTACTTCCTCTTCTGTCTCCTACATTCATCTTTTCTCATCCAACATTCTAACTTCTTGTCTTTTCTCTCTCCTCCTCTTTCTTACTTAGCTATATAAGATGAGAAACATAAACATATGTGTTCTATATTTTCTTAACATTAGGCATATTGGGGAACTTCATTAATACAATCTAGAATTGACGAGAAATTATTCAACTTTACAAAAAAGTTAGATTAAAAAAGGATTTAATATTATCTTGCTTGATCAAAAACAAAATACTTATTCTTATTTACTTTTATAAAATTGAATTTTAAATTAAGTTTTTTAACATAAGAAAAATAATTGATGTAATAACTACAATAATCTGCATGATTTTTGTTGTTTGAAAATTAAGCTATCTTCTAAACACTAACTTTTGTGTTGATTCCAAATTTTTAATCTAATTTTCTCTATCACGCGCAGGTTTTTTAAAAAAGTAAAATTAACAGATGAAACATTTTACCTTATATTTTGAATTTATTTATTTTATCTTGCAAGAAATACAAGAGTTGGCAACTTTGTTCATCTATCAGAATCTTATTTTATTTTTTATTGTGTTATTATTTTAAAAACGTCTGTTAATTTTTTCATTTGGAGGTTATGTTATTTAAGAGTGTTTATTGATGTATTTAAATTTTATGCATTTTTTTTAATTGTGATTAAAATGCGTTCTAGTGTCTAAATAATTTGATCATATTCTCTTGTATTTGTTGGGACTAGGTAATTGTTAATAAGAGACAAGTTAACACAAGTTTTGTGAATAATGTGTATTATGATTACTTCAGTACAAAGATAAAAACAAAGCACCTCACAAAGTATACCATACATGTGTTGAAGAATTAAAAACGTGCAACACATCCCAATTAACTCTGTGAAACAGTCGGGTTGAAATGGTAAATTTACACGAAAGCCTTTGGATGTGGATCATATCTGCTTAAACGTTAATTGAGAAAAAGGGTTGTTAGAAGTTCTTAAACAGAACATTGTTGAAATATAAAATGATATTAGGATAAAAATTGTTAGAAAAGGACGTTTTTGGCCATTTTTGAATATCTTTACATCCAAGGATTGTTGACAAATCTTTATTCCTTTCTAATAGTGACAGACTGTAGTTATTAACTAGAAACTTTGTCTTTTTGTTCCCAGTCTAAACCACCGAAAATTTCGAGTAATCATCAAATAGGAATACACTGCACACTTTTCTGGTATACCTTGGTTTATTATTTACACTTTATCTTCCTGCGAACATGGATCTGAATTTGATTTGCTGTGATACACATTCTTAAGACTGTGGAAAGTTAATTCACTACATCCCAAGCCTCTCAAAGCATAATTGATTCTAGGTAATACAATTATTACAACATCTTAAAATAGACAACTACATTTTTAACCTTGTACTCCTCTAAATGATAAACAAATTGTCTGAATTACTATCTCATGAACATCGATTAATTTATATTTACTGAGATATGTAAAATTAAACTGTAAATAAAAATGGACACAATAACAAAATTATGTCCTCTACATATTTTAGCAATTTTTATATTTATATTTATT
Organism: Timema podura; assembly: GCA_033556935.1. Taxonomy (NCBI): domain Eukaryota; kingdom Metazoa; phylum Arthropoda; class Insecta; order Phasmatodea; family Timematidae; genus Timema; species Timema podura. The sequence continues at coordinate 14,283,255 of JAVRXN010000009.1, forward strand.
ATAGCACAATACAGATAACATTTATAAATATTAATGTTTCAATTGATTTGATTACTTTATTTGATATTTTGTCAAAATATGCATATACAACATAAATTATTTAAATTATATAATATTTTTTTTAATTCAAAATAATATATGAATTAATAAAACATAATCTCAATAAAATAATAACATTTATAATTTTATTTTTTCAAATATTATATTTGATATTATGATAAGTTTATCAACCAAAAAAATTACATTTTCAAAACTTGATTTAGTTTATCATAAATATTTACTTTATAGAGTAGGTTGGATATAACACATAACTATTCTATTCAATATGAAACACTTCCAAAATTTCGTTTCTTATACCAAATTATAGTGTCAAACAAAATCTCACATATCAGTGAAATGGAACTCAGAGATAGATTAGCGATAAGGATGTAAAATGAGGTCTGTACATGACCTAAACCCAAAGGTTTCAAATCAATTTGCTTATCTCTATTAAGAGATGCTAGCTTTATTTCATATTCATCATCGTTATACCACTTCTGGGGTAAACCGGATTCCACCACTCTTCTGATTACAACATCGATTCTGTCTTGAAATGGAGAAACCTGGGGAAAGTGAATAACAAGATGTGTCAAATAATAACACTCCTCCATAACGTGGATTAGGGGGTAGCCATCTTTATAGTAGTCGTTTAGGTTTGAGTACAAGCTAACTCGAAATGAATCATCAACATAAGCCATTGTTCTGTTAAAGGCAACCGTGTCGAGGGTAGATTTTATATTTTTCGAAAAACTAGCTCTTTTTAATATTGTTTCTAAAATTATATCATTAGGATCCATGCTTTCTAATATATCTTGGAGATTCTCCAAAGCCATCTCGGTGGATTACGGATATGGGTAGGTATGTCTCAACCAATTCACTCACTGAATTTATATCATTATAATAGTGTGGTTTGGTCAAGAAGCTTGTCATACTTCCTTGGTATGCCCCCATCAATACCACACACAACAACAAATAGGAACCAACAAAGCATTTTTGTGAAAAAGAAACTGATGGTAAATTTGTTCCACCACTCACAAATATTCGAACAGTTTCTATTAATATTTTTGTTTCTAAAGTCACGTTTTATCTAAATATTTTCCACGACAATGTAATCAAGGGCAGAGCACCTAAAACTAGTGACCAAGTATTAATAGAGAAAGGTAGTATGATATTCAAGTACTGAGGAATACGTTGTGCTTTTGGTACTATGAATTTTACACAATGTAGATCAATAGATGTTGAGGATGTGTATATATTTTTTAAAGTTTTAATAAAAACATTTCCATAAATATCAAGCACTGTTTTATTACTATCAGAGGTTTTGTCTCCAAAAGTACCTTTAGAGTTTTCTTGGCTTGTTGTATTTTTAATCTTAAGAGTTGCGTTAAGAAACAATTTTATAATTTGGAAACATTCATATTCAGTCTTAAAAACATTTGATTTCAAACCATATTGTTTGATGGATCCAGTCGTTTTTATTTCATATCCATTTGTATCTCTGAGTTTGTTTGAAAAAATGTTATTATTTGCACTTTTCTTCAATATTTCTGATAAATTAGAAAAGGATCCCTGGTTTTTAAATTGATTGTAAAACAAGGTTTTTGTTGTTTGTTCAGGAAGGTTAGTTTCAATTTCGTAATTTGTTAAAGAAATTACAGGAAACCAAATTAAAACTACATTCAATATACGAAACTCATTCCATGTCCTTTGACATGTATTTTTAAATATTGTTATATCTTTCTCATCTTGTGAAGTAACAATTATTTTATAAGGTATTCTAGGATTACCCAAGAAAGTTCCTCTAAATTGAGCTAAAGTCGTCCAAATTGTCAGATCAATATTAACAACAAACCAAAATATCACTCTTGGTTCTACCATAATACCATCAAGGGACAGATCATTTAGTTCTAAAGTACGGTTATCATACATGTATAAAGTTAAGGTAGGAAAATATTCCATGAAGTACCTTTTTTTTAACAATTCATTAGAAACATGAAGACAGTTTTCTTGTATTACCACGACGGACAGGGGGCGAGGCCCACTTCTCCGAATAACGTCAATGATGGAGTGAATTGTTTCTGTTGTGCCTTGCTAATGTGACATTAGCTCGCACAATGTCACTGTGACATTCCTTTTGTTGTCACACACATTTTTTTCTTGTTTCTTTTTACTCCTGATTCTCTTCACTTATCTTTTCATGCCCCTCGTTTACGCATGCGCGACTCCTTCCCCTTCTGTGCTGGCGCTCTGACCCCCCTCTTTTTCTCTCTTGTACTTTCTCCCCTCCATTCAAATGGCCGCGCATGCGCTCTCTGTCTTTTTATCCAACGCCCAACTCTGCTGACCTTTTTTCTGGCCTTGTAATGAACTCTCGTTTTGGAGGTCCCAAGGGACGGATCAGCTGAACATCTAGTTGGACACTACGCCTGGGAACTAGGGGGGACTTGTGATAGTCTCTCTATGTATATCACTATGTCTAGTGAAGGATCACAAGACTAAATGCAGTCTCGCGAGTTCTAGTGGACAACCTACACGTTCACTATGGCTCTTCAAGGACTGGGAGCTCGGCAGTTTTCCAGCTAGCCCCCGCCACATTCAAGCTATCTACATATTTTCAACCTCTGCCCGAGTCGGGCGAATACTCCGGTATTTCTCGCTAGCTCGGCGACTTCTTCGCGTCTGGTATTTGGGTACCGGCTCGTTTCCTGTGGGTGCTGGTTCCTGCCCAGCGCTAGGCCAGCTCATCGCACCTGGCTCACCAGGTCTCGCTGTGCGCGGGCCCATTTCACCGTCTCGGGAAATCTGAGGCTGGTTCTTAGTAACTGGCGGGTCATCTGAAGCGCCGTTACCAGGGACGCTCCAGGCCTGATTCATCGCTAATGGCTCACCTTGTGGCTCACCGCTCGTGGGCGCTCCAGGCTGGGTTCGTGTGAAGTCCAGCCAACGCCAGAACCTGAGGACTTAGCCGCGTTCTCGGCCCCCCTATACACTTTGATGCCACTTCGGGGGTATTATTTACCTCGTCTATTTAAGGTATGGTCCGAGACTAGTCCCTAGGGGGATCTTCCTTGGAAGGTTCAACGTGGTCGTTGATGCACGTGTCGTGTACAGTGAGTACAACGTGTGGACACGCTCTCTTGTAGCCGTTCGTTTAAACGTTTGTTTATTACATGTGCATAGACTCATATGGTGTCTAAAGTGTCGTGTTGCGCCGGTGGGTTATACAACCTAGCGTTGCCTCCACTTCTCTCACTAGATCTGCTGGCCCGCTCGGGGTCATTACATACATAACTTATGAATGGTTGTTTTGGCCACGAAACAGGGTGTTCCTCAGCGGGAAAATTGTTGTCCATATACTATTATCTCTAACTTAGTCTCCTAGTATTATTGTATGTATGGTAATTTTGAAACTAAATTGTATTGGCTGCCCGTAAGGCTATACCGGCACCACAGTAAGCATTGTGGTTAGGGACTATTTTACTGGAACCCGGATATGAGCTAGATAAGTGTTGTACCGAGTTATGTGGTCGCTTGGGGTTTTGCTTAGAGCACCCCGGGTATTGTGAATACTGTCCCCTTTCGGGGAAAGGTGGCAGATAGTAGTAAGTTTACAGTGGGTCTTAACTCCCAAGTGGAAATCAACTGTCGGCTACATACGCTGAAGGGTATTTCATATGTTATAGCTTCATCAAGCCGTTTGTATCCTCTATTAGCGGCAGCCGTCCATTGGGGCGACTGTTGTGGGCGTAACGACCCTGGGCGGCATAACTGGCTAGCTCACCAGACCGTCCATGAGTCCTGTGACTTGGGATTAACTGAACACTCGCCAGCCTATTCAAATGTTTTTTTTGTGGCCAGTGAGCCAAGATCTTATAATTACTAATTCTTCTTATTATATATGTCAGGTTGGTCAGTGAACCAATATCGTATAATTACTAATTTTTCATATTATATATGTCATGTTGGTCAATGAACCAAGATCTTATAATAACCAATTATCTTATTGTATATGTTATGTTTACTAAGTCTAATAATAAAATCTTATGACCCTGTTCATTCTATGTTTGTTAAATTGTACCTATCCCTTTAACTCTGTAGGGGAGGGTACAAATCTGCGCCACTCATAATTTTATAAGATTTTGGTTCTCTATTTGGTTCTCTCTTCATTTACAACCTTATTAAATTGTTCTGATTTATTTGTTACATGCACGAGCCATCGCCATCATGACAGACAGAGATCCTGTTGGGAGCCCCATTCAACAACCTATAGGCGAACGCGCGGACAGAATTTGTCTTCTATCAAAGGCCGAACTCCTCCATGCTGTTAGACAACATGACTTTGTTGTCTCGGACGACACCTCGGTAAGTGACCTTCGTGCGTCCCTAAAACTTTTATGGACACAACCAGTGCTCGGGCACCAGATGGCGACATTGCAACCAGCTAGTAACAATATAATAAACAATAATCAGCATTTAATCCAAAACCCTCTTAATGATGTTCATAGTCAAAAAGGACCACATTCTAATTTAATGCTGGATTCCATCCATCTAAATCAAAGCTCAATCCCTAACAATCCTATAAATCAAATGCCAGTTAGTTCTATCTCAGACAAAACTAAATCTAAGGTTCTGTCCTCCTTTTTAGATAAAATCCCCTCTTGTGACGGCCATAATTACATTTCATTATTTAATTTCTTACTAGAAATTACTAAAGTATGTAGTCTAAACTTAGGAAATGAAATGGAGTTTTTATCTCTTTGTCTAAGTAAAACAAATGGATATTTGTCTCAGCTGTTTGCTGAATGTTTAAATTTAGGCCTTAATTGGCGAAGCTCTAGAAATAAAATTCTGTCTGTACTTGTACCAGATAGGGCTAGAAACAACCTAAAAGTACAATTCGTGAATAGATTTCAAAATCCGAATGAGTCTTTGCGCAATTTCATTGTTTCCGTCTCCGAGGCCGCAGCCATACTCGAACTCAACCTTGAAGAAAGTCAAATTGTTAACATCATCTTAGAAAATGTGTCCCCACTGACACGTCGTCATTTTGTGTTTTCTTCTCAACCCTGCTCTATCTTAGAGTTACACACTCTTGCTTCTTCAATTGAAAGTAGTATGCTGGCGGAACAGGAATATTTGAGCTTACACCCCCCCACCCCTGTAGTAGAGTTGGTTCAAGGTGTTGCTCCACCTAGACAAATGAGGTCGTCTACTACCTTTTCTAAACCCTTTAATTCCAATCCTTACAAACCGTTTATAAATACTAAGCCAAACCAAAACGCACACGTCACCCCTAAAGATATGTCCAAAATTAAATGTTATAATTGTGGAGTGGTTGGACACTATAAAAGTCAATGTAGGACAAAAAACTAACTATGCGCCGCCAGAGATTTGACTCTGCGCGGCGAAATTCTAATTCTCTTGCCTTTCGAGAACCTATAATTGCTGTAATTGTTCATACTTTCCCCTGCAGCGCCCTATTTGACACTGGTGCTAGTTCTTCATTTATTAATGAAACTGTTCTTAATCAAATTCCTTCTTCTCACAGCCATAATTTAAAAGAAATAAGTCCTAAACACTTTGCGATTGCTAATGGGAAATCACTTTATGTTAATAAAAGCATCAATCTATCTATTAAGATTAATAGATTTTCATGGAAACAATCCTTTCTTGTTGTTCCTAATTTACCCTATGAAGTAATTCTTGGTGTTGATTTTATGACTAAAGCTCAAGTCAAATTGGACTTAGGAGCTGGGCACCTGACCTTTAAGTTTAACCCTGCTGTTAAAACCTTTTTCAAAAAAGTCGATGACATTCATAGTCTATATAATGCTGGTAATTCTGTAGAAATTAATCAGGTTCTAGAGGAATTTTCTGATGTTATTACCCCTAATTGGGGAAAATGCGACATCCTGCCGTATGATATTTCCCTTTCTAATGACAAACCTGTTAGATCCCATCCCTACTCTTGCGCTCCCCCTAAACTTGAGATATTTAGGGAATTGATACGCGATTTGTTAAGCAAAGATGTTATTCGTCAGTCCAAATCTTCATTTGTCAGCCCCGCATTTATCATTCCTCGTAAAGGAGGCGGTCATAGGCTTATTGTGGATTACAGAAAAGTCAATAAACAAATCATTTTTGACCCGTACCCTATGCCCACTATAGAAAGCGCCTTTCAACATCTTGGAGGGGCAAAGATCTACAGTCTTATAGATCTCAATGCCAGTTTCCTTCAATGCTCACTCTCTGAAAGTTCTAAACAGTATACGGCTTTTGTAACACCTTGGGGGTGCTACGAATTTAATAGGGTTCCATTAGGCATTAGCTGCGGAGGTGCCGCTCTTAGCCGTATCTTAGATCACATCCTTTCAGATTTCAAATTCAAATTTGTTTTCAATTATTTAGATGATATATGCATCTATAGTAATTCTCTTTCCGAACATGCCAAACACATTCGTCTCGTACTTCAAAGGCTGCGAGAAGCCGGACTGACTGTTAACCTGGACAAAGTTACTTGGGCCACCGACTCAATTAAATACCTTGGTTACATAATTTCCAGAGGAAATATCCTTGTTGATTCTGAAAGAGTTAAACCTATCATTGAGTATCCTACACCTAAAAATCTTAAACAAGTTCAACGTTTCATTGGCATGTGTGCTTACTATGCTAGATTCATTCCCCAATTTTCTCAAATAGCTGCCCCCTTAAACCACCTTAAGAAGAAAGGGATCCCGTTTAAGTGGGACACTGATCAGATGAAAGCCTTTTCTACTTTGAAACAGTGTCTTATATCACCCAAAGTTCTTAAGATGCCTGATTTTTCTTTGCCATTCGAGCTGCAGGTAGATGCGTCATCTTTTGCTCTTGGAGCAGTTCTTTCTCAACGTCATCCTGAAGGACTATTCCCTATAGCCTTTGCTAGCAAAACCCTTTCCGAAGCTCAAAGAAAATATAGTCCTTATGAAAAGGAAGGGCTTGCATGCGTCTTTGGAATTGACAAGTTCTCGGATTATCTTGAACAACGCGAATTTGTCCTCTATACGGACAACAGAGCTCTCTCGTGGATACTGAACCATCCCAAACAACTTGGGAAAATAGGTAGATGGGTTTTAAAACTATCCCAGTATAAATTCCGTACTGAACATATCTCTGGAAAACATAACCTGGTCGCGGATACCCTATCTCGAATAAACGAAGGTCTACTTCCAATTGCCTCAGGTGAAACTCCCAACTGTTTGGGCGTTATTCATACTATACCGGAGTCCTTTACCTCCCTTAGGCAACATCAGAAGGATGATCCGTATTGTAAGGATATTGTTGATCGCATCAAAGACGGCGAAAAAGTCGATAATTTTGTCATGTTTCAAGGATTGCTCTGCTGGGTCGGCAATCGTAATAGGAATAGGAAGGTATATGTCCCGTCCAAGCTAAGAAATATGATTCTAAAATACTTTCACGATTCCGCTGTAGGAGGACATCTAGGTATCTTCAAAACACATAAGAAGGTTAGTCAGGAGTTCTACTGGCCTAAACTATACCAAGACGTGAGGAAGTGGGTTAGAGAGTGTCTTGACTGTCTCAGTGCTAAACCCCCCCAAAATACACGCTTTGGGCTGCATTCTGCAGATGTAGCTACGAAACCGTGGGAAACTGTTTTTGTTGATTTTGTGGGTCCTCTTACCCGTTCGTCTAGTGGTAACACTTGTATCTTAAACCTTGTGGATGGTTTCTCCAAATTTGTTGTTATAATACCCTTAAGAAATATGAAAGCCTCCACAACTGTTTTCGCTCTATCCAAAAGAGTTTGGTCAATTTTTGGAGCCCCCAGGAAGATTGTCACTGATAATGGGCCTTGCTTCCGCTCTAAAATGTTTAAAGATATGTGTTTTACTTGGGGCATCAAACATGTCACTACCTCCCCCTACCACCCTTCCCCTAATCTTGTGGAAAGGTTTCATAGGAATCTCAACATTGCCTTAACTATTCTGCATGGCCATGATCAGGTATCCTGGGATAAAGAACTTGATTTCTTATCCATCGCCTTTAATTCTGCTATTCACGAGTCGACCGGTGCTACTCCTTCTTCCTTGTTACTTTGCAGAGAGCTTAATCACCCCTTGTTGGCCATCTGGGACGTCGACCCACTGGTTGGAGATCCTAGCATCTCTTCTTATGCTGAAGGGTGTAAGCTTGCCCTTCAGAATCTGAAGAGATCAAAGAATAAGGTTGCCGAAGCTTACAACCGGGGTCGTGCCCCTGTTCATGTTCAAATTAATGATAAGGTCATGTGCCGTAATTTCCCTTTAAGCTCGGCACCTAACAGAGTCTCTGCCAAGCTGTCACCTAAATGGAGTGGCCCTTGGCTCGTGCTACGGTTTCTAACACCGGTTTCTGTTATGCTGCAACACACCGATGATGCTGACGTGACTCGTAGAGCGCACGTCAGCCATCTCAAGAAAATCTAACCCTTACATAAGGTTGTATACTTCTTTTTATATATATTCCTCTTTGTGTACACCAAATATCACCCCTTTAACTTATTAAAGATTATAAATTAATGCTCTTCTTGGTTAAACCCCTACGAGTAGGTTAAACCTAACCATTATAAGAATGCTATCTGTAATAATAAATAATTTTGAATGATAGCTACCTGAAACACCTTCTAAAATATTTTGAATAGGAGTCTAAGTAACTTATAACACTATGTTCTATACCCTTACATTGTTAAATTTATGTAGCTATTAGTAGTAAGTTGTATGCCTGTTATGAATCAACTACGTAGTTGATCGAATACTAAGTTAAACTTCAGGCCCTTTTAAAATTTTAAGTTGTATTAAGTATAGTAAGATAAATATTCTACCAAATGGTTACTGGGTTTTGAGTATTTACCTAGAGAGAAATTTTGATAGTTATAAAATTGTGTGTCAAGTTTATAATATTGTACCAAAAGACATATTAGCTACATAGTAAATAATTATATATTTTTTTTTGGTACCAATAATATGTTGATTTATTTATAAGTTGCTAACCATGTTATATGCCCCACTTCATATAAAAAAAAAGGTAAATTTTTACTCATATGTCACATAAGTCACTTGAAATGGAATTAAATTAGCTTTATTGCACTAGTCTGTTCCTTCATGTCAAATGGATGACAATTGTCCCGATAACTCCCCCTTTTTTTTTCTCTCAAGGGTGGGAGATTTGTGCCGTGCTAATGTGACATTAGCTCGCACAATGTCACTGTGACATTCCTTTTGTTGTCACACACATTTTTTTCTTGTTTCTTTTTACTCCTGATTCTCTTCACTTATCTTTTCATGCCCCTCGTTTACGCATGCGCGACTCCTTCCCCTTCTGTGCTGGCGCTCTGACCCCCCCTCTTTTTCTCTCTTGTACTTTCTCCCCTCCATTCAAATGGCCGCGCATGCGCTCTCTGTCTTTTTATCCAACGCCCAACTCTGCTGACCTTTTTTCTGGCCTTGTAATGAACTCTCGTTTTGGAGGTCCCAAGGGACGGATCAGCTGAACATCTAGTTGGACACTACGCCTGGGAACTAGGGGGGACTTGTGATAGTCTCTCTATGTATATCACTATGTCTAGTGAAGGATCACAAGACTAAATGCAGTCTCGCGAGTTCTAGTGGACAACCTACACGTTCACTATGGCTCTTCAAGGACTGGGAGCTCGGCAGTTTTCCAGCTAGCCCCCGCCACATTCAAGCTATCTACATATTTTCAACCTCTGCCCGAGTCGGGCGAATACTCCGGTATTTCTCGCTAGCTCGGCGACTTCTTCGCGTCTGGTATTTGGGTACCGGCTCGTTTCCTGTGGGTGCTGGTTCCTGCCCAGCGCTAGGCCAGCTCATCGCACCTGGCTCACCAGGTCTCGCTGTGCGCGGGCCCATTTCACCGTCTCGGGAAATCTGAGGCTGGTTCTTAGTAACTGGCGGGTCATCTGAAGCGCCGTTACCAGGGACGCTCCAGGCCTGATTCATCGCTAATGGCTCACCTTGTGGCTCACCGCTCGTGGGCGCTCCAGGCTGGGTTCGTGTGAAGTCCAGCCAACGCCAGAACCTGAGGACTTAGCCGCGTTCTCGGCCCCCCTATACACTTTGATGCCACTTCGGGGGTATTATTTACCTCGTCTATTTAAGGTATGGTCCGAGACTAGTCCCTAGGGGGATCTTCCTTGGAAGGTTCAACGTGGTCGTTGATGCACGTGTCGTGTACAGTGAGTACAACGTGTGGACACGCTCTCTTGTAGCCGTTCGTTTAAACGTTTGTTTATTACATGTGCATAGACTCATATGGTGTCTAAAGTGTCGTGTTGCGCCGGTGGGTTATACAACCTAGCGTTGCCTCCACTTCTCTCACTAGATCTGCTGGCCCGCTCGGGGTCATTACATACATAACTTATGAATGGTTGTTTTGGCCACGAAACAGGGTGTTCCTCAGCGGGAAAATTGTTGTCCATATACTATTATCTCTAACTTAGTCTCCTAGTATTATTGTATGTATGGTAATTTTGAAACTAAATTGTATTGGCTGCCCGTAAGGCTATACCGGCACCACAGTAAGCATTGTGGTTAGGGACTATTTTACTGGAACCCGGATATGAGCTAGATAAGTGTTGTACCGAGTTATGTGGTCGCTTGGGGTTTTGCTTAGAGCACCCCGGGTATTGTGAATACTGTCCCCTTTCGGGGAAAGGTGGCAGATAGTAGTAAGTTTACAGTGGGTCTTAACTCCCAAGTGGAAATCAACTGTCGGCTACATACGCTGAAGGGTATTTCATATGTTATAGCTTCATCAAGCCGTTTGTATCCTCTATTAGCGGCAGCCGTCCATTGGGGCGACTGTTGTGGGCGTAATGACCCTGGGCGGCATAACTGGCTAGCTCACCAGACCGTCCATGAGTCCTGTGACTTGGGATTAACTGAACACTCGCCAGCCTATTCAAATGTTTTTTTTGTGGCCAGTGAGCCAAGATCTTATAATTACTAATTCTTCTTATTATATATGTCAGGTTGGTCAGTGAACCAATATCGTATAATTACTAATTTTTCATATTATATATGTCATGTTGGTCAATGAACCAAGATCTTATAATAACCAATTATCTTATTGTATATGTTATGTTTACAAAGTCTAATAATAAAATCTTATGACCCTGTTCATTCTATGTTTGTTAAATTGTACCTATCCCTTTAACTCTGTAGGGGAGGGTACACTGTGATGCTGTTATTAGGTTCTGTATGTCCGACTGAAATATTAAGTTTGGTTTCGATATCTCTTACAAAATACATCAAAAAAATAATAAATATATATTTCATACTTTAACTAACGATAATATCGTTCACTAAGATAAGATTATATAGTAATGGATTTACTTTGTTATCAATATTAGCAAGTATTTTTTTCACGTAGTAATTTCTAGAAATAAACGGAACTTAGCCTTAATATATATCTATATATACAATCACAATATAGACATAATAAATTCACACTATCTATTGTACGTTATTTAATTTTTTTCAATTTATCATCTTTTATCACATAAATTTAGTATAAAATTGCACTCAATCTTATTTTTGAGTGTCCCAGCAATTGTATACGTAGTATGAATACTAGGTCTACTCAACCCGAACATTCGTTGGATCTTCAACAGTTCCTTTGTCAACTGTCATAACTAAAGATTTGGACTGGAAAATAAGGAGTTTCTTCCCTCACTGAGCCAGAAGGTATTATTGCACACCTGTCTGCCAAACACCCTCATATTACTCTAATTTATCCTTGTTATAGCTAATTTCTATATTATGAACTACACGTTATAGAGGAATATAATCAGCCTACTTTGACTGGCGTGGCTTTGATTGCTGATAGTTAAAGGGGCGTTTACTAATTTTAAATAATCTAGATAAAATCCCACAAAGAAAATTAAGTTTATATAAAATGGGTAATCTATCAAATTATTTTAAAATAGTATATAATACATTTAATTTAATTAAATAGACGGGTTTATTCTTATTTTCTTGCAATATAAATCTAACAATTTCTGTAGAATCGTGATTAAAAATTTCAAATTATGGGGCCTTAAAGAATGTATAGGTCTACATTTAATAAACATGAAAATACTAAATCTTTCACAAAAAAGATTCACTTTATTTGTTATATTAAAATATCTCAAAATGAATTTCTAGTTAAATACTTGGTAACACGTAATACAGATGTCTACATTTATTTGTATTGTTTATACAGTTATAAAAATATAAATAATATTTTTGAGTAATTAATAAATCAGCTTTGTTTTGTTCGATCACCTTAATCGTTTTGTAGTTTATCTATACGCTTACCTCCAGATGGAGTTGTTTGTTTATCTAAAGGTATATTTTGTAACTTGTCTCCAGACCGTTAGCTACACGCCTCTTTGTATTTATTCTTATCTCAGCGCCACTAGATGGATAGATAAATCTTAACATAACTAATTTATAATTTCCTCTTACTATTCAATTTATCTTGTTGGAGGTCACTTTTAAAGTGTTCTAGTAATATTTTATTTAAGTTTGACGAGTGATGATCTTTTTATATCTTATAACAAGTTAAATGTTCGTTGGACTTATCGCATTTGCTTCTGCAAATAGTTAGTGTTAATTGATCTGGACATCACGAGATGACCTTGTTTGATTGTTAACATATTTAATTATTTTGTTTCGAGGTTTCTCTCCTACCTAATTGTAATCTAACTTATCTGTAGGCCCATTGGGGCTAATATATTGTTGATGGTAACGTAACTTAACTCCCGTCCCAGGAGAACCATGACCAAAGATTAGCCTTGAATTTTAGCCAATAGTCAGGGCCAGGACCCCTTGGTTTTATTATTATTCTAGTAACGTTAGTATTTATAATGTTATGCGCCACATCTTTCTAGAGGATAATTCCTTACCAAATCTTTAATTGCACTCTTCTATTGATCCTTTTTGATTGTAATAATGATATCCCGTATGCCTTACATTATAAATAAATTATTTCTAGTTTAAACCTTAACTAAGGTCGATGGTCTGTCTGTACCTCCAACTAGAGCCTAAACTGTTTTACCGATTGAGCTGAAACTTGATATCTAGGGTTTTCATAGGGTTGCCCCGAGGGGTTTTTGGAATTGGATATCTACCCCTAAAATTAAGGATAGTTTACTGAAGGGAAAAAAGAGAAAAAGTCAATTTTCTCAAAATATGCTGTAACGATTTTGATTAAATTTCAATTATGAACATTAATAAATATTCCAATTAAAATGGCTACTCTCAATATTTCGGCAAAATGGCTTTAAGGGCTCCGGTCTGATGCGTAAATTAACATTTTTTATAATAGCTCCGCAACTATTTGAGATATGAAATTACTTAGCATTACAAATATGTATATATATTTATAATACAAATATTTTATTCGAAACATATTGTTATAAAATCGATAATTTTCAATCTATACGCAATTATATATATATTTTTAACTTTTTGGACATTAAAGCTTAAGTATTGTAACCGTAAAAAAAAACTAACCAGAAATGTTGATGGATGTCGACGTCTCATGACCCCCCGAACCCTAAAAAATAGTCTTTGCAATGCCGTCTGTCTGTGTGTCTATAAAAACTTAAAATTAAGGGTAGTTTACTGAAGGGCGAAAAGAGAAAAAATTGGTTAGCTAAAATTCTGCTCAAACGATTTTGATTAAAATTCGTATCTAGGTGTTGATTAAGATTATAAATAAACTGGCTATTTTCATTTTCCTATGAAAATGATTTTTAGGGTTATTTACAGAAGCGTTAATTTTCGTATCTCCACAACTATTGGAGAAACTAAACAACTTATCATTGCAAAATTGTAGGACTATTAGAAATAAAAAACTTTTATTTGACATATATTTTTATAAAATCAACAGTTTCTGAGATATTTGCAAATATATTAATACAATTTTGTGAGCTTTAGTTGTAAACATATACTACTTAAGTCTTAACGCAATAATTCTCCAATGCCATAGAGTAATTAAATATAAGTATCTAAAAAAGTATGTTATTTTTCTTTAAATCTTTTAGGAGAAATGTTTGCATAGCAATGATCTATCTCCATTTTAGACTCAATAGTCAATATTTACATTTTTTATTGGTCAAAATGTATAAATGAATAATTAAATATCAATGCGATGACTTGAAGATCTGCAACACCTTATAAAATGGTAAAACTTTAACCAGAATCGAAATTTTAATACGAAGTGTTGACCCTTGTGGAAGACATTAAACTGTTTGAAATGCTCTTGGGTGGACAAAGATGCGCCTCTTTTCTCATTGATTCTATATCATTGTATATTATTTTATGCATGTTCTTATGTGGAGTGGTGATGATACAATGTACACTCCGTCGAAATTGTAAGGTAGCAACTTTCTGGCTCACGCCCGCGCGGTATGCTATACCCCTACACATGACCTGCAGAATAGTTTGCCTAGCTACGCCCAAGGCCTAATTTAAAGAAAGCCTTAAGTCTTTAAACTATTTCTTGACTGTTTCAAAGGAGTGATGGGGGAGGGGATATTTCTTTTTGAGATGTTCAAATGGTTTGAGCTACTAAATTAATTTTACTTTTTTATCCCCTTCCTAATAAAATCAATTATTCGTTAAGTACTTAGTTAATTAATTAATTTTGCTCACATTAATATATGGCCTGGCTTTTTTTATTTAGCTGTTAAAGATTTATCCACACCACACAATATTCTGTCAGCAGTGCTACCCACATTTATTTGTTTTAAATGGTAACATAAACCAGATCTCCCCTTTTCAGAATCATAATTACTGTGAATAGCTAATTATGAATGTATTAATGATTAATGATTATATTCTACACATGTAGCGCAAATAACAAATTGAATCTAAAAGATTTTTACTTTATTTGTACGACACTGAGATTAAATTTTTTTATATAATTTAAGTGTCCCAATCATGATTTAAAATATTTTATATAATTTCCGGGTAGACCAAAAAAAAAGATTTGATAAAGTCTTATCTATTGGACATATTTTAGTTATAAAAGTGAAATTAATTTGTTTCTTCAAAGTTATTATGACTGTCTATATAACTTTGTAGTACCATAGTTCAATTCCATACCTTATTTAATGTTACTAAAACGGCCATGATATAACTATTAGCAAAAAGTTTTGATAAATACTTTGATTGAGAAAATTGTAATTTACTAAGATTTACGTTGATTATAATTTTCTAATAAATTAAATGTATAATATTAACTGTTTTTGTCAAATCTGTTTTTTTACTAAATCAATTCTGTAAATCTTAACCATAATACTGGTTATATCATCTGCAAGTATTAATATTATATCAGAGTAAGGAGGTTTAAATGAATGAAAAGCAGGGAGAAATTTTGTTTTTGGTTTACGAGGTTCAAAACACTTTAATTTATATATATGCTTTTTTAAGGTTTGGAATGTAAATATCTTTAAGTAAAATAATATTGTAAGTTCTGTAACGTTTTTAAAAATGTCTGCCTGTTGCCAAAGATATCTGGAACTTCATAACCAATTGTGGTGCGTTTATTTAGATTAATTAGGATGTCTTCTAAGGGGGATCTAGCATACATACAGTCAGGGTTTGAGTCTCCGTTAAAAATACGGCCGGTTTTGTTTATATCTGTAACTTAGGATCTCTGGAACCACTTAACCGATTGCAGTGTGGCTTTTACTTTAATACTGGACCAATATTTAGGCAGTTTTTATCATTATCTGTGTATAGTCAGGTGTTTCGGTGTGAGTCCTGGTGAATGGTGTGACAATTGTTTGTATGGATGGAACCACATATTTACTGAGGTGTAATTTTTAATATTCTGTAGAGTATTTATCCAAGCATTTTTTAGTATAGTAATTATGATCGGGTGTTTTGGTGTAAGTTCCGGTGAAGTGTCTGCTGGATATGTGTATATATCTATGGAACCAACTAACCGATTGCGGGGTAGTTTTTCTTTTTTTGTAGAATATTTCTCCAGGCATGTTTTAGCATGATATAATCAGGTTTTGTGTTGTGAGTCTTGGTGAAGTACGAGCCGGATATTTGTGTATATCTCTGGAACAGCAAACCGATTCCGAGGCAGTTTATTTAATTCTGTAGAATATTAATAAGGCAAATTGTATATCTAGCATGATATACTTAGTTCTTGGGTTTCGAGTCCCTGTTAAAGTTTTGGCTGGATGTTGTATATATGTTATCTGGGATATTTATAACCACATAAGCGATAGCATTGCAGTCTTTTTTCAATTATATTGTATTTATATCCAGGCAGGTTTTAACATTAGTTTAATCAAATGTTATGTTGTGAGTCCCTGGAAATGCTGACATGCCTAGCAATAATGGATTTTGTGGGTCAGCTGGAAGGTTAAATTCCGCTCTTCCACGAAGAATATAGTATAATTTATAGTGAACTATAGGATAATATTTATATGTAATATAATATTACCTATTTCAACCACCTCTGCTACTCATCTGGGCTACACGCCTTAAATAATTATTGTGGTATAGTGATGAAGAAGATACCAATTAAAGAGAATGTAACCATATTTGATAGGAGGGAAGTTGGTTAACAATGTAGGAAAACGTCCCTCAATATTTCCGGTCAGAATGAGAACCTTGTTTCATCCATCAATGAAAATGAACCATATGAAAAAAAAATTGTCCGCGTAACCACCGATGCAGTAGAAAATAAATTATTTACGGCATTTCCAAAATATTAAGTTTACTTTGTAATTCGGTTTACTATAAGTATCAAATATTTAATTTTGTATGTATTTCACACTGGTCTATAATCTATTATTTTGGGGCTTTCTTTTTTAAGTTCAATCAATAATGTTTTTACTACAATTAGATTATCAACAAATCTCAGACAAAACTAGGTGGTGAAGATAAATAACGCGCTAGTTTCGTGTTGAGCTAGACTGACAAGTACGAGGAGATCGAGGTTCGAATCTCGCTCGAATGAACTGGGGCGAGTTTTTTCCTCGATGGTTTTCCACTTTTCCTCCACTCAAATGAGGGTTCACTTCCTTTAAATTCAACCGACCCAATTCCTAACCCTTTAGAATAATTAGTATTTAAGCGAATTGTCCGAACGGGTAGTAATACGTGGTGCTAAAATTTAAAAAATACTATCAACAAGAATGTGTATACAATTCCTTTAAATACTCGTTCCTTGGTATATTGATTTAAGAATGACTATATGAAGGTTACTGAGAAACAATGAAGTTTTCCTGGCATTCACACATGTTAATAAATAGTTCGTTCTGTGTGTGATAGCTGGCCGTGAAGGTCTGAGTTTATCGTAAAATAG
This sequence comes from Timema podura, assembly GCA_033556935.1. Classification (NCBI taxonomy): domain Eukaryota; kingdom Metazoa; phylum Arthropoda; class Insecta; order Phasmatodea; family Timematidae; genus Timema; species Timema podura. Next base: position 14,300,673 of record JAVRXN010000009.1, read on the forward strand.
TTAAATGGCGCTTGTCTAAAAAGTGAGTTGGATCACCTTATTCACTTTATCAAATAATGCACTAGCAAAATACTGAAAGTTTCAAATGCAGTTAACTTTCATACATCTTCTAAACATTTATGTCTTGCAGTAAGCCAACAGTTATAACTCCTTCCAAGCTAATTTCAATAACAAATAAATGGTGTAATTGTAGTCTGCACTACAACTTATATGTTAAAATCTCATGATACTAAAATAATTATTGGTTACCTTATTATTATTATTATTATTATTATTATTATTATTATTATTATTATTATTATTATTATTATTATTATTATTATTATTATGATTATTAGAATTTTTTTCTAAACCAAGAATCTTACAAGAGCACGAATTACAGATTTATTAAACGGTAAGATGGTGGTACTCTTAGCACAATCGATAGCTTGTTTTTTTACTGAACTGAGGATCATAGGTTCAATTCCTACATTGCGGTAGTTTTATCTTTAGTGAAATGTGTGTTTTTCTTTTTAAAGTGATCAACTAATGGGATGGTGATGTTGTGTATTTTCAAGTTTTAAGGTAGTATCAAAGTCGTGTGCTGATTTTATCAGTAGGTTCAGAAAGTGCACGTTAAATACCTCAAATAAATTTAAAAAATAAAACCTTAGGATGCTACGCTGCTCTCTAAGTGAGATCGATTATTACTTATTGAAGAAAATAAGAAAACTAAGGTGTACTCATTCATATTAAATATAGCTTTAACATTATCTAGGAACCAAAATAGTTAGTAAAAAAAATCAGCAATATATTTATGGCTTAATAATATGCATTGTTTGGCTAGTTTTCATTCTTTACGCATCTTTAATATATTCATTATTATGGATCAAGTATGCACTAGGTGCAGGTTATTTGGATTTCATATCTAGGCTTATTCGTTACATACTTAGTTACTTAAATATCTTTTTGGTCTCATTAATATGTGGGCTGGATTTTTTTTTAGCTATTAAAGATTTAACCACAGCACACATTATTTTGGCAGCAGTGCTACCCACATTTATTGGTTTTACATGGTAACATAAAGCAGGTCCCCCTTTTTCAGAATCTTAATTACTGTGAATAGCTAATTATGAATTTATTAATAATTAACTATTATATTCCACACATGTAGTGCAAATAACAAATTAAATATAAAAGATTTTTACTTTATTTTTAAGACGCTGAGTTAAAAAAGTAATATAATTTAAGGGTCCCAATCCTGATATAAAATATTTAATATTATTTCCGAGTAGACAAAAAAAATAGATTTAATAAAATACTATACATTGGGTATATTTTAGTTATTAAAGTGAATTTATATGTTTCTTCAACGTTATTATGACTGTCTATAACTTTGTGGCACTATAGTTCGACTTCATACTTTATTTAATGTTACCATAACGGCCACAATATAGCTATTGGTAACAGTTTTGATAAATACTTTGATTGAGATAAATTGTAGTTAAAAAAGATTTACGTTGATGATCATTTTCAAATAAATTTAATGTTTAATGTGTTGTTTTTTTACAAAATCAATTCTGAACATCCCAACAATAAAACTGGCCATGTCGTAGGTAAGTATCAAAACAATATCAAAATGAGGAGGTTTAAATAATTGAAAAGCAAGGAGAAGTATTGTATTTGGTTAACAAGCTTAAACACACTTTACATGATATCTCTGCTTTTTTAAGGTTTGGAATGTAAATATCTTTAAGTAAAAAAAATATCATAGATCTGTACTGTTTTTAAGAATGTCTGTCAATGCCCAAATATACATGGAACTGCATAAACGATTGCGGTGCATTTATTTATATTCTTTGAATGTCTGCTAAGGGAGGATCTATCATACATACAGTCAGCCTTTGAGTTTCCATGAAAGAAACCGCCGGATTTATTTATATCTGTAACTCAGGATCTCTGGAACCACTAAACCGATTGTGGTGCGGTTTTTACTTTTATACTGGACCAATATTCAGAAATATTTTAGGTTTATTTGTGTAAAATCAGGTGTTTCGGTGTAAGTCACGGTAAAGGGCCAGCCGATTGTTTGTATATATTTATTAAATCACATAATTACTGTGGTGTAATTTTTATTATTCTGTAGATTATTTATCCAGGCCTTTTTTACTATAGTAATTATTATCACGTGTTTTGGTGTGAGTCCCTGAGAAGTGTCAGCTGGATATTTGGATATATATATATATATATATATATGGAATCACTTAACCGATTGCGATGTAGTTTTTCTTTTTTAGTAGGATATTAATCCAGTCATCTTTTAGCATAATAAATCAGGTACTTTCGATCGATTCCCGAAGAATTTCCAACAGGATTTTTTTTGTTGCCTAATATTTATGATTCATTCCATTCCATTGATGTGCAGTTAATTAGATCTGTAGGAATTTTATCCATTCAATATTAGATTTTATATACAATAGGATTTGACTGAGAGTACCCGGTGAAGTTATATCCTGATAATCGATGAAGTAATTTGCCAGTTTGCAGCAAGGTGTAATAAATGAGCCCGGTGATAGCGGAGTCGGTTTGAATAATAATAATATTTAGCACCGCGTCTTACTACCCGTTCGGGTTATACGCCTGTCGGTTTGAAACCGAGATTATAGTGGAATTTGAAGGCGTGGCGTTGTAGTTTGTCTCCCGTTGATTTTCCGTTAGTCTTGACAGTTAAGAGTTTAGCGTTCAGAATATTTTGAGGATGGTAGAAATATTTTTATTTGAATGATTGTGTTTTTAAAACTAACTATATCTTTAAAAAAAATTGACAATATACAAGTAAACATAAAGTGCAATAATATATTCTTTGTTCATATGTAATGGGTCTTTAGTTATCCAAGTGTTATAACTTTTCATTGCCAAACAAGAATTATAATATTATAGGAACTTCACATCTGTTTGTTGGAAGTTTCATAGATGGTAATGAAAACTAATATATACTCTATTCAAAAACATTCAAAGAAATGTAGACAATCTATTCTATTGCAATTTCCGTACTACAGCAAAAAGGATAATATAGCCAGAAAAGATGTTTTAATATATTTATATATTAAACAAAATATACAATCGCGTCTTATTACCCGTCTGGGCTATACGCATATTAATACCACCGATAAATTACGGTAAATGAGGTTGAATTGAATATGGATGTATCCATATTAACACCGAGGAAAAGTTCGAAACAATTTAGGAATAAACACCCTCAATAGGCTCGGATGAGAGTTATGCACAAACTTCTCCATCATTGCCAAAAAAAGGATTATAATTGCATGATATTTAAACACATGGAATATGATTCTCTTACCAACTAATCGATTGTTTGAGTTTATATTATATTAGTTATCTTATAAAACAGAAGAGTGTCTTTATTTAGCCCAAAGTTTAGCTCCAATTGGCTGGTCTGTATTAGAAGACCTTAACCCTCAATATCAATTTTCCCAATCCCATATATTACAATGTAGTGGACAAAAATGTGTTCATAAGCTCAAGGACAGGTTTGATACTAAGGAGGTGGGAACAGTTTACTAGAAAATACTTATCACCACCCATATCCCACCCCTGTTAATAAAGATGTAAGGATTTATTAATATAGGCCTACATTAGTTTCTAGGTAGGGCTTTTCACGTTAGATTGGTTATTTTAAAAACATATATTTTTTTAAAAAAAATTACGCTTAATAATTTTAAAATAGTTATTGGCTCATTACTATGGCATAGAACACTTTAAATATGCTTATTCCTTTTTTCAAGGAAGCAATATATTAATATGTAGGTTTAGACAATCCCGCATTATGTTGGTCCAGAACCAAATAACATATAAATATATATAATTATATATGTATATATATTTTAGTGCTGCACCATACCCATTCGAATTTTACGCCTGTATGCTATTTACTTTAATTTTTTAACTCTGAGGAAGGCTGAATTTACAGAGGGTGTTCCCACATTTACGTGAAGGGAGAGTTGAAAACCATTTAGGAAAAAACGCTCTCAATGAACCCAACTGGGATTGAACCTGGATCTCTCCGTCATTGTTAGTCTAGTCTATTGTGAGAGTAGCGTCTTAAAACATGTGATCACCGAAGCGGCTGTATTCTGTTATTAAATGATATTTTTTTAGTTTGTTTTGTTTGGCCTTCGAGTCAGTGCTTATTGTTTGCTGCCATGAAACTTGTACAACGAATAATCTTGCTCCGTGGTTTAATAGGCCCTGCCTTCACCAAACACACTATAAGCGATGTCCTCTCCAGCCATGCGCTTTTGATAGTATAGAGTGTAGTTATTTAATTGGATGTTACAGGCTAGGCTTCCAGAGTCAAGGAGGTATTAGATAAGAGCATTTTCAAGGAGGGTCGAAATAAGGAGTGGTGATAGGGGAGGATCTTATATGAAGAAGTGTGAGGAAGACAACGTGTAAACTAGCTTGGATGTCAAGTTTAAATAAGTCTAATTTTTTTTTGCCTGTGACAAGGAAGTCAGGGCTTGAATTCTGATTGGGTTTAATTAGTTGGTATTTATTAAGTGGTTTCTCATGCTCTTCCCATGTAAACTAGATATATTTCTTCTAACATTCCTCCTTCCTCCTCTTTAATCGTTATTGAACGAGTAATAAGGTGAGGAGGACTAAAAAATCTTGGTGTTATTTGCACATGTGGGAAAATGGAAAAAGATGAGAAAATTTGGCAACGTAGTTTGAATATTGACATATTAAAAAAGGATTAAAGTTAATATTATGGATAGCGTCTCTAAATAAAAATATTTTCACCCCGTTGAATGAATTGAAGACTGCTATTTAGCTTTCTTTGCGACTGTATATTATTACTAGCATTATTACCACCACGTCTTACTAACCGTTCGGCTTGTATTTACTTACGCTAATGTGTAATGGTAGGATTATTGTGAGATAAAATGAAGGACCTGCAGTTTAACGTGAGATCCGAACCACGGTGAATGCCTGACATTCCACATATTCACTAGATGAGATCAATACACGTCTTGTCAGAGGTGAAGGAAGGGTCTGGCAATCAGATAAACCTGTGCCGTGACCGAGGATTGAACCCCGGACTCCCAACATAAAAGTCCGATTACCTTACCCCTATAACATTTTGCGATTATTACTTTACTGTAACTCATTAGTATCATTCTTGGCTACGATTCAAGGGAGTGGCTTAAGAAATCATGTTTGAACTTGAGTTGGGCCTAAAATATTATTTTTTTCTATGGGTTTGCCTTGTAACATTTGATGAACTACTGTTGGATGTGGTGTATAAGGCATTCGATTATAGGCAATATTTTATTTATTCTTTCATTATCGCGTCTCACCACCCGTTTTGTATATACGCATATATGTTAATTACTCTTTTGAGTAGCGTTGAGGAAGATATAGTTTGAGAGTTAATGTACCCAAAATATGGTAGTGGTAGGGTTTTAAAAAAATTAGGGCAAAACATTCTTAGTCCATCTATGTGGGATTCAAACCCCGAAATTACCATGACTAAAAAAATAAACTGAATATGCCGGAAAGTTGAATCTAGTGTTCAACTATACCAATAGAAAATATTTAAAGTCCAATAGGCTATAATTTTGCTTTTTTAATGTTGATTATATGTATTTTATAACTTCAATTATATAATATACTTTATAAAACGACTGAGTAAAATTTGTATTATTTACATTCCCACAAGTGGCTCATAGGAGTGAAAACTTTCACATGAAGGAAACCTCGAAAAGACGGCTCATTTGACCAACCGTTGTTTGTTTCTAAGTAGGAGAGCAAAAAAAAACATCTACCCTTGGAGTGTTTGAACTGTGTTTCAAACTTATTGTTCACAGTTAATTCAGCCATGGAACGATATGGACGTTTAAGTGAAGCTGATAAAGAAAGGATTCTGGGTTTAGTGGAGGCAGAGTACACGGACAGTGAAATTTCGCGTGCAATACCATGTTCCCGAAAAACAGTCTCGTTGTGGAAATCTTGATGGAAAAATGAAAACAGCCTCAAGTGTCGTCATGGTGGAGGCGCTTCACATAAAACTACTCGGGAACAAGATGCCGCGCTAGTTGCTGTAGCTCAGGAAAGCCCATATTTAACGAGCAGACAGATTGCTGCGCGGGTTGGGGTAAATTTGTCTAAAGACACAATTTTGAAGCGCTTAAGAGAAGGAGGGCTCCAGTCATTTACTGCTGCTTCAAAACAGATATTAACAGAACGGCAGAAGCTGGCTAGAATGAATTTCGCACAAGAAAACTTAGAACGGCCATTAGAATATTGGAGGGGAGCTATTTTTACAGACGAGAAGGTATGGAGTTAATCAAATGATGGTCGTGTGCTAGTTTAGCACCCTAAAAATTCTCGTTTTCAACCACCTTACGTGCATCCACGCTGACATAGAGGTTGCTCCTCTGTATCCAGTTAGGGGTGGATTTCACACGCTGGTATAGAAGTCATGTGGAAAATAGATGGACTTTTAAACAAGGAACAATACGTGTGTATTTTGGATAACGTGATGTTGCCGTCTGTACGGGAAATATATCCCGTAGGACCAATTGTTTATCAATACGACCGCTCACCTGTTCATACTTCTCGATTAGTGCAGCATTGGTTTGCAGATCATGGGGGGGACATTGATGTTATTCCATGGCCTCCATGGGGCTGTGATATGAACCCAATCGAGAATGTATGGGCAGAAATGAGTAGGATACTTCGTGAACGTAATCTGGATTTCAGGAATTCTAATAAACTGTGGGATGAAGTTGAAGCTGCTTGGGAAGAGCTCTCTGATAGCCCTAGGTATGTTGCAAGACTTTTTAATTCGATGCCAAGAAGATTAGAAAGTGTTGTGAAAGCAGAAGGATTTTGGACACGTTATTGATATGTTAAATACTCGCTAAACTTTAGTTTCTGGTTCAATGGGTGTTGGACTATGTGTATTGGCTGGATATAATTCATAATTCACCTGTTGGTTTAACCACCTGGATCACCATCCGTCATCACTATCTTGGCTTAAAAGCCTGGATCACCATCTGTCGTCACTATCTTGGATAAACCACCTGCACCAGCATCTGTCGTCACTATCTTGGCATTATCGTCTGGGTCACCAGCTTTCGTCAGTATCTTGGCTTAACCACCTGGATCACTATTTGTAGTCACTATCTTGGCTTTACCGCCTGTATCACCATACAGTACGTCGTCAATATCTTGGATTAGCTGCCTGGATCACCACTTGTCGTCGCTATCTAGGCTTAATCGCCTGGATCACCATCTGTCGTCACTATCTCGGCTTAGCCACCTGGATCAGTAGCTTCCGTCCCTATCTGAGCTGAACCACCTGGAACACCATTTGTTGTCACTATCTAGGCTTAATCACTTGGATCACCATCTGTTGTCTCTATCTTGGCTTCACCACCTGGATCACCATACGTCGTCACTATCTTGGCTTAACCACCTGGATCAGCAGCTTCCGTCATTATCTGGGCTGAAACACCTGGAACACCATTTGTCGTCATTATCTTGGCTTAACCGCCTGGATCACCATCTGTCGTCTCTATCTTGGCTTCACCGCCTGTATCACCATACGTCGTCACTATCTAGGCTAAATCACCTGGATCGCCAGCTGTCGTCACTATCATGGCCAAACTACCTGGATCACCGTATCCTGTTGGGGAAGTGAGGACAGCTCATGGCAAACTAGTTAGACCATGGTCTTACTATAATTTTTATGTTATCATTGCTTTTTAACACCTGTTCAGGTTATACATATAATTGACGATTATTCTTATGGGGTTGGGTTGAGTAAGGAAACATATTAGAGATAGGATACCCCCATTTGCTTGGAAGGAGAATGGGAAACCATTTAATATAAATCACCCACACTGGATATGACCAAGATTCGAAAACCGACCTCATATTATGTATTTATTTTATTTATTTAATGTGGACTTTTCATATTACTTTAACTATAAGATAGCTAGCGGAAATGTTTAGTATTTTCCGTTCCTTCTTACCCTTATAGAAATAGGTTAACATACCTGGAATGGTAATTCTACAATAAAAAAATGCTCAATTTGCTTGATCTATCACAAAACGTAGCAGTGCTATACTTGCTTCATTACAAGTTGTATTTGCGTAGAAAGAGAAGGGAGACACAGATGTTATTACAGGGACGGTCATTATTTGCAAGAGTTTCTTAAGCTATTGTGTAGTAGCCGATAGTGGTTTCTAGTAATCGTAATTATATTATTCTTAGTTTAACTCGTCACGATGAAAAACTACACATTTTTTCTAACATATTCTATATACATAATTTAAATTCTTTATTTATATAATAGAGTTTGTGTAAATTTAGTAATGACCACACACGATCACATAATTGACACTGAATTCCTGCTAATATATCACATATCATTTATATTCAAAGCTGTTGGTACCATATAATCACAGTGCTATACTTGCTAGTGTAAAATTCAATGTTAGAGTTCAGCAAACAAATGTGAAACATGTTGAGGCATAGTCTTCTGTCAAACATATTTATATTTTTAAACTTAGCTTCAATACTTTTTATTCTTGTGCGATTTTAATATGTATAGTTTTTTAATGATCCGGGTCCTACTATCCATTTGGACTATAACAATTAACTACGGTAGCAAAGTAGGAGTGATGAAGGTGGACTGTGAGATCAAATGTAATTACTCACAATCTTGTGAATATCGATTTTATAAAAAAACATAATTAGTAAATCTAACAAGGATTTGAACCCTGATGTCTCTGTAATTGTAAAATAAAACTAAACAAGCTATAGGTTCTTAGATAGTGTGCCAACTTAACCAGTAAGGGGTGTTTTAAAAGGCTGGTACAAAGCAGTGCTGATTTTAAAACATTGATATCGTGCTATGTGTAGATGTGCCGGTTACTCGCTAGCGACCGATAGTTTAATTCGGCAACACTGGAAATCAAATGACCTATCATATAACGAAACCAACGGAATTGATGCGTGCCACTTTACAGAATACGTAATTAAAAAAAAAACCTATTCTTTTATTGAGTGCACCATGTAGAACGATTTGTTTAGCTATATCATTTATATTTATTTTATTTTATTTAAACCAAATTGCTAGTATAATAAATTGTGGAAATTATTTAAATATTAACTTGTTTCAAACAAGCACACATTAGTTACCTAGAATAGATATATTGATTGCTCATACAGGACACGAGTTAGTTCAAATTCAACTTTTTATTTTATTTATTTACATAAAATAACATTTGTTTATATGAATTTAGTACTGTTACTTACCCGAAATATCGTTTGGATTTTTTTTGTTAAACCTTAACATGCCAGGTAGACCTATTAGGTATAATATGTTTACCATCCAAATAATAAATATTTAGTAAAGTCCTTTTAGGTAAAGGTGTTTTATAATATAGAACCCTTAAATACATTATTTTTAAATAACCACTTGCATACAACACCTCAAAGTTAATGTACAGATAACCCCTCTCGGTGGCATAGTTGGCTAACGCGCTAGTCGTGTTGAGCTCGACTGCCGAGGACGGAGGGATTGAGATTCGAATCTCGGTTGGGTGAACTGGGAGTGGTTTTTCCTAAGTGGTTTTCCACTCTACCTCCACGCAAATGCGGGTTCACTTCCTCTATATTCAACCTTCCCAATTCCTAACCCATCAGCGTAAATAGTACTTTAGCGTATAACCCAAACGGAAAGTAAGACGCAGTGCTAAATAAATAAATAATGTACAGATTTTTATTTTACTTTGTATTTAAATGCGAATTATTTGGTATCCTATCTGTTTTTAGAAAAATATGTTAAATAACAACCCCAATTAACAACTTAATTCAATATTTTATTTAGTTATATTTAAAAAAATAACTATACAGGCTTTGGAGACCAATGTCTGCTTATTGGTTTACTACACATTCACGCTACCGAATCTATTGCGTAGATTTAATCTATTTTCTTTTGTTTTCACATAAATAAACACATTTCTTCGATTTCTGGTGCATTGAAAATATTTTTATTATTTCTTTTGCTTACATACTTGAAAATGGTGCGTTACTTTCAACAAAATTATTCACTAGTTCACACGCGAAGGGAGAGAAGCGTCCTTTAGATGTATGTTACTTTACTCCAGGGGTGGCCAACATAATTTTCTGTCATACCACTATCTACATTCTACGCTGTTGGTATTGTGTATGTAACTATCGCCTAAAACCTCAAAAATTACCTGACTACTTCCCCCTTTCTACATCATGGACAATAAAACAACAGGGCTCTTTAGAGTGTGAATAGGGTATAAACTAAATTATTCAAATTTTAGTGACAAGTGAAGCTGGCCGAAATAAACTCGTTTATTTGTTTTCCAATGTTATAGCTTTAATTTTTTGACCTTAAGGGTGGAACTTATAATGACTTTGCGTACCGTTAGTGTTGCGGGTTGGTCATCACTGCCCTACGTGACAGACGATACCTGTCTCGCAAGGTGTTAAGCTGGAGAGGAGAACTTCCTGGCAAATAGGACCCAAATTATCAATCTGTTTGAAGAAAGTGTATCGAAATATTTTTGTAAATTTTTGAGACACAATAATTATTATATTTTCAATAGTGTTATTGTAACTGATTTTAGGCCTACACATATTAAAGTGTATTGAATATTTATTTGATTAAACAAAAATATGGAAGAAGATATATATGAACGACTAAATAGATCCTCACATAGAATAATGTAAAACTAAGATTTTAAATTTAATTACTTAAAAAACTAGTATTTTAATTCACAATGTATGTCTAAACTTGAAATAATAAAAACCGTTGGAAGAAAAAAAAATATATGTCCTTCAATAAGTTTACATTATTTCTACCAAATGTTAAGAATGAATGAAAATTAATCTTTTAGGTTACTACTAATTCTTCATCGCTACGTGTAATCTACTTGTTTTAGTTCAGTCATTATTATAACTCAATTTAAAATACTCATAAACGACAAAAATACAATCTACAAGAGAATTAAACGTTTTTGGTATGGAATTGTTTTAAACTATAATGATATAACAATATAAATTATGATAGAATAATAAATAATAATCACACGTAAGTTACACTCAAAGTCACCACTAGTTTTTTGGGTTCCATACTAAGAATGGAACCCATATGAAAAACTCACGTTGTATGTCTGTTTAGGTATCACACAGATCTCAATATTTGAGTGGCTGGACACATAAAGCCAAAGCTTGGGTTGAAGCTAAATGCTAGCGTGCCCACATGAAATGGGTTGGTAACAATTTATCAAAAAGACGAATAACGGAGTTTGTGAGACATTAAAAGTAAGTTTACGTTTTATTATTTGTATTTTTTCACACAAATATGTTTGGTATTTTTGAAAAGCTTTTTTTACCGTGAGCGCTTCAATTATATAAACAATTTTTGGATATAGTTTTATATATAAAATTTTAGCAAAAATTCTCATAAACGGGATTTTATAAATGTTGGGGAAGATCTTAAAAAACTAGGGATATGTAAAACATAATTTTTTACAGTAAAAATTATTTTATTTATATGCAAACAATAAATACTTTTCAAAATATTTCTATATTGGTCTCAGTACTTTTTCTCATGAATGCCGCGTGCCGACAACTTTCGATGGAGCAGGACCGCATAAACGAGAAGAGGATGGTTAGCCTGGATAAGAAATCCAAATAACCTGCACCAAGTGCACACTTGATCGATAATAATGCATATATTAAAGATGCGTAAAGAATTAAAACCAGTCAAACAAAGCATATTATTAAGTCAAAGAAATATTGCTGAAAGTTTTATTACTAACTATTTTGGTTCCCAGATAGAGTTAGTTATATTTAATATAAATGAGTACACCTTAATTTTATTATTTTATTCAATACGTAATAAACTATCTCACTTAGAGAGCAGCGTAGCATCCAAGGTTTCATGTTAAAAATGTATTTGAGGTGTTTAACGTGCATTTTCAGAACTGACTTGTAAAATCAGCACACGACTTTGATACTAACTTAAAACTTGAAAATACACAACCTCCCCCGTCCATCAAGCTCATCATTTTGAAGGGGGAAACACTCATTTCACTAAAATAAAAGTTCTGTTATGTCAGGAATTGAACCTGGGAACATTAGTTCATTAGATAAACATGCGATCGTTTGAGGTAAACTGTCCCACAATTTTACCGTTCAATAAATCTGTAGATCGTTTTCTTGTAGAATTATTGGTTTCGAAAGCATTTATTATTATTATTATTATTATTATTATTATTATTATTATTATTATTATTATTATTATTATTATAAAGGTAATCAATAATTATTTGAGGCGTATGAGATTTTAACATATAACAAAATACATAATTTATTTGTTCTTGAAATTAACTTGGAAGGAGTAATAACTGTTGGCTTACTGCAAGACGTAAATGTTTAGAAGACGTGTGAATGTTAACTGGATTTGAAACGGTCAGTATTTTGCTAGTGTATTACTTGCTAAAGTGAATTATGTGATCCAACCCTCCTTTTAGACAAGCTCCATTTAACTACTCTACGCTAGAGTCGGACCTTCACGGACAGCTAGCACACACAGAACGAACTATTTATTAATATGTTTGAAAATCAGCAAAACTTCACTGTTTCTCAGATAATCTTCATATAGTCAATCTTAAATCAATAGGACAAGGAAAGAGTATTTAAAGGAATTGCATACACATTCTTGTTGAGAGTTAGCGTTTTTGTTTTGTTTTTTTAGCACAGCGTCTTACTACCCGTTCTGGTAATACGCCTATTTACTAATTACTCTAATGAATAAGGAATTGGTAAGGGTGAATTTAGAGGAAGTTAACCAGCATTTTCGTGGGGGGAGAGTGGAAAACAATTTAGGGTAAACCACCCTCAGTTCACACGAGCGAGATTCGAACCGCGATTTCCACGTCCTCGTCAGTCTAGCTCAACACGAAACTAGCGCGATAGCTAACTACACCACTTAAGTGGGTCTGAGAGTTGTTTGTAATCTCATTGTAGTAGAAACATTATTGATTGAACTTAAAAAAGCATGCTACAAAATAATAGCCTATAGACACGTGTAATATCTGCTCTAAACACACACAAAATTAAATATTTAATATCATATAGTAAACAGAATAACAAATTAGAATAGATATTCTAGGAAATACCGTAAATAATTTATATTCTACTGAATCGGTATAAACATGGACACATATTTTCTCATATGATCCATTTTCATTGATGAAACAAGGTTCTAATCCTGGCCTGGAATATTCAGGGACCTTTTCCTAAATTGTTTCCCAACTTCCCTCCAAGCAAATGTGATTACATCCTCTTTAATTTGTATCTCTTACATCACTTCCCACAAAATATATTCTAGGCGTGTAGCCCGGATGAGTAGTTGAGGTGGTTGAAATAGGTAATATTATGTTACATATAAATATTCTCCTATAGTTCAATCTGGACAATTATCCCCTTCACGGAAGAATGAAATTTCACCTTCCAGCTAACCCACAAAATCCATTATCGCTAGACCTCTCAGCAGTTCCAGGGACTCAAAGAAAAACAATTGATTAAACTAATGTTAAAACATAAATAATACTTAATTGAAAAAACTGCACTTCAATTGTTTATATGGTTATAAATATCCTAGATAAATATATACAACACCCAACCAAAACTTAAACAAGGACTCGAACTCCAAAACTCAAGTATATCGTGTTAAAATTTGCCTGGTTAATATCCTACAGACTATAATAAACTACAATGGAATCGGTTAGCTGCTCCAGAAATATACACAAATATCCGGCTTGTCCTTCACCGAAACTCACAACACAAAACCTGATTATATCATGTTAAAACATGCCTGGAGAAATATTCCACAAAAAAAATTGCAATCGGTTAAGTGGTTCCAGATATATATATATATCCAAATATCCAGCTGACACTTCACCGGAACTCACACCAAAACACCCAATTATTATACTTAAAAAATGCCTAGATAAATACTCTAAAGAATAATAAAAATTACACCACAGTAATTATGTGGTTCCATAAATGTATACAAAAAATCGGATCGCCCTTCACCGGGACTCACACCGAAACACTTAGTTATACACAAATAATCCAAAAATATGTCAGGATATTTGACCAGTATAAAAGTAAAAACCGCACCGCAATCGGTTAAGTGGTTCCAGAGATCCTAAGTTACAGATATAAATAAACCCGGCCGTTTCTTTCATGGAAACTCAAACACTGACTTTATGTATGATAGATCCTCACTTAGCAGACATTCTAGGGAATATAAATAAATGCACCACAATTGATTACCCAGTTCCAGGTATCTTTGCCAAAAGCCATATATTCTTAAAAACAGTACAGAACTACAATATTTTCTTACTAAAAGATATCTACATTCCAAACCTTAAAAAAATATATAGATGTAGATGTAAATTGTTTTTAAGCTCGTAAACCAAATACAATACTTCTCCTTGCTTTTCAATTATTTAAACCTCCTTTCTCTTATATTATATTAATACTTGCCTATGAAATGGCCAGTTTTATTATTTGGATTTCCAGAATTGATATAGTAAAAAAACAGATTTGACAAAAAAAATTAAACATGAAATTTATTAGAAAATGTTCATCAACGTAAATCTTATTAAACTACAATTTTTCTAAATTAAATAAATATCAAAACTTTTTACAAATAGTTATATCGTGGCCATTATGGTAACATTAAATAAATTATGGAATCTAACTATGGTCCCACAAAGCTATAGACAGTCATAATAACATTAAAGAAACAAATAAATTCCCTTTTATCAATAAAATATGTCCAATGGATAGCACTCTATCAAATCATTTTTTTTTACACCCGTAAATTGTATAAAATATTTTAAATCAGGATTGGGACACTTAAATTATATATATTTTTTAAACTCAGTGTCCTAAAAATAAAGTAAAACTCTTTAAGATTCAATTTATTTGAGCTACATGTGTAGAATATAATAATTAATCATTAATAAATTCATAATTAGCTATTCACAGTAATTAAGATTCTGAAAAGGGGGAGACCTGCTTTATGTTACCATGTAAAACCAATAAATGTGGGTAGCACTACTGCCAGATATTGTGTGGTGTGGATAAATCTTTAACAGCTAAAAAAAAAAAAAAAAAAAGCTAGGCCATATATTAATGATACCAAACATAATTAATTAACTAAGTATGTAACGAATAATTGATATTATTAGGAAGGGAAAAAAAATTAAAATTAATTTAGTAGATCTAACTATTTGAACATCTCATAAAGAAATATTTCCTCCCCCATCACTCCTTTGAAACAGTCAAGAAATAGTTTAAAGACTTAAGGCTTTCTTTAAATCCGTCCTTGGGCGTAGCTAGGCAAACTATTCTGCAGTCATGTGTGGTGGTATAGCATACCACGCGGGCGTGAGCCAGTAAGTTGCTACCTTACAATCACGACGGAGGGTACATTATTAAGTTCAGAAATCTTACGAGTTTATAGAAAGAAAGAGAAAGTCTGTGCGGTGCCGTACCATTTATTTCTCTTTTCGCCCTTCAGTAAACTACCCTTAATTTTAAGTTTTTATAGACACACAGACAGACGGCATTGCAAAGACTATTTTTTAGGGTTCAGGGGGTCATGAGACGTCAACATCCATCAACATTTCAGGTTAGTTTTTATTTACGGTCGCAATACTTAAGCTTTAATGTCCAAAAAGTTAAAAAAATATATATATATAATTGCGTATAGATTGAAAGTTATTGATTTTATAAAAATATGTTTCGAATAAAATATTTGTATTATAAATATATATACATATTTGTAATGCTAAGTAATTTCATATCTCAAATAGTTTCGGAGCTATTATAAAAAATGTTAATTTACGCATCAGACCGGAGCCCTTAAATCCATTTTGCCGTAATATTGAGAGTAGCCATTTTGTTTGGAATATTTATTAAAGTTCTTAATGAAATTTAATCAAAATCGTTAGAGCCGATTTTGAGAAAATCGATTTTTTTCTTTTTTCCCTTCTGTAAACTACCCTTAATTTTAGGGGTAGATATCCAATTCCAAAAACCCCTCGGGGCAACCCTATGAAAACCCTAGATATCAAGTTTCAGCTCAATCGGTAAAATTGTTTAGGCTCTAGTTGGATGGTACAGACAGACAGACAGACAGACGGAAATTCAAAAATCACTTTTTCGGTTTCAGGGAGTCATGAAACGTCAAGATTCATCAAAATCTCGAGTTCGATTTTTTTGACGATCACCATACTTTCTCTACCTGTAAGATAGAGAGGAAAGTAAAAATTTATGTCAAATAAAATTTTTTTATTCCTAATAGTCCTAAAATTTTTCAATGATAAGTTGATTAATTTCTCAAATAGTTGTGGAGATACGGAAATTAACGCTTCTGTAAAGTACTTTAAAAATCATTTTCATAGGAAAAAGAAAATAGCCAGTTTATTTATAATCTTAATCAACTTCAAGATACGAATTTTAATCAAAATAATTTTGGGTAGATTTTGAGAAAACCGAATTTTTTCTTTCCGCCCTTTATATAATTACGCTTAATTTTAAGTTTTAATAGACACATGGACAGACGGCATTGCAAAGACTATTTTTTTAGGGTTTGGGGGGTGATGAGACGTCGACATCCAACAACATTTCAGGTTAGTTTTTATTTTACGGTCGCAATACTTAAACTATAATGTCCAAAAAGTTAAAAAAATATATATATTAATTGCGTATATATTGAAAGTTATTGATTTTATAAAAATACATTTCGAATAAAATATTTGTATTATAAATATATATACATATTTGTAAAGCTAAGTAATTTCATATCTCCAATAGTTTCGGAACTATTATAAAAAATATTAATTAACGCTTCATACCGGAGCCCTTAAAGCCATTTTGCCGAAATATTGAGGATAGCCATTTTGTTTGGAATATTTATTAATATTTATAAATGAAATTTAATCAAAATCGTTAAAGCCAATTTTAAGAAAATCGACTTTTTCTCTTTTTGCCCTTCAGTAAACTACCCCTAAATTTAAGTTTTAATAGACACACAGACAGACGGCATTGCAAAGACTATTTTTTAGTGTTTGGGGGGTCATGATACGTCAACATCCAACAAAATTTCAGGTTAGTGTTTTTTTACGGTCGCCATACTTAAACTTCAATGTCCAAAAAGTTAAAAATATAAATATAATTGCCTATAGATTGAAAATTATTTATTTTATAAAAATATGTTTCGAATAAAATATTTGTATAATAAATACATATACATATTTGTAATGGTAAGTAATTTCATATCTCAAATAGTTTTGGAGCTATTATAAAAAAGGTTAATTAACGCATCAGACTGGAGCCCTTAAAGCCATTTTGCCGAAATATTGAGAGTAGACATTTTGTTTGGAATATTTATTAATGTTTATAAATTAAATTTAATCAAAATCGTTAGAGCCGATTTTGAGAAAATCGACTTTTTCTCTTTTTTTCCATTCAGTAAACTACCCTTAATTTTACGTTTAGATATCCAATTCCAAAAACACCTCGGGGCAACCCTATGAAAACCCTAGATATCAAGTTTTAGCTCATTCGGTAAAATAGTTTAGGCTCTAGTTGGAGGTACAGACAAACAGACTGATAGACAGACAGATGGAAATTCAAAAACCACTTTTTCGGATTCAGGGAGTCATGAAACGTCAAGATTCATCAAAATCTTGAGTTCGATTTTTTTGACGATCACCATACTTTTTCTACCTGTAAGATAGAGAGAAAGTAAAAATATTAATTTATTAAGAGCTTCTGCACAGGCTTCCTCTCTGAGTGTGGGATCAACTCTGTTCAAATGAATATCTTATGTGATGAATTAGTTCGTCAAAAAAATATTTCACATATTTAACTTTTATTCCTAAAAAATCCCTCCAATAGCTTTTCCTCACCTGATTATATCGAGTAGCTATGGACGAACAAAAAAAAAACAGAAACATCTCCATAGTTGAATTCAAACGATAAATAGAAGTAAATAGTTAGGTTTGTCCCATATTACAAAATTACTTATTATTATTATAATTATTTTAAACATTGCAAACGATCTTCCCTCCAAAGTTATGTGAACGCACATAAAAGGTATTTGACATGCACGACAACATATTGTGTTATGCCATTCGGGGACGAGTTTCGAAACACAGTTTAATCCAGTAAAAAAGAAAAAAATAGTTTTACAAATCATAAAAAGAATTATACTAGAGTGTAAATAACACCAGAAGCTTAAGGTTATATTTATCATTGCTATATGTACCATGTTTGAAGTGTTACAGTTTTGTATAATAAATTAATCTACAATCAATTGTAAATCTAAATTATGAATAAAATAGTAGCATCAGCTGGTTTTGTTAATCACTATAAATCCAAATAAATCCCTTCGTCTTTAACTACTCTACATGAGACACTACCAACACACCTGCCTTCGGAGAGAGTTGAATTCATACGATATTCAAGGACACCTTTATTCCGTGATCTTCAAATCTCCATTGCCATATTTCAGTGATATATAGATCAATAAGTCTAGTTAATATTTTCACACATGCTGATGCGCATTTTGATTGCCATGGAAAGTTTCACAACGTCTGGGCTTATTTATGATAATTTATGAAGGGAGTTGAATTTGTCAATTATTATTATAGTGTCTATTGGAACTACCTTTAGAAATGGTCTGAAGTATCCTGAGAACAATATGATGACAACTACTATGGGCACATTGTGGCTTCTGAGATCTCCAAAGCTTTATAAAGATCTTCAATTTGCGGTCTTATGTGACATAAATTAATAGATAGTAATATTTATTTCAATAGCATAACCAAATTAACAACATAAACATAGTAATACATAAGCATAAAAATACTTGAATAAAAACTTAAACGTTGACCTCATTGATTTTTTATTTTTATTTTTATTTTAGTCTCGCCTTGAACATGTCTAAAGTATTAGAACTCTTCACCTTCTGAGGCATATTATTAAATTCCTTTCATCCCGTCTCAAATAAAGAAATTTTTGTGGACTTTTTTTTTATTATTGAGATAGAAGTTATTTCTTTGCCTAGTATCATGTTTATGAATATCTGAATTTATTTTAATCGATCCCTTGAATAAGTTGGCATTAAGTTACTATAAATTTTGAAGATCAAACATAACATTTTAAATGTAGTCATGGTTACTAATTCTCCCAACATAGCTAATTCAACATAGCATCAATGCTTGTATATTTATTAGATTTTAAAATAATCCTTATCGTCCTTTTCAGCAGTTTTTTTTAGTCTTGATATGTCTGTAACTGACCAAATATATATTAGGCCACAATAATTAAAACTAGACAAAACAATAATATTGTATACAACTTATTTTGTCCAAGTTGATAAATCTACACCAACTCTTACAAAAAAAAAATCTTTTTTTCACCAGGTAGTGTATTATACTATGAAAATTTAGCTTTCTATTAATAACCATACAAAAATACTTAAATTCTGTCACACATTCAATCACATTACTACCTACCCTCAACAGCCTATTTTGAGACACAAAAAACGAGTAATTCCTTTTTGTTGCACACACCATGTTCTTTGTTTTTGAAGTATTGATTTTTAACTTGATAACTATCACCATTTACAATTTTAAGTTCATAATTAATTATATCTATAGCAAGGTTTTGATCATAATCGGATACATAAATCAATGTGTCATCTGAAAATAAATTAACATTACACCTCTCTAAAACTGTTGGGAGATCATTAACATAAATTACAAACAATTAAAATATACCCAAAACAATTCCCTGTGGCACACCAACCTAATTTGAAGCCATTGAGAAAATACAATCAACATATTTTGTGACCTGTGATCTATCATCAGATAATCCTTTATCCAACTCAACACATACCCCTTGAATTCATATTTTTCTAATTTTTTAACAAGAATATGCCTGTCTATAGTTTCTAATGCTGGTTTCAAGTATATGAACTCAGCAGAGTCCGTCATATTACACTTTAGGTTATTTTTCCATCCATTGATGACGTATTGTAGCGCAGACTCACATGAATGCATTTTTCGAAAATCTGATTGATACTGAGCCAGTAAATTAGTTCGGTTACAAAACGCCATTATTTGATCATAAGATATAGACTCTAATATAATTTCACGTATAGGCAACATAATAACTGGTCTATATACTTCTGCTTTACTAGTGCCAGCCACATTTGGAGTGGGAACAAAAATTGTGGATGTTTCCAAACTTCTAGTAAAAATACATTGTCTCAAAGGTGTGTTGACTAAATGCAATAGAGAATAGCCCAATACGTGTAAATGTTCTTTCAGAATCTTAGAACTTACATAGTCTAAACTCTCCCTTTTTAGTTCAGTGAAAGGACAACATTTTTGAGTTTGTTAATATGTATAGTATATAAAGCTAATGATTTTTCTTCTAAGATATGGATTAACTTTGATCTGAATCTTTGATTTCATAATTTGCACACAGTAATTTAAACATTAGAATAAACAGGTTATTTAAATTGTAGCATGTCACCTATATCAAGATGACATCTACAAACAATAATCCGCAAAAAATTATATATTATAATAAGGGAATCAGAAGAAGTTAGTTAATACTGATGTATTTAGCAGAAATTTCCTTTAGATTCTACTCACATTACGAGGATGTTCCCGGATACGATTACCATGCTTTCACCAACTGTTTTGATAGCATGGCGGAAGCAAAGGCGGGGCAGTTTCAACGCACGTCTAACCTATTGACCTCAATATCGAAGAAAGACCAGTTGGTTTTTCGGTTCATCGCTAGCGATGCCATGAGCTACGACCACTATGCCCCTAGCGGACTTCCTTGGCAACTCTTTCTCCACAGTCCCTAAACTCCCTCTTCCCTTTGTTCCTATTACATTATTTATGTTGCCCAATTTGTTAGTCAAGGAGAGAGTATATAACGAGAGACTCCTAGGCTCACCTTTTGTAGTTCATCACTTGGATATCCTCGAAGAAGGAAACTCTTCTCCAGCACCTGTAGAAGATACTGCTGACCATCATGGTTAGGTCTTGGGTGTTACCGCCTCGATTCCGAGGGAATCTCTTCTAATGATCCAAGTATTTTGTAATTTACCAAGTCCCTCAGACTTGTTGAATTAGTCCATATGACTATGTAAACTTTTCTTTTAGTCAAAGTTGACCAACTTATTTTGTACATCCATCAGACATGTTTTCTTTGATCAAGTTGATCCCTTATATTTGGTCCTTCTGACACTATTTTTTAGTCATAGAGAGACTAAATTCAGTTGTACAGTACAGCTGATTTAATTTTATGTTAATCAGAAGTTTTGATAGCATATGTTTACTATTTCAAATGGATATATCTCAAATATAGGAGCCTTGATCTCTGTATAAAATAGGACCTAGGCTTTAGAGTCCTTTCATTCACAAGTTCTTTATTCAGTATTTTGTCCATAAGAATTCTCAATATTACATGACGCCGTGGAAGTCACGCTCAAATGTTCATATTTTGTATGGCTACAAGAAGGTTAGTCTACCGCCTTTATTTGAGGACCTAGCTAGGTCAGTATTTCACAGCAGCATAGTTGGAATCTCTTTACATTTGGTATTATTTTTGGTGGGCAAAGTGCCGAACACGGCTAAGTTTGTAGGTTGGCCCACACAGGTAGTAATTTATTTCGCCCCTTGAATGGCGCTTCTTATGTTCTAGTATTTAAGGTTGGAGTATACTAAATTTGAGGTTTACTCCAGGCCGTGGGTAATGACATCAATGTACTATTGAATTCTCTGGCAGTTCCTACTGGGAAAGGACCAGCCAAATTACTATTTAATGTAGACATCAGGTTGGCCTTTGCCACTTACCTATGTAATGGACAGTCCGTCCTTTTATAATATCGCTCATTTGCGAGAATAGTGACATAACTCAAAAATTGTCGTTTTTTAGTTAATTGCAAAAAATGAAAGGGAATCTTGAGTACTTTATACGGGAAGAACGACTTGAGCGAGTTTCTAAAAATGGCCGAGATAGAGCAGTAATGTCGTTATTGCGCTGTACATTTTTGAGACATGCCTTATTTCTATAGTGTGTTATCTCAGTTAGAACTTTGTGTTTGATGTGTAAGGTCTAGTTCGTTCTCAGAAACAAAGTCATATCTTCACTTAAGTCGTCCATGCTGCAAAGGTAAGAATAAATTTGGCTTACTCTGTAATCATTAAAAACGTATTATTTTGACTTGTGACTTTCTTCCTGATAAATTTTACTTAGTTTATGGTGGGAATATTTTGAAATGTGACGTTCTTCTAACAAAATTATTGTTTTGTTGTCGTATTTATTCGCTTTATGAAGTTATTCTGAAAAACTAATTTCATTTTGTAATATTGAAATCAGTATTATTTTCCATTATGACGTTATTTTCGAATAAATATTACTGTTAGTTAGTATTTAGTTTTTATTATTCTTAATTATGACGTTATAGCCAAAAAATATTTTAGCTTAAAAGGTTTTAGATACTAGTTTCTTAGTTGTGACTTGATAACTAATTACCTAATTCTAAATACTAATTTTACCCACACTTATGAAGTTAATCGTGATTATTTCTTTTACAGCATTTATGGCTTCTCGGGGTAAATTGATGGTAAAATTAAGCCGTGAAAACATTGTGCCGGCCAACAGAAAAACAATTTTATGATTTCGTTGTACATGTTTGTAGTGAAAAAATTTTACAAAATCAAGTCCATTACCCATAAATATTTGATAAAGGGCGACACACAGAATGAAGGCGACTCAGAACATTCACTAATAGAGAGACAAGTAAAGAAGCAACTGAAAAGTGGACCCTTACATACTCCTGAATCTTTCATCTCGGCTATTAAAACAGCTAGAAATACCAGGGGAACTGTTCCACGTGTATGAAATGTTCTCAGAAGACTTTTACGATTGGAAGTGAATATACAGATGGGAATCAATTTAACAGTGAATACAAAGAATGAGGCAGTGAAGTTGATGGACATAAAAGTTTTGAAAGTTCAAAAAGACTCGCTATGATACCTGTTTTACAAAACGTCGTATGCTGAATCAAAATTTAAAGAAGCTATTGTTGTAAAAAAAAGTGTTGAAGTCGAATTAAAGAAGGCCTATGACTGCAAATCTGGAATTTCTGAGCGGAATAAAGTTGACCTTTTGGAATTATTAAAGAGAAATTTCATCTCAAAATATTACAATTCCGTTTATAATGCTTTGTAATAGAATAATAAATGAATAAATGAGTTTTCATAAGTTTTTATATTGAAAAAAATTATGAATGAGTTAATGAATTACTACTGTAGGACTGCTTGTTTGAACGTTTTTGTGTTGGATTGTGTAATTAAAGTATTCTCACTTTCCCAGTTTCATTATTTTTAATCAGCTTAGTTTTTTAACTACCAATAGAATCATCTTTATAAGTGATTAAAGATTAGCAAATGCCAAATATCTTTTTATGACAACGACACAATTGCATATAATTCTAAGTTGAAAAGATAAGTTTGAAAAAAGTTTTTTTACAACAATGACATAACCTCAAATAATTCACAATTGAAAATAATATGTTGCAGGAAGAATGTCATAAGTAAAAATGGGTTGCTTTTAGGGGGAAGTTTTACTAGCAAATGATAATTATTTGTATTGAATGACCAGATAATGGTACCTTTAATAAGATTTTATCAGTGCCCATGGTAAATAAGAATATTTAAAAGAGTAGTGAGCAATTTTATTAATATAAAACTTTGAAACCCCTTTCCTGAAAAATCAGTTTTTTTGAGTTATGTCATTCTTCTCGCAAATGAGCGATATGTGAAACTGTTCTTTATTAATAGTGCAGCCAGCTAGTTAGGCTGGGAAAAAATGCTAACTAGGACGAGTTTCAGTTAATAACTCTAATATTATAAGGTCTGTTTGAACAACTTTATTTATATCTAATTTACCTTGTTTTGTTTAGACCCTTCTCGTGGAAGTCAGGCGCTAGCCCGACTTTGTTGGAATCCAATAATCTCCGTTTACCTGACGTCCTTTTGACTGTTGCCGTGTCGTCTTGAACGCGTATTCTCCCGAGCTACGGGAAGTTACTATAACTTTGCTAGTGTCAAACTTAGTCTTGTTCATTTATGAAGCTCTAGTCTTTCTTACTTTCTATTTTCATTTACCTATTGTAACCTGATTTCAATTTTTATGTTATTGAATAATAAATATATTTTTGTTACCTATTTAATTCTTTCTGTTATAAAGTATGTTTCTATCACTCACTCTCATGTATAAAAGTGTAACTACTCTGGTAGGAAGCTACAAAATGTCATATTCGCTGTTCGTCCCTCTTCTAAAAAATGATTGTATTCACCCAATGAAGCGAATGTAAAATCAATAAACTCCCAAACTTTAGTTTCGCCAAGAATAACCTAATTATAAAAGTATTTATATAACATTCATACAAAATTTAAAAGAACAATTTTCCTTCTGGATTTCTAACAAACTCTCTAATAAAACTTTGTTTGCATTCAATTATTTTGTGTTCAATAAAGTATTGTTTATAATCAAATTTAGTAATCGTAATGACAGTTCGTGTGTCCTATCTCTCAAATAGTCTTTATAAGTAGAGTATAAACTTCTATAAATAGTCATTTGTAAGGAGACTCAAATCTTCGTGGTACTTTTCTTAACACTAGGTTGAGTTCACTCTTATATCTAATAAAATCATCTTCAATTAAGCCGAAATTGTATACCAATTGCTCTGTTCTTGTTCTTTCTTGAAGATCTTTCAACAATCTTTGGCTTTGTGCAAACCAAAGTTTGAGAGAATATGTCACGTGAAAAATACAATTAATATTAATATCCTAATATCATATACTATAGATTATGATGACGAGTAAATATTTGATTGAGAAAGAATATTGACACTTAGCAGTTTAGATAAATTAAAGCTACATTTGAGTCATCATTTAAGAGTTCCAGTGATATGCAATCTAATTGGTATGATGCTTGGGCTACATCGTTTAATGTACATAAGTTTTCAAATATAATTTGAAAGTTCAAAACATGGAACCTTCCTCCAATAATAACCCACTGTATAATTCTGGCGTAGATTATTCACCAAGAACAGACCATCGATCTTTGCTACACCAGGAGGATATTCGACATAGACACCTTGCATTGTGCTCTGGAATTTCTTAGTTTTTCAAGCTTTATATGAAGCAAATTCACTGTAAGAAAGTGTTTTCGCAAGTGAATCTCCAACCCACAATTTGAAGGAGATTGTAGATGCTGAGTTATATGAGTTTTAGGGTCGTCGGTGACAATACTTATTGTAAAATATTTAAATTGTCCATTTTCTAGATGAACACCTGAATTTATAGTATCCTTAATATTACCATTTGAAATTGTTCCATCTCATTGGCCAAGTTAATAGTAACGTCACTTGACGACAGAAGTCATTAACTTTCAAACGTTTATATATATAATGGTGTAAATGAAACTGAATGGATCCAGATTAATTTGGGAATCATACGGGGATTTATTAAGGTACCCATTGTTAGTCTATCTCTAACGGTCAATAATGAATCTTGGCCAGGTGGCCTCCAC
The DNA here is from genome assembly GCA_033556935.1 of Timema podura. NCBI lineage: Eukaryota > Metazoa > Arthropoda > Insecta > Phasmatodea > Timematidae > Timema > Timema podura. Next base: position 14,326,441 of record JAVRXN010000009.1, read on the forward strand.
CTTCAGGATGCTCTCGATAGTATTTGAAATATACATCATGACCGTGGACGTAGCTCTTGTATGTAATTAATACTATTTGTATTTGGCAGTTGAGCGTTACAGGATAACATTGAATTTTACATTAAATAGGGGAGTTCATCGTTGAATGCGAGTTTAGAGAAAAAAATATCTTCGAAAAATATAATATTTATTTTATTTAATCCCTTCGATCAATACTCTAAAACTTACCCTGTAATAATTTACACATAATATAAATACAGAATCGCAATAATTTAAATGGTTCCATTAATATAAGATAATAGTCTTACAGAACAACACTTTTTTGATAAGTATCAGAGATTAGATTTAATTTCAAGATATTATGTAAAAAGCGTAAAAAGAAATCGATGCATAGTTGAGAGATGATTTTTTTCTTTCAAAATCGACCATTTTCGTGGCAATAAATACTGTACACAAAGTAATGTATTGGAATATTTATTTCTTATGAGAAATGCTCAATCAGTTCTCACTCGGCCAAGCCAACATACGATATAATCTTGATAAAATCTCACATGGAAATACTATTTGATATAAGTGTGTAAATTAAGTATATATGATTAAATGTTATATAGAGTAGGTAGAACAATTGAGAAAAAAAGTTCAAACAAATTTTCTTTAGAAATGAGCTTTTATATCCAAACGATCAGTAGAAAACGTAGCATTTATATATGGCCTTGAATAAATAATGAAAACATAAAGACTTTGTTAATAGATTCATTATTGTGATTTTTTTCTGTTTTATACAAAGAGGAAGTATTGTACCGTAATAGATAAAAAACCTCGTCTTTAGATTATGATGAAGGATTCCGTTTTATTTTCACCCAAAATTAAATAAGTGGATTTTACATTATTATATCTGTATCCATGTTTGTTTGTCCCTTTCTGGGCCTAAGATTAAATGGATCAATGGGTATTCAATCTTTATGTTTATATGTTACATAGCTTACCTCAAGCTCAGAATATCTTTATTATTTGTACATGAGCCGTTAGACAAGGGTATTTGATATATGGTAAATTTTCGGGGATTCCAAATTTTTCTAACATGGCCATAAGTATTTATTTTAAAATTGGTATTTAGAGTGTTTGAGCTGACAAATAGCACTGTAAACATATTTTATTATAGGTACATTATCTTTTAAAGAAAATTGCTGATTAACTTATTTAGAAAAAATTAATATTTTTGTATCTGGCTGAAATAGTTTAGTCAATGTAGTTAGACATGCCTACAGTGCCAATGTGGCAAAATTTTGGATCTTAGATGAATTAACTATTGATAATAAACATATATAAACTTAACAGATATACAAAAACTAGTAGTCAAATATGGTTTTAAAAATAAAAACAAAAGTTGCTATCAACACAAATCATTTTATTGTTGCTTATACTTATTTAAATAAAACCAAGCAACCGAATTAAATGAAATTCTAGATGGAGGTTCAACTTAAATAAAATTGAAAGCTCTAAGTAAAACTTGAGTTGTTTGAACAACTAATAAATTTAAAAGCATATTTGTTAAACAAAAATAAGCACTATAAAATGTGTAAGCCTCTAGTTAGTTGATATATAATATACATAGTGTATAAATTATTAATTCAATTTTCAACACTTTATGTTACGTGAAAATGACTTAGCTGATTTTGACAAACAAACATTTATTTTAAAGTATAGTGGTCTATAATGTCGGCATAAGTAGTAACCTAAAACTAAAACCCAATATTTCTAAATAATTCGTCATATTTCCTTCTGTTGGCAGTGTCATCTGTAAAATAATACTTTGTTAACATCACCATGAAAACCATGATTTGTGTATAGTAGTAAAATCGATAATAAATTGTTTATTTTAGTTAAAAAAATAACAATTCGATTTTTATGTGTTTGGTTAGGTGTAACGAATAAATGTAGAGATAGGAAAGGGTTCGTTCTCAAATTCTTACCTTAATTTAAAGGGAAGAAATCTACGTTTAACTTCAAATTAAACACTTAGTGCTAACAATCTTTATAAAGTCAATAGACTTTGACGAGTAATTTTTTAACTAGAAAATGAAATGAGGACTTATTATATATTTTAAATAAAATAATTTTAGAATATATTTTAGTGAAACAATCTGAATCTGCCACGATCAATAAGTTTCAACAAGTTAATCAATCAGAATAATCCTAGAGATCAATCTTAAAAACGCCAACAAAATCCATACTAGATAAGAAAAGTTATATTTTATGTTTGTATATTTTATGTGATTGTGCTACCGATAAATAATATATTTATAATTATTATATTTTAGGTAAAAAGCAATGACATGATTTTATTGCATTAAAAAGGACTATGTCATGTTCTAAAAATTTTCAAGGGCCCTACTGATGTGAAATGATTGATGTACTTTTATTTCTAGTATATGGCACATACTAATCAAAGATTTCCAAATTGGCAATAAAAAAATTGGATATAAATTAGTCATCAGTTTGTAAAAATCCGAGTTACGAAAAATAAATCTAAATGTCCTTTAATAAATACGAAGGCTAATGTATAATATGTATATATTGGTTCACTCCATTCCTATCAAGGAAACTGTCAATTCTATATTATTATATAATATTTCAGGAAATATATTTTATTTTCCAGTGTTTTAACTCGTGGTTTGTTCATGATTTCTACTTTAAATAATGGCATTGTTTAGCATTCCAAGTTTTTCTATATATGTTTGTTTCAGTGTGTATATTTAGATACAGTCCAATTTCAATTCTACGACCCCGGGAATAACGTCCCTATCGAAGTAACGACACTTTTTTGAGGAACCGTGAAAAATGTGGAAAAAATGGTTGAAAATTTTAAGGAAATCGGCTGGGAAATGTGTTTGTTGAACTTATTTAGGTCACTGGGTTTATGATTATTTTTGTGAGCGCTGTATTACAAATAACTGGGGTAGGTCAGGTATAAAAATAGATATCACCCCATCAGTGCCAGCCAATAGCACTTGACTCTATCCACCCCCTGCCACAAGCAAGACAATGTTTCTTCCCGTGCGACTCTCGCTACATCACGCGCCAGTCTTTTTTTTTTTTTGCTATTGCTATTTATATTCTCGATTTAGCTGCATTTCTTGTTTGATTTTGTGAAAGATTTTTGACTAGCCACGCTATTGTTTAACATTGTTATTTCGATTTGGTTACATGTTTGGTTTCATTTTCGGATCGATTTTTGACGACCCACGCTATTTTTTTTATTTGATACGAGCTTACAATTTCGACTAAATGAGTGCTAAGAGGAGCTTCTTGACCAGGAAGTGGATGAGAAGAAGATTACAAAGACGGAGAATGCGTGGCGATATGGTATCCCAAAGTCTACACTATTTACATGTCTCAAAATGAGAAAAGAAATTTTGAACATAGTTCAGAAGGAAGGCCACAACGTAAAGGCCAAAAATTTTAAGGGTGTGACGCATTCGAATCTGGATCAAGTTATGCTGGAGTAGTTCAGCCAGCATGGAGAGCAAAACGTGCCTATAAGCGAACCGATGATGCAGAGGAAGGCCGATGAATTTTCTCTGAAGTTGGGTATAGAAAACTAAGTGTTCAATTGGGTGAATAGAGCGTTTCAAATTGCATCACAACATATCCAGCCACAAGGTCGTCGGTGAAAGCGCATTGGCTGACCCAACACCTGTGAGGGAGTGAATGCCCTTGCTCCGAAACCTCCTTAGGCGCTATCAGCCTCAAAATGTATACAACACTGACGAACTGGGGATGTTCCACAAGCTCATGCCAAATCACACTCTTATTGTGAAAGGGGTTAAGTGCAAGGGTGCGAAGAGGAGCAAGGAGTGCCTCACCGTCCTGCTGTGCTGCAACATGGATGGTAGCGATGTAGCGATAAGGTGAACCACAACATGATCGGGAAGTTCAAGAAACTCCGAGGTTTCAAGGACAACATCCTGCCTTGTGACTCTAATTTTAATAAGAAGGCATGGATGAACTCGGGGCTGTTCACGAGGTGGCTTCAAGGCTTCGATTCCAAGATGTACACCACAAATATAAAATGCGTGCTCTTCGTCGATAACTGCCCCGATTTTTTTACACAGTCATTGAGTGATATTGTGCGCGATACGGATATTCAGAGCGATAGGAGAGGATTACGATCGGCCGACGTCCAACCGGACATCTCAGCTGAGGCCCCAGCCTATTTTGAACAGACGGTGAATCCACTGAAATTCTTCATAGAAACGGTGAGCATTTTACAAAGTTGAATAAACTTTGACAAACAAGACTCTTGTGATATAGTGACAAACAAATACTACCAAATTAACAAAAACTACATAAAGTGTTGTCGCCCCATTTTAGGGCCAACAACAATATAACTTGGACAAACACACTGACAACGTGCGAGTTCAATAGAAAATACAACTAACCCAGGATCTATCCATTGATACATTGATTCAGAACTATCAGACGAAGATATGGGCGACAACAATGATTTTGTTGCAGCTACTATACTAAAAAGGAAACTTTTATTCAAAGCTAAAGAGGACAAACCAACCAAAGAAATCAGGGTGTCAAACAAATTCGAAACACTATCAGACAATGAACAGACAATGGAAACCTCAGACATACCAAGTACAAGCACCAAGGGTAATACCGCAGAAGTTCAGAAAACCAAACCTAAGATTCCACGCATAGTCATCGCAGGGACGGCCAACTATTCAAATATTGTTTAGACGATGAAGACATCCATGGTAGGGACCTTCAAAGTTTTTTACATACAAGATGGCTTGAAAATTACCACAACCACGATAGAAGACTTTAAAGCACAACAAACACTACTTAGGAAGACAGGAAAAAAGAATATCACACATACACAATGCCAAGGGACAAACCCCTTAAAATTTTAATAAAAGGCCTCCCACCAAATATGCCAGTTGAAGACATTAAGTACGAACTAGAGTCACTAGGATATACCACAACTGACGTGCATCAGTTCACATCACGGACACACAATGAAAATAGCTTACAGGACAATTTCAAACTTCTACCGATCTTTGTATGCACTCTCACAAGAACTGACCAAAACGTTCAACTATTTCAAGAAACTTATCTGAACATCACCAGGGTGAAAATAGAACACTTCGTACAGCCCCATAACTTCATTCTACAATGCCATAGATACAATAAATTTGGTCATTCAAAAAATAACTGTTCAAACAACCCTAGGTGCGTTAAATGTTTAATACCCCATTTGACCTCAGATTGTTCGAGGAAAGACACTTCCACCTTTGCAAGCTGTGTTAATTGCGGAGGCAAGCACACAGATAACTATACAAAATGCCCTGCATACCAAAAACTTATCGAAAAGAAGATTGAGCAAAGGCAACAGAAGAATGAATTTTTTTTTACATACACTCAAACGGTGATTTCAATTAATAAGGACTTCCCTACATTACCTCAAAAAACAGCGACACATATAAACACCAACTCAACCAACGCACCTACAAAGACACTTTAATCAATAGAAGAGAAGACGCACATCAATAGAAGGATTAGGGAAAAACTTCTTCAATATATTTCAAGGAAATAATAAACATTTTTAAAGAACTGGACATATGTGGATTACTGAAATACCTAAGACCGTACCTAACAAAAATAAGTCAGGCAGAGGACAAGACTACAAAATTAATGATACTTTTAGAAGCAGCCACTGACTATTACTTTAGTGGCAATGTCGAATAAAAATCTTATGACGCAAAAAGAACAGCTCAGGATCTTAGAATGGAATGTTAATGGGATACTACAGCAGGCCCAAAAATTTGAGAACTTATTACGAACATACGGGATTGACATTGCACTAATCTGCGAAACCCATCTACAGGAAACCAAACTTCACATCTTAGGTTACAGCATTTACCGAACCGACAGAAATCATAACAGGGATGGTGGGACAGCTATCTTAGTCAAGAACTACCTCCCGCACTACAGAGCTAATATCCAGGACACCGAGAACCTCCAGGCCACGGCAGTAGGCATAAATACAAAGAAGGGACCTATTATTTTTGTGGCTGTATATAACCCTGCGAACAAGACTATTCTTAAACGCGATCTTGACCAAGTTACGGTAACCGTCAACTACCTACTAGGTGGAGATCTAAACAGTAAAAATACATTATGAAACTGCCGGATGACGAACAGAAACGGACGGATACTAGAGGAACACTCCAACGAGACCGGCTATAATGTGCTAGCACCAGAATCACCAACATTCTATCCCGGAAACCATCTTCATCGACCCGACATCCTCGACATAGTTCTAACCAACCTAAGAATATCACCATAAATCTTACCAGTACTCCAAGAACTTGATTCCGACCATAATCCATTACTTTGCGAATGGGATGCTAACATAGATCGCCAAACAAACTAGTACAAACCGACTACAAAGACAACTGATTGGGTAAAATACAAAACCGACCTACAAGAATTGCTCCCGAGGAATTTACAAATAGAAACAGAGGAAGATGTTGAGGCGGCCATAGAACTATTTACGACTACATTACAAGAAACCTACAAAACTCACACCACGACTTCACAGAAAAATCAAGACCTGAGGACCGACCACCCAGTATTAATCTATATGTTAGCGCTTAAAAGGGAAGCACGTAGAGATTGGCAGAGACTGAGAACACCGCAAGTGAGAGCCAAATACAACAGACTGAAAGCAATAGTTAAAAGAATGGTCAACCAAATAAGAAGAAACAATTGGAATACAATCATCACGGAAACAGCCACAAACCTTCAGAAAACGTGGAAGTTAACAAAAATACTTAAAGATCAATTTAAGCCAAACCAAATTCAAGAGGTAGTTTTCAATAGAGACGTCATCAGAACTGTAAATGAATTCATAGACAGATCAATAGCAGAGACACCAGCACCAATCATCGAACACGAACTTCAAGCTTCTATTAAAACACTTATACAGAACAAGGCACCGGGACTCGATGACATCAAGAATGAGATGTAAAAAACTTACGACAAATTGCAATAGTTCACCTGACCCAAATACTAAATGCAGCCCTCAGACTTGTTAACTTCCCAAATACCTGGAAAAATGCCAAAGTAATCACCATACCTAAGCCAGGAAAGAATGACATCTTCCCCCAAAACAGACGACCAATAAGTTTGCTCAACATGACTGGAAAACTATTTAAATCGCTTATTCTAAAAAGATTAAAAAACCATACTGATAACAACAAGATAATCCCCGACCTACAATTTGGTTTCAAGAGACAACACTCGACCATTCATCCGCTACTTAACTTCATTGAAGACGCCACAGAAGGCTTCAACCAACGAGATAACCTGATAGTCATATTCCTAGATGTGGAAAAAGCGTTTGATAAAGTGTGGCATTATGGACTTATTCATAAGATGATAAACTATAACTTTCCACAAGATTATATACAATTAATCAGCAACTACCTGAAAGATCGAGTATTCCAAGTTTCCATCGAGGGCACACTGTCAGAGAGAGTGCAAGTAAAGGCGGGAGTACCGCATATACAATATATACGTTGCAGACGTTCCAACGAAACCAAGAATGACCGTAAGACTATTTGCAGATGATACGTTGATCTACACCAAGGAAAGAAACATTTACCACGCTGCATTAGCAATACAACGGTACCTGAAGATATTTGAATCATGGCTTTCCAAATGGAGGATCAAAGTGAATACCGCAAAATCTACGGCACTTGTTGTAACAAGAAGAAACTATTACCATCAGAAAACTTCACTCTCCATCGGGAAGAAATACCATTCAGGGATGAAACTAAATACCTTGGTATAAATATCAACAGGAGACTCACATGGGCGAGGTACATCGAAGAAACAAACAAAAAAGCGAAGGCAGTTTTTATTCAATTATATCCACTCCTGAAAGGACAGCAACTAAACCAACGAACATAACTGATAATCTACAAGAGTGTGATCCAGCCTATTATCCTCTACGGCTGTGTAGGATGGGGCTATGAAGCAAAGTCACAGGTTAACAAATTACAGACAAAACAAAATAGAATACTAAGGTTGATAACGGGAGTAGATATAAGAACAAGGACCGATTACCTCCACAACATGACGAACGGCAAGACACTCATAGAAATCCTTAAGGAGAGAAGAAACAAGGTTTATGATCAATGTGGAACTCATGAAAATCCAATTATCAGATCACTGGGCAACTATGATCCACATGAAGCAAGGTCCTACAAACGTCCAAGACTGTAGTAAAAAGAAATATATATAAAAAAGCCAAAACCATACCTTCCTGATCCCAATAAAAGAAAATCCTTCACTTTCCACGAAATCAATATCATCCACAATCTCATTATCATTTTTCATCACTCATAAAGTGTAAAATGTACTAATCAACAATGTATTTCTTACAGCTATTCATAAGGTACCAAGTCATGTATTTTTAAAATTCATGCAATGAGGATAAGGGTCTGCGAAAACAACCTGTAACTCGCATAACAAATCAGCCAAAGCTTCTTTCGCTTGTCGTTGAATATAAAGGCAAGTGAGGAGGTAATGGCAACAGGGGAAACCCGATAACTGCCCCACACCTCCTGCTCTCGACAAACTCAGGAATTTCGAGCTGGTATTTCTGCCAAAGATCACCACCAGCATGCTTCAGCCCCTGGACCGGGGGATGACCCAGCAAGTGAAGCTGAAGTCCCGCACCCCACTTGTGTGGAGTATCCGTGGAATCTCGACATGGGCAAGGAGGTCAAAAAGTGGGACGTGTTCAGGGCCATGGAGGTAATCGTTGCCAGTTGGAAGGCCGTGAGACCAGTGGTAATCGCCAACTGTCTCCAACACGGCCACTTTGTCCTACCAGTCAACGAAGAGACTGCAGTCTATGTTCTTCCCACCGCTGCCAGCGCCGAATGACCCACCACCAGTGGACGCCAATTCTCAGCCAGGCCCCTACACGGAACCGCAGCCTGGCTCATCAACAGCATCTTCGTCTGCCCCCCTGACTTTCACTCAGCTGTGCAACGAGGAAACATGACAGAGATTAGCCCAAGACTGCACGTATGAGGAGTACATAGCAGCAGATGATGACATCACAGTTTGGGGCACCCTCGATGATGGCGATATAATCAGGGAACAGCAGGAGTCTAGCGATGAAGAGGGGGAGGAAGAAATGGAAGAAGAGCCTGAAGACATCCTCACAACGAAAGCTGTTCTGAAAGCTGGGGACGTCTACTCAAGAGCACTTAAGCGCCAGGGTGCTAGCTGTGGTTCCAGTTCCATAATGTGAGAGACTTCGTCGAGCAAACTGGCGCTAAAAAGAAGCAGGCCCCCATAATGGACTTCATTAATAAATTGATAGTTTTTTCATGTTTTGTGTAAAAAATACCATTTTTGCGTATGAGGGTTGGAGGTAGAACAAAATCGGTTAAAATTCCAATAACGACCCCTTCGAAATAATGGCCCTTTTACAGGGAACCGTGAAAGGTCATAAAATTGAGAGTTTATTGTAGAATACTTCTTTCATAAAATTGTATAAAATATTTAAATTATATCAATACTAAAGAAAAAAATAATTCTAGACAACAATATAAAATTGTATTTAGTGCATTATTATGAGAAATATCTTTTTTGTCAATTCATTTTATTACTTAGAAATATAAGAACAGATGTTTTTTACTAATTCAAATATTTTAATTTTGTTGTGTTAGATTTAAATTAATAAATTTTATATTTTAATTTTTACTTTCTCGCTATCTTACAGGTAGAGAAAGTATGGTGATCGTCAAAAAATCGAACTCGAAATTTTGATGAATCTTGACGTTTCATGACTCCCTGAATCCGTAAAAGTGATTTTTGAATTTCCGTCTGTCTGTTTATCTGTCTGTACCTCCAACTAGAGCCTAAACTATTTTACCGGCCGGCCTAAAGCTTGGTATCTAGGATTTTTTAGGGTTGTCCCGAGGGATTTTTGGAATTGGGTATTTACCCCTAAAATTAAGGGTAGTTTACTGAAGGGTGAAAAAAGAAAGAATCAATTTCCTCAAAATCGGCTCTAACGATTTTGATTAAATTTCATTTCTTAACATTTATAAATATTACAAACCAATTGGCTACTCTCAATATTTTGGCAAAATGAATTTAAGGACTCCGGTCGTATGCGTAAATTCTCATTTTTTATCATATCTCCGAAACTATTTGAGATATGAAATAACGTATCGGAACAAATATGTATATCTATTAATAATATAAATATTTTATTCAAAGCATATTTTTATAAAACAAATAACTTTCAAGTTATACGCAAATATATATATTTTTTTAATTTTTCGAACACTAAAGGTTAAGTATTGCGACCGTAAAAAAAATCTAAACTGAAACGTTGATGGATGTCGTTATCCCATGACCCCCCGAACCCTTAAAAATGGTCTTTGCAATGCCGTCTGTCGGTGTGCCTGTTAAAACTTAAAATTAAGAGTAGTTTTATAAAGGGCGAAAAGAGAAAAAATCTATTTTCTCAATATCGGCTATAATGATTTTTATTAAAATTCGTATCTGGTCGTTTATTAAGATTATAAATAAACTGGCTATTTTCATTTTCCCATGAAAACTACTTTTAGGATACCTTACAGAAGCGGAAATTTCCGTATCTCTGCAACTGTTTAAGATACTAAATAACTTATCATTGCAAAATTGTAGTACTATTAAAACTAAATATTGTATACGAAATACATTTTTATAAAAGCAACAGTTTCTGAGATATTTGCAAATATATTAATACAATCTTGTAAGCTTTATTTGTAAATATATACTACTTAAGTTTTAACGCGATAATTTTCCGAAGTCATAGAGTAATTAAATATAAGTCTCTCAAAAAGTTTATATTATTTTTCCTTAAACCCTTAGGAGAAATGTTTGTACAGCAATGATCTATCTCCATTTTAGACTCAATAGTCAATATTTACATTTTTTATTGGTCAAAATTTATAAATGAGGACTTTAATATCAATGCACTGACCTGAAGATGTACAACACCTAATAAAATGTCGATCGGAAGTCAAAATTTTAATGCGAAGTGTTGACCCTTGTGGACCCAATATTAATCTTTTTTATTGGTCCAAACATACACATGAGGACATTTATTCTTTAAAAAAAATATAAAATTTAAAACTGTGACTCAAAAATGTTTTACATAAGTATAGTGTAATTTATGTTTGGTTTGCTAGTGTATATTATTTAGTTTCACATATATTACAAGTTATGAGTTAATATCTCTATTTTTAAACAGAAGATCGAGGAAGTCCTTGCGGGGTTCCGTATAGCTATTAAATAATAACCTTGTAAATTGTTCATTTGTGTTCTCTTTTAATTTTCTTAAGGTACGGGAAAATGTTTTATTTTGTATCCATTGTTTCCCTACTTGACCATAGAAAAAGATTTATTGGGCACTGTAAGTGAGGTGAAATTGTTTCCATTATCAGATCCCCCAGTGGTAGCAAGAGAAGGGCAGTCGTGACGAGGAAAAGTAAGATACTTTTAACTTTTAACTTAACTCAATTTGGAATATAAATAGTTTTGTCACAATAATAATAATAATAATAATAATAACAAATTTAATCGGTGATTGTAAAAAGGATAACATTTAATAAATATGGTAAAATAAATTGAGATAGCCATTCATAGGTTTTTTATAAGCTATCTAATGAATGAAAAAGGTGAATAGTTTCGTCTCACTTCATGTTTAAAATCGGTATAGAAGTTTTCGTGGCGGGCAAGAATGATAAGTTTCCTGGAATGTTAAGGCGAATAGGGCATGACAATTACTATTTACAAATTGTAATTTTGAAAAATCTTATTGATTATAAAAGTGATCAAAAATGTAAAAAGCCATTTTAAATTTTATTATCTTTGCTATGGAATGTATAAGCATTTGAACATGTTTTAATACAAATAAACACCACACGTATATTGTTCCATTTAAACTCTTGAAAATTAATATAAAATACGTTAACATATTGTGTATGATGATGAACTAATTACATTTGCAAATAACCAAAAGTTTTTACTCTATTTTTTAATTATAAACTCAAGCTTTATTTTCTAGAATAATACATATAGTTTTGATGGGGTAATATATTTTATCGGTTAGTTTGATTATTTGTTTAATGTGTTAACCAAATGAACAAGTTGGTTTATTAATTAGTTTTAGTTTTAATATTTACAGTTATACTACGGGAGTGGAGTTGTTTTTTTGACAATTGGCTCGACGTGACCCAGACTGACCCTCAGGCCTCAGGTCATATTGCAAAGCGGCCCATTATAGCTGGAATATGGGGACCCTTTCATCAGTCACAGCAGCTCAATGGAGCTTACACCTCGTTATCCAAACACTTTGAGTAGTTTTCTTTTGCCGTTTTACCTCATTCGCCAATCACAAGAAACTGTACAGAAGTGAAAGTTTAGCTAGAAAGAATGTATAATAATTATCAAATCCTGCGCATGCGCACACTTTTATGTTTATAGCAAAAGTTCTGACCTTGAATGAACCGAGAAAAAGTTATGACTGGAAGCAATCGACGTTTTAATTTGGGTAAACCCTATGGCAAACTAAAATAGAGCTCAAAACTAAATGGGATGTCAAGTCGCAAAGCCGATAATAATAAACGAATCAACAGTGATCTTGTAAAACTTTTATTAATAACACTGGTATATGGTTATATATATTATCAAATTGTGTTTTCCTTTGAAAACATATGATATATATAATATAATATATTATATATAAAACTAGATTCACTAAATTATTCCTTATGTAATTATAAATTGAATATTATAAATTTGACGCTCCCTTAGTAAGAATAAAAAAAATTAAATAGTCTCTCAGGAATAAAAGTAATCATATATTTTAATTTACATTTTTTCACTCATTCTTTTTTATATATTTCTAGGTTTATTTCTTTGTTTCTTCAAAATTGACTTTAGTAAAATTTTAACTGCGTATTTTGCATTATGAATAGGGGCGTGATAAAATATTTAGAAATTATCTAGTTTTGTAAACGTAAATATTGTAATGACACTTTTTACAGCCAAAACCAGAATTTAATTCATTAAAAAAATAATTGTTTATATGATACGATTTAGTTTAATTCAAAAATAAATGTAAAATGCTAAAAATAAAGACATGTTTCTGTAACGCATTTAACAATACATATGCAAAACATGATTTAATACTCTATTTTAGAAAGACCAGCCTGATATAAGGAAGGGTAACTTGTCAACAAATACAACTTATGATGATAATAATGATGATCATAATAATAATAATAATATCACATAACACATCAATCATATATAATGTATATACCTGCAAAATTATTAATATTGCATTCATTATTAATGACAATTATATATTAGTAGAGAATATAGGGAGTCTCAGGTTGTGAAATTCTCGTTGTACCAATAAATCCAAGTATTTAATTACATGAATGTACGTTATTAATTATATTAACATAATGTTTAAAATATAATATATTTTGAAATATAAAAACTTGGCAGCCTAGTTCCTCTTGTTTCCCACAAGAACTTTTCTCTTAATTACTTCCCTAAATGACACAGGAGACCACAACTGACTACATAAACTGATAACAACGGTGAACGGATAACATTAGTGATTAACGTTACCGTATATTGGTCTTGTTCATCTTATACTGTCTTGAAGAGCATTCATTTCACTAAAGTAAATACGTCACAATCGGACTCTCATAAAGATCAAGACAATAAAAGAAGGCTGCTAGATTATACAAGTATGCCAACTTTGAGTATTTACTTACCATCTATCAGGTTAGCTAAATATTGTATAACGATAAATTAGCCTTTAAGTGTGTGTAAGCTCAAAACGAGCTGAGTTTGTGAAGGTTTTTTTATTTAATGTAAATAATATGTGAGGTATTATACTACCATTTAATACAATAAATCAATACAAACAATATATTTAAATATTCCTAATTGTCTATATATCAGAGAGCATGTCCATTTTTTTAATTATTCCTTGTCTTCTAGAGTAAAAAGGGAGCAGAATAAACAGAAGAAGGAAAGGCGAAGATTGTTATTGAATTTATCGGAAATAGGCTAAGATTTTCTTTTTGTGTGATGTCAGCCAATTACCAAATAGTGATATTTTTCTGACATCGAGTGGAATTTGAGTACATCAAAAGTTATGTGACAGTTTCTTCTTCAATTAGAAGTAGTTTTCACCTTTCGACAATGGTTTGCAAAACCTACAGATTTAAGGTGAACTGGGAATAATTATTTTTGGTCTAGAGTTAATTTCAACAAGATATTCATTTGAACTAGATTATTACCTTTCATCTGCAAAGATCCCAGTTTTCTTTAACCTCATAATTTCAATAACCTATTTCCAAAAAAAGCGTGAACTCAGGACTTTAAGTCTTATTTCTTTTTATGTGCACTAAACATTGGATTATAATAAAAGTGTTTAATGATATCAACTTAAAATATATTGCTATAATTGGAAAAAGCATTAAATAACAAAAGCAGCTGTTTTTATTTAATTTTTGTTGTTAAATATTTAACTTTCATTTTATGTTTTTTTTTCCACTAATATTAATTTTGGAGTTCTTGGCTAGTCGTAATACAAATGGAATATGTATTCATTTAATTATAATCAGATTTCTAATCAAGTATAAAACCAAATAAAATATTATATTATCAAATGGATAATATAATATTATTAGTTTTGTTCATTTAATTTCATCAACGTTGATTAATATGTTTTAAAATTTAGTTTGTATATGGTTCAGCCGTCTCTAGATGGTAAAGAACTTTTAACTATTTTAAGAATAATTACCAATTATTGTATAGAATAGAAAGTTGTATTTTATTATTATTTACAATATGTCTCCTAGTGATATTTTCCATTCTGTACTTTTCTTCATCATTTTAAAGAATGCTGAGTAGTAGGATACAGGTAAGAAGGTAGTATTTTAGGAATCAATTTTAATCATTTGCCAGGAGCACACATGCAATTATCGGTTATGCAACAGTTGTGTAATAGTTTGGTTGCGTGGCTACTACCATGGGTTTATATGTCAACCTGCACACATGCAACTGATATCCAAGTATAAATCTGACCAACCAAACAGTTTGTGTTTTGAAACAAATTAATCGATTGCACAACCTTGCAATCGATTTGTGTCGTACATGTTTAAACAGATGTGAGTCCACTTGCAACCTTAGAGTTGGATTAGTGAATTATTATTATTATTATTATTATTATTATTATTATTATTATTATCATGATTATTATTTTCACTATCTTAAGGTAACTGAAAGTTTTCCTGTTGGAGGGATGGCTTTCCTCCACTTATCATCTTGGTAAGTGATGTAAGGCTGTAATAGATTCAGAAGTTCATCAAAGATGCCGACACTCACACGATAATAACTAAAAAAATTCTCCGGATGAGCTCGTAAATCTGAATATAGTTTATGAAACTGTCCTTTCACCAAACGTTGGTTCGTGATTGTATGTACCCAATATCGCCCCTTAGCTACAATTTTCTTCCTTCTTCTCAATTTAAGAGCACATGTTTTAACGGAATATTTAGTTGCATTGTTTGATGTTAGTTGCAAATGTGTGCGCGGTTTACGCATTGGCGTATCAAACTGTTGTGCAGCTATTGCACGACTGATGGTTGCATGTGTGTCCCTGACCTTGTACTAACCGGGCAAATATCAGTTAAATTTGGTTATTTATTAAGTAGTTGACTCCCAGGGCATATAGTGTATGGTGGCTTATTGCTCTTCTCAGTGTCTGCTAATAAGGGAGGAGACTTTGGGGGAGTTGATTACTAATGGGATTTCTTAATTTTTATATTTATTTATGTATTTAATGTATGTTTTATGTACATGGTCCACATCTTTATTGTAATAAGATAGGATCAATTTGTAAATGGTTATTTTGAGATGGCAGTCTTTTATGGCAAGCGTAGTGAAAGTCAAAAATAAGTGCTCTTTCACAATCGTACTTTCTCTTATAGCCAACTATAGTTTGTAACAAAATCTACAAATATAATAAGTTTTCCTTAATTATTTCTCAAAAATAAAAACCTTTTATTTTATTTATAAAAATTACTAAGTTATTTGTATTTGTAGATAAAAAAATATATTAAATAGTAAGTAATACCATTTTTAGATACCCATTTTGAACTAAATCCTTAGTCCATTTTCAAACAATTGATATTTTTTTAATCTTCCATTTGTAAAATACAATTAAATTGATTAATTTAAAATAATAAGCAATCTATTACAGTGTAAAATAACTCAAATGTACAAAAAATTTGAAAAATATCTTTACAGCTATTTTATATTTAAAATTTTACATAAATCAGTATTAGGTAAACTATTCTGAATTAGATTATCTCTGAAAGATAAAAAATATAAAAACTTTTTTATAAATCATTCAAGAGACTTCCCAATTTTTTATTTACAATACTTCTTTAGCAAATTTTCCCATATTGAAGAATAAAGGGTATTTTTTACCTTTAAAACACCATGCAGATCTCAATTTTAAACAAAATGTTTAAAGCTGTTTTAAAGACATTTTATTATTTCTAAAAACGTGCGCTGAAATTAAACTACAGTTGATTCCAGGGCAAGTACAAAATAAATACTTAAGCGAGGTTTACAATTAGACATAAAAAATAGAGTTTGAAATAAATTCACTAAACCTTTTCAGATGTAGATCTCTCGAAAAACATAATGAGAGAACCAGTTATGGCAGAGAAAGAATAATTCGTAAGACCCACATTTTTGTACTAGGTTACATATAAAACGTAAATATAATAATCTCTTCAAACAATCCTTTCTCTATTAAAAATAAGTTTGATTCAATTGCTAAGATAAATTATTATTATCATCTTTACCATGCACCTTACATTTAAAAGAACCTGGTTCAAATAGTCAGTAAAAAACAAAGATAAAAATATAATCTTTATGAAAGTGTGTTTCAAAAGTGGCAGACTTGAAACTGGTAGAAAAAAAAAAAGATTGTGGTTTTTTGAACCCCCTACAATATTTATTTTTAAAATATTGTGATTTGATTTTGTATAATTACTTACATTAATAAGTCATAATATAAATCTACAACAAATAAATGGTACGGAGCACCACATAAACTTTCTCTCTCTTTCTATAAACTCGTAAGATTTATTAACGGAATAATGTACATTGTATCATCACTCCACATAAGAACACGCATAAAATAATATACAATGATATAGAATCAATGAGAAAAGAGGCGAATCTTTGTCCACCTAAGAGTATTTCAAACAGTTTAATGTCTTCCACAAGGGTCAACACTTCGTATTAAAATTTTGATTCTGGTTAAAGTTTTAACATTTTATAAGGTGTTGCAGATCTTCAAGTCATCGCATTGATATTTAATTATTCATTTATACATTTTGACTAATAAAAAATGTAAATATTGGTTATTGAGTCTAAAATGGAGGTATATCCTTGTTATACAAACATTTCTCCTAAGAGCTTTAAGGAAAAATAACATACTTTTTACTTTCTCTCTATCTTACAGGTAGAGAAAGTATGGTGATCATCAAAAAAATCGAACTCGATTTTTTGATGAATCTTGACGTTTCATGACTCTCTGAATCCGAAAAAGTGGTTTTTGGATTTCCGTCTGTCTGTCTGTCTGTACCTCCAACTAGAGCCTAAACTATTTTACCGATTGAGCTGAAACTTGATATCTAGGGTTTTCATAGGGTTGCCCCGAGGGGTTTTAGGGATTGGATATCTACCCCTAAAATTAAGGGTAGTTTACTGAAGGGAAAAAAAGAGAAAAAGTCGATTCTCTCAAAATCGGCTCTAACGATTTTAATTAAATTTCATTTATGAACATTTATAAATATTCCAAACAAAATGGCTACTCTCAATATTTCGGCAAAATGGCTTTAAGGGCTCCGGTCTGATGCATAAATTAACATTTTTTATAATAGCTCCGAAACTATTTGCGATATGAAATTATTTAGCATTACAAATATTTATATATATTTATTATACAGATATTTTATCCGAAACATATTTTTATAAAATCAATAACTTTCAATCTATACGCAATTATATGAATTTTTTAACTTTTTGGACATTAAAGTTTAAGTATTGCGACCGTAAAAAAAAACTAACCTGAAATGTTGATGGATGTCGACGTCTCATGACCCCCCCGAACCCTAAAAAATAGTATTGCAATGTCATCTGTCTGTGTGTCGATTAAAACTTAAAATTAAGGGTAGTTTACTGAATGGCAAAAAGAGATAAAGTCAATTTTCTCAAAATCGGCTCAAACGATTTTGATTAAATTTCATTTATAAACATTAATAAATATTCCAAACAAAATGGCTACCGCTAATATTTCAGCAAAATGGCTTTAAGGGCTCCAGTCTGAAGCATAAATTAACATTTTTTATAATAGCTCCGAAACTATTTGAGATATGAAATTACTTAGCATTACAAATATTTATATATATTTATTATACAGATATTTTATCCGAAACATATTTTTATAAATTTATAACTTTCAATCTATACGCAATTATATAAATTTTTTTAACTTTTTGGACATTAAAGTTTAAGTATTGCGACCGTAAAAAAAAACTAACCTGAAATGTTGATGGATGTCGACGTCTCATGACCCCCCCGAACCCTAAAAAATAGTCTTTGCAATGCCGTCTGTCTGTGTGTCTATAAAAACTTAAAATTAAGGGTAGTTTACTGAAGGGTGAAAAGAGAAAAATTTGGTTTTCTCAAAATCTGCTAAAACTATTTTGATTAAAATTCGTATCTAGGCGTTGATTAAGATTATAAATAAACTGGCTATTTTCATTTTCCTATGAAAATGATTTTTAGGGTACTTTACAGAAGCGTTAATTTCCGTATCTCCACAACTATTTGAGAAACTAAAAAACTTATCATTGCAAAATTGTAAGACTATTCAAAATAAAAAACTTTTATTTGACATATATTTTTATAAACGCAACAGTTTCTAAGATATTTGAAATATATTAATACAATTTTGTGAGCTTTACTTGTAAACATATACTACTTAAGTATTAACGCAATATTTCTCCAATGCCATAGAGTAATTAAATATAAGTATCTAAAAAAGTATGGTATTTTTCCTTAAAGCTCTTAGGAGAAATGTTTGCACAGCAATGATCTATCTCCATTTTAGACTCAATAGTCAATATTTACATTTTTTATTGGTCAAAATGTATAAATGAATAATTAAATATCAATGCGATGACTTGAAGATCTGCAACACCTTATAAAATGTTAAAACTTTAACCAGAAATCGAAATTTTAATACGAAGTGTTGACTCTTGTGGAAGACATTAAACTGTTTGAAATGTTCTTAGGTCGACAAAGACGCGCCTCTTTTCTCATTGATTCTATATCATTGTATATTATTTTATGCGTGTTCTTATGTGGAGTGGTGATGATACAATGTACATTATTCCGTTCAGAAATCTTACGAGTTTATAGAAAGAGAGAGAAAGTCTGTGCGGTGCGCCGTACCATTTATTTTAGATAGTTACTTATATTTAATTACTCTATGGCATTGGAGAAATAATGTCGTTAAGAATTATGTAGTATATCTTTACAACTAAAACTCACAAAATTGTATTAATATATTTCAAATATCTCAGAAACTGTTGCTTTTATAAAAATATATGTCAAATAAAAGTTTTTTATTTCTAATAGTCTTACAATTTTGCAATGATAAGTTGTTTAGTTTCTCAAATAGTTGTGGAGATACGGAAATAAACGCTTTTGTAAAGTACACTAAAAACCATTTCCATAGGAAAATGAAAATAGCCTGTTTTTTTATAATCTTAATCAACGACTAGATACGAATTTTAATCAAAATCGTTTGAGCAGATTTTGAGAAAACCAATTTTTTCTCTTTTCGCCCTTCAGTAAACTACCCTTAATTTTAAGTTTTTATAGACACACAGACAGACGGCATTGAAAAGAATATTTTTTAGGGTTGTGGGGGTCATGAGACGTCGACATCCATCAACATTTCAAGTTAATTTTTTTTTTACGTTCGCAATACTTAAACTTTAATGTCCATAAAGTTAAAAAATTCATATAATTGCGTATAGATTGAAAGTTATTGTTTTTATAAAAATATGTTTCGGATAAAATATTTGTATTTTAAATATATATACATATTTGTAATGCTAAGTAATTTCATATCTCAAATAGTTTCGGCGCTATTATAAAAAATGTTAATTGACGCATCAGACCGGAGCCCTTAAAGCCATTTTGCCGAAATATTGAGGGTAGCCATTTTGTTTGTAATATATATTAACGTTTATAAATGAAATTTAATCAAAATCGTTAGAGCCGATTTTGAGAAAATCGACTTTTTCTCTTTTTGCCCTTCAGTAAACTACCCTTAATTTTAAGTTTTAATATACACGCAGACAGATGGCATTGCAAAGACTATTACTTTCTCTTTATCTTACAGGTAGAGAAAGTATGGTGATCATCAAAAAAATCGAACTCGAGATTTTGGTGAATTTTGACGTTTCATGACTTCCTGAATCCGAAAAAGTGGTTTTTGAATTTCCGTCTGTCTGTCTGTCCGTCTTTCTGTCTATCTGTCTGTCTGTACCTCCAACTAGAGCCTAAACTATTATACCGATTAAGCTGAAACTTGATATCTAGTGTTTTTATAGTGTTGCCCCGAGGGGTTTTTGGAATTGGATATCTACCCCTAAAATTAAGGGTAGTTTACTGAAGGGAAAAAAGAGAAAAAGGCGTTTTTCTCAAAATCGGCTCTAACGATTTTGATTAAATTTCTTTTATGAACATTAATAATTATTCCAAACAAAATGGCTACTTTCAGTATTTCGGCAAAATCGCTTTAAGTGCTCCGGTCTGATGCGTAAATTAATACTTTTTATAATAGCACCGAAACTATTTGAGATATGAAATTACTTAGCATTCCAAATATGTATATATATTTATAATACAAATATTTTATTCGAAACATATTTTTATAAAATCAATAATTTTCATTCTATACGCAATTATATATATATTTTTAGCTTTTTGGACATTAAAGCTTAAGTATTGCGATCGTAAATAAAACTAACCTAAAATGTTGATGGATTTCGACGTCTCATGACCCCCCGAACCCTAAAAAATAGTCTTTGCAATGCCGTCTGTCTGTGTGTATATTAAAACTTAAAATTAAGGGTAGTTTACTGAAGGGCAAAGAGAGAAAAAGTCGATTTTCTCAAAATCAACTCTAACGATTTTGATTAAATTTCATTTATAAACATTAATAAATATTCCAAACAAAATGGCTACCCTCAATATTTCGGCAAAATGGCTTTAAGGGCTCCGGTCTGACGCGTCAATTAACATTTTTTTAAATAGCTCCGAAACTATTTGAGATATGAAATTACTTAGCAATACAAATATGTATATATATTTATAATACAGATATTTTATCCGAAACATATTTTTATAAAATTTATAACTTTCAATCTATACGCAATTATATGAATTTTTTAACTTTTTGGACATTAAAGTTTAAGTATTGCGACCGTAAAAAAAAACTAATCTGAAATGTTGATGGATGTCGACGTCTCATGACCCCCCCGAACCCTAAAAAATAGTCTTTGCAATGCCGTCTGTCTGTGTGCCTATAAAAACTTAAAATTAAGGGTAGTTTACTGAAGGGCGAAAAGAGAAAAATTTGGTTTTCTCAAAATCTGCTCCAACGATTTTGATTAAAATTCGTATCTAGGCGTTGATTAAGATTATAAATAAACTGGCTATTTCATTTTTCTATGAAAATGATTTTTGGGGTACTTTACAGAAGCGTTAATTTCCGTATCTCCACAACTATTGGAGAAACTAAACAACTTATCATTGCAAAATTGTAGTACTATTAGAAATAAAAAACTTTTATTTGACATATATTTTTATAAAAGCAGCAGTTTCTGAGATATTTGCAAATATATTAATACAATTTTGTGAACTTTAGTTGTAAACATATACTACTTAAGTCTTAACGCAATAATTCTCCAATGCCATAGAGTAATTAAATATAAGTATCTAAAAAAGTATGTTATTTTTCTTTAAATCTCTTAGGAGAAATGTTTGCATAGCAATGATTTATCTCCATTTTAGACTCAATAGTCAATATTTACATTTTTTATTGGTCAAAATGTATAAATGAATAATTAAATATCAATGCGATGACTTGAATATCTGCAACACCTTATAAAATGTTAAAACTTTAACCAGATCCGAGATTTTAATACGAATTGTTGACCCTTATGGAAGACATTAAACTGTTTGAAATGTTCTAAGGTGGACAAAGATGCGCCTCTTTTCTCATCGATTTTATATCATTGTATATTATTTTATGCGTGTTCTTATGTGGAGTGGTGATGATACAATGTACATTATTCTGTTCAGAAATCTTACGAGTTTATAGAAAGAGAGAGAAAGTCTGTGCGGTGCTCCGTACCATTTATTTTTTAGGGTTCGGGGGGTCATGAGACGTTGACATCCATCAACATTTCAGGTTAGTTTTTTTTACGATCGCAATACTTAAGCTTTAATGTCCAAAATCTTAAAAATATATATATAATTGTGTATAGATTGAAAATTATTGATTTTATAAAAATATGTTTCGAATAAAATATTTGTAATATAAATATATACACATATTTGTAATGCTAAGTAATTTCATATCTCAAATAGTTTCGGAGCTATTATAAAAAATGTTAATTTACGCATCAGACCGGAGCCCTTAAAGCTATTTTGCCGAAATATTGAGAGTAGCCATTTTGTTTGGAATATTTATTAATGTCCATAAATGAAATTTAATCAAAATCGTTAGAGCCGATTTTGAGAAAATCGACTTTTTCTCTTTTTTCCCTTCAGTAAACTACCCTTAATTTTAGGGGTAGATATCCAATTCCAAAATCCCTCGGGGCAACCCTATGAAAACCCTAGATATCAAGTTTCAGCTCGATCGGTAAAATAGTTTAGGCTCTAGTTGGAGGTACAGACATACAGACAGACAGACAGACGGAAATTCAAAAACCACTTTTTCGGATTCATAGAGTCATGAAACGTCAAGATTCATCAAAATCTCGAGTTCGAATTTTTTGATGATCACCATACTTTCTCTACCTGTAAGATAGAGAGAAAGTAAAAATGTACGATTTTTGTTATAATTTGTTTAGATACATCGAAACATTATTTTGAATTGTAAGATTTTACTTTTAATAACACAACGCATATAATATTTATATATATTGGATCTTAATACAATCTGAAAAATGGATGAATCCAAGTGAATTGAAAATCATTATAACTATGAACTTAATATGTAAAAATTATAAACAGCAATTATACATTATTCAGAAATAAACCTAAACAAGGGGTAGAAAAAAAGGTCATCTCAAGTACTTATAGATTCCTGTGGGTTTATTGAAGTACATCTAGGCTCGGTCTTGTGAGTGTACAGTAATAACATTGTATCCTGTCTTCAAATAAAGTACCGTGACACTATCCTAATCTGTACCGTACACTATCCTAATCCGTCAATAGTCTCTACTATGTTTTGTAATTGATAAATATCAGGTGTAGTCACAACATGCTTGTATACAAACAACATAAACACCTATATCTATCCTTCCCATTTCTTCATTTCAATTGGGGCTGTTCACGAGTCATCTTTGGCTCTCTTGTTTTAGTAAGCTCTGCTGCAAACTGCTCTTCATCTAGGTCTTGTACATGTTTTTGCTTGCTATGAGGTATTCTATAGGTCCTCTCTCTTATTGGTCTGGAACTTCCTGGGTAAGTCCTACGCTGGGTCAAGGGTGTGATGGATGGATTTGTTCAATCTCTAAATATCTCTCGATAACTTTTCAAAATATGTTATATTTTTAATATTTTTTATGGCAATAGATTTTATGTTTTATTGGAAAATACCATTTATATTTGACAACCTCCTTAGTGGATTCATAAACTCATTATTATTAGTGGTTCTGTCTTAAGTCAGGTCCATTCCATTTGTCAGTGAAACTTAGACCTCCAATGCACGATGTCCTTTGCCTCCTCCTCCATAATTTTATTATTCCTTCAATTCATCTAGTATGTCAATCCTCCTTCTTCCTAAGCTCCTCTTTCCCTCAACCTTTCCTTCTATGACGTCTTACAGAAGACAGTTCCTTCTAATAATGTGTCTGATCCAGTTTATTTGCACTGAAGAATCACATCAAGAATTGTTCTCTTCTCGCGCACTGTTATCGGGACTTCTTCATTTGTCACCCTGTCTGCCCAAGTATTCTCCAGCATCATATTTTAAGGCTCTCCAAGTATTTCTTTTCCACCTTCCTTAGAGTCCAAGTTTCTGCTCCTTACAGTGTGATGCTTTAAGTGTAGCATTTCAACAGTTTCTTCCTGAGTTCCAAACTCAACTTGCTGGTCAGCAATAACCACTTCTTGTTGAAAGATTCCTCGGCCATGGCGTTCCTCGACCTAGTTTCTTTAATGCAGTAGGCATCCTTCGTTAGCAGAATTTCCAGGGAGTTATCTTCGTTTTCCAACCCCTGGTTTTCAATTTTGATTTTCAGCGGCTCTTCATTTTTTGAAATTTCGATAACTTTTAACTTCTCATTGTTGATATCTATGGCATATATTCTCTCTATCTAAAATAGATGGTACATCATTTCCTGCAACTCTTCTTTATTTCTTGCCAACAATGCTAGATCATCTAAATATTTTACTGTGTTAATGAAGCGTCCTCCGATCCTGAAATTGTCATGTCCCTCTAGGTATTTCCTTACCAGCCACTCGCCATATGTCCCTCTAGTGGAGTCCAATCTTATTGAGTATCTCCATCAGTTTCTTCCATTTCACTCTATCAAAAACCTTCTGCCAGTCTATGAAATCAATGTAGACTTATTTATTGACTTCCATCACATTTTCTGAAATTATTCTCATCATACTGGTGGCATCTCTGGTTCCTTTCCCTTTTCTGAATCTATATTGGTCTTCTTCCAACACACTTTCTACTTTCTTTTACATTTTCCTGTTGAGTATTCTTGCCAAGTTATTCCCCACATGAGAGATGAGGCTGATGGTCCTGTGGTCACGGCATTTCTTGGCCTTCACCAAATCTCTGCTTTATAAACATCAATACGGATTCCGTCTCTCCTAAAATACTACCAATTCAGCCATATCGCTTTATTAGTGAATTACAAACCTCAATTGATAGAGGTAAAAACGCTGAAGCTATATTTGTTGACTTATGTAACGCTTTGGACACCGTAGATCAATACTTTTAAAAAAACTTTATTTTATGAAAATAAGAGAATTAACACACAACCTCTTATCAAATTATCTAACAAATAGATATCAAGTTATTGTTATTATTATTAGCACCGCGTCTTACTACCCGTTCGGGTTATACGCACTTACGCTAATGTGTAATGGTAGGGTGATTGTGAGATGAAATGGAGGACCTAAAGTTTAACGTGGAATCCAAACCACGGTGGAGGCCTGGCATTCCTCACATTCACAAGTCGTGATTAATACACGTCTTGTCAGAGGTGAAGGAAGGGTTCGGCAATAAGATAAATCTGTGCATCAAGTTGTTAAAATAAATAAATCCAAGAGGGACCTTAGATTTGTTAAGATAGAAGTTCTACTAAGAAGCGTCCTAGTCCCTATTCTTTTCCTTATCTATATAAACGATATAGACAAACTAGCACTTAAGGGCACTCCCAAACTGTATGCAGATGATACCGTTAATGTATATGAATCATGTGGAAACATAGCTCAAACCACCACCTTAGTGCAAGAAGACTTCCGCACACTCAATGAATATCTAGGACTAAATAAATTAACAATGAAGGCTGATAAATAAAACTACTTCAATTTTACTTCCCCCCAAATGCGCTACGATCTTGATACACATATTAAATTGGCAGGTAAACCTTTACATGAAGCTAAGTGTGTCAAATACTTTAGTTTATATATAAACATACACTTATGAAGCAAACATATATAGAGTATGTCTTAAAGAAAACACTGCCTGGAATAGGTATATTGTGAAGACTATCTGGAGTGCCCACAAAAATTATACTCATTACTTATCATGTTCTAATAAATAGTCACTTTCAGTACCTCAGCCCTATATATGGGGTACCGTGGCTGCCAGTATTCTCCATAGAAAATAACATATTACTAATCTTAGGTCTTCAAAAACTTAATATATTATATTATTAATATATTATTAATATATATTTAAAAAGAAGCTGAAATATTTTTAA
Organism: Timema podura; assembly: GCA_033556935.1. NCBI lineage: Eukaryota > Metazoa > Arthropoda > Insecta > Phasmatodea > Timematidae > Timema > Timema podura. Next base: position 14,352,891 of record JAVRXN010000009.1, read on the forward strand.
TTAAATCAATAGCTGCATGAGACTCTCTTGTCTCCTATTAATATTTTCTATAATTACTATAAATAACATTAGTATCAGATTATCAATAATATAATTTCAAAAACAAAATATTAAAACAAATTAATTGACTCCATAAATCAAAATCCACTTTTTTTTCTAAAATTATATATACACATACAACTTAATTTAAATTAAAAAAAAAAGCAAAATGCCCTAAACAAACCAATTCCTATAAAATTGATCATATAACATTATTGAATTATTTAATATATTACTGTCTGAAAATATTATAAATGCACATTTACTTTTTCCTTAGTAACTTCTACTAAAATATAATGTCATAAATTACCCAACAGGATTCTATTGTATCTATTTCAAAGTCCTATCAGCGTCCGCCACTAAATCAAATTGTTAAATTAAATTTGTAAGATCTCTATCTAGAGCTGCGCTCAAGGAGATCAGATATTTTGATTGGTACCTTGTAAATAATTACTCTGTAACATTGATATTAAAATTGTAAATTGTAAAATATTGTATTGTAAATTTAAACGGTAATAAACTTCAAACTTTCTACGTTACTTCCAGTGAATTTTACTCGGACTGGGCTTCTCTCCTGGACTTATCAATGAACTGATTTGCTCACTCACGATTAGATGATATGCTCATCGAACCATTTGATGGTCTGCTCATCAACCACATGGATGATCTGCTCACCAAACGACTGGATAGTCTGCTCACCTAAAGAATGAATGGTTTGCTTACCAAACGAATGGATGATCTGCTCACTGAACGGTTGGATAATCTGCTCACCTAACAAATGAATGGTCTGTTCACCAAATGACTGTATGATCTCACCGAACACATGGATAGTCTGCTCCCGTATAGCTTGAGGTTCTTCTCAACGAATGACTGGATGGCTTTCTCACCTAACAAGTGGATATCAGGCTCACCAAACGACCAGATGATCTGTTTACCGAATTACTCGGTCTTCACATCAAACACTTGGATGGTCTTCTCACCAAACGCGTTTAACGATTCCCATTTGCGAGTAACCATACAGCCTAATCCTTTTTGATAGTTCCACTAATTTTCGACAACACCTTGCTAAAGTCAAATTCTAATCTGACACCAATATGTCACTGATTGGTTCTTACCAGTGACACTTGCCCGCCTCAACCGCAGGATAGGAATTTAAGAAAAGCTAGCTAGAAAAAGAATTTAGAAGTCAATGCGGTTTTCTTTGGATTTGTATTATGAAATGAATATGAACGATAAACGGATGTTTACAAGTTCTACAAGAATTAAGTATAAACATTACGATCAAGTCTTTGTTCCATCCTTCAGTACATGAGACCTTTTCTTAGCCTTTTATGCCCTTTATTCCCTATTTGAATGGTAGCCCTGAACCCTTAAAACGGTCTTCATCAAAATGGGTATCCCTAAAAAATGTCTGAGTCTATTCCTTGATAATTTTAATAAGTACCTATACAAGAGCATGACAAGACTTGATCACGATTAGCATCTAAAAAGATTATAATAATACTATAACAAGACGAGACTCTGACAAGAATGTAACATATAAATAAAGGCATGCTCGTTCCTAAAAACTGCACACTACCTTAACTACACAAGCGCATTCCAGCTTGGTGTTCATGGACTATGTATGTAACGATTCCTAGCTCAAAAATATATAGAACTATATAATAATACACTTCCGCACTCAACAACAACAATTTGTACTGTTGACTCCACATTATATTTATTTATAATTCTGGGGATAGATTTTATAAATGATACGCTGTGCTTCTTAACCGATTTAAATAAATAAAATAAAAAACAATATATTTTTAAAATAATGTTTTTTGTACTAAATTGCTTCTAGTATTTAAATTAATATATAGCATTTGTAATTGATAACTTTAGAGTGACTGTCAACCAAGTCATTCATGATTATGTTAATTAATCTTGGCTACTAGCTATATTTTTTATTAACCAAGGATGAACATTATCCATATTTCCCCATCTCCGCGAGATAGCGAACGAACACAAATCCTCAACTTGGAAATGTTAAATAAAATGTATTCTAAATTCAAACCCTTACTTACCATTGCTACCCGTCGAAGTGAAATCTCTAGAAAGCCCATTTCCTGGTTGCAAGCCTCTTTAAAACCTTACAAACCAAATAATCCAGAAGATTAAACTCCAGAAAAACTTCCATTTGTCACCCTATAAAACATGGACCAAACAATAATATCGTTCTCTTGTACCAACATCAAATACTCCCACGGAATTTGCCCTGTTTGGTACCAAGAGCCAAACGACAACATCTATTTGAAAACCTTAATAACTCTGTTGTGTAAGTGCGAGCTGCATGGCTAGAAGGTTATTTCTCTTAGTGAGCACAACCCTCTATGTCTACTTGATTCCTTTAAAACACCTTATTTTTACGATGGTTGGTTAGATTTCCACCAAGATGACTTACATACACAATATTATGGTAGATAATAATTATATTTAGTTTCAATTTACTATTATGGATATCAATTTAAACAAAAATATGTATATTTACTATCATGATGTTTTTTAAAACATAATAGGTTCAGTACCAATATTTTATATTAAATGGATTGATAAATTATAGAACCATCGTCATCACATGTCCATTCCATCTAAGTCTTGCGTCCTCTACATTCCCATTTACTCCCTGTACTTCCACTCTTTCCCAGATATCATCATTCCTAATCTTATTCCTCCTCGTGAGAGCTAAAATGTTCCTCAAAAACTTCATTCTCATAGCCTACTATTTCCTTGTCTCTCTTATAGTCAAAGTCCATATGTATGTGAGATAATGGATACAAAGTACGAACTTTACAACACTTGTTTACACTTGAAGGGCACTTCTCTTCTCTATATCTGGTTTATTACACACCGATAGAACACCTCTCCCTGCTATCCTCTTACAATCATATCATCTCTACTTCCACATTTCGCTTCAATTACGATTCCAATATATATGTTACCTTTATATATATATATATATATATTTTTCTTCCGCATAGAAAATAAACTTTTATAATAAATTAAAAACATTTTAAATTATTCTTCCCTCTCCCTCACACCATACCATTTACCACTTTTCAGTTCCACATTCCGATTTGGAAATTTTAAGATTTATTTCATTATCTTAAACGGCTTGCTAACGTGCCGAATCTATTAACTTATATATATTATATAATAATAAATAATAAAATTTAATTTATATATATATATAAATTAAATTATATATATATATATAAATTAAATTTTATATCACACAAAAATGTGTGTTTTATACTGGTTTTAGAAATATTTAGGGGATGAATATAATTTTTACTTTGCTCAATTTTTTTCCTAAAAAATGTAAATAAATGTTTTATACAGACAGAAAGAGGGTAACATAAAAATTATATATATATATATAATATATATATATATATATATATATTTAATGATTGCAATTCTGTTACATCTTCCATCAGGCTACTTAAGAAGGTCTATATTATGTGTACGCTTGCTTTTATGTTTGATAATATAGCCAAGCCTTAGTTTTAGCCATGTAAAAATTCAGGAGCTAAGTTCAACACCAAGTTTGTTTCTTATTTCAATACTTTTGCAGAAATATGATGAACTTGAACGACAAAGATTTTAATTACTAAAAATAGAGATTATTTTTTGTGTTAAATTCAGAAAAACAAACAGACTTTAAAAAATCCATCGGAAGTATGTTGAAAATCATATCAATTGTAAGGCTCAATTTCATTATGCGAATGTTTGCTCAGATCAAACTATTTGATTAAATCTACTAGGTTAGTCTTGAAGAGATAAAAACTCGACCAAACTACAATGTCAGCTACAAAACAGTGTATAGTGATAACACAACCTTAAATGTTAGACTATTTAAACTACAAGTTATTTCAATTAAATAATTTTTCAAATTATTTAGTCTAAATTAAACAATCAGCTAACTTTACGTTAATTCAAACAACAATTAAATATGAAACATTATACAAATAAAAGGTACGGCGCACCGCACAGACCTTCTCTCTCTTTCTATAAACTCGTAAGATTTCTGAACGGAATAATGTACATTGTATCATCACCACTCCACATAAGAACATGCATAAAATAATATACAATGATATAGAATCAATGAGAAAAGAGGCGCATCTTTGTCCACCTAAGAGAATTTCAAACAGTTTAATGTCTTCCACAAGGGTCAACATTCGTATTAAAATTTCGATTTCTGGTTAAAGTTTTAACATTTTTTAAGGTGTTGCAGATATTCAAGTCATCGCATTGATATTTAATTCTTCATTTATACATTTTGACCAATAAAAATTGTAAATATTGACTATTGAGTCTAAAATGGAGATAGATCATTGCTATGCAAACATTTCTCCTAAGAGCTTTAAGGAAAAATAACATACTTTTTTAGATTCTTAGTTTTAATTACTCTATGGCATTGGAGAATTATTGCGTTAAGACTTAAGTAGTATATGTTTACAACTAAAGCTCACAAAATTGTATTAACATATTTGCAAATATCTCAGAAACAGTTGCTTTTATAAAAATATATGTCAAATAAAAGTTTTTTATTTCTAATAGTCCTACAATTTTGCAATGATAAGTTGTTTAGTTTCTCAAATAGTTGTGGAGATACGGAAATTAACGCTTCTGTAAAGTACCCTAAATATCATTTTCATAGGAAAATGAAAATAGCCAGTTTATTTATAATCTTAATCAACGCCTAGATACGAATTTTAATCAAAATCGTTTGAGCAGATTTTTAGAAAAACAAATTTTTCTCTTTTCGCCCTTCAGTAAACTACCCTTAATTTTAGGTTTTTATAGACACACAGACAGATGGCATTGCAAAACTATTTTTTAGGGTTGTGGGGTCATGAGACGTTGACATCCATTAACTTTCCGGTTAGTTTATTTTTTACGGTCGCAATACTTAAGCTTTAATGTCCAAAAAGTTAAAAAAAATTCATATAATTGCGTATATATTGAAAGTTATTGATTTTATAAAAATATGTTTCGGATAAAATATCTGTATTATAAATATATATACATATTTGTAATACTAAGTAATTTCATATCTCTAATAGTTTCGGAGCTATTATAAAAAATGTTAATTGACGCATCAAAACCGGAGCCCTTAAAGCCATTTTGCCGAAATATTAAGGGTAGCCATTTTGTTTGGAATATTTATTAATGTTTATAAATGAAATTTAATCAAAATCGTTAGAGCCGATTTTGAGAAAATCGACTTTTTCTCTTTTTGCCCTTCGTAAACTACCCTTAATTTTAAGTTTTAATAGACACACAGACAGACGGCATTGCAAAGACTATTTTTTAGGGTTCGGGGGGTCATGAGACGTCGAAATCCATCAACATTTTAGGTTAGTTTCTTTTACGATCGCAATACTTAAGCTTTAATGTCCAAAAATTTAAAAATATATATATATAATTGTGTATAGATTGAAAATTATTGATTTTATAAAAATATGTTTCGAATAAAATATTTGTATTATAAAAATATATACATATTTGTAATGCTAAGTAATTTCATATCTCAAATAGTTTCGGAGCTATTATAAAGAATGTTAATTTACACATCAGACCGGAGCCCTTAAAGCCATTTTGCCGAAATACTAATAGTAGCCATTTTGTTTTTAATATTTATTAATGTTCATAAATGAAATTTAATCAAAATCGTTAAAGCCTATTTTGAGGAAATCGACTTTTTCTCTTTTTTACCTTCAGTAAACTACCCTTAATTTTAGGGGTAGATATCCAATTCCAAAAATCCCTTGGGGCAACCCTATGAAAACCCTAGATATCAAGTTTCAGCTCAATCGGTAAAATATTTTAGGCTATATTGGAAGTATAGATAGACAGACAGAAAATTCAAAATCCACTTTTTCGGATTCATGGAGTCATGAAACGTCAAAATTCATCAAAATCTCGATTTCGATTTTTTTGACGATCACCATAATTTCTCTACCTGTAAGATAGAGAGAAAGTAAAAAAGGGAGGAATTTACATTTACTTGGTGATCAAAACTTTGTCAAAGTAAATTAAATACTTCTAACAAAACAAGTTAATAAATGTGGCAATCTATGTGACTTCAGTGACACTAGCGTCATGTGGCGGCAAAACGAATTAACTGTCTCATAATTAAATTCAGCTTTATATTAAAAAAATTAGTAAATAATTTACGCTTGTTCTGGCTTATTCCAAAAAATTATATTTACATTTATTCAAAATTGAATTGGCCATAATTCAAATTTATCAAATTAACTTTGATAAAAGAGATA